>CM069140.1:53234349-53926849 GCA_035221665.1 Okamejei kenojei | reverse complement strand
GTCTCAGTCAAGGAGATTAGTGTTAATTTCAAGCCTGATCTGTTATACTATGACTATCACCAGGCATCTGGATTTAAAACGAATACAATGGAGAATGCCCTAGAATTATCAGGGGTTTTTCAATAATATAATCTACTCATTTATCAAGATATCACAATACCGCTGTAATATATTTTAAAAACTGCAGTACGGCAAAATATTTAAATTGAAAGATGACAAAATCAATGTACGTAATTAACAGTCCATATATTGCCCATAAGACACTACATAAATGATATCATGTCAGCAAGAATCATGTAGATAACGTAATTAATCTGGCATTATATCAGTACCACTTTTAATAGCCCCTTCAAATTATATATATTTTAAGTGGTCTTATTATATACATTACGATAACAATACTTTCAAAAGTAATAATATACATGATATACCAAAACGTTCATCAGAGGAGGTCACACTCTGGAGCATTACTGGCAGAAGGGTGGCAAATAGCATTGTTTGCACATTTAAAATGCTTTTGTGCCTCTCTTCTGGGATGGGAATGGCAGCTGAGCGAGAATAGCTATGATGAATTACCTGGCTGCAATTATCTTTAAGGTGCATGACTTAGCTTCACCAATCGAGATAAATAGCACAAAGATAACTCTCTCTTGTCCTGGGATCAGAAACTTTATCCTGAGCTCCTCAGACGGTTTGGCAGGTGGATGGAACAATATTTAAAGGAATCTGAATGATTGTTCAGTGTGTGTGTGTGTGTGTGTGTGTGTGTGTGTGATTGGTACAACAATACTATATAACCATATAACCATATAACAATTACAGCACGGAAACAGGCCCTCTCGGCCCTTCCAGTCCGTGCCGACCATTTGTTTTCCCCTAGTCCCATCTACCTGCACTCAGACCATACCCCTCCATTCCCTTCACGTCCATATACCTATCCACTTTACTCTTAAATGTTAAAATCGATCCTGCCTCCACCACTTCTGCTGGAAGCTCATTCCACACAGCCACCACCCTCTGAGTAAAGAAGTTCCCCCTCACGTTACCCCGAAACTTCTGTCCCTTAATTCTCATGTCATGCCCTCTTGTTTGAATCTTCCCTACCCTCAATGGGAAAAACGTATCCACGTATACTGATTGTGAATGATCAGCCATGATCACATTGAATGGAGGTGCTGGCTCGAAGGGCCAAATGGCCTACTCCTGCACCTATTGTCTATTGTCTATAATATTCAAGAAGCTATGAATAAAATAATCTACATCGGGTGTGGAGAAAAGCGGAAATCAAGCAATTAAAATGCCGAATAATATAGTAATACAGGATATAAACCAGTTATTGAGAAGACCGTCTCTTTTAAGGTCTTTTAAGGTAAAAAGACAAAGTGGTACTGGAAAATGGTTCCTGAGGGTTAGAAGACTTGATTGCAAGATTAGCCTTTGATGAACTGGAGGGAGTGGGAAACAACAAAAAAAGAGTGAATCTTCCAAAGAGCATTGCAAGCAGTGAAATATGAAAATGTGTTGAGGGGAAGATTGTTGGGCTTGAGAAGGGGAAAGGAGACAAAACATATTCCCAGCAAAATAGTGGACGTTTAAACCAGATAATGTTCTTTAAAATCTTAAGCACAAAATGATGTTAACTTCAGGAAATAAATAACACTTCAAGTAACAAAGTGCTGGAGAACCTCAGCATGTCAACCAGCATCTCTGGAGAACATGGATAGGTGATGTCTTGGGTCAGGACACTTCTTCAGACTGATAGTGGTGGAGGGGGAAAAGATGGAAGAGAGGTAAGGGCAGGACAAAGCCTGGCGAGTGAAAGGCGGGTACAAGTGTGGTGGTGGTGGTGGGGGGAGGTTGCATGGCAGATAGTTGGACAAAGACCAGAGATGAAAAGACAAAACGTGTGATATAAGGATAATGATAAAAGAGGTGTGAATTGTGAAGCCAGAGGACGGAATGTAGTTCGATTAAGGATACTCCAATTAGGTATAATTTGATTTTTCAAAATCATGAGTCAATGACAATCTGAAACATGTGGTGCTCATATAGATGTGAGTGCTAAGATACATAGGCCAGAAACCTTTTATTCTGATTCCAAATCCCTTTCTGTGGTTAAAGAAAGGTTTTCATTTTTTGACTTCCAATGGTGAATGCCACATACCATTAGATGTTGAGAATTTAGGGCATCTACATACCAAAATGGGCAGAAAGTCTAAGTAATGACTTTTGAATTGGTGGGGAAAATTGAGGGTACAATAACAATTATACAGCACAGAAACAGGTCCTTTAACCTACTGTGTAGGAAAGAACTGCAGATGCTGGTTTAAATCGAAGGTAGGCACAAAATGCTGGAGCGGGATAGGCAGCATCTCTGGAGAGAAGGAATGGGTGATGATTCGGGTTGAGACCCTTCTTCAGACTGACCTTTAACCCACTCGGCTGCATTAACCATCAAGCACCCATTTACCCTAATACTACACTCATTCCATTTTCTTTTCCTCACATTCCCTCATGGCTCCACATTCCACCATTCGCCTCCATACTGCAATTTACAAAGGCAAATTAACTTACCAGTTTGCACAGTTTTAGGACATGGGGTGGGAGGGGAACCAGAATATTGGGAGGACACCCACATTATCACTGGTGCAAATTTAATAAAGTGGAGGTGTTAGGTAGTTAGGTAGAGATTTTTAAAAAAAGTGTTCGCCTATATCCTTTGGAAGGAATTGCCTTTAAATTTTGTTTTAACTTTCTTTATCTGGAATGTGGGTGACACTGGTAACGTTACACTTATTGCCATTTCCTTATTACCCTGAGAGAATGGTAGCAAATTTGCTCTTAGGATCTCTTTAGTCCTTGAGGTTTGTAGTATTAATCTACACTAACCCACCCCAAGAAAGAGAGAGTAAGTGTGTCAGCCATCTGATAGTTTATGACCTTTGTTATTTTCTAATTCTACTCTCATATGATATATCCACATTGTATATACAAAACCACAAATAAAATGTTCAATATAAATATTCTATGAAGCCATGCAGGTTTTGAATGGAGATTTTTGGATAATGTCTTCTTCATTAATAGATTATTGTGATGTTAACAGCTCCCTTCATTTAGATTAACATAATTTGAGGACCAAACTTCTAACAAAATTTGCTTCAAATAGGTAGTCATAGCACTGACGTAATGAAATTCTTATAGCCAAGTACACCATAGCTAAGCTTTTATGCAAAATCAATATGTTCATACAAGCTATACTTAATTTGTTTTAGAAATCTTAACCAGCCTCCATCTCAGAGATTCACAGTATCTACTTGCAAATTAAACTATTGTGTTTTATTTAAAAGCACTTTTGTCTTCGAAGATTTGTCGCAAATTGAACCAGGAACTGGGACTTTAAAGCCACAACCCACAGACTAAACAGTCCCTGAAACCTTACAGTTCTTCCATAATATGTTGAGTAAGCTAAATGCTGGTAAACCATTGCACAATAATTCTTGTTGATATGCTTCTGTTGATACCATGGGCATTCACACAATATTTGGTACATGTAAAACAAGAGATGCTTCTCCATAGCATCACAACCACCTCATATAAATAAAATCCCCAAAAGAGAATTTATATAAGTAAGCTAATTGCATATTTAATAGAGAGGAAAGCTAGTATTGAAGATTGTGTTTGACCGTGTTTTGGATGTCAGGTGTAAATTGTTCAAGTTTTCACTTTGTGATTTATGACACTATTTGAATCTTTCAGGTATACCCTGGTTACCTATTTCCTCCCAAATATGCAGTCTAGATGACTGGCTCAAAATCATTGTCAATGTATACAAGCCTTCATAAATGTTCATCTCAAGTAAGAATCAGCAGTACGTCATATAACCTGAACCTTCCTTACTAACGACCAATAGATTTTTCTCAAAAATCACCCAATTACTTTGCGGAAATTCCATTCCAATATATTAAAAATATATTTAAAATATATTAAAAATATATTAAAAAGTAAATATTAAAGTCTGAACATACACACCTCTACATACTTTAAGCAGTCACGGTGCGGTCATGATGGCGCGGTGGTAGAGTTGCTGCCTCACAGCGAATGCAGCACCGGAGACTCGGGTTCGATCCCGACTACGAGTGCTGTTTGTACGGAGTTTATGTTCTCCCCGTGACCTATGTGGGTTTTCTCCGAGATTGAAACATATAAGATTGTTAAGGGCTTGGACACACTAGAGGCAGGAAACATGTTCCCGATGTTGGGGGAGTCCAGAACCAGGGGCCACAGTTTAAAAATAAGGAGTAAGCCATTAAGAATGGAGACGAGGAAACACTTTTTCTCACAGAGAGTGGTGAGTCTGTGGAATTCTCTGCCTCAGAGTGCGGTGGAGGCAGGTTCTCTGGATGCTTTCAAGAGAGAGCTTGATAGGGTTCTTAAAGATAGCGGAGTCAGGGGATATGGAGAGAAGGCAGGAACGGGGTACTGATTGTGGATGATCAGCCATGATCACATTGAATGGTGGTGTTGGCCCGAAGTGCCGAACGGCCTGCTCCTGCACCTATTGTCTATTGTCCAGGTACACTACATCCACTGGCTCTCCCCTGTCTATTTTCCTAGTTACATCCTCAAAAAATTCATGAAGATTAGTCAAGCATGATTTCCCCTTCGTAAATCCATGCGAACTCAGACCGATCCTGTTATTGCTATCCAAATGTGCCGCTATTTCATTTTTTATAATTGTCTCTAGCATCTACCCCACCACCAATGTCAGGCTACCATCACCGATGTCATGCTAAGTTTTCACACAGATCCCAAAGTCAGGGGATATGGGGAGAAGGCAGGAACGGGGTACTGATTGGGGATGATCAGCCATGATCATATTGAATGGCGATGCTGGCTCGAAGGGCCAAATGGCCTACTCCTGCACCTATTGTCTATTGTCTATCTTCGGTTTCCTCCCACACTCCAAAGATGTACAGGTTTGTAGGTTAATTGGCTTAGTAAATGTAAAAATTGTCCCCAGTGGGTATAGGATAATGTTAATGTGTGGGGATCGCTGGTCGGTGCGGACCCGGTGGGCCGAAGGGCCTGTTTCCGCGCTGTATCTCTAAACTAAACTATACAGAGTTCTAACACTGTTATCTGAACGATGCATATATGACATGTTTTGGAATAAGCAAAATGTCTGCTACTGACATGGCCAATTGAAGAGTTAAACCTTCTAGATAACACAAACACTGACTTGAAAGTGGGACACATACAATGTGTTCAACTGTTGAGCTGATATCCTGCAGAGTGCACAGCTCCTATCCCACCTGCAACAACTTTATCAGGCTCTGCTACAGGTTTAATGAAGTGGAAAGCAAATGGTGTGACAGCAGACACCTAATAAAACCTGGTAAAGTAATCTTGACATCTCGATGTGAACAAAACACCAAAGAGCCAGCAAGGATTCACACAAAAAAATGCAGGTTATAGACTTATCAAGAGATGAAACACTTCTAAGATGTTGCCATATTGGTGTTGGATCATAAGATACGCAAGTAAAGGCCTGATATACATGAAGATAGATTGGTACATAGTTACTTTGGTTATTTTTGTTTGTTACCTTGTAGATTCTTGTGGGCACTTTGAAATACAGTGATATTTGGCAAAAAGATAAGAGTCCTAAAAAGCAAAATACTTGAAATTTGTCCAGCACCATATAATATTATCTTTGTCAATATGTATAAACCCTAGATTATCTCATTCATTCTCTTGTCATAAACTGTTGGGTATTAATTCATTCTCTCATTATCACTTATTAGATTTTAATGCAGACAATGTAAAAGCAGACAATTTCAAATATTAAAGCAGCTTTCTTTTTTTTTAATCCCATATCTGTTTACAGGGATGTGTGATGGGAACATGGGTTTACATGCAAGTTCTTCAACACTGTAAATTTGGTGTTTCAGTCAAATCTATGACATGGCGAGAGAAGTATCGAATGGAGGCACATTTCCCATATTAAGAAAATAAAGATTATTCATCCATTCCCGTGTCTTGTAATGGCTACCTATACAATAACACATGGATCAGATCACCAATTCACTAACTCTTTATGTGGGTTATAATTGTTCATGGAACTGTAAGGAAGAGCACTTCTAAAGAGACGATTTCAAATGTCTAATTAAAAGAGCCCTTCTAATGACACTATTTAAAAATATTATGAAATAAAGAAATAATTTTCATTTATATAGTATCTTTCAGGTCGGCAGGGCACCTCAAAGCAATTCAATGATTTCATTTTGAAGGAAAATTATTGCTGCTTTGTAAACATGAACAACAGCCAATTTGGATGTAGTTCTGTTGACCTATCTGAGAGCCAACTTGAACACAGCAACTTATTTAACAGCAGTGAGATGAATCTGAAAGCCAGTTCATTTCTTTCTCATAGTGTTGATTGAGGGATAAATATTGGTGCCAGGACACTGGGATAACTAGACCTTTCCAAGTAAAAAGTCTTGGAATCATTTTGTGCTATTTGCAACTACAGACTCTTCAAAGCAGTTTACAACCAATGATGCCTGTAACTCTGAGAAAGGAGCGGCCAAACACCATCCTGGATAAAGCAATCTACCTCAAGGGATGGGGACTGAGCCCACAAACGTTTCACTCAAAGGATGAGACCTCTCGCTGGTCTTGCTGGTAAACAAAACCCAGAGAATAATTGAAAAACTGTTGTGCACCTGATAGTTCAAAAGTCCATTTGATCAAGTATTTAACTATAATTTTATAATGTTCTTTCAGCATATGTCTATGTATCCAACTTTTAAAATGTACTTCGTAGATTTAAATGTACTTCATAAAAATTCTGTTACATTAGGATCACAGAAATAATTAAGTTATTGGTAAAAATAGTCATGGGCAGCAATAAATAAAGGGCTGATGTGAATTGGCAAGCCATTCGAGCCATAGTCATACAGCACGGAAACAGGCCCTTCAGCCCTACTTGACCATGCTGACCAAGGTGCCCCATTTACATTAGTGCCTGCTGCCCACGTTTGGCCCATCGTCCTCGAAGCCTTTCCTATCCGTATATCCAAATGTCTTTTAACTGCTGTTATAGTTTCTGCCTCAACTACCTCCTCTGACAACGCGTTCAATATATCCACCACCGTCTGTGCGAAAGAGTTGCCACTTAGTTCCGATGAAATAATTCCCTCTCACCTTCAACTTATGTCCTCTGGTTTTTAGGTAAAAGACTCTGTGCATTCAACCTATTGATTCCTGTCGTGATCTTATACACCTCAATAAGATCATCCCTCATCCTCGTGCACTGCCCAGTCTCTCCCTGTAGCTCAGGCCCTCAAGGCAACATCCTCATGAGTCTTCTCTGCACTCGTTACAGCTTAACAACATCCTTCCTATAGAAAGGTGACCAAAACTAAACGCAATAATCCAAATGCGGTCTCAACATCATCTTGGACAACTGTAACATAACATCCCAACCTATAAACTCAATACCTTAACTGATGAAGACCAAAGCACTGATAGCATTCTTGACTACTTTATCTGTGATGCCAAATTCAAGGAACTGGGAACGTGTGCCCCCAATTCATCTGCTCTAGTCTCCATCTCATCTGCACTCCCCAGGCCCTGCCATTCATTGTGAAGGCCCTTCCCTGGTTTGTCTCCCCAAAATGCAACATCTCGCACTTATCTGCATTAAACTCCATTCACCTTTCCTCGGCCCTCTAGCCCAACTGTTCAGGATCCTGCTGTATGTTTTGATAACCATCTTTGCTATCTATGATACCACCCACTTTAGTGTCATCTGCATCCTTACTAATCATGCCTTCTACATTCTCAATCAAATTGTTGATATATACTACAAACAGCAATGGGCACAGCACCAGTCTCCGAGGCACACAACTAGTCACAGGCCTCCAGTCCGAAAAACAACATTCCAGCATCATCCTCTGCTTCCTCCCGTGAAGCCAATTCTCTATCCAGTCGGCAAGCTCTCCCTGGATCCCATGCAATCTAACCTTCCCGAGCAGCCTACCATACAGAACTTTATCAAATGCATTATTCAATGCATTTCCAATTGCCTATTTCAATTGCCTTGGACCTGGAAAAACATATTGAGTGTAATGTAAAGCATAACGCTAATTCACTGTCAATTTCTTTTGCATTACTGTCACTGAATTCTTCCACCTTATTATTGTATTTTCTTTACAGAATTATCAATGATGTGAAAAAGGGCCATTGACATATCTGCATCAACAGTAGAAAAAAGTGCTGGAAAAGCATCACTAAACAGAAATGACAAGAATACTTTCACTCTGCGTGCCTCCTCAGAAATATTGAAGACATTACCCATGGTTGTTACATGCGCATTTTTTTTTTAATGAGTCTTTTCAATTTTCTAGCAACTCTCATGACCTCAGCATGTCCCAAAGCAGAACAAAAAGTAAATGAACCACTGTTAAAAGTTTAGTTATTGTGGTAACATGCAAAATGTTGTCACACAGCTTGAAAACATAAGAGCATTGTTAGCCTGAGGTTTGGCTGTCATGAAGACCTAAAATGCATGGCTTAGATTTATCAGAAACTTTGTGATAATACTGTATATTGAATCTGGCAGAATTTCAATGGTGACAGAAATATAAACTTGAAATTTTGTGGAACTGCAGCACTGCTATGATGTTAAATAAAAACATGTTTTTTTTTGTCATTTTATGACATCTGTAGTTTTATTTTATAACATTAAAACTGAACCTAAGAATCATCCTTTAGCCAATGAAGTTCTAGTGCTGTTTAACTCCTGTGAAGGACTTGCGTTATTTTATCTGTTCATCCTGACACCAAGTAGATATTCTGTTCTTTCTTGATGCCTCGAAATCTTGCCCTTTATGCTCCTTTCAAGTAATCTGCATTTATTTCATACTTCTGCTCTATTCTTGGAACATGAAGTCATAAGTGACCACATCCATATTTTAAAGAGAATTATACGTAACTGAATAAGATGTGATTAATAGATCAAGGAAATGAAAAACAATATTCACCAATAATGGCAATTTGAGCAAATTCACTTTTTTAGTAATTAAACTTTTATAAATTTGCATTAAGCAACAACAAATTTATTTGAAAAATAATCGTACAATGTATAGTTTTTACTACTTTAGCGTCTGGCTTGTCAGTTTGGAGATTGCCCATCACTTCCCATCTTTAGATAGACACAAAATGCTGGAGTAACTCAGCGGGTCAGGCAGCATCACTGGAGAAAAGGAATAGGAGATGTTACGGGTCAGAACCCTTCTTCAGACTGAGAGACTGAGAAACCAGCATCTGCAGTTCCTTCCTACATTTCCCATCTTTAGTTTTATTGTAAAAGCTCAATCAGAAAACCTATTGGCAAAAAATTGAATTTTAGCTATCTCAGCCAGGAAGATCTTGAAATAAAAACAGGAAATTCGATAGGTACCTGTTTAGAGAGAAACAAAATTAACATTTCTGGTTAATGGTTTATCAATAGATCCACGTTTTCCATCCTGAACTGACATCCTGGGTTTGATAATCTCACCAATGCTAGCTGTAACGTCACTGTAACTGAGCTTACTCTATCTGACCACCTGAAGTCAAAACATCCCCTCCCTGATGATTATCTGCAATATGAAGGTTTATTGAAGGGAGTTTCGGATGGGCTTCTATTGGTGAAGAAGTCTGAAGAAGGATCACAACCTGAAAAGTAATCTATCCATGTTCTCCAGAGTTGCTGCCTAACCCATTTAGTTACTCCACTAATTTGAGATGTTTTTTTTGTAAACCTTTAGCTGCAGTTTCTTGTGTCTCTGTTTCTACTGGTAAGTTAGGTTCAAATTTGGTAAGGGGGGGCTATATTGTTGAATAACCTATCCATAAAATGGGAAGTTATTATCAAGTAACCAGCACCCTGTGAAAAGTAATCCTCATGTATTGAAACCTTCAACAGGACATGAGGCATACAAGGAATGAGAAATCAGTCCAAGCACCAACCACCAAAACCCCACCCTTTAACACTCACCACCAACATTTATCACAATGAGTACAGATTGAGCTCTTTTAGCCTCTCTTCATAGCTCATTGATTTACAATGATATAATACCAGTCTTACTGGAGGAGAAAAAAAAACTCAAACCGCAACCTCCTTAACGGTAAACTAATGCTAACTGGGTTATTTTCAATAACCTGAACTTGTAGACTACGGCAGGAGCTAAAAGCAAGAACAGAAGCAGAGAGCTATTCAAATTATTTATTATTCCGTGTCACTGGCTTAAATAAAAACCTCTTTCCTTACTGCTGACTGAACACAGCTTGTTTTTAGAGCAGAACAAAAAAAAGAAGAAATGGTATTTTTTCTGATTATTTGACATACCAAGCCTTGATGTTACTAAGCTTCTTTCTGCCTGACTGGGAAAATCTTTCATGAAATGACAGCTTCGGAAAAGTAGCAACCATTGTTCTTGTAGGGCGGGCTTCCCAACCTCCTGTACTCCCCCGCATATATATGTAAACATGTGCACACATGTCTCCACCATGCCAAAACCCTCCTCCCTGCTAATCCCAAACATGCACTTCCTACCCCTTCTCAACCTTCCCTTTAGGCACCTGCTACATAGTCACAACAAGATTAGAGCCCGACTTGAGGGGTCAAGGGTCAATACTCATTATCTCAAGAGTAACCACCATGGAGAGAAAAACAATATCTGTATCATTGAACAGCAGATGTGGGAGCCTGCCACATGATGCTGCAAGAGCAGTGGGCTGGATAAGCCTAACACTACTGATAGGACCTGTAATCAAAACACAGCCTCCCTGTTGACCCTAACAAGAAAAGCCTTCAAGTAAAAATAAATTATTTCAAACAGACTTGAACATTTCCAATGAATGCCCACCACAGAACCTAATAGATGTAATGCAATAAATGTTTTGGTCACACTCATAACAAAAAAATGACTGTTCTGAAAAATTAAATGTCGTCAATTGTATCCAATAATTAGTTCCAAAGGTGATTAACGATCAAGACCATCAAAAATATATAGGTATCAAGGAATGTTGTGGTATTCTGCTCAGAAGTGTTTGATTGTAAAAACAGCGTTCTGATTTAGAAACAAAGCAGGCACATTGAAAAATGAACACAGCCTCAAATCAGTTATAACAGCAGTGTTTTTATATAGTGCGTGGTATGGCACAGGAGGACAGTTGATATATACAGACACTGAAAGTATAATTTTTCACTGAGGAGGTAGTGTTGGTTGGGGGTGCAGGGAGGGGGCACAGGGGAACAAGTATTGTTATTAAACTGTGCATTTATTATTAGGCAAGGTACTTTGATATTCTGGTTGCCCCATGATTGCATATGCCTGAGATTCCTTTCCTAACAGTCTTTTCAATATTTAAAGCGTTATACTTCTATCAGTAAATATGTACTAACATCATTCAGAGCTGATGTCCCACCATATGTAATGTTCTTACACTTTACTGTTGTTCCATGACACTTTAGTGTACCACTGTTGTTATAAACCCTACAGTAGATTTCAAGTTGCATATATTACATACACTCCAATAACACTAGCGATTTGAACTGTCATAAACCGAACCATTTTATACCTCCATGGATGAATATACCAGTCCTTTAACTTGATATCAAACTGAACAATATACTTTGCACACAAGTTAAACGATGCAACCACTTTATTTAGTTAAAGATTCTCAAATCCTCCATTTACAGTTATTCCTCTCAAAATATAATCATTCTCACCATTCAAGGATTCTGCAAGTGCCCGATGTTTGACCATAGAAATGTGATTTTTTTTAAAAATCGTGATGTTAACTTTGGATATCATTGGCAAGGCCAGTATTTATCGCTCATGGTCATCACCGAGGGGAAGGTGGTAGTGTAATGAATGTAGTCTCACTGTGGTTCAAATTGGGGGTTCCTGCATTTTGACCCCACAAAAAGTAGTATCAATGGTGATTTTATCCTTCGTCCTTTCTATCTTTTTGACTGCATCCCATTGTCCTGCCGCAATTAGTCAGTCTTTTCTCCTGGTGGAATAAACCTTATCCAATGAGGTCAATGGTGAAGTCTAGGCCATTATTAGCTGAAGGCGTAAATCTGTTGAAACGGTTAACTTTTGAATCATAGTCATACAACATGGATACAGGCCATTTGGCCCAACTTGTCCATGCTGACCAAGATGCCCCATCTAAACTAGTACCATTTGCCTGCGTTTGGCCCATTTTCCATCCATGTACCTGTCCAATTGTCTTAAATGCTGTTGTATTACCTGCCGTGACCACCTCCTCTGGCAGCTCGTTTCATGTATCCACCAACCTCTGAATGAAAAAGTTTCCTCACGAATTCCTACTAAATCTTGCCCCTCTCACCTTAAACTTATCTCCTCCGGTTCATGACTCCCCTTCTCCGAGTAAAAGATTCTACACATTCAAATATATATATCAGACCGATGATTTATTAAGTTGTAAGAGCTCTCTCGATTTTGGCATGGCCCAGGTGTAAGTGAGAAATACTTTCCTGGGTTGACTGGACTAGGTGCACTTTAGTCGTTGTCAAATTCAGTAGCAAGGCCTGTTAATTTCTCTTTCTGTTTTAGTAGTGGTTTTGCTGATTTACTCCTGGAATGTAGCAGGCACGGGTGATTTACTAGGATGGCCACCCGCATTTCCCATTATTACCTCGTCTTTCCTAATTCACCCTCTCATAGGCTAATATTAATTGCTGCTATAACTACACTATAAGCTCTTATTTTGAAATCTCCTGTACAAGGCAGACCAACTAATCCTGACTAGTCTGTTTCCTTTGTTTCAGACATAACTTTGGAAAAGCAAAAAGAAAACCAAAGGGGGATGGAAATATTTCAGATATCCATCTCTGTTTATATTAGATTTATCCAAGGTTTTCTCTGGTTGCAGAAGCATCTATACTATGTACCCCCTCAAAGGATAATGAAGATATTTCATGTTACATTTTACATTTCTTGTACCCCCGTGCTTTGACCTTGTTTTAAACTGTCTGCAACCTCATTTCTACCCATCTCATTCCTGAGATCCCAGAAATAATTTCACCATTCTTGATAAGTTTAAATAAATCAGTAATAATTGTGTGCAGCATTTGCTGTACAGCCCATCAAGCCTTTCACTAATGAGTCTGTCACGCAAAAAGATTTCCAATTAGGTAACCATCTACAAATGTGAAAGACACAGTGCTGGAACAACTCAGTGGGTCAGGCAGCATCGCTGGAGAACATGGATAGGTGAAGTTTTGGGTCGGGACCATTCTTTAGATTAATTCTAGGGGGGAGAGGGGAGGGAAGGCTAAAAGAGAGAAGGGGAGCTTTCTTACCCCCTCCCCCCCCCCCCCCCCCCCCCATCTCCTTCTCTGGCTCTGTTATCATTAAAGGGACTTAATTCAGAAACTCTAAGGTGCTGAGTGTGTTCTTCCATTCCAACGCTGGAGCTCCGATCATCCCGGCGAGAGGACCTGAACATCAGGCCGCCGTACCGGCGACTGCGGAGGGCTCAAAGGCCCCGACCACGGGTGAACAAAGAGGAAGATGACTGAACTTTATTGCCTTCCCCTCACAGTGGGAAACTTTTGATTCCGCTGTGTGGGGATGTTTATGTTAAATTCTATGGTGTATTGAGTTCTTTTTTATACGTGGCTCTATGGTAACTCAAATCTCACTGTACCATTTGGTACATGTGACAATAAATGTAACTTGGAACTTGAACGACCTATTCTCTCCCTCGCCTCCCTTTTACTCTAAATACACCTGTCAAATTTCTTGAGATTTTCCTTTGTTTGCCAGATCTATCTCATGCTTTCTTTTTGTCCTCCTGATTTCCTTCTTACGTGTACTCTTTATTCTTATACTCGTTGAGAGATTGTTTTGATCCCATCTGCCTAAACCTGATATAACCTCCTTTTTCCTGACCAGACCCTCAATATCACTCATCAGCCAGGGTTCCCTATACTTTGCCAGCTTTACCCTTCAGCCTTACAGAATGATGCAGATCCCGATTTCTTGCTATTAACTTTTAAAAGTCTCCCACTTGCCAGACATCCTTTTACCTACACACAGTCTCACCCAATCGACCTCTGTAAGTTGTCACCTGATACCTCCAAAATTGGCCTTGCCCCATTCTAGGATATTAACTTGTGGACCAGTCCTACCCTGCTTCCTATTATAAAACAAATAGAATTATGTGTCCCAGCCATTAATAATGCAAGACTTGCAATAAAAGCTCAGTGCAATATAGAGTTTGTTAAGGAAGAGCCTTAACATGGATTATTATGAAAGCATTCTTTATCTCTCTACATCATCGTCTATACCTCTCGTTTCCCTTAGCCCTATCCAGTCTGAAGAAGGGTCTCGACCCGTAATGTCACCCATTCCTTCTCTCCAGAGATGCTGCCAGTCCTGTTGAGTTACTCCAGCTTTTTGTGTCTATCCTTAAAATAAAAGATTACTATAATGTGGCCCTTAATATATGATAGAATGTTAATATATGATAGAATGCTAATATATTCGAGCTATTTCTTGAAAGTTACGGTCAAACTATTTAGCTGTTTCATTAACCAATGGATTCATCCCTGTGCTAAAGCAGCAGAAAGTAAATGTAAAAAAAAATGTTGATATTTGTAAGTTAATTTTTCACTGCATAATTAATTCATGAATCTTGAACTCTGGTGGGAGATGTGCTCAAATCCAAAGCAGCTCATTGAATTAATGCTAGTGTTAAGGAAGCAACCCAACTGTTAGGATTCAGTTTCTGAATTGATTGTGTATTCTTCACCGTGAGAGAAAACGTTATTTACGTGACAATTCTATCGTACATGTTCAATTTTAAAATATGCCAAATACATAGTTTCTGTACAATACTGTTAAGTTCAGACTAAAGTGACCATCAAGTTAACTTATTTATGAAAGAACTGCAGATGCTGGAAAATCAAAGGTAGACAAAAGTGCTGGAGAAACTCAGCGGGTGCAGCAGCATCTATGGAGCGAAGGAAAAACCATGCCCATTTTCCTTTGCTCCATAGATGCTGCTGCACCAACTGAGTTTCTCCAGCACTTTTGTCTACCATCAAGTTAACTTATGTCGGGAAGAAATTAAGGAATACACTTTGTGTAAGAAGGAACTGCAGATGCTGGTTTAAACCGAAGAGAGACACAAAAAGCTGGAGTAACTCAGCGGGACAAGCAGCATCTCTGGAGAAAAGGAATGGGTGACGTTTCGGACCCTTCTTCAGAATGTACTTTAATGGGAAACTAAAGCCCATTAATGAGATTGTGCAAGATTATTTGAACATTTAATTCAATTGGAAAATAGCAAAAGAGGATGTTAGAACTATAATCTCAGTTAACATTGCTCGAATGGATGAAAACCTGATCTATATTACTCTGGTCTCCCCAACACTATTACATCCAGATTCTGCCATGTCCATTTGCCAACAGTTTCCCTTGCAAAAGTTTTTCAAAACTCTTCACAATGCAGTGTCACATTCATCCTTCCCTAAATCCAGCTGTTCCTCTCCCATATAAACGGAATCAGTGTCACCACAAATTTCTGAAGGTGTGTTGCCTGTGGAAACACCATTTACTGTTGAGATACTTACAATGAACAACAGAGGGAATTTATGCACTGCTGTTTAACTTTGACCATTACCTCTCCCCCATGCTATGCATCAGTTATTACGTCCAAAAGGCAGGTTTGAAACTGCCAGTTCCAGAGATATAGAAAGTGCAGGTTAAAGACAGGAAGTGACTTTGTTCAGTTTAGTTTAGTTTAGTGATACAGCATGGAAGCAGGCCCTTTGGCCCAATGAATCGGCGCCGATCAGTGATCATCCATACACTAGTTCTATCCCACACACTAAGGACAATTTGCAGAAGCAAATTCATCTACAAGCCTGCATGTCTTTGGAATGTGGGTGGAAACCGGAGCAACCGGAGAAAACCCTGTGCAGTCACAGGGAGAATGTACAAACTCCACACAGACAGCGCTCGTAGTCAGGTTCAAACCCGGGTCTCTGGTGCTGTAAGGCAGCAATTCCACCGCTGCACGACTGTGAAACACAATTAATTCTCCATTGATGTCTCTCAGCCTCTCTCTCCGTGGATACTAACCACATTTTACTAAATGATTCCTTTCCCCTTGCACAATTATTACCAAAAAAACTCGAGATACATTCAGATCCATCTGTATGTTATTGGTACTTCACATAAATCTATAGTTCAGGCATAGCAAGCTGCAACCCTGATGTACCAAAAGGTTTATTTATCATACAAAATTCAAGCTTAAAATTCAAACTCTCACCTGTGTTACACATGCAACCAGAGGATGAGGTTCATGTTGTATTAGAGAAAAAGTCATGAAAAGAAGCGAAGTGGAACAAATTAGATGCTGAAGGATCCAGAGCGTTCAGGAGGAAAAAAAAAGGCGAAAAATCGCAAAGAACAAGGTAAACAGCAAGATTCTAATATAAAACAAACAGAACTACCCAAATCCCATGTGCTCACCAGGTTAGAAAAACACAGTCCCAAAATAGGTGATAATGGCCATTGCCAAAGTAGGCAAATCTGCCAGAAAATCATCTATACCCCAGCTCCATTTCCAAACAGTTCCTACATCAAGCTGTGTCGGAGTGTTTATTTTTTCTTCTCGAATTTATTTACTCATAGTTCTCCCACATACGCAAAAAAAGTTCAAAAGATTTTCCTCAAAAAGAAAACGAATGTTCCAAAGAGAAAAAAATATGCAAGAGGACCTTGTGCATCACCCAGTGTGCAGCGAGCAGCATATGCGTTGTGTTAGTCAATTGATACTTTGTTTTATAATAAAACCTTTTTTTTTAAATGACTAGATTATGGCTGCATTATGGTTTCTCTTTCCTTCGTCGATGGTTATAATCAATTATTGAACTCTGAGACCACCCTGATGAAACCAGATGATCACGCTGGAAATAAAAATGCAGTTCCCACAATATTTATCTTCTAACAGTGGTCCTTCTGTCTCAAGGATAATGATTTGGGGATGGGGTGTGAGTGGAGAGCACTTTAAGTAATGTTTTGATATACACAATAAGGAGTGGAAAAATTACCAAGTATTACTGTTAGCACAAACGGAAAAGTCACCATCAAATGAACCCTGCTTTTGTTATCAATTTAATTTGTCACTACAAATAAATAACGTTTTACTCAGAGGCATATCGGTAGAGTTGTTACCTCACAGCGCTAAAGACCTGGGCTTGATCCTGACCTCGGGTGCTGTCTGTGTGGAGTTTATACATTTTCCCTGCAATCTCATTGGTTTCTGCCAGGTACTCCAGTTTCCTCCCACATCCTAATGATGTGCGGGGGTTTGTAGGTTAATTGGCCTCTGTATATTACCTGTTAAGGGCCTGTCCCAGCAGCATGCAATTCCATGCGATGAGCGCGACCTAACGTGGTCGCTTGAGCCGTCCGGCGTCGCGGGGCCGGTCCCACTTCGATCGCCGGAGCCGCGTGGAGTTGCGCAGAGCTGGTCCCGACATTGTGCGGAGCTCCGTGAAACCGACACTGTTCAAAAATCCCGCGCGGCAAAATCCTGTCGGCCACAGCCGCATCGAGGACGCGAGTAACGTCTTGACGTCGTGCGTCTTCCGCATGGCGTTGCGTGATGATGTCACTGCCCGACACCATGTGACGCGCATTATTAGTCGGCCCGCCTTTACATAAAAAGCGCGCGCGTTTTGAAAAGAACCACCACTTACCGCGTTTCTTGCAACTGAGTTCTTCCCAGCTGCATCGAACTCCAGAGAACTTGAGGAGAACAAGGAACCCCAGGATCATCAAGAAGAAAGCCATGCAGGATAAGGTGAAGCAGGTTATTATACAGAACATACAGACCCAGGAGAGTCCAGCCACTGCTTCATGCTGACCATGCTGCTGTCCCTGACCCTGCTCCTGCTTCAGTTCCTGTCCCATCTCCTGCCCTATCTTCTACCTCAATACCCTCAACACCCTCACCAATTCCTACCCAAGTTCCTTCCCCATCTCCTTACTCAGCTCCTTCCTCAGCTCCTTCCTCAGCTCCTTCCCCCGCTCCTTCCCCCATTCCTTCCCCCGTTCCTGCCCCAGCTCCTGCCCCATCTCCAGCTTCAGCTCCTGCTTCAACTCTAGCCTCAGCTGCTGCAGAATGGGACTCGGATTTGGCTCAGGAGACTGATGCCTCAGCTGCGCCGGCGGGGAGGAAGAAGAAGAGGTTGGTCACAAGGCCTTATAATTTTACTAGGGAACAAGAGGGGGACCTGGTAGAATGGTATCAGGCCCACCGTGAACTGTACGATAAGAGCCATCGTAATTTCAGAAACACAGATCTACGCAACGCGATTCATGAAGACAAGGCGCAGGAGTTCCCTGACTGCTCTTGTAAGTACATACTTTGTAGTTTGTCTACATTTCTGTGGTTGTAATTGCAGTTCCAATTAAGATTACCATTTGCTCAACACTGATCTTCATTTATTCTATATTTACACAGATGACCAACTGTGCCAGTGGTCAACTGCCCCACATGTGTGCAGGAAGTTTCATCTGGTTTGAAAGCCATGCGCCACTATCCTCCACTCGTCAGGCGTACTAGGGCAGTCAATCATTTCTTCATATGCATTGTTGACGGCATCACAGGTCTATCGGACGACCTTGCTGATGGTGTTGTGAGCCACACGGAGGTTGTACGAGAGGCTCTTGTAGGAATCCCCTGACGCAAGGTAGCGGAGGGTGATGGCTAGGCGCAGGCCTGGTTCCAGTGACTTCCGCATGACGGTGTCTCTTTTCTGCAGAAGAGGTCCGACTCGTGTCTTTATCTCCTGAAACAGGTCAGGGGGTAACCTGGTGAAATTTCTAAAGGCAGCCTCATCTTTCTGCTGCAGATCGGTCACCATGTTCTCATACTGGCCCAAAGTGGGTCTCATCCGGAACAAAGACCTCACCCACAAAGACCTCTTCCTGGGTTTCTTCATAGCCTTCCTTGTTGAACTCCTTGTTGAACTCCTGCCCAGCTGACCTGCCAGCATGAGGGCTGCTGCTAACAGAAGCCTCTCTTGCTGTTGCAGCAATGCAATCTGTATCTGTTTCTGTGTCTCTTCCATGATGATCATGGAATAGCAAGAAAGCATGGAACTGAATGGCATGAATAGCATGGAACTGCAGCCCCGTTTATATGAGGAAAAATGACGTCACGCGCAACCTTCCCTCGGACTACGCACGAACTTCGCGTCAACTCGCTGGGGGATCACCCGACCTCCACGCGACCCCCGCTTCTGATTTTGTCGGCCTAGTCGCATGCAGTTGCATGCTGGTGAGACAGAGCCTTTAGTGTATCGTGGGATAACTGGTGTGAATGGGTGAGCAATGGTCAGCGTGGACTCAGTGGGCCGAAGGGCTTGTTTTCTTGCTGTATCTCTAAACTAAACTAAACATGTGTAAGAAGGAACTGCAGGTGCTGGTTTAAACACAAGAAAGACACGGAAGGCTGGAGTAGCTCAGTGGGACAGGCAGCATCTCTGGAGAGAAGTATTGGGTGATGTTTCGGGTCCAGCCCCTTCCAAACTCATAACCAATGTTCCCTTCTTTGGTAGGCACTTATATTGCAGATAGCAGGTCACCTCACCTAAAGGACTTTGTTTCCATCTTTGAACTTGGATGCTCTATATCAACAGGATGTTCAAACATGCAACTGAGATCCCACTGGATTCAATGTTACAGGCTTGACCAATACCTACCCGCCTGTGCACTTTGAGGGATGGTCCCTGGATGGTGCTTGGTCAAATTCTAATAAGTTGGGGATTGAAACTAGGTCTTTCCTGGTGTTTACAACTGCATTACTGATTGTTTTAGGCAGCTGAGCCAACAAGAGATCCATTGCATTTTTGTTTTGCCTGAATTTAAAATGTGAAAACACTGAAGTTGATTTAA
This sequence comes from Okamejei kenojei, assembly GCA_035221665.1. Lineage (NCBI taxonomy): Eukaryota > Metazoa > Chordata > Chondrichthyes > Rajiformes > Rajidae > Okamejei > Okamejei kenojei. The sequence goes on along the minus strand of CM069140.1, from coordinate 53,906,846 downwards.
AACCATCTGCACAGCAAATCAATTCAAATCAGACTTGTGCAAGCACGTCCAACTGAATCCCAGTATATCTTCAGCCACTGTCCTTCCCTAAATAACAAAGTGCCAATTACAATATTTCTCCAGCACCTCTCAATTCACATGCTCTTCTGACTGAACTGATCAGACTGGTCTGTGATGTTTGTGACGTCCCCCACAGTGGAATAGTCTTTCAAGATTCATTGGAGGAACTCATTTGTGAAACCGAACCCTTAGGTGCATGGTACTAGTAGTAAAGCCCAGCAAGAATCAGAAACATTTGGTGGATAGACTCGGTAAACTGCTAAAACAAAAACAGCAGCTCTGGGTTAGGATCACTCTTCCTAGAATAATAAATACGTCTTTCTTTTTCCCCGCAGGCAAAGCACAGAAACTATTTAAACATTGCTGGAATGCCTATAGACTATTCACTTACATTTCCAGTCACAGGAAATAACATTGTTTTTTACAGCCAAAGTCTGGGAAGGAACAAGGTAAAAATACTATTAAAAAAATTACCAATTTACAAATAAACTTTCCTTTTCATCTTTATGTTCTCTTTGCCTATGGTTGACAAGTTAAACAAGACCAGACAGATGAAAGGTTTCAGCATGGAGAGAATATTCTCATGCTAAGTTTATAGTTCCCTGAGTGATACAAAAATGACAATATGCAGGCTGCTCAAGCTGAGTAAATAGATAACTGACTGAAGAGGGAGAAGAATCTTTAGTCCTTCCCAGTAGCAGAAGCAAGAAAAAAAACTCCAGCAATAAAAAAAAACCCCCACAGCCTGAGTAGCTGCCTTTTGGATTTTTCTCGACAGCACGTTATAGATCAGACAGCAAATTGGAACTCGCAGCTAATTTACAGTGTCAGAAAGTAGCTGTAAACTGCACTTCAGTGATGGCAGTGCGTAAGGAGCCAGAATCTGCCGCTCAGCAAGGCGTCATGCTCTACCAGTCAGTGACTGCCACTCCTGAGGTAGTCTGTTTAAGCATTAAGTCAGCTGTCAGGTCATCAGCTTGGATTCCAGAGGTGGGCTGACAAAAATCAATATGTCTCCACCAATTTTTCATGGGATGAGGAGTGCATAAAATCTTTGTTTTGACAGGGTAATAGGGTAAAAAGCACCAGATCACCAATTATTTCTGGGTAAATAATGGCCAAAATTAGAGAGCTGCAGCAAGCAGGCTATCAGGGACACGGAGAAGACTCTTTTGGCTACCATCTCTCCCTCAGTTCCTGTCGTTCTCACACTCTCTTGTCTTAGTAGTTTATGGTTCTTCTCACTTGCTGTTGCGAAAATGCTCCTATAAGCCTTCACTAATTGCTTAGCATGGAGCTTGTCTAAACATTGCATTCACTGCTGGACAGCAAATATACTACATTGCGACTTAGAAAAATACATAGGTAAAGCATGAGGTTTAAATATTTTCTCATTTGATACTTGGGAATAATCCAGTTTTCCTATTTACACGTACTCAGAGATGCCTGCCCACACGTTAATGCACACACACATTTAAGCACACACACGCCACATACACATATACACACACACAAACATGCAATTTAAAACAATAAAGTGAATTGTCCCCTTTGAAACTGGGTAGAAATTATAAAATTATCCTGGTTACATTATTTTTAATCAGAGGTGCAGTGTAAATGATGCATCAGGATCTCAGCTTTCTCTAGCCTCTCTTTGCCTCCATTCACTTCCCCCCAATTTCTTTTCCACCACCTTCCCCCACCACTCCCCCATCCCCTCAGCTGTCCTCCTTTACCATTATTTCCAAAGGGACCCAATTTGTCATGTCATGTACAGATGTTGACCCTACTGCCGTAACTGATAGGGAAGAACCACTTTCCCTTCTTCATTTATTTGCTAGCTCCACAAAGAGCACACTAGTCCTGGGGAAAGCTGACAATAGCACCACCAACGATCCTCACTGCAGGTGTCACAGGACATTAACTCATGCTTAACTACAAGCTCCATAGAAACCTGGACAGGATTGCAATGGGAACAGCCGCTAAGCTTCAAAAAAGAACTGGGAAGGCAGGGTGGTCAGACAAATCATCCCATCGATTCGGATTTCACAAAATGTTTTAACTAAACTCTAGCAAACAATATAAAACAAATGCAAACTAATTCCGTTCTTTCCCTCAGTCTTTAACAGCCTTGAGATTCAGAAGCTTTTTACCTTGGGGTGTGAGGAGCAAGGAAGGGCGGCGGTTAGGGAGGGGATGTGTTTGTAGGCGGACGGGAACACAGAGATACATTGTTAAATAAGTTTCTTTTTAAAATAACGATAATCTAATTTTACTCTACTTCGTATGATGTTGAAATTGCATCGAGTAGCGCCATGTTTCTATGTGCCACATGATCCAACTTCAGTGAAGAATGAAATGCCTTGGAAAGCTGCACAAACTGCACAAAGTGTGTGGTTGTCAAGCCAGGTTTATTAACAGAAACATTAATACGGGGAAGGATTCAGGGATTGTATCAGACGCTGTGTAACAGCACTTCCAAAACCTCAATCGCATATGCGTGCTCCAAATCGTCCATGGGCATTTACATAGGTGCACGTTTTCAGAGCACTCCTGACACCTGCAGTCACACGATTTCAATGGTTCCTTACACTTTGGTGATGGGAACCTGATTCAGGCAGGTAGATACCTTTTAAGGTAGATACTCACTTGGCTCCCTTTTGGAACCACACCACTTCCCTTCCACCTCATCCACAATGAGTGTCCACCACATCATCCTCCGCATGATCTTGCCCATTGTGTGGTGTGCTCCCATGCACTGATCTGCCAAGCCAAGCCAAAACCCCCGTTCACCCCTGTGGCTTCTGTCAAAGTCAACCACCATCCATACAATTCCTAGATTGGCTCCCTTCTCATTATGCCCCTTTCCTCCCAACATCAAGTTGAATACTTGGAATCTCTTGTTATCCCACTCCCAAACTTTCTGTGGTCTCTTACCAGCCCAGGCTGCCAGATTCTAATCTAGCGCCTTTCCCAAACATCCGACACCCAACCTCAATACGATCCAATAATCCCATTCATTCAATCCCAATCTCTCCCAACTCCTGTGCCTTATACAACCCTGAAGCCACTACCCAATTCTTGAGAGAAGCTCTGATCCTCCTTTCCCAGCCAAGGCCCCTCTTCACTGGAACCATGTCCCCACTATCCCCCACAACCTGTAAATTGTGCTAATCCGTGTTTCATTGTGGAAAGCTTATTCCACTGTGCATGACTGAAACATTGCAAATAGGATTTGTGCAAAAAAAATTGCAGAGACCAAATCACCAATCTTCCATCATGCCACTCAGCAAATGTTAGTTTAATGCATCTTTTTAGGTTTTTTTTTTCTCGAGTAAGGTGGAGGAACAGAGAATCAGGTTCAATCGGATGTACCTGCTCTGCATTATCAGTTGATCTGAAAATGGTGAATAGGTCACAATGAAATATCGGTGAGACCAAGCGGAGGCTTGGCGATCGTTTCGCCGAACACCTCCGCTCGGTCCGCAAAAACCAACCCGACCTCCCGGTGGCTCAGCACTTCAACTCCCCCTCCCATTCCGTATCCGACCTCTCGGTCCTGGGCCTCCTCCACGGCCAGAGTGAGCAACACCGCAAGTTGGAGGAACAGCACCTCATATTCCGCTTGGGGAGTCTGCATCCTCTGGGCTTGAACATTGAATTTTCTCAATTCTGTTAACCCTTGCTGTCTCCTCCCCTTTCCACCTCTCCCTCAACCCTCGGGCCCTGGCATTCCCTCTATCTCTATCTCCCTCCCCCACCCTAGTCGCACTAGCTTCTCATTTTCACACCACAAACAGCTTACAATGGCTTGTTCCCTTTATCATCGATACTTTTTTGCATATCTTTAATTCATTGTTCTTTATCTCTCCACATCACCGTCTATATCTCTCGTTTCCCTGATCCCTGACCAGTCTGAAGAAGGGTCTCGACCCGAAACGTCGCCTATCTCCTTCGCTCCTTAGATGCTGCTGCACCCGCTGAGTTTCTCCAGCTTTTTGTGTAACCCTCGATTCTCTAGCATCTGCAGTTCCTTCTTTAACACAATGAAACAAGCTGGTCATTATGCTAACGGCCCCATAGCAGAATCGTCCACATCGCGGGGCTGGAAACTGCTACCACCATCAACTATTGCGACAAGTGATGGCTTCCACTAATTTTCGCCGGAAATTTGCGTCATTTTTAGGACGGACGATGGCAGCGAGGCCAACATTTGTAACAAGATGGACACGAAAAGAAGAAGATTATGCTAACATACAGACTGAAGGAGATTGCTGAGGTGGAGACAAATAAAACAATGGAGAGATTTGACAGCAAATACAAGGTGTTTCAATTCAATGCATTGGCAAGGAAGAATGCGAGGAATATTCAGATGTAGTGCTGGATAATTAAGGCTCACAGCATTTGGCCACTGGGCTATTGTGATGCCAGGATAAAGTGATTGTACATTTCTACGTTTTTTTTCCTGAGGTTTTCAGGCAATAAACTTTCCAGGACTCGGTCCATACTGTATTCATGCTTCTGACTTAAAAAAGGCAGAGAAATGTGTGGACTAGATCAAGAGACGTGTGGCTGTACTACATCACCACAACTTGCCCAAAGCCTAAACATTAAATAACACTCATACAGAAAGCAGAAGAAGATTCTTTACTATAAATCATCTCTCTGTGAAATAATATTTGCTTTTCATAATGAGTCCCCTGTGGTACATTTTGGAGCTGACATCAGGCTTGTGATGCAGTGATCTGTAGCAGCGAGGAACACTTCACTAAAATTACATGGCATTCAGTTATTTTTAGTGCAGTTTATCCCAGTTTCATCAAATCACTTGCGTTTTATTTTGCTCCAATTTTTTGCTCAACAGTTTACACATTTTTTAACAAGTATTTAACAAAAACGCAACATATGTAAGAAAAGATGAACCAAAGATAATCTAATAATGGGGTAAATTAAAGGTTTAGAACATAAGAAAATTTAAACAATAACTTCCCTTAAAACTATTTATATTTCAAAATAAATGGGAGAACTTAACTTGTGGTCACAAAATATTATATTACCGTCTTTATCAAAACATAAATATTTGGTTAATAATGATTTCAAATTGTCACAATGAGAGCAAAAAAGATCGTTTCATATTTGCCTTACAAATGGTTAGATATCCCATCCATTTTGGTAATGGGAGTAGGAGAGAGAGAGAAAGAATATAAAAAATGTATCTATTAAAGCCTGCAGAATGAATCCTGGTGCCTAGTTGGGTTATGTTTTTATTAAAGTAATTCAAAAGCCTTTACAAAACAAAAGCTTCTGCTTAGCACACCTTCAACACACTCGCATTTACTGTGGGAAGAGTGTACATTTAAATGCTGTCATAGCTTGTTTGTGTCCCCTCGTCACAGAAGCATAATAAAGCTGTTGTAATATACTAGAACTTGTGTGGTCCTCTGTGTAATTTGCATACTAATTACCAAGTGCAAATGAAGGGAAAGCTGTCTATCGACATACAGAGCTTGATCCCTCTAACAAGCTAATCTTGCATGTAGTTAACTTTGATATACAACCTCTCATTAGTATTATAATAAAGTACATGAAACAGCCATAAAACGTTATATACTGCACAAGTGTTGTTTTCATACCAATTATCTCAAGGCATATTTATTACTGAAGTGACTACATGCCCCCCCTGTGTTGCTTTGGGGTTATGGGGGTTGGGGTGGGGGGGGGGGGGGAGTGGTGTAGGAAAGGGGAAGAGGCTTGCAGCTTGTAGCCTGTCAAGTAGAACTCGTCAGAAGGAATATTTGGAGTCAGGTTTTATGGATTCCACTGATCTCAGCTGTCGCAATTGACGATGCACAGCGGGAGTGCTCCTCTGCCTAACAATATAATGAATGGTATGATATCAATTCTCCGATCAGCAGGGAGTGAATTCAAGTTACACAATCCTCTCTCTCGCTCACTCACTCACTGAATAGTTCATCGTTTACAAACTGCAGGCATATTTTCATGAAAATGAAAAGAAGCAAACACTACTTTGCCCACTACTTAGAGAAAAGATTTTAAATCCTTGCGGGTTCAATTGATCTCAAAACCATTCTAATATACAGCTTTCAAACAGAGGGATTAAAATGAATCAGAGTGCATATGTAGTCTCAGACTTGGGTATGGAATAATATTGGATCCTTTGTAATCAATTAAAAAAGACAATAGTGGGATTTCTAAGTCTCAACTTTATGCTGTATCACAATGTTCTACTTATCTTAGTGTGTCCAAACCCTCTTGCCTATTTTTTAATGGCTGGCTATGCATTTTATTTCTCCATTCCTCTGACTTATTTCCTAAATGATACATGCTGCTCCTGAAATGAGAGAACAGTCAAGCGTCCTGCTCCCATGACTCTGGTATTACCAGCCTCTAAATTGCTGGTAGGAAGTGCACCAGAATTACCTTGGTTGACTTGTTAATGCTCCTAACACCTCTGTTTGACTTGCTCCCTGACCTGATCGGATTATATTATCGGGGTTTCCATTTCACAGTGAACAAAAGAAAGTGAACAGTCCACCGACAGAAAACCGGTACCTGCATGACTTCCTAAGTTCTGAAAACATTCTGATTATGTTAAGAACAAAGAACACATTTGGAGGATTAAAAAAAACATACCTTACACCTATCTAAATGCTGATTCAATTGCCATAGTCTTGGAACTGCAGACAAAAGATAACTTAATTTTAATTGGGGTCCTATTACTTATTATTTTAATAATTAAATGTTTTTTTTTATTTTTACATGCACCCCCATAAACCAGAATGCTCATAATACTAACAGTAAGGAAGGTTTGCCAGTGCACAGCCAGCCAGTGAAAGTGAATAAAGTAGGCAAATTGCATTCACAGTTGCAGTGCATCTGACATGTTCGAGTAGTGTGTCCTATTGAATAAGGATCGGATTGTTTAAATTCCCTTAAAACAGAATCACTTAAAAGATAGTAAAAAGCTTGTGGCTGTTTTTTTGTCAGTAATTAGGAAATCCCTTCCTTTTTCCAAACTGGGTCAACAACAGACTTTTAAATTAGAACGAAATCAGAATAGTGTCTCATAAGTCAGATGTTTCCTGACCAAAAACATCCTCAATCATTTCCTGCTGGATGAATAACCTGTTCGTCACTAAACTTTGATCATTTCTCAGGGGTCGTGCTTCTGTCAGGACTTCCCTGCAAAACAGCTGCACCGAGTCACAACAAATTATCTACTATAAATATTAGAAAAGGTAAACCATAATACATTGTCTTCGTTCATTTACTTCATTTTCTTTACTTTATTCCTCCGTGTGAGATTCCAGGCTCTTAGTAGTTTTTACTGCAGGAATACATCTGAGCCATTCGGTCCCTTGAGCTTGTTCCATCATTTGATTAGTCATGTGTCGGAAGGAGCTGCAGATGCCGGTTTGGACCGAAGATAGACACAAAAAGCTGGAGTATCTCAGCGGGACAGATAGCATCTCTGGAGAGAAGGAATGGATGACGTTTCGGGTCTGAAGAAGGGTCTCAACCCTAAATGTCACCCATTCCTTCTCTCCAGAGATGCTGCCTGCCCGGCTGAGTTACTCCAGCTTTTTGTGCCTATATTTGATTAGTCATGGCCAATCTTCAGGACAATTCCATTTTCCTTTGATCCGCACCCCGTGATACCCTCATATAGCAAGCAACATTTCATCAATTAATTTCAATCAAACCATTACACACAGCGCCTTGGGGAAGAAACATTCAACATTTCTACTACTGTATCTCCTGTATGAAATTGTGTTTCCTGATTTTATTCCTGAAAGGTCTACATCTAATTTGAAAATTGCATCTGTGAAAGGACACCCACCAGATCCAATATTTATCTATTGAATTGATCTATTACTTTAAATACCTCTATTATCTCATTCTCAATAATTTAAACTTGTTGGATTGTTTTCCCTGGAGTGTCGAAGGGCACCAGATAGACTTAAATAAAGTGATGAGAGGCATTGATAGGATAGAGAGTAAAAAAAAAAATTCCCAGGGTGGAAATATCAAAGACAAGAGGATGTAACTTTAAGGTGGGAGGGGCACACTTTAACGGAGATGTGTGTGGCAAGATTGTTTGCACAGAGAGTGGTGGGTGCCTGGATGTTGATGGAAGCTGGTACGATAGTGGCATTTAAGAGACTTTTGGAGAGGCACATGGATATGCAGTGAATTAATTTGGCATTATGTTGAGAATGGACATTGTGGGCTGAAGGGGCTGTTCTTCTACTGCACTGTTCTGTAAGATCCTTAAACCAAGTTCATGCATCTGTCTTCCTAATATCAACCTTTACGTTTGAATGTTATTCTGCTGAATCTCTGCTTTTCTCACCTCAAGGCCATATAACATTAAGATAGAATGGGCCATGGCTACTCAAGCCACCATCAATAAGATCACTGCCTGAGTTATGGATTGGATACACCAACATTTTTTTAATGTGCTTAAAAGTCACTGATTGGTACAGTTAGCCTGACAACAAATTGGTAAATATATGTTCTCTATGTTTCTTATTCTCATGCTTGTATGGTTTCTGCTCTGTCTCCTTCTTCCTATATCCAACAGCATGATGGAGATTAGATGCTCATAACATGAGAACACATTAATATTATGGGTACAGGAATTTTTAACATCTTTGCGATGTGTGTGAGTGTGAACGGTCTGTGTTACTACTTTTATACCATGTTCAATCTGCAATTCTCTTCGCATCTTCTATGTACTACCTGTTACTTACCTGTTAAAATGTGGAATGAACCCATTCAGCCCATCCAATTTGACAATCCCACATGTCCTATTTACCCTCTACTTATTTTCCTATAAAACTGCTACTCTCACATGCCACTTTATTTTGCCACTTGCCTACACTAAAAGGTCACCTACGTAAGCCAATTAACCAACCAGTATGTCTTTGGGATGTTGGGGGGAAACTGGAAAACTTTAGGGACCTCACATGGTTATGGGGAGTAAATGGATATTCCACACAGATAGTAGCCTAGCTCAGGATCAAACCTGCGTCCTACAGAAATATGAAGCTGCTGCACTAACTGCTGCACCATTGTACCATCTCCATCGCCAAATAAAAGTGTAAAATGAGCATTACATAAGCATTATATGAAACGTAACAGTATATTAACAAACCAAATGTATTGAAGACTGGGGGTTCATATGATCGGGCATGCTAGAAATATAGAGATGTTGGAATGTAAAGACCATAACCATAAAGATACCATTTCATTTTAGTGTTTAAGAAGGAACTGCAGATGCTGGAAAATCGAAGGTAGACAAAAATGCTGGAGAAACTCAACGGGTGAGGCAGCATCTATGGAGCGAAGGAAATAGGCAATGTTTCGGGTCGAGACCCTTCTTCAGATTTCATTTTAGTGAATCGTTTTAGTTATAGAACATGCTTAAACAAAACTTTATCTTCAGGTAGACACAAAATGCTGAAGTAACTCAGCGGGTCAGGCAGCAACTAGGCAAGAAAGGGTGACGTTTCGGGTCGAAACCCTACTTCAGACTTTTATATTTTATATTATATCTTTTATATTTTGAGATATAGCTTTAAGATCCTTAAATTTCAGGCTTTGAATCTCTTAGATGTATGCTCAACTAGAAATAGACCCAATTTAAATCCCATCTTCAATTTTAATCTGAAGTCCTGTTTGCCGACTTCCTGACCTCTTGGTCAGACAAAAGGCAAGTCGGGATGTTGTTACTTTTTATCAGTGCTGTACTTCATTGATAGATAAAAGAACATCTTGATGGAGAGCCAGTCAGAGGCTTCTTTACAACACTCCACACATCTGAAAAGCAAACCAGCGACTGTTTTCCCTGATAAGCCAGTAATTCTTGAATTGTAAATGTCGATGACAAGCTATATATTATGCCAGCAATAATTTGCCAAATTTGAGCCTATAATACAATATCTGTAAAATGTCAATGATAGTAATGCGATTAACACCCTTAAATGAAATATTGAAGATTGCTGCTCAGGCTGAATGAGGAAACAGAGGTTTCTGTCAAAGGAAATCAATGTTGAAAGCAGCCGGGACGGTCATAAACTCACAATAAAACTCAGGCCTGTTTTTTTATTTCCCACATTTCCGAGGTGAATAGATTCACACTCTGCAAATGACTTGAATAACACAGCAAAATAGCTGTTGGTAACTAAGGAGACAGTGGGATGGACTTCCATTCCCTTAAAGCTCACAATTTGCAGGAAAGTCAAATACAAATCTCTGGTCTCATGGTGGGCCCTGGTGAAAAAGGAATCCTGATCATGACACTTACTTTAAATGCTTTGTATTGTGCACAAAACTGCAAATAACACTCAGCAAGCTAACTGTCATTAACTCTTGCCCTGCTGAATACACTCAAAGTGTCATTGCACTTCTGTTCACGCATTGTTACTACATATTCTTAAAGTGGAGATTAGTTTATAAAGTTTTTTTCAACAGGTTACTCACAGTAAACATTTAATGCCCACATAAGCTACTTTTGTGCAAGTGCACTGTATTTTTCACCATGTTCAAGTATTTATAATTTATATCTCTTCTCTCCATACTTTTGCTACTTAACTTTTCTCTCTCTCTTTTGCACTCCCTATTTTCATTTGCTGTTTTTCTCACTCCACCCTTGTTTAGTGCCTCCATTTGGCTCTCCTGTGCCATGCACCATTTTCCAGCCAAGAGAAAGAATACGTGTAGGCATCTATTTCCGAGATCTCTGTATCTGTAACAATATTTGCGTAATGTAGAGAACAGAGATCATTATGTACCAGGATTGTTATATTCTGTCCAGCTGCTAAATAGGTCAGCTGCATGTTTTGTTAAGAACTGATCCAGTTAGAACCAGTTCTGAGAGACACTGGTGAAGTGTTGTGCTTCTGCATCTTTGTAAGAAGCAGTCAGAAATAAAGAGGTAGTGAGCAGTAAGGCACCTACTAAATCATAGTTATCACTAACTTGTCACTTGGTGGGGAATACAAATGAATGCGGTGCATCATGACAAAATAATTATCTTCCCACAAGGATGTACCTATCTACACTATCCCATCATGGCTAGAATCTGCAACTCACTATGTGGGAACTTTTCTTTTGCATGGATGGGTTTCAAGCTGAACTTACAGAAGAGTTAAAAAAAAACCTATCAAAAAAAATTACCTCTTCTCTTGATATCTACCAGTAATTTCAAGAGCATCCTGAAAAATAAAAGTATGCCTCATTAAGGAAATATTACCATAAGTGCATTAATAATCTCAGGTGGAGGTGAATGACCATGCAATTTAATAATTCAGGTCATGATGTTAAATTAACAACATAAGATTTGTATGAGCTTCTACACTACTATTTTCTGCAATCGTTTTTGCTTGACCAATGTTTTTTTAACATACAGTGCCCTCCATAATGTTTGGGACCAAGACCTTTCATTTATTTATTTACCTCTGTACTCCACAATTTGAGATTTGTAATAGAAAAAAATAACACGTGGTTAAAGTGCACTTTGTCAGATTTTATTAAAGACCATTTTTATGCAGTTTGATTTCACCATGTAGAAATTACAGCTGTGTTTATACATAGCCCCCCCCCCCCATTTCAGGGCACCATAATGTTTGGGATACATGGCTTCACAGGTGTTTGTAATTGCTCAAATGTGTTTAAATGCCTCCTTAATGCAGGTATAAGAGAGCTCTCAGCACCTAGTCTTTCCTCCAGTCTTTCCATCACCTTTGGAAACTTTTATTGCTGTTTATCAACATGAGGACCAAAGTTGTACCAATGAAAGTCAAATAAGCCATTATGAGACTAAGAAACAAGAATAAAACTGTTAGAGACATGCCAAACCTTAGGCTTACCAAAATCAACTGTTTGAAACATCATTAATAAAACTGTTAGAGACATGCCAAACCTTAGGCTTACCAAAATCAACTGTTTGGAACATCATTAAGAAGAAAGAGAGCACTGGTGAGCTTACAAATCACAATTGACTAGCAGGCCAAGGAAGATCTCCACAGCTGATGACAGAAGAATTCTCTTCCTAATAAAGAAATAATTGGCTCACTTATCACCATTGATGATACAACTGCTGATGGTCGTAGCATAATGAATTCTGAAGTGTATAGATACATCCTATCTGCTCAAATTCAAACAAATGCCTCAAAACTCATTGGCTGGCAGTTCATTCCACAGTAAGACAATGATCCCAAACATTCTGCTAAAGCAACAAAGGAGTTTTTCAAAGCTAAAAAATGGTTAATTATTGAGTGGCCAAGTCAACCACCCGATCTGAACCCAATTGAGCATGCCTTTTATATGTGGAAGGGAAAACTGAAGGGGACTAGCCCCCAAAACAAGCAGAAGCTAAAGATGGCAGCAATACAGGCCTGGCAGAGCATCACCAGAGAAGACTCCCAGCAACTGGTGACGGCCATGAATCGCAGACTTCAAGCAGTCATTGCATGCAAAGGATATGCAACAAAATACTAAACATGGCTACTTTCATTTACATGACATTGCTGTGTCCCAAACCTTATAGCATTGCTTGTGGTATGCGCTCTTTCGGGATGTGTCCATGCAGTTTACGATGCTTTCGAGACACGGGAGGGGTATAATTAGTGGGTCAGAAGTGTATTGTTGAATTATTATTATGTGACCTTGATGTGACCATGAGAGCAATAGATCGGGTAGATGCACAGAGTCTCTTCCCCAGAGCAATCGAATCAAGAACCAGAGGACATAGGTTTGAGGTGAAGGGGGTGGTTGATTTAATAGGAATCCGAGGGGTGACTTTTTCACAAAAAGGGTGGTAGATATATGGAACAGAGGAGATAGTTGAGGCAGGTACGAACACAACGTTTAAGAAACAATTGTCAGGTCCATGGATAGGAAAGTTTAAAGGAAAATACGCACCTCCAGATTCAGGGACAGTTTCTTCCCAGCTGTTATCAAGCAACGGAACCGTCCTCTCATCAACTAGATGACCTCCCATCTACCACATTGGAGACATTTGAACTATCTTTAATCAGACTTAACTGGACTTTATCTTCCACTAAACATTCTTCCCTTTATCTTGTATCTGTACACTGTGGATGGCTTGATTGTAATCATGTATAGTCGTTTCGCTGACTGGACAGTGTACGTGACAATAAAAACTAAACTCAACTAAAATGAATCTCATCAAAAGACTTCATGGGAACCATGTGTGCTTCAATATCCTCACTAATATCTGCCACCTGCTCCAGCTACAACTTCAATTCTACAACTTCAGATAGCTTTACCAGTGGCTGTCAAAGTGATGGGGCAATTAACTTTTATGGACTTGTCTCTTTCCCAGGTTGGAGTTGGAGATATATTGCAACATCTCACAGTCTGGGTTCCACCATTGTGTAAAGGAGATCATTGTTACCCAGTTGGAAGACGGCCGACTACATTTTGTGTCTCATTCCAAAAGCTCAGAGGGAGGGAGCTCTGTTAGGGAGGCGGAACACAAGGATTCTCCAAGATTGCAGGGTGCCTCGTTCTGCAAGATGTACTCATTGCTTTTAGGTACCACAGGACAAATCTGCTCACAACCATACTTCAATGGATTCTGCTTCCTCAAAGCATGGTTGATGTGTGAATAAACGCAAAGAATTTTAGGGATAAAAGTTTGGTATCCTGGCTGTCCTAGTGATGTTTTCTCTTTGCAGAAGTCCATTGCCAGCAATATTTGACCCATCACCTCAAATCAGCAGATCGACATGGCTCATGGCCCTGGTGTCCAACCCACTCAGGTATGAGTGGCATGTATGTAATGAAAGTCATGATGCAAAGCAGAGCAGAGCGTTAATATGCTTAAACAATCCTTCAACTGCAGGCATTGGGCTTTGGGGGGGGGGGGGGGGGGGGGGGGGGGGGGAGGGGCGGCTGGGAATCAACACAGCAAAAGTCACAGTTTGTGGGAGTCTCCTCGTCATCATGAAGCCAAAGCAATCTGATGAGCTGTAAAATAAAAAATCTAAGAAATTAAGAGAAGAATGGTGGAAGGAAGGAAGGAAAGCTATCACAACCTAGATTGTTGCAGGAAGGAACCACAGATGCTGGTTCAAACAAAATGCTGGAGTTACTCAGCAGGACAGGCAGCATCTCTGGATAGAAGGAATGGACGTCCTTTCAAGTGGTTTCAGACCTGAAGAAGGATCTGGACCCGAAACAACACCCATTCCTTCTATTCAGAGATGCTGCCTGTCCCGCTGAGCTACTCCAGCATCTTGTGTCTACCTTTGGTCACAACCTAGATTGCCCCTTTCTGTCTGGATTGCTCATAAGAATTGCTCATGTAACTCAAAAGTAAATGCCACCCCAATTCCCCATTCACTATCAAACTTTTGCCTCACCTTCTCACAATCACGGAACACAGCAAGGTCGTCTTCACTACAATGTTAGAATAGCTATAATTTAATAATGGTCCAAGCTAAATTTTGAAAGTAAATGTTCAGTACAACATTCAAAACATCTATCAGTGTGAGTGGTCTGTAGCGAAAGAAGAAAGAATGAATAGCACAAATGCAAAATTGTCCAACAGTAAAATTGGACACAAGCCTTATACCAGTGGTCGTGGTTCTACAAGTAGGGATAAAATAAAGTGAAATTTGCCCACTTTCAAGATTGCATATCTTCTGCATTATCTGTCCTCGAGGGCTGTGGATGAGTATATTCCAGACAGAGATTTACAGACATTTGGACATAAAAAGTGTTTAGGTAGAAGATCTGTCATGATCTTATAGAAAAGCAGAGTAAACTCAAAGCATTGTGTGACCTATTCCTGTCCCTGATTCCTATGATATGTTCTCATGCAATATTATCTTCTGCTGCACGATGGAGTCTACTTGTGATATTTTAAGACATTCAAAAAATGTCATTGGCGCAATAAGGGTAGGGAAGATTCAAACAAGAAGGCATGACATGCGAATTAAGGGACGGAAGTTTAGGGGTAACGTGAGGGGGAACTTCTTTACTCAGAGGGTGGTGGCTGTGTGGAATGAGCTTCCAGCAGAAGTGGTGGAGGCAGGATCGATTTTAACATTTAAAAGTAAAGTGGATAGGTATATGGACGGGAAGGGAATGGAGGGGTATGGTCTGAGTGCAGGTAGATGGGACTAGGGGAAAACAAATGGTCGGCACGGATTGGAAGGGCCGAGAGGGCCTGTTTCCGTGCTGTAATTGTTATATGGTTATATGGTTATAATTTAAATCAGCACTGATCACATTAAATGATGAGAACACGGAAGGGCCATCTGCGTTAAATAAGTCAAATATCTGAATGTAATTCTGCAAAATGAGGCAAAGTAAGTAAATGATCTTTTATGAAGTTCAAAACAAAGGGTTTCAACCCGAAATGTCACCCATTCCTTCTCTCCAGAGATGCTCCCTGCCCCACTGAGTTACTCCAGCATTCTGTGTCTAGCCCATATAAAATATAAGAATCACCTAATAGTGCAAGATATTCACAAGATTTTCACTTGTTTTATATAATTTAAATATTATCGCCTGCTTTTTGAAAGGAGCATTGTTTAGTGAGGTGAAAGTTTTCATTGTATTTAAAGTGGAGCAATTTGTTGAAGGATTTTCAATTTACAATCACTTGATCTAAGAAGCTGATGGAAACAGACAAATCCAATTATATATCTGTGAAAGCATCCTGCCCAGGTCTTAAAAATCAGATAGAAAGCCAGAAACACCGCAGGATAGCCCTCTTAGTGTTCTTAAATGTCAACACTCAGGAAACATCTGAGGCTTAACACTTCAGCACCCACTTTTCTTCATAACACAACGCCTCCTCCAGCCCCCCCTCCCCCCCTTAACACATAGTAAACTTTCAACAAAGTCTCTCTGTAATCTCTTAAAGCTGCACCACCCTTTTACGTTCAGGTCATTTGTCACAACTTTCACGAAGGTTCTTATGTTCACTTCAAACTCATTTGTCGTTTCACCTCCTTAAACTTGCCCACGTAACTTTCGATTTTACATCAAAGGTTTTCGTCAGCTGTCACAGAAGCATAAAACTGAATGGTGTTAAAAGGTATCATAGAAACATCGAAACATAGAAAATGAGTGCAGGAGGAGGCCATATGGCCCTTCGAGCCAGCATTGTGATCATGGCTGATCATCCACAATCAGTAACCCGTGTCTGCCATCTCTCCATATCCCTTGATTCCGCTAGCCCCCAGAGCTCTATCTAAATCCTTGTTGTTGAAAGCTCCTCAGCAACTTCTAGTGGATCTCCTTCGCTCCTTAGATGCTGCTGCACCCGCTGAGTTTCTCCAGCCTTTTGTGTAGGCATGAAAGTAGGCATGCAGGTGCAGCAGGCTGTGAAGAAAGCGAATGGTATGTTGGCATTCCTAGCAAAAGGATTTGAGTACAAGAGCAGGGAGGTTCTACTGCAGTTGTACAGGGTCTTGGTGAGGCCACACCTGGAGTATTGCGTACAGTTTTGGTCTCCTAATCTGAGGAAAGACATTCTTGCCATAGAGGGAGTACAGAGAAGGTTCACCAGACTGATTCCTGGGATGGCACGACTTCCATATGAAGAAAGACTGGATAGACTCGGCTTGTACTCGCTGGAATTTAGAAGATTGAGGGGTGATCTCATAGAGACTTACAAAATTCTTAAGGGGTTGGACAGGCTAGATGCAGGAAGATTGTTCCCGATGTTGGGGAAGTCCAGGACAAGGGGTCACAGTTTAAGGATAAGGGGGAAGTCTTTTAGGACCAAGATGAGAAAATCGTTTTTCACACAGAGAGTGGTGAATCTGTGGAATTCTCTGCCACAGAAGGTAGTTGAGGCCAGTTCGTTGGCCATATTTAAGAGGGAGTTGGATGTGGTCCTTGTGGCTGAAGGGATCAGGGGGTATGGAGAGAAGGCAGGTACAGGATATTGAGTTGGATGATCAGCCATGATCATATTGAATGACGGTGCAGGCTCGAAGGGCCGAAAGGCCTGCTCCTGCACCTAATTTCTATGTTTCTATGTTTCTATGTACCCTCGATTCCCCAGCATCTGCAGTTCCTTCTTTAACAACTTCTAGTGGATATTTATTGTTTAAAAAAAATGAAATTGCCATTGTACTCAAATGATGCAGATCAGAAGCTCTGGCTAATGCAGCTGGAAAGCTGCAATAATACTGAGCTGCACCAAAAAGGTTGTGAGATGGATGTTCAGACACACCATCCTCTGATCAGCAGGTACCCCATCTTCACATTGGCTTTGTATTGGAGCAGGAGAGACTACACATTGCAGAGAGAAGCTATAAAAGATCGGCACCAGGGACTCTCTCATGACAATTAATCCATACAGTTAACCACAAGAAACAGCCAAAACTGGAAAGGGTGCAGAGAATATTTACGATGGTGTTGCCAGGAATCGAGGGTCTGAGCTATAGAGAGAGGTTTAGCAGGTTAGGACTTTATTGCTTAGTACGTAAGAAGACGACGGGTGATTTATACAGGTATACAAAATCATGAGAGGAATAGATCGGGTAAACAAAGAGTCTTTTGCCCAGAATATGGGAATCGCGAACCAGAGGACATAGGTTTAAGGTGAGGGGAAAACGATATAATAGGAATCTGAAGGGTCTTTTTTTATACAAAGGGTGGTGGGTGTATGAAACGAGCTGCTCGAGGAGGGGCTAGTGTAGATGGGACATGTTAGTTAGCATGGGCAAGTTGGACCGAAGGGCATTTTGCCATGCTGTATGACTCTAAAATAAAGTTATGAAAAAGTTTGTAACCTTACCACTTTCAGCCTAACAATATCTAGAAAAAAAAGAAACTTCAAAAAAGGTAAAGAAAGTTGCCCTGCATTTTAGAAAATATCTGCTTCCTGTCACACCCTGACGCCTCCCATAATTAAAAAAAAAATTCACAATCATTGCCATGGAGGTACTTAGTGGTCCCCTGGAATATTCAGGTGCATCCAACTGTTAAAGAAAGAACTGCAGATGCTGGAAAAATGGGAAAATCATGGCTCTCTGGACAATACCTCTTCCCACCCTGCTTCCTGTAAGGACTCTATCCCCTACTCCCAATTCCTCCGTTCACACCGCATCTGCACCCAGGATGAGGTGTTCCAAACCAGGGCATCGGAGATGTCCACGTTCTTTAGGGAACGGGGTTTCCTCGCTTCGACTTTAGATGAGGCTCTCACCAGAGTTTCTTCTATATCCGTAGCTCTGCTCTCACTCCCCATCCCCCCACTCGTAACAAGGATAGACTCCCCCTTGTCCTCACCTTCCACCCTACCAGCCGTCACATACAACAGATAATCCTCCAACATTTTCGCCACCTCCAACGGGATCCCACCACTGGCCACATCTTCCCATCTCCTCCCCTGTTGGCTTTCCGCAGAGACCGTTCCCTCCGTAACTACCTGGTCAATTCTTCCCTTCCCACCCAAACCACCCCCTCTCCTGGCACTTTCCCTTGCAACCGCAGGAAATGCTACACTTGTCGCTTTACCTCCCCCCTCGACTCCATCCAAGGACCCAAGCAGTCTTTCCAGGTGAGGCAGAGGTTCACCTGCACCTCCTCCAACCTCATCTATTGCATCCGCTGTTCCAGGTGCCAACTGCTCCACATCGGTGAGGCCAAGCGCAGGCTTGCCGATCGCTTCGCCCAACACCTCTGCTCAGTTCGCAATAACCAACCTGATCTCCCGGTGGCTCAGCAATTCAACTCCCCCTCCCATTCCGAATCCGACCCTTCTATCCTGGGCCTCCTCCACGGCCAGAGTGAGTCCCACCGCAAATTGGAGGAGCAGCACCTCATATTTCGCTTGGGTATTTTACACCCCAGTGGCATGAACATTGACCTCCAATTTCAGGTAGTCATTGCTTTCTCCCTCCTTCCCCTCCCCTTCCCAGCTCTCCCACAGCCTACTGTCTCTGCATCTTCCTTTCTTTTTCCCGCACCCCCCCACATCAGTCTGAAGAAGGGTCTTGACCCGAAACGTCACCTATTCCTTCGCTCCATAGATGCTGCCTCGCCCGCTGAGTTTCTCCAGCATTTTTGTCCACCTCCAACTGTTTAAAGTCTGTTTATACATTGTTGTCTGGAAAAGTTTGCACTGCAACAAATAATTATGCACTTGACTCTGTCCACAGATGAAATGGACACAACTAACTCGTTGATGAGAGTAGTGTAGGTGATAAGAATTGCTCTGTCTAAACAATTTACATAGAAATAAATTAGTCTGAAAATACAGACTTGAAATGGGCCCTTCTGCTAAACCTATTTGCTACTTTTCAGCCATAAATGTAGTAGCTAGCCTGTTCCTGTCCCTGCAGGATCTATTTATATCAGCCAGACCCATTTACAAACGTACACTTCTATGTACAATGATAGAGCCCTATATTGATCTTCCTCATTTTATTTCTACAAAAACTAACAGCTTGGTAATGGCACACATCGAATACCCAGTTATATTAATACTGTTAAATGGTTTGTTATCTAAGGAGGTCTTCAATCATGCATTGTGAAATAACAGCAGAAAATGGTTGAATCATTCAGCAGATCTGGCAGCCTTTATGAGCAGATAAACAGAGTCAATTTATCAACTTTGATGAAAGGTCTTTGAGGTGAAATAGGTGAACTAGAGTTATAGAGTCATTCAGCATTGAAACAGGCCCTTCGGCCCATTTCAAATTACTTCAAATAGCCCTTGCATTTCCTCTCCATCCCCTCCCCCTTCCCAGTTCTCCCACCAGTCTTACTGTCTCCAACTCCCAACTACATTCTATCTCTGTCCCGCCCACTCCCCTGACAGAAACGTCACCCATTCCTTCTCTCCAGAGATGCTGCCATTCCCACTATTACTCCACCATTTTGTGTCTAACTTTGGTCCAATTTGTGCATGCTGACCAAGATGCCCCATCTGCACTGGTCCCATCTGCTCATATGTTCACACTGATTCTCTGCCCCAGATGCCGCCCAACTTCTGCATTTTTTGCTTTTATTTCAGCTTCCCTGTGCCTGCTTTTTGGATTTCCCATTCCACAGTGACCTGGTGTACCTTTTCCCCATCACTGTTTTGAAAGGCTAGCTGTCTTCACCACCGATATAAAACAGATGGTCCTTAAGCTCAAATGCTTTGGTTTGTGCCTTATAGGAAAAGACGCTAAACTACTCAAATTCCTTTGCCCGAGCTATTTGTAAAAATGCTTTCAGGTTCACCCCGAATAGGTTGATTGATATTTGCTTAATGCCATGTTCAAATAACTAAGCAAATTCTTTAATAAATCCCTTCCTCCCTCCAAATTGTGTGCATGTATATCCAGGCATCGCTTGCATAGATATGGTCACAAGCTAAAAAGCATGCCCAAAAATCAAGTTACCGCCACTTAGGAATGATAACTTTTCAAAGCACATTCTTAAGGATTTTACTAATGTAATGAACATGCTGTCTCTGGGGTTAGCACAGGTGGAGAAGAGAGTTAAGGCTTGTTTTACGAGGCAGGTTCAAGATGAATTTGCAGACCGCAGTGAGCACCAACTGAAACCAAATCTGAGCAAAATATAAACAGATAAGCTGGAATGTGTAGTTGCAATGACAGCAAAACTGTCAGCACTTACTGTGCAAAGTTAACAGCAACTTCCAGCACCCGCACATGCAAAGTTAAACATGGAAATTCAAATGTTCCTATTAGTGATGCCTTGCTCCTCCATGGGATGCAATGCTCACGTCTGTGCAAGTCCAACAACAGAGAATTATTAACTTAAAGTGAACTTTAACTTTAATGCACTGTTCTCACTACAGAAACCATGTAAGATATTGACAAAAGGGACTGCAGATCCTGGAATCTTGGGCAAAACACAAAGAGCTGGAGGAACTCAGCGGGTCAGGCAGCATCTGGGGAAGGAATAGACAGGTGACATCTCAGGTCCCAATTCAGAAGGGACCAAACCTGAAACATGACCTGTCCATTCCATCACCATACTGCCCAACCCACTCAGTTTTTTCCACCACTTAGTGTTTTATTTAAGATATTAAATGAGGTGTCACTGAGTTTTAAATGGTCTACTCAGTCATCATTAATGTGGAACAATTCATCTGGCTCTGATAAACTAATTTTAGCACCATTGAGTATTTTTTCCTCAGCATAGCATTAAAAAATATATATTTTTAAGAGGAACATTAAGTAGCTGGTCCTCGGCTTCAGGAAGCACCATCTAGTATATGTTCCAGTCTGTTGGTGATCAATGGTGCTGAAGTGGAGATGGTCAAGACTTTCAAGTTTTCAGCAGTAAATATAATCAACAATTTGTTTTGATCAACCAATGCCTCGACTTCCTCGGAAGGCGATGGAAATTTTGCATGTCTCCGATGATTCTTACTGATTTCTACAAATGCAATCTAAAAAGCATCCTATTGCCATTGCCATAGTTATACTATACTATACTGTTGCCATACAAGCATCACGGCTTTGTATGGCAACAGTTTTGGCCAAGATTGCAAAAAAATTGCAGAGAGCCCTGAATGCAACCCAGTCTTTCACATGAACTGACCTCCCACCCATCAAATCACTCTACCCTTCATGTTGCCTGGGGAAAGCAGCCTACTTAATCAAGGATCATTCACACGCCTGTTGTTCCATCATCTTCCCTCCCCTGTTAGGCAGAAGATACAAAAGCTTGAAAGCAGGTACTGCCAGAATCAAGAAACAGCCTCTTCAATGCTGTTATCAGAGTCCATTGGAATTGGAGGGGGAGTTGAAGTGCTGAGCCAGCGAGAAATCAGGTTGATTATTGCGAACCGAACGGAGGTGTTGGGCGACGCGATCGCCAAGCCTATGCTTGGTCTCACTGATGTAGATCAGCTGACAGCTAGAGCAGCGGATGCAATAGATGAGGTTGGAGGAGGTGCAGGTGAACCTCTGCTGCACCTGGAAAGACTGCTTGGGTCTTTGAATGAAGTCAAGGTGGGGGGGGGGGGGGGTAAAGCGACAAGTGTAGCATTTCCTGTGGTTGCAAGGGAAAGTGCCAGGAGAGGGGGTGGTTTGGGTGGGAAGGGACGAATTGACCAGATAGTTACGGAGGGATCGGTCTCTGCGGAAAGCCAACAGGGGAGGAGATGGGAAGATGTGGCTAGTGGTGGGATCCCGCTGGAGGTGGTGAAAATGTTGGAGAATTATCTGTTGTATGTGACAGCTGGTAGGGTGGAAGGTGAGGACAAGGAGGAGTTTGGCCTTGTTACGAGTGGGGGGATGGGGGGGTTGGGGAAGAAAGAAAGAGGCGGAGACAGTACGCTGTTGGAGAGCTGGGAATGGGAGGGGAAGGAGGGGGAAAGCAAGGACTACCTGAAATTGGAGAAGCCAATGTTCATACCGCTGGGGTGTAAAGGACCCAAGCGAAACATGAGGTGCTGATTCCTCCAATTTGCGGCGGGCTTCACTGGCCATGGAGGATGCCCAGGACAGAAAGGTCGGTTTTGGAATGGGAGGGGCAGTTGAAGTGCTGAGCCACCGGGAGATCAGGTTGGTTATTGCGAACTGAGTGGAGGTGTTGTGCCAAGCGATCGCCAAGCCTGCACTCGGTCTAACCGAGTGATCATACATTGAATAATCCAACCACATTTTTGTTTGGAAGTGGAAAGGAATAATAGAAATTGCATTCATTGCAACGTGTAAATATAGTTGAGATACTGTATATACTGTATTATAATTTTGCTGGATGTTATTGTGTTATTATCATGTCTTGATTGGTGAATATGTTTTGTTTATGACTTTATTTGAAGCAGAAATAATATGTGAATGCTTCATTGAGCATAATTCCGACTGGTAACTACGCACTTCGTCCGAGCACATTGTCGCACGCGTCACGCAAGCCGTCTTAAATGACCACCTAAACTGTCATTTGGCAATCTAAAAAGGTGCCTAGGCTGCCCAGCTGGAAACAGAGAAAAAAAGTTAAGTGAGAGCCCTGATAAGAATTCTTTAATGTGATTTACTGAAATTTTGAAAAATTCCAATGCCATATGACATGAAGGATTGGTCATGGATGAAATCAGATTGAAAGTCACGTTAAATGAGTACACTGAAAACATAGTCTTCTAAATCTTTTCATGGGCAACATTTTTCAAGGTCGGTGCCTATTATATTGCTTTTTACTTTTCTCTTTCGATATTTTCTGTCAAAGCAGATCACACACATTTTACTGTTATGACGTTCACCATTGATAAATTTTGCTTCATTGATTTGTTCAGAGACAGAAAACAAGGTTGTTTGTTTTTCAATACTGCAAAAATGTTGTGTATATAAATAATAGCAGTTGGACAATTTAGGTCCGTTGTTAGGAAGTTGTTCGAGTATGGACCTAATCACAGCTGAGTCCAATCCCAACAGCTTTTCATCAGAAATTATTGTTTTGTAATGAGACATGGAAACAAGATGTTATGTTTTTGTTCTCTTCTATGCTGATAGGGACAGCTGATGGACAGTGTGATATGTCTGTCTCACTTAGTTAAGATCAGTAAATACAGTACTTACCTAGGATCAGAACCATAACAGGCATTCATATAAAAAAGTATGTTTTTTTGTTAATTGTGATGCTCAGAATTGCTTTAAAGTACTTAACAAAGAATTGATGACTTTGAATGCAGTTGCAAAAGCAATACTCTGGGGATGCTGAAAAACTGAAATAAAAGCAAGAAATGCTGGGAAAAATCAATAGGTCAGGTGGTGCATATGGTTTACAAGGTTGATTGCAATTGCAATTGTCAATGGTACCTTTGTTATAGAAAAGGAGGTCACAATAATGATAACATAAGGAGTAATGAGTTAATCTGATTTTTGCGATTTTCATCAAGGGAGTGGGTGGAAGGGAGGGTGGATATGTCAGCCAGGTCACTGGGAGTGAGTGTTATTACTTTTGTAATTATGCAATAAAATCTTCAATGCCACCTAAAGCACAGAGATAAACAGATCAGATCTTAGGTTTAGCGTCTCAGCCTAAGAACATGTAATGTATGATGCTCTTAAACGCATCAGTTGGGAATAGCCTAGAGGGTCCAATTAAGTTGGAACACTTTGTGAAGAGTATAAACTGTTAAGTAGCCAATTAATGAAGTGTGCTGGTCAGCTGCTGAAACAGCCACTGACAGGCCTGGCACATTTCAATACCATACCACCAGACAAGGCAAGTCCAACATCCCCACTGTTGCTTGTCAAGTAAGATCAGTGCAATGTTGAACAGCCTAAAAAAGCCAATGCAGTGCATCCAAGTCATGCACTCCACTCATTGAACCTTTGCTATCACATTGTAAGACTCTGATTCTTATCTTTAGAAAACTTCTGTTCACATAGGCAAACTTTGGCCACTTATCCAGGAAGGGAGTGAATATCCATTTCAAATCAATGACAGCAATGTTGCAGCAGGCATGAGGAAGTAAATGATTCATTTTGAGTCAGGCCGAAGAGTGCAACCAGTTCAAAAAATCTGATATAACGCAAGGAATCTGATATAACACCAAGGAATTCCTTGTCTGTTTTAAATGGTAAGGGGGGCATCTAAAGCAGGAACAATTGCAGAGACACAAAGTTGTGATTAAAGTCTTTGAAAGAAAATAAAGCTGTGCAAACTTAACTGATTGAGGAAAAAAAGAAAGGGCATAATGGCAAGGATCATCCAAGATGTTTGGAGGAAGTTAATTAAAAGAAAACAAATACGCAAGGATGTTAGCAGAAGTTGAAAAGATATTAGTATTCTAATATTAGGCTGAAAAAAATTTGGGCACAGTGTAATATTCGCATGTGAAGGGATGATAATAGCTCTGGAGTTTCTGTAAATAGAGACAACAGAATGCATTAAATCTGGCAACAGCAAAGAAATTAAAGTGAATTAATTTACATTCTCACATGGCTTTGTTAGTTATTTGAGTAAAATAATCACAAATGGAAAGACTTCAAAAATGAGAAATGCCAAACACAAAGTTTCAGTGGGTCATATACTAAAGAAAAATGAGGATAGTTGAGGAATTTTACAGCTTTGGCATTGGAGAGGGGTCAAAAACATCTGGGATGTGAAGTAAGAGTTAAACAGGCAGGCCATACATGGGAAGGATACAAGTAATTTCTGCAGCAAGGTGTATTACTACTTTGAAATAGTTGACTACCAATTTAAATATATAATGTAATATTCCCAAAACAGCACCATCTGGTGTACAGGTTGAGAAACACCTTCAACACTTGGAGCATATGACAACTTGTATTTGTCACAACATTCCTTGTGATGGTACATGTCGATAAGGCATAGCAGCACATCTAATAGAGTTAAATGGCATTATGTTGTTTTCCAGCCATGTGATACTTATTTTATTAATCATGCGTAATGGTAACTTCTTGACTACAAAGAAGCACTGCTCATAATGATACAGTCTCACAAAACTAATGAAAATACTTGTTGAGCATTGTAAAAATAGATAACTGGACAGCGTTGATTCAAGAACTACTAAAGATTTAAGTAATAACGGATTGTGACCCAGATTTAGATGTATTAGTTTAGTGACACACAAACTGCTCCAATACCACTGCAGGAAGCTATCGGGGCTTCTAAAATGCTTCTAATTTGTCTGTATCTTGATGATAATTTTCCCTTTTTACCGTAGTTCCCTGCTTTAACATTGATCAATGTCAAAAATGCTGTTCCCATCAAGAGTAGTGTGGTCAAAATATTCCATGGTGCTCCTACCAAAAAGTTCAGGATCCAATTATATTGGACATACTGATCCTTGTTCACAGGAAACACCAAGGTCACTACACAAAATAATAGTTTACAATTGAGATAAACGTCTTGGTGTCCCTGATAGACCACATAATAACAGACTTATTTCGCAAAACCTCTTTTTAAGCTTTTTTTTCCTATCCACTGACATTGTGAAGAATATTGAAGATATCGTTCAACAAAATGTAATCACAAGGTACTGCAGATTCTGATGATACCAAAGAAAGACACAAAATGCTGGAGTAACTCAGCGGGTCAGGCAGCATCTCTGTTGAACATGGATAGGTGACTCTTTGGTTTGGGTCTGAAGAAGAGTCAGAGTGCGCCCACATGCAAACTGTAGGATCAGTGCCTAATTATACACTTGGGTAGCTTACAACCGAATGGTATTAGCATTGAATTCTCCATTACCTCTCTTCTCCTCCCCCTCCTCCTTCCCTGTGACCCGTCTGGACGCGGACACATATCTCCCTTCCCCCTTCATTTCTTCCTCTGGCTTCACAATTTGCAACTCCTTTACTCACACCTTTAGTCTTTTCAACTCTGGCCTTTGGTCCAATCATCTGCCTATCAAACCCCTACTCACCTGTATCAATTTATCACTTGCCAGGCTTTGTTTTGCCCCTCCTCTCTTCCAGCTCTCTCCCTACCCCCACCACCAATAACAGTCTGAACAGGGTCCTGACCCGAAATGTCATTGATCTACGTTCTTCCAAGATGCTGCTTGACCGCAGAGTTGCTCCAACACTTTGTGCCTTTTTTAACAGGAAATATCAGAGGCTCTGTCTATTATCTTGTAAACTTATTTAACTGGCACAGGGCCTATATTTGCTGGAGTTTAGAAGAATGAGGGGGAACCTCATTGAAACAAACAAAATAGTTTAAGGCTTGGATTGAGTGGATGTGGAGAGGATGTTTCCACTAGTGGGAGAGCCGTGGACTAGAGGTCATAGCCTCAGAATTAAATGATGTTCATTTGGGAAGGAAATGAGGAGGAATCTCTTCAGTCAGTGGGTGGTGAATCTGTGGAATTCTTTACAAAGATGGCTGTGGATGCAAAGTCAGTGGATATTTTTAAGGCAGAGATAGATAGATTCTTGATTAGTACGTGCGGATTTGAGTATAAGTGCAGGGAAGTTCTATTGCAGTTGTACAGGGTCTTGCTGAGGCCACACCTGGAGTATTGCGTACAGTTTTGGTTTCCTAATCTGAGGAAAGACATTCTTGCCATAGAGGGAGTACAGAGAAGGTTCACCAGACTGATTCCTGGGATGGCGGGACTTTCATATGAAGAAAGACTGGATAGACTTGGCTTGTACTCGCTAGAATTTAGGAGATTGAGGGGGGATCTTATGGAATTCTTAAGAGGTTGGACAGGCTGGATGGAGGAAGATTGTTCCCGATGTTGGGGAAGTCCAGAACAAGGGGTCACAGTTTAAGGATAAGGGGGAAGTCTTTTAGGACCGAGATGAGAAAATCATTTTTCACACAGAGAGTGGTGAATCTATGGAATTCTCTGCCACAGAAGGTAGTTGAGGCCAGTTCATTGGCTATATTTAAGTGGGAGTTAGATGTGGCCCCTGTGGCTAAAGGGATCAGGGGGTATGGAAAGAAGGCAGGTACAGGATACTGAGTTGGATGATCAGCCATGATCATATTGAATGGTGGTGCAGGCACAAAGGGCTGAATGGCCCACTCCTGCACCTATTTTCTAAGTTTCTATGTTTCTATGTGTGTCAGAAGTTATGGGGAGAAGGCAGGAGAATGGGGTTAGGAGGGAGCGGTAGATTAGCCATGATTGAATGGCGGCATGGATTTGATATGCCTAATGGCCTAATTCTACTCCTATCTCTTATGATCTTATGATCTCAACTCCAGGATAATTACCGAAAGACTCGGCCATTCCTAACGTGGCCCAGTTGTTTGAAGGGGGAGATGGGAATAGACTGAGTAATTACTGGCCAGTGGGGTGGAAGATTGCAACCTTTACGTGATCCGCCCTGTTTTGACGAATGCAATGAACCCGGCGTGCACAATCAAATAAGATCAAAGTTGGCCTACAACTATAGGCCGTGTACGCCATACGCAAGAAGAAAAGAAGACTGGCCAGTCAGGCTAACTACTGGGTGAAGTTTGAGAAACATATTAATCATTATTTATAGTGGAAGAAATGATTCAAATACCATCAGGATGGAACATCTTGAATAATTAATTTATTTGACATTTTTAAGGATATAGTGGATGGTTTACCGAAGAAAGAGCCGTTGACACGGATCGAAACATGACTTTTGACAAGGCTACACATGACAGACTGATTAGAAAGGTAAAATAACAAGGGATTCATGGAAAACAGGTAAATTAATTTTAAAGGGTACACAAAAAGCTGGAGAAACTCAGCGGGAGCAGCAGCATCTAAGGAGCGAAGGAGATAGGCGACGTTTCGGGTCGAGACCCTTCTTCAGTTTTAAAGTTTATTCAATGGGAGGAAGTAAAGGATAATGTGTGTCCAAGTGACTTAGTGACTGGAAGGATGTTTGCAGCTGGTTTTAAAATTGTGCTACACCGGTACAAACGTTGAGGAAATTTCTCCAATGTAGGTCTACCTTTCTGAAGGGATAGAAGTACAATCCCTTCAGAAAGGTAGGGTAAAGATAGCACAGGTACAATCTTTACCCAAAATGTTTACATTTTTAACCTTCCCCTTAAATGCTGCATCAAATCAATTCACATTTAAAATATTTTGATTGTGAACTGCATCGGTGGGGCATAGAACGAATAGAAGTCAAAACATTCCAAATGCACATTGTGGGTGCTTGAAGCGGTTCTCCAATGCTAGGGGTAAAATGGAGCCCAGTGGGAGTATCTTTAGATTGCTCTTGCGATGAATTTGCCTTTGCAAATTGTGTCTGAGGACCTCCTTCCATACAGCATATTTTTCATGAACATTTTAAAAGTCCACATGTATTCTCAAATGAATAAACATTGCTGCCCTAATGTGGGTAGGAGCAGAAGAAAGGGCAGGATAAAGGTATGAAACTTACCATACATAAGTTCGAAGAGTTATTTAAAAGCAAACATTTTTTTTCATTTAGAAATTACTTATATACTGAAATTGACTGGTCTCCTATAATATAATACAGTCCCCAATTTTTGAACACGTAAATTAAATTTACCTGAAGTCATAAATACATTCAGAAAAACATGCTCTGCAACCTCTGACTCTTAACCCATTTAACATTCTTTGTCTTAGCGATTAACAGTCATTACCAAGCCACATTGTATGTAAAGCAAAGACGTTATTTTGGTTGCTAGTATTCTGGGGCTTTTGTAAGAAGAAATGAGTTTTGCAGATGTCTATGATGCACAGGATGTCAGAGTCATTTAAGTCATCCAGACTAAACATTCTCATGGGCCAGGGACCTGCCTTAACCAAACAAAGCTGCCGGTCTGTTCTATGAAAGGATGACCAACAGATCAGACTATGCCCAGACAGTGAGGACAGGGTGTGCTATTTTTGGTCCGATATCCTTGAAGGTTCAAGAATTTGGGACTTTCATGAACTATATTGTCTCAAGTAGTCCTGCACATATGGGACTGGTTATTTTAGATACACAGTGCAAGCTTACTGAAATATTAGTTTTACACAATGTCCATATGAGACATTGAGTTCTGTGATTTAAAGCTATAATCATTTTCTGCTCAGTTTAACATAAGACCAGACAATATTGACTTAATTAAATATCTTGCTGTTGCGACTAGCTTATTAAATAAAATGTTGCCAGGTAACTTGGTCAAATTTCAAAACAGCCATATCTCCACATGTCTTTTCATCTTTTGTGACCTAACATTAAATGGACTCACAGTAGCAGAACTAATACATACTTGAAACATTCACAAAGCAGGCAGAGTAACCACTCCGTGTATTTATCTGTGCAAACCCGATGCCAGAGCAAAGTTAGGCTTTGGGATTTTCAAGATGATTTACAACTGGTTGCAGGGAGCCAATCCCTGCATTGATTTCGGGAATACCACAAAGTTATTCAAATCCACGTTCTAGTGCCACAATACCCAATTTTGAGTTTTATTCTACAGTTTGGATCAAAGTAAGTTAAGAGGAAGGAATTTCCTTTTTACACAAATTTTTATTTCTTGGGTGTGTTTATTTGCCATAATGGCACAAAACAACTAGAGGCCAGAAGGCCCTTTGACTCACCATAACCTACTCATCTGGAAAAACATAAACGTTTCCCCTTTAGACCATTAAATCATCTAGGCATTTCCCTCCACAACTCTATCCAGAACTCTACATATTGATAGTAACAGGTACAGGGTAATTTCTGAAATGAGCCAAATTAATCTAAAATAATATTCTAATTTTATTTTCTTGGCAGTTTTGTACCCCTTTACAAGGCCCCCACAATATTTTAGGTGAAAAAAACCATATATCTCCTATCTCTCTTCATAAGACCGTTGTAATCAATTTCATGACGCTTACTGAACTCATATCACTGCATGATATCTCATTTGTCTCTTAGTGAGCAGAATTGATAAATATTCAAGGTGAAATCTGACCAAAACAAATTTCCTTTTGCCTCCCTTTTATCCCTAGCCTTTGACACTTACTCCACCCATGTGTTTCTCAACTGTATCCACCTATCAACTGCCAGGCTTTGTTCTGTTCCCAACTCTTTTCCAGTTTTCTTCCCCCTACTACAATCAGTGTGAAGAAGGAATCCCCACCCCATCCCCAAAATGTCACTTATCCTTTCCCCCCACAGATCCTGGAACAAGGAACTGCAGGTGCTGTTTAAACTGAAGATAGACACAAAAAGCTGAAGTAACTCAGCGGGACAGGCAGCATCTCTGGAGAGAAGGAATGGGTAACGTTTGGTCTCGATCCGAAATATCACCCATTCCTTCTCTCCAGAGATGCTGCCTGCCCCAATGAGTTACTCCGGCTTTTTGTGTCTATCTTCCCTCCACAGGTGCTGCCTGACCCACTGAGTTACTCCAGTACTTTGTATTTTCCTCAGGATTTCATCATCTGCAGTATCTTGTGTCTTCGCAAAATATGATCACCACCTCCTGTTGTTATCTTACTGTTTTGAGTATGCACGGTGTGTGCCTTGTTTGGCTTTGCTAATTGCTGCTCTTCATTGCTAATTTGGCTTTTTGCTAGCTTCGGCTCTTTTAGCACCATAACGGGGGATGGGTGTTTTCTGTATTTCTTCTTCCTATCTGCAGACTTGACATGTATCTGCCATTGTTCTGCCCACTTAAACGTACTGCCCAATTCCTGTCAGTTTTGAACTGATTCCAATGTCTTTCCAAATTAATCATCATTCACAAGTATAATTGGAGGCAATTTTCTGAATTCATGTCATGTTATGAAATTAGAAATATCAGTGGTCCTACCACTGGGGCAACTCACTTGGTGCTTTTTCACTCTCTGGTTTAATTACTCTGGTTTAAAAAGTTTGTTTCCTCTACATCAAGTTTCTTATTCATGATCTGAGATTATCTTAAATCTACACAATCTTCATTTCAATTTTATTTAAATAATCAAAGTTATTTATGTGGAAATGAATATTGTACAAACATGTGCAAATACTTACAACGAATCATTCATTTTGTTAATTCCTTAGGAAGGGTGGTTTGCCAGAATCATCCCCATCTGGATCCATGTTGACGGCTGTTAACTATATTATGGTTGTACAGACAGTACTTAAGTTTACTCCTGATAATTGAGTTCAGTATTTTACATGGATTGGAAGTAAGACTAATGGGTCCATATTTGTTTTACAAGTTTATTTATTGTCAATCATCTTCCAGTCACCTGGGACTTTCTCTGGGTGGTTTTCAAATAAGGCTACATTCAGGTGATTGTATGATTTTACTTTCCTAACTTAAGGAGATCAATCCTATTGCAGGATCACCTACCTTTCTGCACGGCAAGAAGTGTAAATGCAGCCCAGCATTTAACAATCTAATAACTGTCAAACATTATACCCACGTATCAGTTAGATATATAGCCAAATTCTGCAGTGGATAGAAACGCTTAGAGTGAAGCAGGAAGACTGTTTGTATATATGTGTGGATTCACTGCTCATTTCACCATTATGGTGTAATTTACTGTAAATTTTACTTTAAACACAGAGTTTTCAAGAGCTGTGATAGCGGCCCTGTCAAACACTGAGGGCAATTATGACCATTAGTTTCACATCATGCCAGTGGCTAGGCTTCCATTACTGACTGCCTGATAGCCAGCCGAAGTGAGAGAGCTATAATCTACACCCACTTTCAGTCCATCATGTTAAAAAACAGCTGAATTGTAAAACTTAAGTCTGGTGCCATCAATTGCAAAAGAATGACTCGGAATACTAAAAGGAAGAAATCATTTTTTGGTAAACTATTAACTCTCTAGATTCTGGTTTTCTCTTTGGATCGACGGGATGCATTCCCTGAATATACTTTTTAAAGAAACTTTTTAGGCCATTCTAAAAATAATTCAGGAAAATACTGTTGATGCCTTTTAATATCAAGTAGTTTTTTTAAATGAATAATATGAAGATGTTTTTGTTTGTTTTTTCAAAAGGATGTTTAATAAAATCAGGATGCAGATAAGAAATTTCAGTAATTATTTTCTTTTCTTAATCATGTTTATAAAAGATGTTTTTCTGAACAACAAGAACAAAAGTCAATTCTATACAACCAAAGTAAATGCGTTATTAATTGACAATACAACATTGTACTACTATTCATAAAATGCTAAAATCAAAACTGAAAAGCAATTACTTCATCACAATGTGTCATTTCACATTCAGTCTTGCTTTTATATAAAGCTTGCTTACAGCATTTGCTATTATTCCAGAAATAGGCAAATGAAGCTATATAATTGAATTTCAAAATTCCTTGCAATTAATTCTCGAATGTTTCCAATTTCTTCCATAAAATTCAATTTTCACATTGAAAATAACTACAAAACATTTTGAAGGAAAGAGAGTTACTTTTATCTGAATGGTAGGCAGAAAGAAATATTTGAGGAGTTAGTCGGGGTTTGATGTAAAAAAGAACTATCAATCCACATTTTAATGTTATTGGAATATAATACATGAACCTTATTTGTCCCTGTGCCAGTTCATAAGGTAGCTCTCAGTCTCTGTTCTGAATGCCCCCTTGTCAAGATTTAAGGTACAAACAAGAGAAAAAATGAAGGCACTTTGAAGATACTTTGTAATAATTCAGCAGTTCTAAGCTTGGGTCAAAATACTCCAGTCTTTCCATTGAATCTTTTTTCCATGAAATATGACTCAATGGTTATTACTAGCAGCAGGTTATTATACATTTTTAGGATTTAGTAAATGCAATTTGCCATTCTTTACTGGTTATATATAAAACATAAACATATTATTAGGTTAAAAATGTATAATCAAAATTTTGACAATGTGCATTTCACTTGCACGTTTAACCAATTTTGTATTAGAAAATAATAAAGTATGTTAATAACAGAATCAGCTATAAAGAGGATATCATGCTCGAGGAGTGTTTCATAAATTGTTATAAAAATATGTAAATTATATTATCATATTGCACAGCATATTTTAACCCTGAATCAGTAGGTTCTTTTTATACATATACTGAAGAAAAAAATATATTTACATTTTGTGAATAAAATTTAGTATTTTCACCATTTGTAATATAATTTACCATTCTGCTGCACATGTAAAGATTAGTTAAATGAGGTGCCGTATACATAGTATATTTGAATGTAAAACATTTGTTATATCATTTATTGTATTAATGCAATATTCCAGTTACATATAAACCGTACATTTCATATTTTAGGATACATTTTATTTGTACAAAACTGGAATTATTTTTCCACAAAATCTGAAAATTTGTGTCAGTAGATCAGAAAGCAAACATAACAACAATTAACAATCATCATGGCCAGTAACACAAAATCTAACAACAGTAGATTGGTAGCTTAATTTACACTGCATGGAATTTTCTTTTGCATTAATAGAAAAGTAAATTGCAATGAAATTGACTTGTGTCATAATTTAATCGCAGCTTGCCTGAAATTGTGAAATTTAGCAGTGGACCATTAATAAAAGAGTTTTCATATTATTTTAAGCATCCATCAAAAATGCAGGCTTCCTGTGAATCCATCAGTGCTGTGTTCCTGATACTCGCTCGCAAAATCATGGCATAAAACATGCATTATAATTTTCTCTCATTTCTTTCAAAGAGAAAGAAATCATAAAATATCATACGCGTTGAATGATATGTCACACTAAGTTAGCAAAAAGTAATTCAATTTCAATAGTCTGATTTATGTTCATAAACTACTTTAACTTTGTTTATGAAAAAAACACTTAACTGAATGATTAATGTTTCAATCACTCTGATATTGTTCTCTATAAATTGATGCAGGGTGCAGATTAAAACGATTTATATTTGTAAATCTACCGTGTCATATGTTAACAATATGCTGATTCACAACCAATTAGGGGGTCTTTTCAGTATTTGGTTCAAACATGGATAAGTTAACTTTGAAAATGTTTAAAGTATTTAAATTGCAATGGTATTATGGTAAAGGCACAATCTTGTATGATATTAAATCAACAGAAGGTTTCAGTTCTGATTATCAGTCACAAGTAAGTTAACTAATATGTACCTGAGAAGAGGTTGGGGTTTTAGAAAATGGAGTTGGTA
The DNA here is from genome assembly GCA_035221665.1 of Okamejei kenojei. Lineage (NCBI taxonomy): Eukaryota > Metazoa > Chordata > Chondrichthyes > Rajiformes > Rajidae > Okamejei > Okamejei kenojei. Next base: position 53,872,277 of record CM069140.1, on the reverse strand, counting down.
ATCCAGGCTGCTTTTTCAAGGCAACTGAAAAGTAACAGTTAAGGATACTAAGCGAGTGTAGAATAATATATGAGAAATTGCAATATGGGTAATAAATTGGTTAGCAACTTGAACACAATGTCCACAGATTGGTCACTACCTTGAGGAAAAATAAAAATAAAATAATTTCATAATAAGAAGATGTTAGCCTTGCACTGACCATTTTACCTTTTGCAGATGCATTTGATTATGACTGCATTCACAGGAGTGGTCATTACATTACTCTGCAGGCAGAGTCATTTCTTCCCTTCAAGGTCACCCTGCATCACTCTATGTGGCAGCATCATCATGCTAAATGGGGGAGACCCTGAAATGATGTGGAAACTCAAATCTTGGCAACCGTAAGGTGCTGGGGACAAGCAGCCACCACAGCAGAAATATATATCACCAAAATCTGTCTCTTTTTGGCCCAGTAGATCCCCCATGAGTGGGATCCCAGGAATGAGTGGCTTAACATATGATAAGCCTTTGACGGTACTGGGTCTATACTCGCTGGATCTCATTAAAACGTACGGAATAGTGAAAGGCTTGGATAGAATAAATGTGGAGGATGTTTCCACTGGTGGGACTCTAGGACTAAAGGTGATAGCCTCAGAATTAAAGGAAATTCCTTAGGAAGATGAGGAGGAATTTCTTTAGTCAGAAGTTGGAGAATCTATGGAATTCTTTACCACAGAAGGCTGTGGAGGCCATCAATGGATGTTTTAGGCAGAGATAGATAGATTATTGATTAATGCGGGCGTCAGGGGTTTGTGGGGAGAAGGCAGGAGAATGGGGTGAGAAGGGAGAGATAGATCAGCCATGATTGAATGGCGGTGGACTTGATGGGCCAAATGGTCTAATTCTGCTTTATCACATGACCTCACTCTGTCCGGACTCAATAGGTGCAGAAAATTCATGTCAGGAGCAGGAACAGGCAAACTCAAAGAGTATTCAACCTGTCAAAGCTGCGACAGAAGACCAGCTCTGTGCTAAATAGCAAAAAACCATGTACAACATATTAAACTCGGCAATCCCTCAGCAGCCAATCAGATCAAAGCTTAACAACTCCTCCATATCTAGTTGTACGTGGTTATGAACAATTAAACACGAATGAGAGGAAAAGGCATCACAAACTTCCCTGTCCTTAATTAACGGCAGGACTTAGCATGTAAGGCCCAAAGATAACACTGAAGCAATCACAACATGTTTAGTCAAAAATACTACGTCAGTGTTTTGTCTCAGCTTCCTATAATTCCCATCATCACAGAAATCAGTATTCACTCTATGTGACATGAAGAAATGCCTGAGCAAGTGAACAGCAAAGGATATAGCACCAATATCATGGTTTTAGCAAAGAAGAATTTAACTTGAAACTTGTCCTGTCCACTCTAAGAAATTCAAATTAGCTAAATATTTTTCAAATCAATTTATTCTCATTTTCAGAGACAAGGGTGTTGCCATCAAGGCTGGCATTTATTGCTCATCTCAAATTATCACTTAGAAGGTGTTGGTATACCACCATTTCAAACTACTGCCACACGCTTTCAATACTTTTATTATTATTAATGTTTAGTATTTTCTGAGTCATTTGTAACTGTCACTGTATGTCATGTTGTTACTTGTGGGCGGAGCACCAAGGCAAATTCCTTGTATGTGAATACTTGGCCAATAAACTTACTTACTTATTGTGTTGGACATGGAGTTTCAGGATTTAGGTCCGGCAATGATGGCCAAACAGCCATATATATTTAAGTTAGGATGGTATGTGACTTGGAGTGGAATATGTGGGTGATGGTGGATCCATGTGTCTGAAGTCTTGGGCCTTATTGGCTTTTGAAGTCATGGGTTTGGTAAGTGCCATTGGAATAAATAGGCAAGTGCATTTTAGAGATGGCACATGTGGCAACTAATGGGAGAGGGAATTCATGTTTAACAGGGTAGAAACAATATCAATCAATAAGTATTCTTTGTCCCGGATGGTGTCAAATTACTTGAGTATTGTTGAAGTTGCATTCATCAAGGTGAAGTGGTGGACGAAGTTGGCGTAAATGGTTGTCAAGAGGTAGTTAGACTCCAATAATCTGATTATTGATGCCCAATATAGGTTTCACCAAAGCCACTCAACTGCACATCTCAGAGCAGCAATCTGTTAGTTCAATGAGAGTGATTGCCCTCAACAATGTGGCAACATCAAGGAGCCCTGGTAAAACTGAAGTCAATGGATATAACCATATAACATATAACCATATTACAATTACAGCACGGAAACAGGCCCTCTCGGCCCTTCCAGTCCGTGCCGACCATTTGTTTTCCCCTAGTCCCATCTACCTGCACTCAGACCATACCCCTCCATTCCCTTCACGTCCATATACCTATCCACTTTACTCCTAAATGTTAAAATCGATCCTGCCTCCACCACTTCTGCTGGAAGCTCATTCCACACAGCCACCACCCTCTGAGTAAAGAAGTTCCCCCTCATGTTACCCCGAAACCTCTGTCCCTTAATTCTCATGTCATGCCCTCTTGTTTGAATCTTCCCTACCCTCAATGGGAAAAACGTATCCACGTCAACTGTCTATCCCTTTCATCATTTTAAAGACCTCAATCAAGTCCCCCCTTAACCTTCTGCGCTCCAAAGAATAAAGACCTAACTTGTTCAACCTTTCTCTGTAACATAGTTGCTGGAACCCTGGCAACATTCTAGTAAATCTCCTCTGTACTCTCTCTATTTTGTTGACATCCTTCCTATAACTAGGCGACCAAAATTGTACACCATACTCCAGAATTGGTCTTACCAATGCCTTGTACAATTTTAACATTACTTCCCTACTCCTATATTCAATGCCCTGATTTATAAAGGCCAGCACACCAAAGGCTTTCTTTACCACCCTATCTACATGCGATTCCACCTTCAGGGAACTATGCACAGTTATTCCTAGATCCCTCTGTTCCACAGCATTCCTCAATTCCCTACCATTTACCATGTACGTCCTATTTTGATTTGTCCTGCCAAGATGTAGCACTTCACACTTAACAGCATTAAACTCCATCTGCCATCTTTCAGCCCACTTTTCCAAATGGCCCAAATCTCTCTGTAGACTTTGAAAATCTACTTCATTATCCACAACACCACCTATCTTAGTATCATCTGCATACTTACTTATCCAATTTTCCACCCCATCATCCAGATCATTGATGTACATGACAAACAACAGTGGACCCAACACAGATCCCTGAGGCACCCCACTGGTCACCGGCTTCCAACCTGACAAACAGCCATCCACCATTACTCTCTGACATCTCCCATTCAGCCACTGTTGAATCCATCTTGCTACTCCGCCATTAACACCCAAAGATTGAACCTTATGAAGATATGAAGGGAAAAAAATATGAAGGGGTGGAGTCACACCTTGCACAAAACAATATATTGCATTTTTTCAAATTCAGTTATTCAAGCACCAGAAAATCACTGTGGCAGTTTGTCAGGATAGTCTTTTAGGTCCAACCATCTCAGCTGCTTCATTAAAGACCTTCCCTTTATCACGAGGCTGATAATTGTGCAATGTTCAATTCCATTCGTAACTCTACAGCACACGAAGCAGTCCAATCTTATTCACTGTAAGACTTACCAAGATCTAATTGAACGCATAAGCAGCAATTAATATTTGTGCCTACTGTCAGGGTAATGATCATCTCTGGACATAAGTAGAGTGTTTACAAGAGCAGGTCCTAGGCTGGGTATGCTTCATCTCCAAGTTTTTTTAACAAGCAAAAGGTACTCCATGGTTTTTTAACCATGCAAAAGGTACAAATCATGCTTCTGGTTGATGAATGGAGTTCCAACAGTAGTCAAATTGTTCAACACCATCCAAGATAAAACAGGTCACTTGATCAGCACTCCACCCACCACCCTGTTCATTTTCTCCATCTGTGGAGCACAGTGACTGCAGTGTTTTCCATCCACAAAATGCACTGCAGTTAGTTCCCTCAGTTTCTGAGGCATCATCTTTCAAAACAATTATTTCTAGTATCAAGGAAGACGTCAGTAGGCACACAGAGATACCAATGCCTATAGGTTTTGCTCCTAGTCACACACTGTCCTAACTTAGAAATATTTTGTCATTCCTTCCTTACTATCGGACCTAAACTTTGGAACTCTATCCACAGCAACCTAACTGTACCTTTACAATAAAGGTCGCCATAATTTAAAAAGAAAATACAAGAGTGAGCTGCCTAAAGAAAACAAGTTTTAAGAACTTCAACGGGTATGTAAATTGTAAAATAGTTATAGAAACAAACATAGATCTGTTAGTATTAGAGAGAAGAGAAATTATACCTGAAAATAAACAATGGTCAAGATTTGAAATTATATTTGCATCTGTCTTCACAAGTAAACATAACATCCAAGGAATATTAAGAGCCAAAGGTTAGGTTGTGAAATAAATTAATATTAGTCAAAACAATTGGAGAAAATAATTAGGCATAAAGTCACAAAATCTCCTACACAGGTGGCCTACGTCTTAGGATTTTAAAAAGGGGTGATTGCAGAAAGAATGGGTGCATCAGTAATAATCTTCCAGAACTCCTTAATATTCCAGAACCCACTTTTGGTGCATTTATAGAGAGTAAATGCAGCACCACAAATCCATAAAGGGGGGAAGGAGAAATAGGGAGTGAACTCAGGTCCATTTTACCAATGTTAAGGAAGTGGGATCAGCACACTTAGAAAGTCATAATTTGATCAGACAGTCATCATGGAATACGGTAATGATTTAGAAAAAAGGCCAACATGTAATAACGTTTGAATTGGCTTGAATTCAATGGTTTGAATTGTAATAAAGTAATAAATTCCTTCTCTGTAAGGATAACTCAGTTTGACAAAATACTAATGTTTTCTGAGGATGTACTAGCACGGTAGATGGAATTAGTGGCTGTAGTACATCAAGATTTACAAATGACATTCATTAAAGACAATATGACACATGAATGACTATTTGTGCAATAAAAGGAGTCACAGGACTGAGAAAATATACATTAGCTTTTGTAGAGGGTTGGTTAAAGGACAGAATACAGAATAAGGGGAAGTGGGGATTATCAGATTGGCAGGTATTATGCCTAAAATGTCAATGCTGGTGGTAACTATGCAAACTTTATTAGACAACGGCGTTTCTTCTAAGTCATCAATGTATTCAATTTTACAGATAAATGATTAGTCATTTTATTTAGAAGAATTGGAGAAAACAGTATTCTATTAAATGGTGAGAAAGTATTCAATGTTAGTACTCAGAGCAATATGGGTATCTCGTCCTATGAAACAGAAACCGCACAGGTACATCAAGTAATACGGAACACAAATTAAATACTGGCCTTTTGTCCCAAGGGAATGGAGTGCAAGGATATGGAAATCTTGTTGCAACATTATCGTACTTTGGATTTGGATCACATTTACAGCACCATGTGCAGTTTTGATCTCCATTCGCAAGTGAGGATGTACTTCTGCTTAGAGGCAACTAAGCTTGATCCAAAAATGAATCTTGGGATAAGAGCCGTTAATCTTATATAACCATATAACCATATAGCAATTACAGCACGGAAACAGGCCCTCTCGGCCCTTCCAGTCCGTGCCGACCATTTGTTTTCCCCTAGTCCCATCTACCTGCACTCAGATCATACCCCTCCATTCCCTTCACGTCCATATACCTATCCACTTTACTTTTAAATGTTAAAATCGATCCTGCCTCCACCACTTCTGCTGGAAGCTCATTCCACACAGCCACCACCCTCTGAGTAAAGATGTTCCCCCTCACGTTACCCCTAAACTTCTGTCCCTTAATTCTCATGTCATGCCCTCTTGTTTGAATCTTCCCTACCCTCAATGGGGAAAGCTTATCCATGTCAACTCTGTGTATCCCTTTCATCATTTTAAAGACCTCAATCAAGTCCCCCCTTAACCTTCTGCGCTCCAAAGAATAAAGACCTAACTTGTTCAACCTTTCTCTGTAACATAGTTGCTGGAACCCTGGCAACATTCTAGTAAATCTCCTCTGTACTCTCTCTATTTTGTTGACATCCTTCCTATAATTAGGCGACCAAAATTGTACACCATACTCCAGAATTGGTCTTACCAATGCCTTGTACAATTTTAACATTACTTCCCTACTCCTATATTCAATGCTCTGATTTATAAAGGCCAGCACACCAAAGGCTTTCTTTACCACCCTATCTATATGCGATTCCACCTTCAGGGAACTATGCACAGTTATTGCTAGATCCCTCTGGTCCACAGCATTCCTCAATTCCCTACCATTTACCATGTACGTCCTATTTTGATTTGTCCTGCCAAGATGTACGTCCTATTTTGATTTGTCCTGCCAAGATCTTCAATATAAATCTCCAGTCCCTCCTTCTGCTGGGTCTGACCGCCATTTGCACGCAGCACAGTTTTGAATGCGTGAATACTTGACGCCAATTAATGGGCAGCACGGTGGTGCAGCATTAGAGCTGCAGCCTCACTGCGCCAAAGACCCAGGTTCGATCCTGGCTTCGGGTGCTCTCTGTGCAAAATTTGTACATTCTCCCTGTGACTGTGCGTTTTTTTCTCCGGATGCTCTGATTTCCTCCCACATTCCAAAGACGTGCATGTTTGTAGTTTAATTGACCTCTGTAAATTTCCCCTGTTGTGTAGGATGCAGAAGAGGGATAACCTAGAACTAGCGTTGTGGTGATCAATGGTCAGCGTTGAGTCAACGGGCTGAAGGGCCACTTTCCACACTGTATCTATAATCTAACGTTAGCTTAGTACGGTCTCAAGCACCATTGAAATCAGTTCTTGTAGACCCATGACTAAAAAGTACATTGGTGGGATACTGCTGTGACCATCTAATGAAACTATTAGGATGCTCTGGCATTTTTAGGCCAACACATTTAGCTGCAGCAAAAGGAAAAGCCAATAAATAAAATCTATCTATCTCAAAATGAGATAAACACAGGGGGAAATTGTTAATCATCCAGCAATGTCTATTGGAAGACCATATGTTTGTACTGAACTGTCTGCACGGGCAACTGAAATGGGGGAAAGAGAGTTGGGGGGGGGGGGGATTGAAACAAATAACAGAAACTAGAAGAACAAACAAATGCAAATTAATTAAAAGCATCTTTTGACAAGCTCAATTTCGTACTTTGCCCACAGAAAACAATGGGCTAACAAAAGAGTTAATGCAGTGAATTCTGATTGTTAAGAAGATTCCTTCTCCAAGCACTGTCCAGTTTTTACATGCACTGACCTAAATGCTGGCACAGATGGCTTGCTAACAGGCAGTCACTACTGTCTCCGTACCAATAAGAAACAGCAGTCATCACTAGATTTTTTTTTAAAGAGAGAAAGCGAGAGAATTAACAAAAGCCCCATTTTACTTGGTCCTTTTCAAGCTCTTGGATAATACAGAAAACCTGATCCTTTTGAGTGCATTTAAGGGTCAGAAGACAGGCCACATTATGACTGTCAAGGCGTGATGGCCACTTTGGCAGAAAACTTTGGTGGCATTTCAACACTCTCTGGCCTGATAAGCTTAAATTCACTCTGATTATAGACCTTAACCTTAAATACATACAAATCCAATACTTATCCCAATATTTTTCACAATTTTGTTTTTAAATTAAGAATAGAATAGACTAATGTCAGCAGATGTTATTAGAGAAAAAATTAGCACTCACAAATATTCCATGGTCTTCTTTGTGCCCTTATCTATTATTCTAACTACTAAATTATTTTAATGGATATAACATTGCGATGTAGGAACAGAGTGAGATACACTATCTGGTCAAGTGAAAAATAATAAGATTTTCAATAAATAAGGGAAATTTTAAAGAATTTAAATGTTATCATTCGTGGCACTAATCTGGGATGTACTTACTCTTTTGTTTTTATAAATCAGTAAAAAATATTAACAGTACTTTCAGAGTCTGGCCAGCATCTGGAAGTAATCCACCGCATTTTGCAAATCATACAGGCGTGAAATACATTTAAATGGAATGAATGAAACATTACTTCCCATGCATCTCTGTGGTAGTGCTGGTTGAGTGGCGGGCAATGTCTGACTGTGTAACAGTTTACGTCAACATGTTAACCTGCAGAAATCAGTGGCGGAAGATAAAGCAAATCTGATGTAGACGTTAAGTAACAGCGTGGAGTCACGAGAAGTGTAATGGGAAATCTGCCTAAATGCTTGAGGAGTTTTAATCAGTCTTATGAAATGTAAATTGTTCTTCCAATTTGGAAGCTCCAAACAACTGAAAATATTATACTGTGTCCATTGCTTTTCAAACCAACAATTCTCCCATTAGCACGGTGGGAGCACCTTCAGCACTAGAACTGGGGTGATTCAAGAAGGTCGCTCAGCACTGCCTTCTCAAAGGCGATTATGCATGGGCAATAAGTAGTAGCCCTCCTGGTGATGCCACATCCTGTGCATGACTAAAAAGTATACATCTGAATCACTGTTACAGGAAATTTAACACATGCAATCAGCATGGAATGGAAGTTGAATGACGCCACAACTTGTTGACGACAAAATTGTTTGTATTGAAATGTTCAGCTTTATTCCTTTCCCTTCTGGTCAAAAGCATCTAGTCCAAATGTGCCGTGTTTCCTTCAATGGACACTGGCACCAAACAGAATGGCCATTCACTATATGTGATCCTTTTTAGCGATAAATGTCCAAGCTAACCAAATGTGACCATTATACCCAAACCACCCTCTTAATTTACACACATTCACTTCCTCCCCAAATAAATTGGATGGTAATTATCCTTGCTGAACGCTTTGGTAAACAATTATTGTATTTCCCTCACTACCCATATTGAAATCAGTTTGTTTTAAACTTTTTTATTTCAATGTGGTACATCCCTATTCTGCATAGATTGGTATCATCCTGAAAACTGCAGTGCTAATTGTGATAAAAAGTTTAAAACAAGAGAATCTAGTCCAATAAAGGAAATTGTTATATTTTATAAACTTAAGGAAAATAATTAATATTTAACGTACATCTGCTTTCTGTTTTTCCTTTCATCACTTTGGGTAGCATGAGCCAATTAATTAAATGTAATAGAAATACTTACACAAGGCAATATTACTGAAATGATCACTGCTCTATTAAAAGAGGAACATTTCCATACTAACAGTTTTTCAATTATTACAATGGCAACCCTCAAATATAATTTACTCTATTACAAATTTGCAGATATATTGATAATCCATTTTAGGAGCAAAAAGATTTGGGAAAAGCCTTATTGAATAAATGCACATGGCCTGCAAGTAAAGCAACAGCTTGTCACATTATAAATGGATGTGTAGCTTGAAATCCTCATGTTGCTGTGGCCCCTCTTAACCTATCCCAAAACCAACACTTCACATGCAAGGAACCCTCTTCACATGAGAGATGCAATCTCTCCTTGTTATGAGGTTGAGATTTCTGCCAACTGTAATACACAAGCTCAACTTGACACCGAATCACACAAACCCGATTTGTGAAGCTTCTTATTTTGTCATATATTTTTTTAACGTTTGTGTGCATTTGCATGTGGAAAAAATAGGAAGATAGAATTGGGGGGTAAAATAGGAATGGAGCTGAAGCTGAGTGGCAGTGGCAGAGAAATCAGAGAGAAAGATTTAAAAAAAAAGAAAGCAGCAGTGTACCATGTAGTGTCATTCACGCTCTGCCTACGATTTGCAGTTCACATTCTCCTTCAGCAGCAGAAGCGTTACGCTGGCTTAAGGGACAAATCAGACACAAAAAAAGACTAAACCCCACAGTAATGCAATTATCAGAACATTTTATGCCAGGCTGTTTCTTTTGAAGGCGAGCTGGTGTTCTTCACTTGTATGCCACTGTGTCTTCACTTGCACCTAATAACCATAAAGTTACCATTATTTATGCTGCAGACACACACAAAACACCCACTGAAATTCTGTGCTTAAAAACCTTTTGATGCTCAATCCACGGCATATTGCATGTTAATGCCAGACCAAGATTGAAACATCCTTGAAAGAAATTTCTAGCCACAAATAAAATATATTTCAGGCAGATTTTATTTTTCGTCTTATAAATTGTGGGGTTTTTTCCCTGTGTCTTGTTTTTCAGATTTAGCTTTGTCTCAGTTATTGATGACCACCCACAATTCCAGTGAGTTTATTTTATAGCGTCTCTCCCTGCTCATTTTTAATTCACGGCACTGCACACTGGATTTAACAAGGGGAAACGCTTGAAAGTGTGCATTGAGGAGAAAAAGACAAAGTGAGACAGAAGGGGGAACGTTCACACCCACTCAAGAAACTTCTGCACAATAGAGGAAGAGAAGGGAAAACACCCCTTGGTTGCCTAAAGGCCATCGAAAACACTACACCATCTGCAGTCAGCTTTATTTCTCCTTTTCCTTTTTTCACCCAACAGTTCAAACATTTGTTCGCACAACAGAGGAGAGAGATTTTTATGTAAAATGGTTTAATAGTTAAAATAAAATACAGACAACAAGAAAATATAATGTAGAACTATAATGCAACTGCCTGATGATCTTGAAAGATCCAAATGTTGGTATTTTTTTAAGCTTCTAGAGCGTACGTTTTATTATTACTGGGTATTTTTTTACTGCCTTATGGAGTAATTTTAACTTGTGAATGATTCCAAACCAATTATTAAATAGTTGTTTGTTTACATTGATGAAAATGCATTCAAAAATGAAATAACTTTTTAAAAATTAGTTATTATTTTGTTCATGAATGCTCTGAATCCAATATTTTTCTTCTTGCATTCTTGCACATTTGACATCTTTTAAATGGTTGCATTTTCATTCCAAACTTTTCTTTACAGATAAACATAAGCTTTTACTAAACTCTAATCTACTTAATATATTGAATTTTGGAGTCTGTTCACAGAATAGCCTAAAAATAAACAATGAACAAATCCATGATACTCTAAATATCTGCTCCAGGTGAAGGCATGTGATTAGACAAGATAAGCCATGATTCTAATAATTTTTTTGTTGGGGGCATGTGTGAATTCTACTCCTCCCCCCTGCCACCATGAGATTAGAGATTTCACGGTTACAGATCAGGAGCTTTTGAGGGTCAGCTCAAACAATTGCTACACAAACTATCTCCTGGTTATAGCTGTGTTGTCTCGGTGGGAGTCCATCCCAGCATTTCACTGATCTGCAATCTGTCAAATCAGTAAGAAATTAGTAGAACTTCAGGATTTCTCTCTGCGTTCAAAGAGATGGGTATTGGCTTCATAAGCCAACATTTCAGATTCACAGCACAGACCAAGAAGCCATTTTTAACTCTTGAATCCTCCTGTAATTTACAAACCTAGTAGCTGTTATCAAATGGCTTATGACTTTCAACTTAAAATTGTGTCTCAAATTCAAGACCAAATCCAATCAATTTTATTATATGCATAACTTTTTCCAGGCCAGTCACGTGATAAGTGATAAGTATTTCATCTTATTTATATCCCTATTAGGTCTGCCAATTTTTTTCATTGCTCAAAGGGAAGCATTTGCTTTTTCAGAGATTATACTGTTGATTAACCAATTAAAAATGTCCAATAACTATCGATCAAACATGAACATTAAACTTGATTCATAAAATTTGTAGAAAAGATAGTTAATATTCAAATAATGTTTCTACAATGCTGACTCTTCTAAATGTTCCATTTGACAAAAATAATAATTTATCCACAAAATCCCTTGATCTAGCAAGTTATAATGGCTGCAAGGTTTCAGGCTGTGACAGGCTTCTTTGTCCAGCAACACTGGATTTTGAATCATGTTTTGTCTTTGTCTCGCTTCAGGTAGCAGCAACCTTTTTAATCCTATCTACGCTTACAATAAGCAGCAGAAATGTTTCAACACCAAAGCCAACTAAAGGCACCTCAACTTTCAATGCCTCTTTTAGAAGCACATCAAGATGGTGGCCTCGAATAGGAGGTTAAACCATAACATATCAAATTTGTTAAGTGTTTTTAATTGAATAATGCACAGGAATATTTTTGTGGCTATTTTCAATAAACAGTGTGCTTTCAGTTTGGGTATTCCTCTTGGAAAGTTCATGGTGCTATAAATGATAATATGCCTTAGTGTGTGCTCTGCATGGTCATTAACATTGACACAATAACAACTAATATAATTGTTTATGGAACAAACCTGCTAGTAAAGGGTAGCAGTAGCTATCGGGCAATGGGGATTAACGTGGTCAAATAAATGGCTGGTGGTGGGAGAGGATAGGAGAGTGGATGCTTTAGAACAAATTGTCATTTGGATGGCAGGATTGGGGCATCTATTGGGGCACTTAGTGAAAATCGTATGTTTCAGACTGGGGGAACATCTATGAGCGATCGGGAGGTCAGGGAGATCATCGATCAGTGGGGGCTGTGGGTGGTATTGAAAAGTGCTGGTCACTAGTAGGATAACCGAGTTTAATTTCTCCTCCAATGTTCAACCGAGAACATTGCATGGAGCATAATGGGACTTGAAGTGGTCCCGACATAGAAAACACGTCAGATGAGCAAGCATTACACATGCCAGAAAGAGTCAGGTTGACCATCCAGAGTAATGCAAAATGACCTGGAAGTGAATGTTATTATGTTTCACAGTAACATAAGTATAATTTAAATTGTGCAGTACTAAAATAAACAGTGCAACACGATCAAATTTCAAGACAAAGATGTTTTCATCTTGGCATGGTTCAACTGGTTATGAATTCACTGGTGTCAGACGGCAAGCCAATATTCATTTTGAAAACTCTACGAACTTAATAAAGCTCATTTTAACCTAAAGTATGATTATTATTTCTTGTCCTGCACGGTGTATTATGATGTGGAAAGAAAAAGTTTGATTTTTGGAAAGAACGTTGTGATACCTCGCTTCTTTCTTTCGTATAGGTGATACACCAAACCTTTGTTATGTGTGATGTATTATATTTATGGAGAAGGTAGTGATGATAATGATAATGGAATATATTCATTCTATATCTGGATTGATCAGTTAATTAAAATACAAGCTTAACATTTTAATAAATTGGACAAATTCCCACAAGTATCTTGACTGTAATATTTTTTAGATAATGCAGTCTTAAATATCATTAGAGGGCCAACTGAAGCAATAATTACACTAACTTAAGCAATAACAAAAAATTCTTCCACAAACCATATTCATGTTTTTGCATCTACTTCAATGTTTTTATGATAAAGGAAAGAAATTAAGAAACAAAGTGGTTGTGAATATTTTACAATAAATATTTTTCACAGCTATATATAAAATAAGATCATTACTGAAGGCTAGGGGAACAGAAAATTGTATTTATTGCATCTCTTAATTAAAATGCACAGAATTATACATGTTTATGATACAAAAAGTGACAATGTAGTCCATTGTGACCGTGTGGATCAAAACACAATTCTAAAATGATTTCACTAAAACTAGTACAATAACTTATTTCAAAGTGTGTTCATATAAGTATGAGTATTTTAAAACCATACGTGATACCATGCAAAAGTAGATTTCTTAATTGTATGGAATGCAATGTAAATGCAACCGTCCATGAAATTGCAGGATTTAGCATCCACATGTTAAACCTTTGGGGTTCCTTCCAGCATGGATGCAAACAGCACAAAATATTTAGTACATTTATTAGGGCACTAAGCATATTTTACTATTAGCAATTCAAAGTAGAGACCATGCACACATTTTAAACTTTATCTTCAAATTTCTCTTTCTTCATTGAAAGTTTTCTTCAAGTTTAATGTCGTTAACTCTATAAAACATATTTTAGCCACAGTGCATTATAATGTTGCTACTGTATGACTTGTGGTGTTAAAGCTAATTTAAATTCAGTGGAATGTCCTTAAAACTCTTTTGACACTCTCCAAACAGAGTTAATAAAACCAGAGACTTACAGCTAGGGACAAAGGTTTGAACGCCACTGCAGATTAATTCCAACTACAGAGGGTGTATTCAATGTAACTTGATGCAGCTCCTTGAAAAAGCTGTTTTGTCTATTTAAATCTCATCTCTAAACGCTTTTCTGACTGACAAATCTTGGAGAAAAGATTTACTGTAAATAGGTTTTTTTGATATTACAAATAATTGTACTTGATGGAGCAAAGTTTTTAAATGATTGGCTGAATCAACATTCCTTTTATCTACATTGCAAGTCTACACTTTTAAGCAACCAGTTGACTTAAATTATTCAAAGATAAAATGCTTGATTAAGTTTTAATTTGATCACATTGTCATTCTTCAGAGAATGCACATTATTAGCCATTTACTTAATAAAGCTGCATTTATTTGGAACCAGTAACATTCACTTATTTCTGGTATCCCATGTACTAATCTCCTGAACAAAGATGGATTTGTGCAAACAGCCAATACAAGATTTGTTCTTGTTATTCCTATGAATCTCCAAACCCAAGGTTGATCAGTTTAACCCTACAAGGCCCTTTGTTACTGCACAGGTCACTTGTTTTTTTTTAATACCTGTTCTCTATCCTCAGCAGTGTTGAATAATAAGATAATTTTATTATTTGAGAGAAAGCCAGGTTGTGAGATGAATATGTAGCCTACAAAATATAAAGCAGAGCACAATAATTTGGAACAATCTTAACTTGCATTAAGTGAAAACTATTTCATTTCAAATAGTATAATATAAAGATAGAGTTTGACATGATCTTAGGTTGTTAAAATGTCTGCTTGTGATATCAAAATATTTGACAATATTTGTGATAAATTTTAAATTTATTTGATGGACCTGCTCAACTTTGAATAAAAAAAGGGGAGCTGGCTGATTATACTCAGGTAAGGTATGTATATTGAAAACCCCATGAACCATTATGCTGTGCACCATTAATTTAAAATTCCTCACAGTGAACATATCCATTTTTCTACAAATTCCCTGGGCATTACCTCACTCCATACATTCTTATTCATTCAATATCTGCTGCAGCATCACTTGTATTCATTGTGTGCAGTCTCAAAGCTTGGTCTACATATCATTAATGCCCTATCAAAACTGTGATTTTGTGGAAAATGTACATTCTGCATTGTCAGAGTTCTGCCCTGGACGCAAGTGCCAAGTGTTGCCTTGTTCTCTCGTTCATACACTGATTCTGTCCATTACATACGCCTGCTCTGAAAAGGAAGGAGAGAAAGAGCATACGGAAAATGACAGTGGAATGAAGGAAGAGCATATGGAGCTATTCGTGAATGCAGACTGATCAGTGACTCTCAAAGAATGAGCAAAATGTGGGCTACTTGAAAAATGTTTTATGAATTTACACTCAAATGTTCTGATGATGGGTCTTCAACTGGAAACGTAGTTCTACAGTATTTCTCTTTCCACAGATAAGGCGCTGGTCAGACTACATTTGCAAGTTTGGGCACCATATCTGAGGAAGGATGTGCTGGCTCTGGAGAGGGTCCAGAGGAGGTTTATAAGAATGATCCCAGGAATGAGTGGATTAACATATGATGAACGTTTGACGGCACTGGGCATGTACTCGCTCATGAAGGGGGACCTCATTGAAACTTACCGAATAGTGAAAGGTTTAGATAGAGTGGATGTGGAGAGGATGTTTTCACTAGTGGGAAAGTATAGGACTAGAGGTCATAGCCTCAGAATTAAAGGACGTTCCTTTAGGAAGGAGTTGCGAAGGAATTTCTTTAATCAGAGGGTGGTGAACCTGTGGAATTCTTTGCCATAGAAGGAAGTGGAGGCCAAGTCAATAGATATTTTTAAAGCAGAGATAGATAGATTCTTGATTAGTACGGGTGTCAGGGGCTATGGGGAGAAGGCAGGAGAAAGGGGTTAAGAGGAAGTAATAGGTTAGCCACAATTGCATGGCGGAGCAGACTTGATGGGTCGAATGGCCTCATGCTGCTCCTATCACTTATGACCTTATAACCTGGTGAATGTTTCAAGCATTTTCTGATTTTTTTAAATTTCAGATTTCCAGCATCTGCATCTTCTTGATTTTTATTTCAGGAAGTTAGTCCATTGCATCGTGCTGAGGCATTTGGTGGGCTGGGTTGGACCTGTTTCCCAGGCAGGTCTGGGCTGTGTTCGTGTCATGCATTGCCCAATCCCGCTGTGAGAGGGAGAAAAACTGCAATGCTTGCCATCACAATTTGAGGTTATTAGTGCAATTTGTCATTCCACTTCTACACTGATGCTGATTAAAAAAATGATGCCTGGAGCTGAAGAAGGACAACGGCTCCGACACCAGTTTGGCAAGGTCCTGTATGAGGAGGATAGTGCAGAAGTAAAATGGCAGCTGAAGATCTGAGTGGCTTGCAGGTTGCAGTCCTGGCCATCAGCCTTAGATATTGTCATCTGAAGAGATTTAGTGTGAAAACTCTATGAGTCTTGTATGTCGGCACTTCACTGACATTGTTTAGGAAGGGCTACCACATTATCCTAGAAACATTGGATAATCCAGGACAATAAAATGGTGAAGATCTGATTTATCATATTTTGTGTAATAGGGACAATAATTTTATAATAATTGATCATAGAAATGATCCATGAATATTTAAATTTCTTACACCTTCACTCTTTGTACATACCCCTAGTCAGAGATCCATAAGGAAGGATTCAGAGGGTGGTAAATCTGTGGAATTATTTGCCACAGAAGGCTGAGGAGGCAAAGTCAGTGGATATATTTACGGCAGAGATAGATTCTTGATTAGTACGGGTGTCAGTGGTTATGGGGAGAAGGCAGGAGAATGGGATTAGGAGGGAGAGATAGATCAGCCATTGCGGAGTAGACAATGGGCCGAATGGTCTAATTCTGCTCCTATCACTTATGATCTTATGATAATTATTGCCAAACATACTTTACTGATTGTGCTTTAAGGCCAAACCCTTAAACAATCTGACCTCACTTTTTTAATACTCTGTAAAACTTCATGTTGTAATTTTTCTTATTATTTCATCATTTTATTTTGTATTTCCTCAGCCAGTTCTTCAGAATGGTTATAAACAGGATGCTTCTTTTCCAGGGCCAAGTTTGTTTGCTGCATACATGGATAATTTGGATATGGTTCTTTAAGATATTAAAATCTTCAGAGGATATCAAACTAGGACATTGTTAATTCTCAAGAAGACTAAATGAAAGTCCAAAGAGATAATGATAAAATAAAACAATGGCTAGCTAAGCTGTTGCAGGTGGAACTCAATGCCACTTAGTGAGAGGAAATGCAGTCTGGAAAATAGTGAATAACACCAATAATTATAATCTGAATGGAAGTAGGTTTAGAACTGTGAAACATCAGATGCACTTGGTAGGGTAAGAGGGGGTATGTGTGGGGGGGGAGGGGAGGTGTAAGAGGAAACAGGTTCACAAGGTGAGGTAGACAGTGTCTGAGGTTGATGAGGCTGTAAGAAAAATGCTAATGCAATTTTAGATTTTATCACAAGAGGTAAGGAATATAAAAGACAAGAGATAATGATAACCTATTGAAAAACTTAATAGGATCTAAATTAGATGACTGTGTAAAGTACCGGGCTGCAAACTATAGCAGGATATTAAAGCTTTTCTCTTTAGCTAAAATACAGAATCACTAGATGGCACCTGATAAGAAAAATATATAAACAAAAAGATTTTAAAAATGTCATTAATTTGACTGGAAAACAAATTGCACGCAGATATGATAGTGCTACCTAAATTTTGAAAGCATCTCTCAGGATAGACAGAAGTACACTGCTTCCAACAGTTGAGGGGTCAACCATGAAGGACCATTGATACAAGATTAAGAACAAAGACCAGTAGAAGCTTCTTTACACAGAGAGTTGTAAGACTGTGGAATTCAGTTTCAGGGTTAGTAGTTAAGGCAGAAACTATGTCAACATTTGAGACTGAGTTAGCTAGATAGATGAACAAAAAGAGGATAAAGGGATAAGGGAACAGGGTGGATAAAAAATATTAGAAATACTGTATTTGCTTCCAGGTGTGTTAACCTTGGCACAGACTGTTTGGGCTGAATGGCCTTCTCCTCTGTTACAGCTTTAATGTGTTTACATACATATTTCATAGTCTTATCTACATCACTATACCGTTTTTCTGAGCGAGCCTTGAAACAGTTTTTCAGTGTTTGTACTCCTACTTTACATGACCCGATCTTTGGACTATTCTTTATTTCCTATTTTATATTGTAATACTCACTTTGTCCCTACTCAGTCTGAGCATCCATTGACCACAATGACTTTATTCTCATTTGTATCTACTGAAAATAATTTATTTCAGTTTTTGCATAATTATTTATGCTGATTAATTTTGCACACATACATTTTTAACATATTCTACGCATTCCTCATTACTCCCTTTTTTATTTTTTACTGTCATCAAATTTCCTTATTTATTGAGTATCCTTTAGACAAAAATGTCTATTCACCAAATGTGGCACGATATTCGTCTTTCCTGGCATTACAATTTACAAAGGTCCTACACTTTGTAAATTGTAATGCCAGGAAAGACGAATAATATTTCGTCTTTCCTGGCATTACAATAATTGTCATACTTTGTATCTATATAGTGTAAATACATGCATGCCATTCCACAGCAGGGAAAGATTCTCCAATACTCATGAACAAGATTCATATCTAGAGCAGAATGATTTCACAATATCAAAACAAAATATTTGGGTAATAATTCCATAGTCACCATCCACTATTCTTATTTAAACAACTGAGGACTGAAAATTAATGTAGAACGATGAAATAATACACAAAAGATTTTCAGATTCTTAACATCCCAGTGACTATAAGCAAGAAACTCAGGCACGTTTCCCACTCTTTCCCAGAGAGCATATGAGGCTGAGTGCTAAGCCTGATTTTTATAATATCCAGGCATAGAAACATAGAAAAATAGGTGCAAGGGTAGGCCATTCAGCCCTTTGAGCCAGCACCGCCATACAATATGATCATGGCTGATCATCTAAAATCAGTACCCCGTTCCTGCTTTTTCCCCATATCCCTTGATTCCTTTAGCCCTAAGAGATAAATCTAACTCTCTCTTGAAAATATCCAGTGAATTGGCCTCCAATGTCTTCTGTGGCAGAGAATTCCACAGATTCACAACTCTCCGGGTATAAAAGTTTTTCCTCATCTCAGACCTAAATGGCCTACCCGTTAATTCTTGGGGAAAACAATGAAAGTAAAACTCAGCTGCCAAAATCGATCAATGACAAATAACATTTCCTGTGCTCCAGAATTAATAACGTTCCATTGATGATAACGTAAAGATATGATCAAGGAAACTATGATTTTAGGTAATCAGATAACTAAAGGTCAAATTACCACATGGCAAAACTGAGAACAAATATTCATTTTTTTCTTACCACATCTGAATGGTTCTCTAGGTATTTAGAACCATAATATCCTCTCTGCTTCTTCTCATAGAAACATAGAAAATAGGTGCAGGAGGAGGCCATTTAGCCCTTCAAGTCTGCACCGCCATTCATTATGATCATGGCTGATCATCCACAATCAGTAACCCGTGCCTGCCCATCTCCCCATATCCCTTGATTCCGCTAGCCCGTAGAGCTCTATCTAACTCTCTTTTAAATTCATCCAGTGAATTGGCCTCTACTGCCTTCTGCGTCAGATAATTCCACAAATTCACAACTCTCTGGGTGAAAAATCTCTCTCTCTCTCTCTCTCTCTCTCTCTCTCTCTCTCTCTCTCTCTCTCTCCCCCTCTCTCTCTCTCTCTCTCTCTCCCTCTCTCTCTCTCTCTCTCTCTCTCTCTCTCTCTCTCTCTCTCTCTCTCTCTCTCTCCCCTTGTATATCTTTTTTCTACACAGGCAATAGATTTTATTCATTGCCTGGCTGACTTATCACAGCCTGCTTTTAATGAGGTATAATAAGGAGAGCATTTTGTAGCTACACAGTTGTACTATTTTATCTTCCAAACAGCTGTGTCATGGCTGTCTGTGCAGGATAAATCATATCACCCTCTCCACATATGCTAACACCCCTGTAATTACAGGACACTTTAAATTAAACAAAGAGAAAGAAACAGGGGAAAAAAACCCTAAAACTGTTGCACAGATTACAAGCAATAACATAGTACTGATAATAAAACCAGTCGTCATTAAAATTAATTTGTCACAGTGAGAAAACATAATCCATTCATTTGACAAGAGCACAACTATTGGGATTAATACTATGATATCAGACACTGGTAACCCTTTATCACCTTCTCTTTACGGCTTTATTCCCTATTTAAAATTGCTATGGAAATAAATTTGAAGAATACTTTAGGCCACACAAAAATTAATTCCCAGTTATAAGGACAGTTCAATAATTAGAATTCTAAAGGCTCTAGGAAAAATAAAAACAGGGAATGATTTGTTTAGCTATTTGAGCATAAAAATTCATTAATAAATAATTTCCCTAATTTCTTGGAAAAAAATGTTAAGTGATTCAGCCTACACTATAATGGATTGACCTTTTATTTTCTTTCATTGATTGCAATGAGGCACAAAAAGGAGGTATTTTTGCCTAAAATGTTTCAGTTTTATATCCTCAATACCCCCTCCAACCACCGTGACTCCCCGCCCCCAACATGAGCCCTAACCACAGATCTCCCTCTAACCTGATGCTCTCACTTTCTCAATCAATACTTCAAATGGCAATCTGTTAAGGGGTGAACAGACAGCCTGGTTAATATGGATGCCAACTTTTCTTATGCTTGTTCCACAGTTGGGCTGAAGAGGATGGAAAATCTTGTCTATCAGAAATGTAAATGATGAGCTGTCTTCCTGAGGGAAATGGATGAGTGCATTTTAGCTGGGGTGGATTCACTGGGTTTCTTGTGTGATTAACAACTCAGTGACCCGTTGTCCTTGGTCTAATTACTTTTAAATTTCCACTTTACATAATTATCATCAACAAGAATACTGCCCCCTAACACGTTAAATTGGAAAATAGAAATCAAATATGAATATGAGGGGATAAATTCAATCTATCATTCGCTAAATTATTTCTGAATTCTTAAAAGTAATTACACAGGTCAAAATATTTGTTTTTTCATTAAACAGTAGGGCAGTTACTTAAGGCCAAGTTACAAAAGGAATACAAGCAGCTATTTTTGTGGTTAATTCATAGAGATGATGTGGTTGTACAAAATACAATTAAAACTTGGGTTTCAAGAGATTTACCACATTCTAAACTCAAATGGCTGCTTTGCTCCATTCATTGTGATGTTTCTGTTTATTGAAAAACACAAGCAGCCACCATCCTTCAACATACATTCCCCCGTCACCAAGCCAGCTCGATTTAAGGTGTTCTCTTTCGCTGATGTGTCTAATTTATCACCCCACTCCATGATTGATCTTTTTCTTATAAGCCCTGTGCCACTGCTGATTTTGCATTAACCACAGCCTTTTTTTTGAATAAACTAAAACAGCTGCTTGACTTGCACCAGAAGCGAAATGGACATTTTAATATATTAAATCTGCAAGACTCTGTGAACAAACTGTAAGTGTTTATTTTCTTCCAAAAAGCTTCTGAGCTTGTAAATGGCATGTGCCACATGCTAGGTGAAGCCAATTCTTTTGCTCTTTTTGTTTCTGCCCATGCCTTTAAAGAAACCGTTCCATTGTAAAACTTTATGATTTGATTCACTGCTGCTGTTAGGGCACCTGTTTGCTGGTTTTAATTAACTATCTTAGCTCCTGGAAAGTTTTTTTCCCTTTTCCAGGCTAGTATCTTTCAGAAACTGGTTGGCTGTAAGCTGTGATTATAGCCTCAACACCAGGGCCCCCAATTTGAAAAGACCTCCTGCCTTCTTCTTTGATCTCGGCTGCCAGAGAACTGCCGGTTGCTATTTTTCTGCCCTCTCAACACTGGCTCTGTCACCTGGCTCTCACAAAGGAAACAAAGGGATGGCTCTTTCTCTCCCTCTCGCTCACAAGCAGGGAGACACAATTGAGACACTGAATTATACTTACGGTACACAGCCCACCAGAGCAGCTGCTACCCATTTTTCACAAAAAAGTACAAGATACTTGCTGAATAAAATAAACTAGCTGGCAAGCAACAGGCAAACCTGTTGCAAAGATCTTTGGCTTTTGTAATGTTCCATTTATTAACCCTTACAAACTTATATTTCTCATTTTTCATTTTGATCCTCTTTAAAGGCCAAGATAAATATTTTTTCTGTTCATTGATGAACCCTCATTACTACTATGAGCATGCTTTTACTTCCATCAAATCAGTAACTGGACAGATTTGGCATGTTTCTCTTCCCTTGTCATATTTATCTATATAATATTTGTTCTCTACAACAACTGATAATTTCTTCATAGAAAGGATTTACATTGATTACAAGATTTTTATCTGTTATTAGCTGGGAAATACTGCTGTTGCGTGTTTGTTCATTTTTTTGTAAAGATGTGAAAACTTTTCTTAATATTGCAAAACGCATTTTATAACTATCCAATAATTGAACGTATACATTGGCAACAACATGTATATTTTACATAGAAAAAATAGAACAAGGTAGATTTTCTGATTTCATTGTCTGAACGTCATCAATTTATCACCATTTCCTATTGAGCAACATTAGAAAATCATGCTGAGGTAAAAGATTTTCAGATTGCACTCTATTTCCATTTTATATTTTCCTGTGCCTGGTGTGAAGATCGATAGTGCAATAGAGAACTCACAACACAAAAATGGGTAAAAAGATTTATCAATTATTTGCAGCATATATAATAAAATTAGTTTATTCATAAATATATAGATATTTATTTAGAAAACCATTAAAATAACATTTGGCTATTAAAAACTGTTGACTATTAGCTGCGACTGTCATTTCAAAAATATAAAACATGTGCTTTAAACGGTCAGGAGTTACTAACAATGGGAATATATCAACATGCAATTTGTAAAAATAAAATCTAATTATGACAATGAATATTATTTGTATTTGAAAGGTAAAAGTGGTTACAAATGTGTGGTAGAATGCTCGCTTGCTCTCTGACAGTAGTCTGCTTTGTTGTATGTGCTAAGATGCTGTCGGAGAGAGCTGAGGATACTGACCGAGTCTCCCTGGTGGGTTTACTGACTGAACATCAAGCTCCCCTTCAGCCTCTGTAGACCAGACACATTGCACAAATGTAGACAGAGGGCAAATGAGCAGTAATTGATGAGAATAAAGATGTTTTACCAGACAGGGATAGTACCCCTACAGAGAAATGAGGCATTTACAAATAAAACAAGGAGAGACAAGTCAGACGCCTCACTTTGCGATGGATTCTGCAACAAAAATTTAAATTGGGCCACTAACTGAGAACGAAAGACTTTGAAATGAAAAATATAAAGAAAGTCTAACATGAAAAAAAAATGTTGCACAGGGACTAACAAAATGTAGTACAAGCAGCATTGCCATTGATTGTTAGCATCTGAGGAGCTGTTTATTTTTAATCCAAAGCCAAGACTTCACATGTGATGCTTTTCACAGACTATAGGTTTAAAAAGTTATCTGTCAAGCATGCAGTAACCCCCAGCCCCCATCCCAAAACGATATTTTTCGACAATAATCAGTGATCATTCTGAAATGTTACAATTCCTGAAATGCTTGCTCCCCGCACATACCAACCCCCCCCCCCCCACAACTTTTAGTTGAACAAATGTTGGACGTATTCACATGCTGCTGAGTCAGTGTTCAAGAACCATTAATTACATGCAAGAGTACACAAAGTTTATTTTCTATGATTCAGAGACTGTGGCAAGTTGAATGTGCACCATGGCATGAAAGATCAAATAAAATCTTAAGCTAAGTCATTGTCAAAATATCTTCACATTGTTTTCATTAGTTCATCATTTTCCTCTCTCCTTGTAGCATTCATTTTCAAAACGTCCCTTTCTTAAGTAAGGATATTTTCTCTCATTTGTAATTTTATGGACTATTTTGATCATCCTTTTGTACTTCGTAAGTTGAGCTTGGGCCATAAAGGCAAATATTTTGCTAAACTGTACTAATTTAAAGCAAGAGATTGAAATGAAGCAGGAAATTTAGTGTATGCTGGTAGCCACGAGCCTCTTTCTGAATCACTTGCTCAAGACCCGAATCGCACACAATACATGTTTTAACAAATGGAAATTCTGATTCCACGCAGCAACTCTGGATATTTGTCTTTCTCCATTTTGCCAGTCATAAAGTACAGTGTTCAGTTTAATAAATAAACCCCTTTAAATCAAGCTTCTTTTGCAGACACAATAATGTCCAAATAACTTAAAATAAGAAGGCCCATGAAATCTGTAGTGCTGCACCATATATTCAGTTTTTGTCTGTTTAAAGCAATATTTTCAAAGTTTGAATTGGTTCACTTTTATTCCTAAGAAACAGTATTTAAAAGTGAAGAAGTGCTATGCCGCAATTGAGCAGGTATTCCCCTGGCAGCAGTCTTGTAACAGATTTTTTGGGAAGAAATAAAGAAAGGAAATCGATGGCACTTTGAATAGAGGTCGTCAGGGTTGTTGCTCAGGGAAAGTGACAGATCTGCGTACTAAGCCTCTGGCAGACCCAAAAATTCCATACATATTACCATTTAGCTGCAATATTTCAAGTTACAGCCTTCGTAATGAAACTCCACTTTGTAAATCAACCATTTATCCTATACACTTGTGCAATGCAATCAGTGTTAACTAAAAGCAGCTGAAGCAATAAATAGTAATACGTAGACAGAGCAATAGATAAAGCTATAAATGTATAAACTGTTTAGCTGACAACATAACAATTTTGCTAATAAATATATCTGAAGAAATGGCACATTACTATCAATTTTTAAAAATCAAGTATCATTGTGTGAAGAACCTAGAAATGATCCACATTAGGGATTCGTGGACGATACTACTCTTAAAAACTAAAATTATAATCCATACTTTATTAACCTCAGCTAGACAAAAATTAGATATTAAGTAGAGGAATGTCTAGTTAAATTTAACTTGAAATTTCAATTGATGCTTGAAATCTAATGCAGTTATTTCTAATAAATCAAATTTAGATTTTAATGTGTTTGTTTTTTTTGTGATAATGACAAATAAATTGGAGACAGCTGATGTTTTATTTTATCTGCCGAGTATAAAGAATTCATAAAATAAGTTAGCCTGGAATATTGAAGAAAAGGATTTTAACATCGCTTTTATTAAAAAACAAATGTTAATGTTGAACAAGACATCATCATAAAATCAGTTCTAAAAATCATGCTGGGACAAAAGCAAACTATTTGCAGATTATTTCAACTGTGTTCCATACCATCGGCTTTTCCTTGGTCTTTATATTTACAATCCTATAAAGCTGCCATTCTATATTTATCTGCTTAAAAAATGTATTTAGTCCAGCTGCATGCAATAAGCATGTCGAGTTTTATTTTAACTACGACAACTCACACCTCAACCTTAGAACAAATGGCATTGTGTTAAAGACCAATTGTCCTATCTGTTATCTCCTTCGCACCTCAATATTCATTCAACAACCCTCAAATCCTTTTCGCTACACCACAGGCTTAAAGACTGAGGATGTATAATACCAGCTCTCAGCAAGTGCTCAAAGCCGATCCACTACTGCCTTCCTCTCGATTTTTCCATATTAGTGCCTATCATTACCATAAGAAGAGGGTAGAGGAAAAGAGGGGAGGGAAGCACTTAAAGAAATGTGAAAGGGATGCCAGTAGAAATCCAATGGGAAGAACTGAAAAGATAAGTGTTTTCACATCTGGTTCAGTACTACAAAACACCGATAGCCACATGAATATAAGAACACCCTTGCTAAAGTTTACTTGCAGGGAAAGGAAGGAATATTAATACAGGTTTCAATTTGTGCTACTTCCCCTATCATTAACACCCCAACGACGCTGTTCTAATTTGTTTGCTCAGTAAATCAGAAGACATTTATGAAGAAGAAAAGCAACCAGGTTGGTCCTGTCAGGAAGGAAGCAAAGACATCCACGTTTTGTTGTTTTAATTTTGTTTTGTTAACGGCTCGGGAAGGAAGATAGGGCCTGGATTCTGACTCAACAACTGTAGTTTAATTACTTATTCCTAACCATAATATAGTCCTTCTGTGATCCCTCCTGCGATCGAACTTTTGAAATGATCTTTACTCATACTCTTTTTTTTCCCCTTGCCAACAGCTATGCTTTATCACTCACTTTGTTTTACATCCTTTGCTTTCACTTTCTGTCTCTCTCTCTTTCACCCCTGTTATTATTCTCACTTTTTCCTCATTTCCCTTGCTGCCTCCAACTCTTTCTTCAACCAAAACAAACGGCAACAAAAAAGTCAGTAGCTTCCCACAGTTGAGGATTGTTAACTTATCACCCATTATCACCTCATCTTCTAAGTACCACCTTTCTTCTCAACCCGCTGATGTGCCTCACAAACTTTTGGAATTGCAATTTAACTCAACAAACATCACAATACAGATGTGGGGATTGGCTTCCTCTCAGCAGTAAGGTCTTTTCTCTCTTTTTCCCAGGTTATTTGTACTGGTGTTGGGGGTGGGGACGGGGATGGGACTGCGATGCTGTTGAGAAATGCTGGTGATAAGATTTTCTTTTAAAGAATATTTATAGCATGCTATTCACAGAAACTTCACTTAATTCCTTTGAAATAATTTAATCACTGGAAAAAAACAATTCTGTTTGCTTTGTTTAGTTTTATTTTAAACTGTCGACCATTAAAAAAACCCTGCATACGAGTAAACATCCGCAACTGAAATTAAAATACATATGATGAAAAGTGATATCCTGACAAGAACTTATACTTTGGATGTTGTCCACATTTTTCATAGAAAAATGGGACACTTTTGAGTTCAAATAATTTGAATATTAAAGTGACCACCACTTCAGTGAGATAATTTATTTTAGAGTCAAAGTTAATGCCAAATACAGCTAACAAAGAGCATTTAAAGGAACATTTGAATTTGCAAAGATAAAAAAATGACAAAAAGTAAGTTAAAGTAAGTAAAAGAACAAACACTTACATCTCTCATTTCGACTTTCTTCAGGGCTTGCAGAATTTTCTCGGTCAGAGATGAGACCTGACACAGCAAAGACCTTTTTTCCAGAGTCATCTAGTTTTAGTGAGCTGGGGGAACTGGATGGGAGCTGGGCTGTGAACTCATATTCCTTGCCCTCAGAGTCTGAAAACCTCAGATGGGGGGATTCATTTTCATGGCAGTTCTTTAGTCTTTTGGCAGGTGTAAAGGCAGACTGATAACTGTCTCTGTCTTCAGCGGAGGCAAAAGGCCGGAATGCCCCAACGCCGCTGTGGTTCAGCATGCTGATGGGGGTACAGTCCAGATTTGGAGGTGCAAATTGATGATGCAGATGCAAGAGCTGAGGGGGGAAATCTCGGTTGGGGAAGGCCCCCGGCACCCCACCTTGACGATGGTACATTGAGGCAAAGGTGTACGAACCATTGGTAAAAGGGATGTGGACATCTTTGTCCACTGAGACGGGTACTCCAAAAGGTCTAGGCTGCTGGCAAGAGATGGAGGCATCTCGGCTAGCCTCTGCTGTGGAGGCTAGGACCATCAAAGCTGGAGATGCAAGGGGATTAGGGAGGTAGGAAGAATTCTCCATCTTGAAAGCTGTTCTGTGCAAGTCCATTGGAAACTCTTTGCTCGCTCGTATCAGACTTATATATGACCTTCTGAAATACAGGCAAGGCTGGCTTTATAAAGAGCAGGGTGACATCATTAACACCACAGCTTGATAGACCCTGTATGAATAAAGAGAACAAAAATAAATATTCACACACACACACCCACAATTCCTGCCTCATATATATATATATATATATATATATATATATATATATATATACACACACACATATATTATATATATATATTCACATCCCATTACAAGGATTCTGACGCTAGTGTAGATGAGGTTCTATTTGACCACAGTAATTATGAAAATCTATACTTAATACACTCTGGTGTCAAAAAGTCACGGGCTTAAAGACTGACCCCAAATAACAGAGCCTCTATAGCCCGGTGATCAAAAATACATTTATTGCTCCGAAATCACAAGAGGTGGTTACTGATTAAGCATTTCTTCCACTCACAATCCTTCTCAACAAATAAATAAAGGTACATTTTACGAGTTTTTTTAATACATATATGTTTACTTTTCAGATTTTTAATTTGGCACATGGTAAAAAATAAAGATTAAAATAACTTAACGGTATTGATTTACGCGGTAGAATTGACATTAATTTTAGTTCAGTTATCACTTTGCAAAGCGATCAATAGTAACTAATAACGAATGACAGGGCTGGTAAAAAGGAGAGAAAGCAGGACTCTAGCCAAAAATCGAAATGTACCAGCACTAAATCATCTCATACTTTTCCAGTCGTCAGACATCAAGACACCAAAAACCCAGTTGCTACTTTTGTTACAACTATCAAGATTAATAACATCGAGTGCCGGATAATTCATTGCAACTTTGAAACTGAGGTCAATTAAACAGCTAATTTAATGACACTTAGTAGTGATCATCAAGGAATAAAATAAAGAATAGCAGGAAAAGCTTAGCAATTGTGCCGTTTAGAATGAACAGAAACTCGGATATTACTGTTTAAAACCACGTTGTATAAGTCACTATGAATGCAGATCGCACATCTAATTCATCACAGCGCAATTTATTCTAAATAACTGTTCAAGCGATACGTTGCAGCGCAAGCAATGAACACAAAGTGTCTGGGCTAACTACCTTACCACAGTATTTTTCTAATCGCAAGGTGCACGCACCGGCACACACAGACCGTGAAGTATGTAAACAATGACTTGCGGACAAAGTTGGAGACAACACATCACAGATACATTCTTATCACTGTACTTACTTTAATTTCCAGGGATGCTTTCACTTAATATAATAGAACATAAATACGCGAAAATAAAAAGGTTTATTTCTTTTGGCAAAACTCTCCCTCAGTGTGTGAGGGCTGTGGGGTGCAAGTGTGTGTGTGTGAGAATGGTCTGCTGATGTAGAGTGGTGTTGATTGCATGCACAGAGGAATCCCTATCCCGAGTCCGATCAGAGATGGAATGTTGTGCTGCCGCTCCGCTGCTACCGCTTGGCTCAGTCAGAGAGAGTGAGAGAGAGAGTCTGTGTGTGTGTGTGTGTGTGTATGTGCGTCAATTTCAGAACTCACTCACCGGGACAGCAATATACCAGCGCAGTCCCCGACCAGTTTTCTACGCAAGCGCATTGCCCACACACTGGCAGCTGGGAATTGTAGTCCGCCCTCATCGTTTCATCTCCCGCTCTTCCTTCTTGCCTTCTCTTACGACTTTCCCTCTGTTCCCTCTCTTTGCTTTCCTTAATTATTTAGCTGGCTGCATGCTCTTATTTCCCCCTTTCCTGTTTCCGCTTCATCGATTCAACCCAGCTCATCTTGAGACACTATTCACATGTATCCGTCTTTGGACTTGTTTATTGTTTATTCTTCCTTTCTTTTGTTCGCACATGCAAGAAACACAACTCTAAAATTGTTTTGTGCTTTATAAAAAGTATTTAGATCAGCTGGAGTGTTGTATTTATTTACTCTCTCATTGTTGCTACTTTATCTTTATATTTGAAAACTGTTCTTTGGATGTATTTTTGCATTTTTTTTTATCATTCCATAGTTTGTGCGCTTTGGTATTTGATCTCTCTTCACCTACAGCGTGTTTCGACTTTACAATTAGGATACTTATGTTTTTTTTTGCAAGTATCTCCGCTTTTTACAAGGAACTGTTGACCTTTTGCCTTTTTGATTCTCTGATCTTTTTTTCTGTTGCATGTACTCACCTCCCCCCACCCCCCGCGTTCCCTTCAATAAAACCTTTCCGCTTCCTTCACCGTGCAGCGCAATAGTTTCGCATCATCTGCCGCAGTGTTTATTTTCCTTGTCTCTTCAACTTCCCGGCTTCGTGAAATCACCCCTTTTTCTTCCCACTGCCGCACACACAGTGCATTCACACGATATATTTTGAGCGTTCTTGGTTTCGTGTTACTTTTTTTTTCTTGCGACTCCCTCTCTTGATAATTTGTCTTTTCGTTCCCTTCTCTTGATCTGTTCACTGTTTCGTTTGTCTTATTATCTAACAAAAAGAAAATCCAGTTTTAAACTCCAGTATTTACATTATTAGGAGCCGTGTCGCTCCTTCAAGCTTAAATAACGAGCTAAAATTTAATACCGTAGATTGAGAAAAGGTGGGGGAGAAGCATTCAACAAGAATACAGTTTTTATTTTTTTTGAATCGTAATCGGACATGCTTCCAACTCCGGGACAAGATCGCTCATCGAAAAATCCCTGGGTCTGGAAAGACAATGAGAAGCATCATTCCCAAAATCAATCAACTAACTGTACAAAAACATTAGGTAAGATAATGTCTTGCCAAGATTGATAAACTCGCACCGTGGGTGTATCTATTGTTATTACACCAACTCTTCCGACGGCCTATATAAACCTGCATTTCAACGAACAACCAAAAAAAAATCAATACCTCGCCTTATTAATTATCTCAGTTTCCCATTGAACGTGAGCAGCTTAACATGACCAGAGAGCTTGGATAAAGAACTTGCTGACACTATAAATACAATATAGTCCACAACTAAATACACACCCAGGTTCACCGTCGAAACTAAAAAAAGTCGATGCATAAACTCGTAGTTGCAGAAAACCCCCCAAACTAAAGTAACTCTGTGAACATCGGTAAAGCTTAATCCTATCATTTGAGGAAATCCAAACAGCGAAAAGGGTGATACTTTTATTTAAAGACTATTCTTTGCTTTATTACTGCACATTGTAGGTCCATCGTACACGAACAGGATAATCAATCAAAACCAAAGAAAGTAGGTGACAAACAAAATATTAATAATGAGCTCATTAGAATTACAACAGTATAACTAACTGCATAAATATTTCACGTTGTAATATGGTTTCAAATCTTCTGACTAATGTAACTGCCGGAGGGGTTGAAGCTTTATTTAAACTTACAATTAACCAGAAACGAAACTTCATTCAGATTTGCAAAGTGGCAATGAAATTAAAACTAATTGAAAATTCGCGGTACATTACGGCCAGACTGAACTTAGTTCCTCGCAATCTGTTGAATGGGGATGTTGAATTAAACTACAATTCCCAGCCTCCTGTAGCCAGAAAAGTCAAAGGCACGGAACTGAAGACTTCAGAATGCAAGGCATCTGTAGTCCAGAGCACACAGTGGGAAGCGTGATGCATTCATTACACACTTACATTAGAAGGAGATGAAATGGTATTTTGAATGTATTATTACATTTCACGGGGAGTTTATCAGCAGGCCGCCAACTATTGTCATGGCTTGCAGCAGCCAAAGATCGCCTCCCTCGGTCACTGAGTGAGGCTCATCATGACATTTGTAGAAAAAAGTTGCCAATATGTCAAAATTGTGCATAAAAATGACCTGGCTTTATGAACCAGTCAGTAAATATTCGGCGCTGGTTCACGTGCCAGGGTGAGGGTGAGGGTGAGGGTGAGTGAGTGAGTGAGTGAGTGAGTGAGTGAGTGAGTGAGTGAGTGAGTGAGTGAGTGAGTGAGTGAGTGAGTGAGTGAGTGAGTGAGTGAGTGAGTGAGTGAGTGGGTGAGTGAGTGAGTGAGTGAGTGAGTGAGTGAGTGAGTGAGTGAGTGAGTGGGTGAGTGAGTGAGTGAGTGAGTGAGTGAGTGAGTGAGTGAGTGAGTGAGTGAGTGAGTGAGTGAGTGAGTGAGTGAGTGAGTGAGTGAGTGAGTGGGTGAGTGAGTGAGTGAGTGAGTGAGTGAGTGAGTGGGTGAGTGAGTGAGTGAGTGAGTGAGTGAGTGAGTGAGTGAGTGAGTGAGTGAGTGAGTGAGTGAGTGGTGGGTGAGTGAGTGAGTGAGTGAGTGAGTGAGTGAGTGAGTGAGTGAGTGGGTGAGTGAGTGAGTGAGTGAGTGAGTGAGTGAGTGAGTGAGTGAGTGAGTGAGTGAGTGAGTGAGTGAGTGAGTGAGTGAGTGAGTGAGTGAGTGAGTGAGTGAGTGAGTGAGTGAGTGAGTGAGTGAGTGAGTGAGTGAGTGAGTGAGTGAGTGGGTGGTGTGAGTGAGTGAGTGAGTGAGTGAGTGAGTGGGTGAGTGAGTGAGTGAGTGAGTGAGTGAGTGAGTGAGTGAGTGAGTGAGTGGGTGAGTGAGTGAGTGAGTGAGTGAGTGAGTGAGTGAGTGAGTGAGTGAGTGAGTGGGTGAGTGAGTGAGTGAGTGAGTGAGTGAGTGAGTGAGTGGGTGAGTGAGTGAGTGAGTGGGTGAGTGAGTGAGTGAGTGAGTGAGTGAGTGAGTGGTGAGTGAGTGAGTGAGTGAGTGAGTGAGTGAGTGAGTGAGTGAGTGAGTGAGTGAGTGAGTGAGTGAGTGAGTGAGTGAGTGAGTGAGTGAGTGAGTGAGTGAGTGAGTGGTCCGAAGCCGAACATTGTCTGTTCTGACCCTGGCGAGGGCGGGTCGCCGGGTCATCGGACTACAACCCCCACAATGCCACCGCGTCCCAAACGGGAAGCGCCGCCATGTTGCTCTCTCAACCAAACCCGATGACGACGGTTTCCAGAGCACTGAGCCCGCCTCCCACCAAGCCCATTGGCTGTCACCGCGGACTTCCGGACAAAGGCCGGGTTCTGAGTGGCCATTGGAAGTGTCAATAACGATTCGGGTCAAACGACAGGCTCAGCAAGCAGGATAGGTTGGGTGAGTAAGGCCGAGGTCGTTGATTCAAAGTGGTTGCTTTGGGTTTATTGTCGTTTAAAACGCGGGGAGGGGGAGCTTCTGGCGTGTGTGTATTGTCAGGCAAAGGGTAAATCAAAGGGCCACGCTCCTTTCGAGAGAGCGGAGCCTTTAGCAACTCAAATAAACTTTGGGCTAGAGGTGCAGGAACGCTGCACTTTCCCAGTGACCGGCTGCCAGGCTGCGGGGTAATGGCACTTCTGACAACTTGAAGTGTTTTGTCCACTTAATCATTCCTTCCCCCCCCCCCCCACCCCCCACCTTCACTCTTTAAATCTGTTGTCTCGCTTCGGTTCAGCAGGAGGCGAATTGTCCAGTTGCAAAATTCCGCTTCTGGACAGTCTCCTGCCCAACCTGAGAAACGAAACTGCTTCGTGCTCTCCGTTGCTTTAAAACCATGACTTGAAGCGAAAGTCAATGAATCAACGTTTAAACAAGAAAAACGTGTCGCATTTTGAAAGGTGAAATGGCAGCGTGACAACCAGGATGCAATTTTCCCATCCTAACTTGTGTTTTCCAATAGTTTTTGGTTGTGAAATGTGAATTTCTCGTGGTTTTATATTCTTTAAGGTGCAAATGTATTCCAGTTCTCCCACGTATGTTTAATAGGTACCTTTGATCCTTTGGCTTTACCATGATCAAATTTAGCAACACAAGCAATATAATGTTATAATTTTTTTACTTCCTGTGTTTAAATTTTTTGTCCAGTTTTCATGTCAATAAATTTGGTTGTGATTTATTGTAATGTTAAGATAGGTCTTGTTTAAACCAAATTTTCTTGCAGTACTTTTTATCATGACAAGTGAAATGCTGGAATTAAGATCATTGATCCGAAACACTTGCCTTGCCTCTGATGTGCGTTTACATAATTTTCAGTTTTTATTTCAAACTTCATGCATCTGTGTTTTGCTTTTGTAATGTTATAACCGACATGTGTGATCTTCCACTACCTCTCGCTCAAAACCAGGTTGATACTGATAAAGAAATTGACAAAATGAATTCATAGCATTCATTGAAATTGAAATTAACATTTGGGATTGATGACATAATTCCTTGGTAGACACAAAATGCTGGAGTAACTCAGCGGGACAGACAGCATCTCTGGATAGAAGGAATGGGTGACGTTTCATGTCGAGACTCTTCTTCAGGCAGATCAGTCTGAAGAAGGGTCTTGACCCGAAACGTCACCCATTCCAGTTTGAAGAAGTCAATAACGACCCGAAACGTCACACATTCCTTCTCTCCAGATATGCTGTCTGTCCCGCTGAGTTGCTCCAGCATTTTATGTCTACCTTCAATTTAAACCAGCATCTGCAGTTCTTTCCTGCTGATAATTCCTTTCCTGGAATTTTTATTTTGTTGGCTATTTCTACCGATATTGTGAAAACCTTGAGAATATCAGACATTTCAAGCAGATGGTATTGTGGTACATCAGATAGCCCTGTTGCCTAACCTTACAACCATCAATATAGGGAACTCTTGCAAATTAACAATTTACTACTGTGGGTACTCTATGCTTGTGAAAAACAAATTCCATATTTTCTTCTATAATCAAAAAAATGTAAATACAGATTAAGGTGTTAAACATAATTTAGAATTGTCAACAAAGGTTCTTTACTAATCATCAGTGCTTTTACTTACAAGCTGTTGCCTATTTCAAATGCTTAAACCTTTCCTGGCTATTTCTTTTATTTCATAATTCTATTCATGCAATCTAAGCCTATATGGTTTCCAATGTTTTCTAGTTTGCCATTGGGATCATATCCTAGCAATTAACATTTTGACAAGGCTGAATAATTCTGCCCTGCCCAGTTCTATTAGTCTCCTATCAATCCCCAAAACTATCAGCTCCAAGATATACAAAACATCTTCTACAATTTTATTGAGTTCAAGACAGCTGTGCCTCAATCCTCCTTGAACCCCCTACAGATCTGTACTCTATTTTGAGATTCTAGATTGTAATTTCTCCTTTGGTGTCTGTACTCCTCGTTCCCAACATGTATTCTCCCAAAGATATTACTTGTGTTCCTAGATATTTTAATCCAATTAAATTTATCATAAATTTTCAACAAATGGAAGTTATGCAAAGAAACATTTAAAGATGTATTGTTTTCAAGATTTTAAATCATTGTTAGCAGATTGCATATGCTACATCGCACAATACTAAGATTCAAGGTTGATGTCCGATTTTCCTGGAAATAATATTTGCCGTACCCACCCATTGTGCGATGTAGCATATGCAATCTGCTAACAATGATTTAAAATCTTGAAAACAATACATCTTTAAATGTTTCTTTGCATAACTTCCATTTGTTGAAAATGTTCTATAACAGTATATCCACAAACTACTGTGAGCAACAGAATGCTGAGATTTTTGTTATTGAATGTACAAAATATTTATCGCACAGAATTCCACAGAAATTAGAACAATTTGTGAAGTTACTTTCAAACTAGTCTTTCTCTTTGCAAAGCTTCTTATGTATTCAAGCAATTATCCAGTGCCATTTTGAACATTATAATTGACTTATTATTGATCACCACTGGGATAAAGTATTCTACATTTTAATAACGCTGCATGAAAAGGTTTAGATTAATCTGCTTTTATCCATCCTGATAATGACCTTTTGTCTTTGATTTACCTTCTACTGGAAATTATTTATCTATCGTGTCTATTTCCTTTATTTGAATACTTTAATCAAATCTCCCTGCTTTTGGCAGTCAAATCCTTGTGCATCCAGTGACTTGCTTGATAATTTTACTTTGTCATTTTTCTATTTTATTCCTTTGGTATGAAACTATATTCAGATGTAACATTTACGATACATTTTTATGTATAGCCATTGTAACCATTTTGGTTTGTATTAAATCCTGATTAATGTATACTCGTTATTGCAAATGTCCTTATTGTATTTTCTCAGTAACCTAAACTAAGCACCTGTATTTATCTGTAAAGATGTTCCATTTCTTCCTGTGTAGGAAGGAACGGCAGATGTTGGTTTAAACCGGAGATAGACACAAAATGCTGGAGTAACTCAGCGGGACAGGCAGCATCTCTGGAGAGAAGGAATGGATGATGTTTCTCTCAACCCAAAAAATCACCCATTCCTTCTCTCTAGAGATGCTGTCTGTCCCACTGAGTTGCTCCAGCATTTTGTGTGTATCTCCATTTCTCCCTTATCCCTTTGACAAATTTCATGTTTAAATTTTGTTCCTGCCCCTAAGACACCCTACTCTGTATCTTATTATAGTATTATATCTTAAACTAGCCCCCACTGCTATGTTTTTATTGCCTAATATGCCCGCTTCTGATTTTTTTTTTTTTTTTTTTTAATGTGATCGTTGTTAGTTCACATTACCAAATAGAAGATGCATTCTTTGATCTCAGCTTCATTGAAATGTAGCAAGATTTTGAGAGGAAATAATGGGGTAAATGCCATGGGGCTTGTTCTTCAAGCTAGAGGGTCTAAAATTAGATGAGTAATGTCAGGATAATGGAGTAGTCAATTTGGATTGAGGAGCACTGAAGTTTCTCTTTGTGGATTTATCTTTGACATTTTCTACCCCTGGGTAAGGTATGGTCAGTGGTTGGCAGATTAGTAGATTTTTGAACGCTATGTGGATCATGTGTCAAAGTGGATTTGAGGTTCAGGATTAGTTACAATATTATTGAATGGAGCTGGCCATTAGGGCCTCCAGCTATAATTGTCCATTGGTGTTTAGTTTTGCAATCTGTTTATGTGTGGATTGAAAGTATTCCCATCAATGAATTTGTGAGGCACCTGTCAACTTATTACGTGTCGGTGAATTTCAGAAAAACATTTAAATTCAGAAGGTTTGATGTCTTTCCCGCCATGATGAAGGTGGCGTGTGAATGACAGAGTTGCAAGCCTCATGAAGTAAGGGCTATGAAATTTGAATAATAGAAAATGTTGCACTCATTGATTGGAGGAGCAACACATGGCATACTGGTCTTTCGCTGTTGAAAATTATAGAAAAACGTATTGTTGAAGTTCACCTGGTGAAGCTGTGGTGCAATAATTTGATGTTGCAATTGAAGTGGCTTCACCCACACGAGCAACGCTTTTGATTTCTCCCAAAAAACTCGGACATCAACATTAAACTGAACAGGACGACAGTAAAACCAGTACAATGACTAGGGTGGGGGAGGTTGCCAATCTCTTTAACTCCCCTTATCATTCCCCTACTGACTTTTCTGTCCTGGGCCTCCTCCATTATTAGAGTGAGGTCAAACATAAATTGGAGGAGCAGTACCTCGTATTTTGCTTGGGCAGCTTACAACCCAGCGGTATGAATATTGATTTCACTGGATTCATTTTACTGTCGTCCTGTTGAGTTCCACTGTCCGAATAACTTGTATCACCTATCCCACAGCCAACAATGGACCATTGTGTCCTCCATTCCCTTGATTATTGTTGCTTTTTGCATGTCTTCCATTAATTGGTCCTATGTGCCATCTACAGTGCCCTCCATAATGTTTGGGACAAAGACCCATCATTTATTTATTTGACTGTACTCCACAATTTGAGATTTTTAATAGAAAAAAAATCACATGTGGTTAAAGTGCATGGCTTCATAGGCGTTTGTAATTGCTCATGTGTGTTTAATTGCCTCCTTAATGCAGGTATAAGAGAGCTCTCAGCACCTAGTCTTTCTCCCAGTCTTTCCATCACATTTAGAATCTTTTATTGCTGTTTATCAAAGTGAGGACCAAAGTTGCGCCAATGAAAGTCAAAGAAGCCATTATGAGGCTGAGAAAAAAAAATACAATTGTTAGAGACATCAGCAAAAGGCTTACCAAAATCAACTTGTTTGGAACATCATTAAGAAGCATTAGTGAGCTTATCAATTGCAAAGGGACTGGCAGGCTAAGGA
Organism: Okamejei kenojei; assembly: GCA_035221665.1. NCBI lineage: Eukaryota > Metazoa > Chordata > Chondrichthyes > Rajiformes > Rajidae > Okamejei > Okamejei kenojei. The sequence continues at coordinate 53,834,561 of CM069140.1, read as the reverse complement.
AGACCTCCACAGCTGATGATCGAAGAATTCTCTCTATATTAAAGAAAAATCCCCAAACACCTGTCCGACAGATCAGAAACACTCTTCAGGAGTCAGGTGTGGATTTGTCTATGACCACTGCCCGCAGAAGACTTCATGAACAGAAATACAGAGGTTACACTGCAAGATGCAAACCACTGGTTAGCCGCAAAAATAGGATGGCCAGGTTACAGTTTGCCAAGAAGTACTTAAAAGAGCAACCGCATTTTGGAAAAAGGTCTTGTGGACAGATGAGACTACGATTAACATATCAGAGTGATGGCAAGAGCAAAGTATAGAGGAGAGAAGGAACTGCCCAAGATCCAAAACATATCACCTCATCTGTAGAGGGTTTTGGTGAGACTACACCTGGAGTATTTCGTACAGTTTTGGTCTCTAAATCTGAGGAAAGACATTCTTGCCACAGGGGGGGTACAGAGAAGGTTCACCAGACTGATTCCTGGGATGTCAGGACTTTCATATTAGGAAAGAATGGATAGACTTGGCTTGTACTCGCTAGAATTTAGAAGATTGAGGCGGGATCTTATAGATACTTACAAAATTCTTAAGGGATTGGATAGGCTAGATGCAGGAAGATTGTTCCCGATGTTGGGGAGGTCCAGAACAAGGGGTCACAGTTTAAGGATAAGGGGGAATTCCTTTAGGACCCAGATGAGGAAAACATTTTTCACACAGAGAGTAGTGAGTCTCTGAAATTCTCTGCCACAGAAGGTAGTTGAGGCCAGTTCATTGGCTATATTTAAGAGGTAGTTAGATGTGTCCCTTGTGGCTAAAGGGATCAGGGGGTATGGAGAGAAGGCAGGTACAGGATACTGAGTTGAATGATCAGCCATGATCATATTGAATGGCGGTGCAGGCTCGAAGGGCCGAATGGCCTACTCCTGCACCTATTTTCTATTCTATGTGAAACACGGTGGTGGGGGTGTTATGGCCTGGGCATTTATGGCTGCTGAAGGTACTGGCTCGCTTATCTTCATTGATGATACAACTGCTGATGGTAGTAGCATAATGAATTCTGAAGTGTATAGACACATCCTATCTGTTCAAGTTCAAACAAATGCCTCAAAACTCATTGGCCCGTGGTTCATGCTACAGCAAGACAATGATCCCAAACATGCTTCCAAAGCAACAAAGGTAGACAAAAATGCTGGCGAATCTCAGCGGGTGAGGCAGCATCTATGGAGCGAAGGAAATGGGCAACGTTTCGGATCGAGACGCTGCCTAAAGCAACAAAGGCGTTTTTGAAAGCTAAAAAAATGGTCAATTCTTGAGTGGCCAAGTCAATCACCCGATCTGAACCCAATTCCGTTTATATGATGAAGTGAAAACTGAAGGGGACTAGCCCCCAAAACAAACCTAAGCTAAAGATAACTGCAATACAGGCCTCGCAAAGCACTACCAGAGAAGGCACCTAGCAACTGGTGATGTCTATGAATCACAGACTTCAAGCAGTCATTGCATGCAAAGGATATGCAACAAAATACTAAACATGACTACTTTCATTTACATTACATTGCTGTGTACCAAGCATTATGGTGCCCTGAAATGGGGGGACTATGTATAAACACTGCTGTAATTTCCACATGGTGAAACCAAAATGTATAAAAATTGCCTTTATTAATATCTGACAATGTGCACTTTAACCAGGGTACACAAAATGCTGGAGAAACTCAGCGGGTGCAGCAGCATCTAAGGAGCGAAGGAGATAGGCAACGTTTTGGGCCGAAACCCTTCAGACTGATGGGAGGTGGGGGGGGGGGAGAAGAAAGGAAAAAGGAGGAGGAGGAGCCCGAGTGCTGAGGGAGAGGTGGGAAGGGGAGGAGACAGCAAGGGTTAACAGAATTGAGAAAATTCAATGTTCAAGCCCAGAGGATGCAGACTCCCCGAGCGGAATATGAGGTGCTGTTCCTCCAACTTGCGGTGTTACTCACTCTGGCCGTGGAGGAGGCCCATGACAGAGAGGCCGATACGGAATGGGAGGGGGAGTTAAAGTGCTGAGCCACCAGGAGGTCAGGTTGGTTATTGCGGACCGAGCGGAGGTGTTCGGCGAAACGATCGCCAAGCCCCCGCTTGGTCTCACCGATATAGATCACATGTGTTTTTTTTCTCTATCACAAATCTCAAATTGTGGAGTACAGAGGCAAATAAATAAACAATGGGTCTTTATCCCAAACATTATGGAGGGCACTGAATATCTCTCATTCCCCTTTTTCCCCTGACTGTCTGAACAAGAGTCTCGACCCAAAACCTCACCTACTCCAGAGATGCTTCCTAACCCCCTGAGTTATTCTAACTTTTTGTGTCTGTCTTTGGTGGATGGTAATAGTCTTGTCTCTAGGATGAGGGAGTCTAACACTAGGATGCATAAATTTAAGGTGAGAGGAGAAAGATTTACAAGAGAATCGATGGGCAACTTTTCCACATATTGGGTATATGGAACAAGCCTCCAGAGGAAGCAGTAGAGGTGCATGCAATGACAATGTTTAGAAGATATTTAGACAAGTATGTAGATACAACAGGTTTGGAGGAATTGGGCCAAATGCAGGCACATGAGACGAGCTCTGATACACATCTTGGTCAACATCAACAAGTTGGGTCGCAGGGACGCTTTCTGTGCTGCATGACTATATAACAGCCCTGGAAGTAAATCAATACTAACATTTTTTACACAGACACTTCTCTATTTTTAATGAGAATTTTATACCCAAATGCCCTTTCAGATGATCATTATATTTCCAGCAATTCTCTATATTTCCAGTGTTTGTTATTTTCATTATTGACTTCTCGGTGAATTTTGAGTGACTTGAATCAAGGCGCCTGCAGTTATGTTGCATAATTAACAGTTGATGAATTTAGCTACTTTAATTCACAATTGGATGGGCAGACATAAGCCACTTGGTGCTAATTCATTGGCAAATAAATAAATTGTAACTGGGTGCCTGCCTGTGATTAAAAATCACAAAACTGTAGATGTTAAGGTCTGAAACAAATACACAAAATGCTGGAAACACTCAGCAGATCGGGCAGCATGGAAATAAACCGAGTTGACGTTTCATGTTAAAGCTCCCTCATCAGAACTGGGGAAAAAGAGAAAATGTAGTTTTAAGTTGCAGAGAGGACCACAGGATCACACACTTTTCCATTTATTAACCGAGAAAGGTGCAGGCATGCTGCTTCACATGTTGAGGAGAAGACTGCATGGCACAATTCCAATCTGTTCAGTGGTGGAGCCTTTTCACACGGCAAATAAGTTATTAAAAATAATAGCATTTTCTACAATTTATTTAATTTCTTTTATTTGTATTTTAAGGCAATGTAGGATCACAATAAATAAGTACAGATGTGACCATCGCACCCTTTGAGCCTGCTCCACTAATGGTCAAGGACATGGCTAATCTTCCATCTCAGAACCAGTTTTTGAACTTGATTCCTTGTATATCCAGAAATATATCAGCGTGTGATTTAAATAACACCAATGACTGAACTCCAATTGCCCACCAGAATTCAAAATGTGTATCACACTTTGAGTGAAATATATTTTCCTGCTCTCCTTTCTAAATAACTTTCCTTTATTTCCATACTTGTGCTCCCTGGTCCCACACTTATCAGTCAGAGAAAACATCCCCTCTAGATCCTGCCAGTTATTTTCAGTTACATTCTTCTAAACTATCGTCCCAATCCATTCAGTCTCTCCTCGTATGGCAAATCTGCAGTCTCAGGAATCAATCTAATGAACCTTCACTACTATCTCTCCAGGGCAAGTACATCCTTTCTGAAATAAGGAGATTAAAATTGTACACAATACTCCAGTTGTAATTTCATGAGTACCTTATCTAATTGCAATAAATCTTCCTGGTTATTGCAGTTGAACACTATAATTGTCAAAAAGAGCATACCACTCACTTTCCATTTGTCCACTGCACTTGAGTGTAGTTGGGCTGAGGAATGGTTGATGGAATTTAACACAAATATGTGAGGTGTTGCATTTAGGGAGCAGTAACATGGCCAGAATCTATACAGTGCACTGTAAGACCCTGGGGAGTATTGTTGAGCAGAGGGATTTAGGAATACAGGCACATGTTCATTGAAAGTGGTGTCACAGGTAGATTGGGTGGTCAAAAAGGCTTTTAGCTCATTGGCCTTCATCAGCCAGAGTATTGAGTATAGAAGTTGGGAGGTCATGTTGCAGTTGTATAAGAAGTTGACGAGGCTACATTTAGATTATTGTGTTCCGTTTTGGGCACCGTATTATAGGAAAGATGTTGACAAACTGGAAAGGGTGCAGAGTAGATTTATGAGGATGCTGCCAGGACTCGAGGGCCTGAGTAATGGGGAAGTTGATCAGACTAGGACTCTATTCCTTGGAGCGCAGGAGAATGAGGGGTGATCTTATAGAGGTGTACATAATAATGAGAAGAATAGATCGGGAAGATGCATAGAGTCTCTTACCCAGAGTAGGGGAATCGAGAACCAGAGGTTTAAGGTGAGGGAGGAAAGATTTAATAGGAACCTGAAGGGTAATTTTGTCACAGAAAGGGTGGTGGGTGTATGGAATAAGCTGCCCGAGGAGGTAGTTGAGGCAGGTGTCATCACAACATTTCGACAGGTACATGGATAGGACAGATTTAGAGGGATATGGGCCAAACACAGGCAGGTAGAGTTAGTGTAGATGGGACATGTTGGCTGGTGTGGGCAAGTTGGGCCAAAGAGCCCGTATCCATGCTGCAAGACTCCATGGCTCTATGAGTGCTGACATTCAGTGACTTGCACAACCACACTTTTTGAACATCAACACTATCAATTTTTCACTATTTGACAAATAATCTACTTTTCTGTTATGTTCTCCAAAGTGAATGACTTTGCATATTTCCAAATTGCCTTTCACCTCAAATATTTTTCCTGCTTAAACGGCCTGTTCATATCTCACAGAGACCTCTTTATACCCTCCTCCCTACTCATCTGGATTGGTATTGGTCGCAAGTTTGCACATTATCTTGACGTTTATTCTTCTTGGATACATTTCTGATGTCAGTGGTAATTAGCTGAGACTCTAGCACCTGCAAACAAGCACCTGCGTTCGTTACAATTTGGGAAGGAGCTTATTTTCCCGCTCTTTGCTTTTAATCTGATAACCAATTTTCTTTGCATGTCAGCATGTTAGCCATTCGCTCTAATGTTGTTGACCAGTTTTCTGTGTCTGACTTTATTGAAACTCTTTATTGAAATTTGAATGTACTGTACCCCTTGTGCATTCAAGATCTCCATTAATTGGTCAAAGTTTCATAAATCCATGCTGACTTGGTTCAATCTTATACTTTCAAGATGTTCTATTATTTCATCGTTCATTGTAGATTGCTCCTGTGTACATGTCATTGACTTCAGGTTATTGCTCCAGATATTCCTTGTTTCTTCCCTCCCTAAATAGCACATTTACTACTCTTCACTGGAACGATTCCAGTATCTAACGAACACTGGCAGTTGATAACCAGAGCAATCACTATCTCTAAAACCATCTTCAAAACTCGGGGATGTAGATTATCAGACCCAAATAATATATCAGGTTTCAAGCTCATCACCCTCTTTTGTACTGGTTTTTGACTAATTGTTGGTTTCTGTGGTTACATGGGTTCTCCTGGTCTGTGATGCACTTTCTCTAATCTTTTCCTTTTTCCATAACTATAAAAGCTTTGGCAATGGATATTTTTTCACCTACTCTCACTTGTTAATTCCTGCTAATCAATCTCTTGATCCTAATTTGAGTTCTATAATGCTTCCAATCTCCAGGCCTACTGCTATTTTTGACAACTTTGTGTCTTATTTTGATTTTAAATTGTCTTTAATTTCTCTTGTCAGCCACAAATGAATTACTTTTATGTTTATGCCTTAACATACCTTAGAACTTTGCTTATGCTTTTCTTAGATAGGAATGCAAATAATATGTATATTTGATCTGTGAATTGGGGACAACCTGGACTGAAATCCAGCTCCAAATTTTAATTAACCAATTTTGTTTGTGTTTGTTGGAAGTGCAGATTCTCTATAACCTCTAGTGACCAAAGGAGTGTGACAAGTACTCCATTAACTTCCATTCACCATTAAAGAATATTTGAAGTCTTTCCTCTTGTGCTGATCACAGAGAAACTATCTCTATTGGAATTAAATTACTTCTGTCAGCATTAACCATTGCCAGGTTAAGCAATGTTAAACATTGAAAACGCTGTCTGTATTGCCCAGACTTGGCACTTAGATGTCCAATTGCATCAATGTGACATTTTTATTTCACAAATCAGCCATCCAGTGTCACTTGTAGGATGGTTAGATGGATACATAAGACATTTTGCAATGAGAAAATAACTTGTGACACACTTTGAATTCATTGCACCAATAACTGCACTGCAGTGGTTTCACTTAACACTGCAAGGTACAAAGGAAAGCAATTTTAAACTAGGTAAACTTATAAGAAGGCAATCAGGGGACAGGGGAGGAAATGCTGGAACTGTGCTAGACATGACACGGTAGATGATGAAAAAGTGGAATAAAGAATGCTGGAAAAGACCAGCAGATCAAGTAGCGTCTTTGGAGAGAGTAAAGCTCAGTTCATGTTAGAGGCTGATATTATATCAGAACTGGTCTGTTTTGACGCAACTGGAAAGGCCAATTGTCTTAAATTGTTGAATTAATGGTGGTGCAAATGTTGTGATATCCCAGGATGCAAGATGAAAATGTAAGATCATAATTGCAACAGTGAGCCATAAGTTTTAAGCCTAGTCCTCCATTTGCTAAGATGAACCTCGTCCTCCATCTGAAGAATGTCCAGACCCGAAACATCACCTATCCATTTTCTTCAGAGATGCTGCCTGACCTGCTGAGTTACTCCAGCATTTGTGTTTACACTCCATCTGCCAAGGCTGATTTTTCACCTCCATTCTTTTTCCTGCACTGTCCACGTCTGCCATGATTCTCTCAATGCCCAGAAACAATCTCTCTCTGTTCTGAATGATCCTAGTGACTGAGCCTCCAGAGGGAAAGAGAATTCCAAAGGTTCATCGCTGTCTATGTAAAAAAAAAATCTCCTCATTTCAGACAAACAGTTGCCCTTATTGTCAAACAATGCCTTCTGGTTCAAGACTCCACAGTCAGGAGAAACCCAGTCCAGCTTCTGGCCTGTCAAGCCCTTTAATCATTTTGTCAGTTTCAATGAAATTTCCTCTCTATCTCCTAAACCTGTAGGTGTACAATCTTAATCTACTCAATCTCAATTTGTAGAGCTGACTTGCCATCCTTGGAACCTGTCCAGTGAATCTTCACTGCACTTCCTCTATGATGTGTACATTCTACCTTGGGTGAGGAGACCGAAAATACAGATTGTCCCCAGGATAGAGTTTCACCAAGGCCCTATGCAATTGCAATAATACTTTGTTGTCAGAGAATGGAGCGGCTGGGCTTGTATACTCTGGAGTTTAGGATGAGAGGGGATCTTAATGAAACATAAGATTATTAAGAGTTTGGACACGCTAGAGGCAGGAAACATGTTCCCAATATTGGGGGAGTCCAGAACCAGGGCCCACAGTTTAAAAATAAGGGGTAAGCCATTTAGAATGGAGATGAGGAAACACTTTTTCACACAGAGAGTTGTGAGTCTGTGGAATTCTCTGCCTCAGAGGGCAGTGAAGGCCGGTTCTCTGGATATTTTCAAGAGAGGGCTCTTAAAGATAGCTCGGTCAGGGGATATGCGGAGAAGGCAGGAACGGGGTACTGATTGGGGATGATCAGCCATGATCACATTGAATGGCGGTGCTGGCTCAAAGGGCCGAATAGCTTACTCCTGCACCTATTGTCTATTGTTCCATTTGCAATCAAAGCTCTTGTATTAAAGGCCATCATACCAATTTCCCTACAAAATACTCGAAACACCTGCACGTCGATTTTAGTAACTTGTGCACAATCATCCTTTATCTCAGCAAATACTTTCCCAGCTTTTCGGTTGCATGTACCAAAGTGGATGACTTAACATGTTTGCCACATGTTCTAGCTCACGCACCCTTTCAACTTGTCCATTTTTCCTTAAATCTTTTTTACTCCTTGCTGGACCCAGAATCCAAACAAGTTTATTGGCAACAAGCTTGGAAATATGGCATTTTAACAACTCAGGACTAATCATTGATATTGTACATTAATAGATAGGGCCCACGCACCACTCCAGGAGGTATCCGCACTAGACGATCTGCCACCCTGAAAATAAAACATTTATTCGTACTCTTTGTTTTCTGTCCAATAATGCATTTGCAATTCATGTCAGTGCATTATTTCCCAATCTCCTGAGTTTATATTTGATTTCATTGGAAGCTTGTAAGAGTCTAGAAAGTTCGGGGTGGGAATATGGTGGAGAATAACAGACTCTGGATCACCCAGGTGGACTGATCTTTACATTCTTATGACACTTATTCATGCAACAGCAGCAACTTTCAAGCTGGAAAGGGTACAGAGAAGATTTACGAGAATGTTGCCAGGACTAGAGGGTCTGAGCTATAGGGAGAGGTTGAGTAGGCTGGGACTCTATTCCCTGGAGCGCAGGAGGATGAGGGGTGATCTTATAGAGATGTGTAAAATTGTGAGAGGAATAGATCGGGTAGATGCACAGAGGTTCTTGCCCAGAGTAGGTGACATAGGTTTAAGTGAAGAGGAAAATATTTAATAGGAATCTTTGGGGTAACTTTTTCACACAAAGGGTGGTGGGTGTATGGAACAAGCTGTATGGAGTAGTTGAGGCTGGGACTATCCTAACATTTAAGAAACAGACAGGTACATGGATAAGACAGGTTTGGAGGAATATGGACCAAACACAGGCATATGGGACTAGTGTAGCTGGGACATGTTGGCCACTGTTGGCAAGATGGGCTGAATGGCCTGTTTCCACACAGTATGACTATGTAACATGACAAACGAGTTGCAATTTACAAGTATTTCCCATCCTAATGCCAATGCTAATCTCTGAGATCCATTTTCTCTTAGTCTCCCTCTTCTCACAAGCATTACTTTTTGTTCTCTTCACTACTTCCCTTCTTTGCAAGTTAAAATATACTAATTTCCTAACATTCCCTAGTTCTGACAAAGGATGATTGGCATAAAACATTTATATCTCTCACCACAGCTCTTGCCTGTCCTGTAGATTTTTGTTCTTCGATGACCCCATTAAAGTTTCCTGAGCATAAAGTAAGGAAACATTGGTAAAGTGAAGTAGATTGCAGCCATCAAAAGTGTTTAAGGGCCTGCCCCACTTGGGTGACCTAATCCGCGAGTTCTGCCGAGTTTGCCCTTGACTCATGGTCGACACAAGGTCGTAGGAGGTCTTCGTAACTCTCCTTCCTGCTTGAGAGTGGTCTCCGCGGACTTGAGGCCTCAGCTAGGTCGCGGTGGTTTTTTCAATATTGTAAAAAAATGTTCGCGAATAAAAAAAGGTCGCCATGGAAAAAATCGATACTTTTTTTACTCGTAGGTTTAGTCGTAGTAGGTCGGCATGTTAGTCGTAGGTAATCGGGGGTAGTCGTAGATGGTCTTCATCATAGTCGAAGGGAGGTCGAAGGAGATCAAAAGGAGGTTGCCTTCACTCTCCACTATTCGGTGTCCAATTTTCCCGAAGTTAGTCGAAGCTAGTCTTCAACATAGTCGAAGGAGGTCTTTTTTCAAACTCTTCTAAACTCGCCAATTTGGCCACCCAAGTGGGACAGGACCTTTAAACCCCTCTTCTTTTGGTATGCTTATCTCACCCAATGTTTCACATACTTCAAATACCACAACAGGGGCATCATCCCCTAGACTTTCGGAAAGCCTTTGATAAGGTCCCGCATGGGAGACTGGTGACTAAAATTAGAGCACATGGTATTGGGGGGAGGGTGTTGACATGGATAGAAAATTGGTTGGCAGACCGGAAGCAAAGAGTAGGAGTGAACGGGTCCTTTTCAGAATGGCAGGCAGTGGCGAGTGGAGTGCCGCAAGGCTCAGTGTTGGGGCCGCAACTGTTTACCATATATATTAATGATTTGGAAGAGGGAATTAGGAGCAACACTAGCAAGTTTGCGGATGACACAAAGCTGGGTGGCAGTGTGAACTGTGAAGAGGATGTTAGGAGGTTGCAGGGGGACCTGGACAGGTTGAGTGAGTGGGCAGATGCGTGGAAGATGCAGTATAATATAGATGAATGTGAGGTTATCCACTTTGGCGGCAAAAACAAGGGGGCAGATTATTATCTCAATGGGGTTAGGTTAGGTAAGGGGGAGGTACAGCGAGACCTGGGTGTCCTTGTACACCGGTCACTGAAAGTTGGCGTGCAAGTACAGCAGGCAGTGAAGAAAGCCAATGGAATGTTGGCCTTCATAACAAGAGGATTTCAGTACAGGAGTAAAGAGGTTCTTCTGCAGTTGTATAGGGCTCTGGTGAGACCACATCTGGAGTATTGTGTACAGTTTTGGTCTCCTAATTTGAGGAAGGTCATCCTTGTGATTGAGGCAGTGCAGCGTAGGTTCACGAGATTGATCCCTGGGATGGCCAGACTGTCATATGAGGAAAGATTGAAAAGACTAGGCTTGTATTCACTGGAGTTTAGAAGGATGAGGGGGTATCTTATAGAAACATATAAAATTATAAAAGGACTGGACAAGCTAGATGCAGGAAAAATGTTCCCAATGTTGGGTGAGTCCAGAACCAGGGGCCACAGTCTTAGAATAAAGGGGAGGTCATTTAAGACTGAGGTGAGAAAAAACTTTCTTACCCAGAGAGTTGTGAATTTATGGAATTCCCTGCCACAGAGGGCAGTGGAGGCCAAATCACTGGATGGATTTAAGAGAGAGTTGGATAGAGCTCTAGGGGCTAGTGGAGTCAAGGGATATGGGGAGAAGGCAGGCACGGGTTATTGATAGCGGCCGATCAGCCATGATCACAATGAATGGCGGTGCTAGCTCGAAGGGCCGAATGGCCTCCTGCACCTATTTTCTATGTCTATGTTTCTATCCCCTATTTTGCAAAGATAAATATAAAACTTAAATTTGGGAGTTTGCCTACATCCTGTGCCTTCACATATTTTTTAACAATTTGGTCACGGACACATTTGTAGTTAACCCTTTGCACTTTATTTGTATACAATCATAATTTCTTTTGATTTTACCGATCATTCTTTAATGCTCCCACTTTGCTTTTCTCATTTCTCTTTTAATTTCATCCCCACAGTTCTTGTATTAGAGTCATAGAGTGATACAGTGTGGAAATAGGCACTTCGGCCCAACTCACCCACACCGGCCAACAATGTCCCAGCTACCCTAGTCCCACTTGCCTGCGCTTGGTCCATAACCCTCCAAACCTGTCCTATTCATGTAGCTGTATAACTGTTTCTTAAACGATGGGATAGTTCCATCTCAACTACCTCTCTGGCAGCTTGTTACATACACCCACCACTTTTTGTGTGAAAAAGTTACCCCTCAGATTAAATCTTTTCCCCTTCACCTTGAACCTATGACCTTGGTCCTTGATTCCCTACTCTGGGCAAAAGATTCTATGTATCTAATCAATCTCATGATTTTGTATACCTCTATAAGATCTCCCCTCATCCTCCTTTGCTCCATTGAACAGAGACCCAGCCTACTCAACCTCTCCCTATGGCTTACCCTCTCTAGTCCTGGCACCATCCTCCTATATTCTCCTGGGCTTTTTGCAGTGTTTAATTCTTGGTATGTGACTTCAACTTTCCTTAGTTTGCCACACTCCATCTTGTAAGAACCTTGTCATTCTCCGACCTCAAACAGTGACAGCCCTGCCATGTTTTGTTGAATGCCCGCACTTGTTCTGAACATTTCAAATCACCATCTTGAATGCTTCCCATTTGCTTTGAGTGATTTACAACTACCAGGTAGGTCGTTTTTTTTTGCCAAATCACTTTTCAGTCAAGTAAAATTGATCTTATGCCACTTTAGAATGTTTGTTCCTGATTTTATCTTTGTTCTTTCCCATAACTATGTTATGACTGACTGGATAACATCACACCTACCGCTCTCCCTGATACTCTTTTCAACTACTGTTTCTTTTCCTTTGTCCTCAAACCTAAACCCTTATCCCTTCCCAGACATCCGGCTTGAACACAACAATCTCTAAATGTAATTAAGGAATTCTCTACCCTTATACCTTTTAAGCTGTTTTACCCAGTTAATTATTAAGTAATTAAAATTCATTTTCATTACTACCCTGGAGTTTTAGGACGTCAACGTTTCTGGCCATGAATTTCCCTTAGATAAGATCCTAGAGAGTTACAACACAGCCACTTTTCTGTATTAGCTAAAGCAATACATCTCAGTACATTTATCAATGCTTTCATTTTCTGCCTTTATTGTACTACTTGTATTTGGGTGTATACCAGTGAGCATAAATTATTATTTTTTAAACTATTTTCCAATCTTTGTTTAGCCATCCCATAACTCAATTTTCAGATCTGATTTTCTACATTCTGAGTATTTGCTCATATCAATATCTGGATATTCAGATTATTGATTTTTCCTGGATATCTTTTAGCAGCAGGTTGAAAATGGGCATGACAATTTCATTATTTGCCCAATACCAATGGGGCAGTCTTCAGAGCCATTTTCAAATTTCCACCTCATTTGCACAGAACTATTAACTTGCTGAAAACATTCAGAGCCCAGTAACTTGAGAGATACTTCAGTGGCAATGGCTCCTGAGCGGCTAAAAGTGTATTACGATATTATTGTAAGGCAAAAAGGGCCATTATGCTGTCAGTTTCCCACAAAAATACCCAGAATGTATTTGTGCTTTTGTGACTTTTTCAGCATTCCATTGTTACTTGTGATCCAGTACCAAAGCACCGGCTGCTGTTTGTTACTGAACATTGAAATTGGAGCCATTGTGAATTTGCGGTTTAGCTAAAAATAGCTCCCTTTGTGGGCAAATTTAGTGCATTATTTTCATTTCTGGTGTATTCCTCAGTTTTCCAACATAAATTGGGCAGACTGCATCTGAAAATTTACTTATTTCCCAGTTTGAATTCATACTGGGATTTTCTCTCTCTCCGTTCCCTCAAGCACTTTCTCCTTCAATACAAAATTCCCACTCAGTTCATCTTGACACTCTTTGTCCGTGGCCCCATTCAAACTGATTAACTTCTTACATTCTGACCCCAATTTAACCTGGCACTTTTCTCTTTTCACCATGTCTGCAGCTCAGTTCAAGGTGATGCACTTTACCACCCCACCCCCTCCCGTTCCTTTAACTCAAACTGATGGCTTTCCTTCAAGTGTCACATTAGCCTTTTTGACCCTGTTAGTACTATGCAAAGGTTTTAACTTTTTTCACTTTGGTCAGAGAATAGTTGCACAAAGCTGAAGTTCACTCCTTTTGGGGGTTTAGCGGGATTATCATGCGGAATCCCTACAAAAGATGTGCTGTTTGGTTCTCTTTCTGGCTGTGGTTATTCTAAGTTACAGGATATGAAAAGTATTTTTTTTGTTTAAAACTAAATGATTTTATCAAAATCCATCAATTGTGTTATCATTTTGTTATTGTAATTTTTTTTATTAGGCCCAAAGGTGAATGAACACTTCAGCTCCACAATGATATTCCATTCAGCTGTCTGCAATTATCATTGTGAGAAAAATAATTTGATATAGGTTCATAAAGGTTCTTTATCCACTTTTACTTATTCCCTCCTCCATCTTCCTTTTGCTTCTGTCAACGTACCAGCTCACTTTTTTAGTACAACACTTGAATTTGTGTTGAGTTTTTTGTTCAGTATTGCAATTTTGTTTGAACAGGAAACTTTGTATTTTCTCCTTTGTTTCTGCGTTTGATAAAGGTTTCACATTTGAACTCTAATCTAAGTGGCAACATAAATGCAAGAAAATAAGATCATGGCTGATCTTCTACTTCAGTGGCACTTTACTGTGTTCACCCCATATAACTTGATTTTCTTGATCTATGTTTATTGATCTATTTTATTTTTAAATATCTTTTTTTGAGAATCCCACTGATTCGCTCCTCTCTGGATGAAGACATTAATTCTCCCATCAATCCTGACTGGCTGATTGCTTTTGTTTTTTGACATTGTGACCCCATTTTCTCAGCCAGAAATCTCGGTCAGAGGTACCAAGATCCCCATGACACCAAGATGCTGATGTTTCATAAGAACTTTGTAGAAAGAGAACCTCTTCATTCTTCTAAAAGCAAGAGAAATATGGCAGTTGCTTAATTTCTCCTCATACAACTAATCTCTATCCCAGGAATCAATCTGATGAATGCTTGCAGCATTTCCTCTGTCACATGTATATCCTTGGGTAGATCAGACACATACACAGCATTAAGGGCCTGTCCCACATAGGCGATTTATTTTGGTGACTGTCACAGTCTTAGCAGGTCGCTGAAAAAGCGGCGACTGGACCCCCTCCTCTCCCCCCCACGACAAGCTACGACAACCTACCACCTAGTTGATGACAAGCTACCGACAACCGGCGACCTATTAGGGCGTCCACCTACGACCACACCCACCACAACCTATGACCAAATAGGTAACAACTTATGACAACCAAAGTCAACCTATGTCCACCCGCGACAAGCTATGACAAGCAACGACACTGTCAGTGACAACTGAAGACAACTCAGTTGCTGGTACCTGTCGCCAGTTGACATAGGGTGACATAGGTAGTCGCCAATGGAATTCACCGGTCGGCATCCGGCGACACCTAACGTACCAACTACGACAGCATCTACGACAGGAGAAGACAAGCTAGTCATGCCCACAGTCGGCAAAAAGTTTTGAACATTTCAAAATCCAGCGGTGACCAGAAAAACGTTACGACTCTTTAGGCGACTTGAGGAGACTACTCACGACCATACAGGCGTCACCACGCGACCATGTAGCGACAGCCTAGTTGCTGAAAAAATCGCCTAAATGGGACAGGGGCTTTAGAGATGCCTGGGCTCGACTGAATTAGAGGAAGATGCCTATACTCTTGTACTCGTAGTCCACTGTTGTAATAGTGAATATGCTGTTTGCCTTATAATGTGTTAGCTGTAAGACCAAGTAAACTTTGCACAAGGACACCAGATCTTCCTGGACACCAATAATATTCAAACGTTTACCAACTTGAAATATTGTGTGTTTCTATTTGTTCTACAAAGTGAATGACTTCCCATGTTTCCACCTTCATTCTCTCCTTGCCTATTCATTGGCCTATATTTTTCCTTAAGGTACCACATCTATGGTTGAGGATATTATATGTTAAATGTTTTTAGAATGATAAGCTGAGAATTCCTTCACACATTCTGCATGGAAGAGAAAACATTGGCACAAGAGGATATTAGTTCTATTATGTTCTGTCAATAATGATTTTTTTAAACTAATTTGAATTTTGTCAGCAAAATATAATATATAGTTTATTGTAGCACCTTCACATTTATCTGATCTCGTGTGCCAATAAATCAATAAATAATTACAAAAATTTATCAATTTCTGTCTTTCACATTAAATAAATATTAAAACGAATGTGTCACACAGTTGGTCTATTACTGTAGTAATTCCACAATCAGTACTGCAACCTAAATATATTTGCAATCAACTGTAAATAGATTTCAGGGTATTTCAATTCTAGGTTTGCCATTCAAATACTGAAGGAACCTGTGCTTTTTTTTTCTAATGCAATAAGTGATTAAGAAATGTAAATGGGCATAATTAAGTTAATGTATGAGCCTTTTTAAAGAATTTCCCAAGTTTTCCGAGAGGTTCTGTATGCAGTTTATGTTTTAGTAGATTTAAATTTAGTGTAATTAAAACAGAAAATACATAATTTTTATTGTTTGCTCTGCATGTAAGTGTACATAAAGTGCAAAATATAATTTGCCCCATATGCTTACAAATTAATTACAAAACATCAATTTTTTTGGTCGGTGG
Source organism: Okamejei kenojei (assembly GCA_035221665.1). Lineage (NCBI taxonomy): Eukaryota > Metazoa > Chordata > Chondrichthyes > Rajiformes > Rajidae > Okamejei > Okamejei kenojei. The sequence continues at coordinate 53,818,579 of CM069140.1, read as the reverse complement.
AACAGCTATTTAAATATATTTTATGTAGCTGTTGTTTCCTCATTTTAGTGCATATTCAGACCAAACTCTTTGCACTATATCCTCATCATTTAATTTCTAGCTGTTATATTTTAGATAATAAAATCAGTATCCATGTTTTTTCCCTCGTGTCTATCCATTCGCTTTCATAGGCTCTTACATATATTCTAGAAAAGATCATGTTTTTTTCATTATTTAAATACTGGGAAAATTAAGAAAATTGATAAGTCATCACAACTACGGTGACAACAAACAGCTCCATTTCTCTTCCTCTTGGGCAATCGCAGAACTATTGGTATTCTTTTCTGTCCAGCTGCCTATCTGATATTAAGAACTGAATGGACTGACACTTTCTCCAGCTAAATGCAGGGAAAGCTATGCTTTGAGATGCAATTCCATTAAACCACAACAAACTCGCACTAAGCTTACAGGTGGATTGATATTTCACTCTGAGTTCAGTTTTCTTTCTGGTATATAATCTAAAACTTTTTTTATAGATTAAAAAAAATCTGTTTTTTAAAATTTGAGTCTGCCCAATATGAGTCCAGCCTTTCCCTGGCCCACCTACATTAATGCTGTCATTGAGATCTTCATAATTAAGTTGCTAATCTAACATATCAACTCCTCGCTAATGACTAGTTACACCTCCCCCATCCCAGATATCTGTATGATTCGGAGAATAGATATAGTCTGTGTTATCATCTGAGAGGAAGTTTCTATCACTGCCATATCATTCTTGCCTAGCTCCACTGAGACCTTATTCTCCAGATAATTGAATTCAAGATTCTCAGCCTTGCCTTTAAATCTCTCCACAGCTTTCTTTTTTGTACATCCATAATGAAGTTCAATAGTAAGTCCACTGATATTTGTTCTTATTCTCTGCTTCCTCTGATCCACCACCATCTTTTCCATTTTTATCCATTGAACCTCTCCCTGGGATATATCCCTTTGGGATATATGCCTTGTTATTTGATTTATTTCCTTTTTTTCCCCACTTACTCTCACTCAAAATTAATTTTCAATCCTCAAGCTTTGTAAGTTCCTTTGCACCCATTCTGAATGTTCCACATCTAGTAACAGCCACAGCAAAACTTTGAATTTATATTATCTTTAACATAAAGCACCCATAAAGATGTTAACATTACTGTGCATAGAAGGCTTCAATTAGACAATAGACAGTAGGTGCAGGGGTAGGTGATTCAGCACTTCGAGCCAGCACCGCCATTCACTGTGATCATGGCTGATCATCCGCAATCAGAACCCCGTTCCTGCCTTGACTCCACTGTCTTTAAAAGCTCTATCTCATTCTCTCTTGAACACATTCAGAGAATTGGCCTCCACTGCCTTCTGAGGCAGAGAATTCCACAGATGCACAACTCCCTGGATTAAAAAGTTTTCCTCATCTCCGTTCTAAATGGCCTACCCCTTATTCTTAAACTGTGGTCCCTGGTTCTGGACTCCTCCAACATTGGGAACATGTTTCCTGCCTCTAGTGTGTCCAATCCCTTAATCTTATATGTTTCAATAAGATCCCCTCTGATCCTTCTAAATTCCAGTGTATACAAGCCCAGTCGCTCCATTCCATCAACATATGACAGTCCCGCCATCCCAGGAATTAACCTCGTGAACCTACGCTGCACTCCCTCAATAGCAAGAATGTCCTTTCTCAAATGTGGAGACCAAAACTGCACACAATACTCCAGGTGTGGTCTCACCAGGGCCCTGTACAACTGCAGAAGGTCCTCTTTGCTCCTATACACTACGACTCATGTTATGAAGGCCAACATGCCATTAGCTTTCTTCACTGCCTGCTGTACCTGCATGCTTACTTTTAGTGACTGATGAACAAGGACCCCCAGATCTCGTTGTACTTCCCCTTTTCTCAACTTGACACCATTCAGATAATAATCTGCCTTCCTGTTTTTGCCACCAAAGTGGATAACCTCACATTTATCCACATTACACTGCATCTGCCATGCATCTGCCCACTCACCCAACCTGTCCAAGTCACCCTGCATCCTCATAGCATCCTCCTCACAGTTCACACTGCCACTCTGCTTTGTGTCATCTGCAAATTTGCTAATGTTACTTTTTTTTTTGGCAGTTATCTTGTCATTGACTCAACTCAAGAAGTGACCACACTCCGCCCGCTTGGTTGTTGTATAGTTACACTTGTGTAAAATTTCAAAACTCCACGCAACCTAAATGCCATGAGTTTTATATTTTGTACTGCAAACTACTGCCAGTACACTTGCAGAGTGTTGCCGTTCAAAGTGAAAATTGCTGTTACAAAACAAATGATTACAAGTTTATATGATTTTGGAATGGTTTTCTGAGCTTGGAATCAACGAAGAAATAGGTGTATGTGTGATTTGGGTGGTGGAGGCTGAAGTTGGGAGGGCAGAGAGGACCAAGACTCAGTTGTTAGGTTCTTCTTTCAAATTTCTGTGAAACTACAATACATAATAATTCATCCCAAGTTGAAAGGACAATTTTTTGTTTGTTATACAGTTTTCAGAACACAATTAGTCTCACAGATTTTTATGCTTTCCTCATGTTTTGAATTTCAATTATTTTTCTTGTTGCAGAAAGCCAATGGTGAAGCTTGTCCCTTGGATGAGAAGTGGCTACTTTCGTATTTTATACAAAGGTGCTGGATTGGGAAGATCTTTTGAGAGACCAAGTGCAGAATCGGTGGCCAATAGGCAATTCTCAAACATTCCATCGCCACCTTTGTGGGTTGTTAACAACATGGCTTCATCCAAATCTTCATTTCATCCTCAAACCTACCACAATTTTTTGGTTTTGGACTTTGAAGCGACATGCGAAAAACAACTGATACACCCACAGGTACATTTGTCTCAGACATTTTCTGTTTTTCCATTCCTTGGAATTAATCCACAATGTTAACATTAACCATTTACAATAGTGCTTGTGTCAACTATATAATAATAATCTTGTGGAAGGACATGCTGTTGATTCAAGATTCTAAGCTCAGAACATCATTAAGCTACCCGTTTCCAAACTGGAGAAGCACAGCTTTGTGTTTTGTGAGGGACATGATCTGATAATTATGACATGATCCACTTTCAGATGTCCTTCGTGTGTAGGAAGTAACTGCAGATGCTGGTTTACACCGAAGGCAGGCAGCATCTCTGGAGAGAAGGAATGGGTGACGTTTCAGGTCATGACCCTTCTTCAGACATGCTGGAGTAACTCAGTGGGACAGGCAGCATCTCTGGAGAGAAGGAATGGATGATGTTTCAGGTCGAAACTCTTCTTCACGTCACACATTCCTTCTTTCCAGAGATGCTGCCTGACCCGCTGAGTTACTCCAGTATTTTGTGTCTGTCTTCAGATGTCCTTGGCTTGCTTTGTAAATATATCATTTTAATATTTACTAATTGCAATAGTGACATCTAGTGGCATTGGATTAACATTGCAGTTGTTTTCTGGAGTTTTTCCATCTTGGATAATTTCTGCAGTGGCAAATGGAATATTGGATAACCATTGGAGAAATGAGAATGTGGTTTGATCCATTAATGACAGGATATGCAAAAGAGGGGGTGCTTTCTAATCTGAATCATTCCGATCAACAAAATAAACGTTATTTAAGTGTTTAAGCAAATGGATGCTCATTAAAAACAATCAAGAATTGTTAATAGAATTTACAATGGAAGACCCGAATAGTGCAATTTATTTTAACAAATATAGTGTTCTTCCATTCCAGACATGTCTACCATGTCATGGCTGGTGACTTTTCTCTGGTAAAAAATGGTTATCAATTGGATAATTGTGGCGAATGGGAGATATTGGTGACGCTCTATCTCGTCCCAGATTCAGTCTTGCCTGCTGACTATTTCTCGCATTTTAGATTTTTTAATTTATATTCCAGCATCTGTAGTTTCTGTCTATTTCTTGTGTGATTTTTACCTTTTTCCTCCTGTCTGGAAAACATTTAAGCCTATGAAATATCTGATCAACCTTGTCAATTAAAATAAGCGATATTTCAACAGGCTGCACAGAAGACTTGAAATTTACCCTAGTTGGTCAGCTTAATATCACTGAACACATGAAGATTTTCTTCCATAAATACACGGTTTCAGGGGTAAAATTCCATAGATGTTGGCATCTTGTAACAATGCTTTTCATCGTGTGGACCTAGAGAGTGAATCTTAATTGTTTGGTTATTTTTTAAAGCTACTTATTTATCTGTAAATAGTTTACTTAATACTATTACAGCAATATATTCATATTGGTGCATAAAATGGATTGAGCTAATAAGAGTTAAAAGTCAATGTTGGTTCCAAAATATTTTCGATTCCTGTCCATGAGATGAATTGATCAGGGGTTTTTTCTGTACAAGGTATTCAAACAATCAGTTTGTATTTGTTCAATATTTCTAAAGGAATTTGACTGAAATATTCAAAAATGAGATATTACATTTCATTAAATGATGAAGGGGAAAGCTCACAACCACAAATAATTTCTAATAATGATTATTATTTATCAGATGTAGAATTAAAATCATCTTCAAAGCAAATTTGGAATTCAGAGTTTGTGGGTAGGCATACACACTGAATATCTACTTTTCTGCCCCAATTTTTTGTGATTCTATGATTATTTTCAGAATGAAATTAAAAATGAAAGCAGTAATTCTTATGGTACACAAATGTTCTTTCCATATGTGTTATTCATGAATTACATTGTATATCACAAAATGTCCAATAAATTTAATCCTCCAGCTAGTTTGAAAATATGGAGAATTAATTCCATATTGCTGTTCTCTTAACTGAAATCTTAAAAACAACTGAATAAACATTATTTCCAAGTTGTGGATTTCACTTCTAATTGTCTTGAATCCCCTTAGACATCACGGCCTGGACACCAGGCATCAAGACTCGGTTGTCAAAGTGTAAATCAGCAATTAAAACACAAACACCAAAATGTCAAAGATGACCTAAAGCACAACAGGGCTGACAAACCAGTCTGGACAAATCAGTGGATAATTTGTAAACATTGCACTAAAATCTAATTATTTGGCAATTCTTATTTGCAGTTAGCTTCCACTATGTAATAAATTTATCATGCCATAAATTATTTAGAGACGCCTATAGTGTAAATCAAAAACCAAAATGTATATTTAAAGACAAGTTCCAGTACACCATTTTATTTGTCCATCAATTTGTTACCAGAAGATGTTCAGAAGTACCATTTCTTAGAAAATATTTTACTTTAAAGTTTAGGTGGTATTAACTATTATATTTAAAATCTCTGCCAGATCATGTTTGAGAGCTTTTCAAGACAATTTTTCTTCCTTAAGTTTGTGAGTAGGCTAATCAGCCTTGAATTACTCTGAATAATAATGTATAATATAATAATGCAATTAATCCAGACATTGTAACATAACAAGCAAGTGGAAGATAAAAATCTACACAACAAATCCACAAAAATGATAAATTTCAGACTTATTATTTTCACAAATTGGTATGTGTTTCAAGATGGTAAAATTTCCAACTGAAACATTAATAACAATGCTTATTAGATATGGTTCATGATTTCTGTTATTTTTTGTGATGTTGCCGTCACTGCCAAGGCAAACAGTTATTGTCCATCCCAAATAAATCATCTCCTGATTAGAATTTGTACCCTTTCATTCAAAATCAAAACAATCTAGCTTTTTTCATGGTAAAGAGATTACTCAATCAATATTATATCTAGTTCAAAATCAGACAGTTTCCTAAATATTTTAAACCAATTGTCAGGAAAGACCAACTGATCCATAAAACATGTCCCACATATTAAATCACAAGATACTGCTTTATATCTGTAATCCACCTCCACCCCATTATCTCCCCAAGCATACCTATGCCAATGATCTGCCATGAATTCTGTAAGAAATGTATACAGCAGAATGTGAATGGCAAGTTGTAAATATGCATGTGCGATTGCTTAAGTCATTGTTCAATAAATATACATTAGTGGTGTTCCATTGAGGTTCTGTGATTAGCTGAAGAGCCACAAATTACTCATCTAGGCTGAAGGTAATTCACAGTTTGTTAGGCCAAATAATTCTAACTGGTGGTTCTGAAAGGAGCTGCTAGCTGACAGGTCTTGGGTTTCAGTACCTATGGATGAGAATGAGTATCTGACATTTGCCAAAAGTCGCATGTTGTTACATTTAACTGCTTTGTTGCTGGACTGCCCACTGTGCCCAGCAGTAGAGCTTTGGCTTCCAAAATAGGGGATTCATTCACTCTTCACATTTGGCTCTCAGCTTATCTCTATATATAACTAAAAGTCTTTGTCTTGTGTGTGTGTGTGTGTGTGCGCCAATCTGGTTAATTCCTATCTTCTTCCAAATGCTATGCCACAGCCTTCCCATTTTCACACATCCTACTCACATTCCCCCCCTGGTGGCGATAAACATCTTCCTGTCACATTTCCACCTATATTTCCAAAGTTATTAGTCATTGAAATAAAAAAAAAGCCAAATCTGCATTCTCGCAGGCATCCTTCTCACAGTGATGATATTACAATGCCTCTTGCAGTGCACCAATCACAATGGGCTCTCACACTGTCTGCCGATGGCCATAATGACATCACAATGGGACGTTGCCAACGGTAACAATGGGCTCTCAAGCTGGCGGCTGCCAACTGCCGCAATGACATCACAATGGGACGTTGCCAACGGTAACGAGGTTGCTGCCCCTCTACCAATATGTGAAACATAGAAAGATAGAAATTAGGTGCAGGAGCAGGCCTTTCAGCCCTTCGAACCTGCACCGCCATTTAATATGATCATGGCTGATCATCCAACTCAGTATCCTGTACCTGCCTTCTCTCCATACCCCATGATCCCTTCAGCCACAAGGGCCACATCCAACCCCCTCTTAAATATGGCCAACGAACTGGCCTCAACTACCTTCTGTGGCAGAGAATTCCACAGATTCACCACTCTCTGTGTGAAAAACGATTTTCTCATCTCGGTCCTAAAAGACTTCCCCCTTATCCTTAAACTGTGACCCCTTGTCCTGGATTTCCCCAACATTGGGAACAATCTTCCTGCATCTAGCCTGTCCAACCCCTTAAGAATTTTGTAAGTGAAGGGGCTGCTCATCAAGTTCTGGTTGCATTTTGGTCCCACAATCCTGGTGTTTGGGCACAAGTCAGGGGGGGGGGGGGGGGGGGAGAGAGGCCCGATTGAGGGGGGAAGAATGTTGAGATTCTCTCTCCTGTCAATCACGCCATGAAGGCCACACCCCTTCTCGTGGGAGGGGGGAGGGACTATGAAACCCAGAAGTGTGGGCGTGGCTCAGTCTCTGCAAGTTGGAGGAGGGAGAGGTCACGACTTTAGTGACCTTGCACCCTGCTTGAAGTGGTAAGAAACTGCACTTGAATTTGGTGGCCTTGCACCCTGCTTGAAATGGAATTTGAAGGAATAGCCGTGAGTCAACTGCCAGCCCACCAGCCATGAGTGAGTGAGCTGCCAGCACAACAGGCTTGAGTAACTGAGCCGCCAGCCCAGGAATCTATTTGGCCCACAATGTCCATACTAGCCCTCTGGAAACCAGTCCCTTCAGCCCACAACACCCATACTAGCGCTCCAGAACCTCCTCCCCCCCAAACTTGCCACCAATATTGGAATTGGTGGAGAGGTGGAATATTGCGTTGGGGGACCAGCCCTGTGTGATGCTGAACAAAATCTTTGCGCGCCACCGGCCTGTCGCGTAACTGACAGCCAAGTGGGACAGGTATCATGTACCGTTTTGGTGCAGATACAATCTCATCAACGGGTCCCAATGGGTCCTACTTAGTCTAATATACTATTAAAAATCTTGTCTTGTTTCTATCTATATATGTGTGTGTGTGTGTGTGTGTGATTGAGATTGTATCTGCGCCAAAAAAGTACATGGTACTTGTCCCACTTTGACCGTCAGTTACGCGACAGGCCGGTGGCACGCGAAGATTTTGTTCGTTACAAAATCCCAGCGTGCTGCGCGATACCGCGCACAACTCCATACCCCTCCGCGCTTCTCAGTGGGACCGGCCCCGCGCGGCCACATGATGCCCGTGCGCCTTAATGCGACGACGAGGTCGCGTAATTTGCGTGCCAAGGACACGTAAGCGGGACAGGACCTTGAGACTATTCTGGCAGCTTCCAGTGATGAGGTCACAATGGCATCTCACTGTCCAATCACAATGGGATCTCATTTACATACGCTGCCAATGACGTCGCAATGGGATTGTAGCCCATCTCACAACATTGTTGCTATCCAAGTACACAGTCCTGCTAGCTCTAACAGGTGCAAATGCATTTTTCTTAAAGTCACAGCACACTGATTTTTTTTTTGAAGTCTGCAGTCTCCTATGTCTCCGAAACAGTGAGTTGAATGGGCAGCTAACCCAAAGGAAAAGGCAAATTCCTACATTTATGTTAATGTACTTTCAATTTTTATTTGTCTCTGTTTGAAAAGTTCTAACTGCCTTTTTTAAGGTGAGAGGGGAACGATTTAATTGGAACCTAAGGGACAACTTCACATAGAGGTATATGATCCGAGGAAATAGTTTGAGGTAGTACAATAACAATATTTTAATTGCACCTGGTCTGGGTACAGGAAAGACTTAGAGGGATATGGACCACAGGCAGGCAGACGGGACTAATGTAGCTGGGACATGTTGGCCGGTGTGGGCAATTTGGGCCAAAGGGTCTGTTTCCACACTGTATGATTTTCTATGACTCTTTAGATGTATATCGGCGAAATATGAGCAAATGGATCTAGTTTGGTTAGATATGGTTGAGCTCTTTATTAGGATGGAGAGTGACTTTGTTAATTCAGAAACAAGGGTTCTGAACTTAAAGAAAGGTAACTTTGAGGGTATGAGACGTGAATTGGCCAAGATAGACTGGCAATTGATTCTTAAAGGGTTGACGGTGATATGCAATGGAATGTATTTAAAGACTGCATGGATGAACTACAACAATTGTTCATCCCAGTTTGGCAAATGAATAAATCAGGGAAGGTAGTGCACCCGTGGATAACAAGGGAAATCATGGTTAGTATCAATACAAAAGATGAAGCATACAAATTAGCCAGATAAAGCAGCCTAACAGAGGACTGGGAGAAATTCAGACAAAACTCTGACAATAAAGCATTCTAATCTTCTAATCTAATCTAGTTACATCCTCAAAAAATTCTATAAAATTCGTCAGACATGATTTACCTTTCATAAATCCATGCTGACTTTGTCCAATGATTTCACCACTTTCCAAATGTGCTGCTATCGCATCTTTAATAACTGACTAGCATTTTCCCAACTACCGATGTTGGACTAACTGGCCTGTAATTCCCTGTTTTTTTCTCTCCCTCCCTTTTTAAAAAGTGGGGTTACATTAGCTACCCTCCAATCCTCAGGAACTACTCCAGAATCTAAAGAGTTTTGAAAAATTATCACTAATGCATCCACTATTTCTGGGGCTACTTCCTTAAGTACTCTGGGGATGCAGCCTATCTGGCCCTGGGGATTTATTGGCCTTTAATCCATTCAATTTACCCAAATCCCGGCTAACCTGGATATCACTCAGTTCCTCCATCTCATTTGACCTCCGGTCCCCTGCTATTTCCGGCAGATTATTTATGTCTTCCTTAGTGAAGACAGAACCAAAGTAGTTATTCAATTGGTCTGCCATGTCCTTGTTCCCCATGATCAATTCACGTGTTTCTGACTGCAAGGGACCTACATTTGTTTTAACTAATCTTTTTCTCTTCACATATCTATAAAAACTTTTGCAGTCAGTTTTTATGCTCCCTGCCAGTTTTCTTTCATAATCTATTTTCCCTTTCCTAATTAAGCCCTTTGTCCTCCTCTGCTGGACTGAATTTCTTCCATGCAGTCTTTAAATACCTTCCATTGCATATCACCGTCAACCCTTTAAGAATCAATTGCCAGTCTATCTTGGCCAATTCACGTCTCATACCCTCAAAGTTACCATTCTTTAAGTTCAGAACCCTTGTTTCTGAATAGTAGAGTGGATAAAGGAGAACCAGTGGATGTGTTATATCTGGACTTTCAGAAGGCTTTTGACATAGTCCCACATAAGAGATTAGTATGCAAACTTAAAGCACATGGTATTGGGGGTTCAGTATTGATGTGGAGAGGGAACTGGCTGGCAGACAGGAAGCAAAGAGTAGGAGTAAATGGGTCCTTTTTAGAATGGCAGGCGTTGACTAGTGGGGTACCGCAAGGCTCAGTGCTGGGACCCCAGCTATTTACAATATATATTAATGATCTGGACGAGGGAATTGAATGCAACATCTCCAAGTTTGCGGATGACACGAAGCTGTGTGGCAGTGTTAGCTGTGAGGTGGATACTAGGAGGATGCAAGGTGACTTGGATAGGTTGGGTGAGTGGGAAAATGCATGGCAGATGCAGTATAATGTGGATAAATGTGAGGTTATCCACTTTGGTGGCAAAAACAGGAAAGTTGAATATTATCTGAATGGTGGCCGATTAGGAAAAGGGGAGATGCATCGAGACCTGGGTGTCATGGTACACCAGTCATTGAAAGTAGGCATGCAGTTGCAGCAGGCTGTGAAGAAAGCGAATGGTATGTTAGCATTCATAGCAAAAGGATTTGAGTATAGGAGCAGGGAGGTTCTACTGCAGTTGTACAGGGTCTTGGTGAGACCATACCTGGAGTATTGCGTACAGTTTTGGTCTCCTAATCTGAGGTAAGACATTCTTGTCAGAGAGGGAGTACAGAGAAGGTTCACCAGACTGATTCCTGGGATGTCAGGACTTTCATATGAAGATAGACTGGATAGACTCGGCTTGTACTTGCTAGAATTTAGAAGATTGCGGGGGATCTTATAGAAACTTACAAAAATCTTAACGGGTTGGACAGGCTAGATGCAGGAAGATTGTTCCTGATGTTGGGGAAGTCCAGAACAAGGGGTCACAGTTTAAGGATAAGGAGATGAGAAAAACATTTTTCACACAGAGTGGTGAATCTGTGGAATTCTCTGCCACAGAAGGTAGTTGAGGCCAGTTCATTGGCTATATTTAAGAGGGAGTTAGTTGTGGCCCTTGTGGCTAAAGGGATGGGGGTATGGAGAGAAGGCAGGTACAGGATACTGAGTTGGATGATCAGCCATGATCATTTTGAATGGTGGTGCAGGCTCGAAGGCCCGAATGGCCTACTCCTGCACCTATTTTCTTTTTTTCTATGTTAGTTTAGATGGGGAATTTTGGTCAGCATGGTGAATTGTATAATCTGTAGTGCAAGTAGATGACAGGTTGTTTTTCATTAAATATGAAATGACAACACCACAGTATGGTAACTTTGAAATGTGTTCTTTTATGAAGAATAATTGTCCATCTTATTTTCAGTATTTAATTTTTTCATAACTTAGATCATTGAAACTCAAAATAATTACATTTTCTTAATTAATCCAATGTATTTACTTTGCAGATGTAACCTGTATATTAATACTGTATTTCTGACCATTGTTCTCGGGTAACAAACTAATCTGTATTTGCTTAGTACTTGTACATCTTAGCAATGAATTGGGATGAAAGCATCCTGGTGGTGACTGATTTAGGGAAAATAATAGCATTCCATGAATCATATTAAACATAGTTTTTAATTAATTTGATGTCAATTTGCTTAGGCTAGACCTCTCATGTTCCTTGCAGTGGACTATCAGAAGAAGGGTTCTGACCTGAAACATCACCTATTATTTTCTCCAGAAATGCTGCCTGACCTGCTGAGTTGCTCCAGCACTTTGTATCTATTCTCATGTTCCTTTCTTTTTTTGTGTATATCCTTGTAAATAACAATTTTCAGATGCACAAATCATGGCAGAGAATGTGTGTGCAATGAGGAAAAATAAGAAAGTAAATTAGTAAATTGATAAAAGATACACCATTGGAATGGGAAGTGCAAGGAAACAATATTGGTTCTGCTGTTATTCCCTATTCATCACAATTTGTCAATTGCTTATTTGTTCATTGGTTGGAATATATTTTGCTGTCTACCCATGGAACATGAAGGTCAGACTAGTTGAGCTTTCCTGTTGGCTCATTTGTGTATGCTAGGAAAAAGCTAAGTCACAGAGACCACAAAGACTGGATATTCAATTGGTTTTCTTTGGTCCATTACAATTGACCTTGTATTCTTATGAGTAAAGGAGGTAAACATCGTACCATTTATAAGTAGCATCCAACAATTTAAATTCAAAATGTATGTTAAAAATACCTTAGTTTCAGCTGTGATATCCAGACATACCTTCCACATGTTTACTATGGGGGGTGGGTCATTGCTTGTAAAGAGATCTCACCATGACAGCATGGGTCCCTGCCTCTTGACAGGGTCTATGAGCTGCAGGTAGCTGTTCACAGATACCTTCATTTTTGGAGATGCTTTGCATCATGGCAGTTGTTAATACAAATTCACCTTTGTGTATTTTTACATTTGAAAACTGACTGGGATGTGGGAGAGCACCTTATTCATGCACAGTTCATAACTTTCAGCATAAACCACGTATAATTTTATAAAATATCAGTTGCAAAGATCAAAAATTGCACATTTAGATCAATTGTTTGTTCCCTTCATTCCAACTGAACCCCCCCCCCCCCCATAATGTACAACATTATTTTACATCATGGATTAATTAAAAGGCAAATGGGAAAAACTGCACAAATCATGGCAGAGAATGTGTGTGCAATGAGGAAAAATAAGAAAGTAAATTAGTAAATTGATAGAAGATACACCATTGGAATGGGAAGTGCAAGGAAACAATATTGTGAAGGAGCTGAGAAGAGTTTGACTGGAGGTCCAGAGGCCATCAGCTTCCATAACCAGCCAATTGAAGATACAATCTTTAAACCACATCCACTGCCCTGCATCCTTCAGCAAATAAATGATTGGCTCCCATATGAAAGGAAAGGCAGAAAGAAAATACATTAATATTATTTGAAGATATTAAAGGGCACTGACAACCATTGTTACTTTTCCTTCATTTGGTCTTCTTTCAGATAGTTGCTCTTTTTCCCCCTCACCTAACCCCAACTGCTGCCCCACGCTTTCAATTCCTGCATCCAAGCCTTCCTCAGTTACTATTTTCTCCCCTGCAGTTGTCTGTTGAGCCCAAGACAATCAAATGTTTAGATCACCAATTCTGTCTTGGGGAGTGTATTCAGCACCTAGTAGATTAACGATTATTTTCTGTGTCTAATCTCTCATTTGGCAACATCCAAAACATAGCTTTTCACATTTACTAATGACTTTTGATGTGAAACTTTATCAAATGCATTTTGAGATGTCAACATAGAAATGTGCCCGTTAATGCAGCGTATTAGTAATTTCCACAAAAAAGGGTGAGATTAATCAAACATAACACAGCCTTCACAAAATCATATTGATTCACTTTAATCGGTTGATATTTGTTCAAATGTTTGCTCTTTTCATGATATTATATTTTAATACCACCCACATAACTAATGTTCAACTCACATTTGTGGTTTCCTGGTTTCTCCTATCTCTCCCTAAAGCACAATTCTAGAATCGGCTGTGATTTGGGAAGTTATGATTGATGCACCATCAGTTTCCTCACCCATTTATTTTCTATCCTTGGTGCAAACCAACAAGTGTATGAGATTTGCCTATCTTATGTTCCGTTATTGTCTATATTTTTTAATCTTGTATAAGATCCTTTGGGTTCCAACTCTTGAATATATCTACATTTCTGTGCACTGCTCAAGTCCCAGCAAGTCCACAGCCTTCCCTTAAATGAGTACTTCTCAGATATTCTAAAGAATGTAGAGAAACTAAATTTGATTTCATAAGAATAATTTCCAAGATCTAAATACATGAATCCAATAAATATCTAATTCTTTATATGATTGTCTGTGAGCAAATACATTTATCTGATGGTTTATCATTTCTTTTCTCTTCCACTCCAGGAAATTATTGAATTCCCAATCCTAAAGTTACATGGCAGGACCATGGAGATTGAATCCATTTTTCATACGTATGTTCAACCAGTTGTACATCCAATGCTGACACCATTTTGTACAGAGGTATGGATAAAATAACCAGGTGTTTTTTACCTTATGAATTTTATCTAAATTAGTGTAAAATATATTTTGAAGATATTCTAAAGCTTAATATTCTTATAAATGTAGCCTTACATTGTCAAATATTGCATTTTGTAGCCAACATTTAGTTGATTAATAGATGTTGATTTTTTTCTAATTTAATTTGGGATTGAGGAGGTCAGTCATATTTCACATTTATATGAAATATTCCAAATGAACGTTGAACAGTGAGAAACAGCCTGTGAGCACCACATATGTTGGGGTGTTTGCTGAGATAATCTAAATGATCTTAAATGATGGTTTAGCGATCTCTGGTCACAATGTGTTAATTGCTGCGGTAACCCTTTGGAATAAAATGTTTAATTCACCTTGCAGGACTTTTAGATTGGCTGTTTGATCAGTTGATATGTGTGAATCAATGGAATTTTGGTCCTCTGGAGACTGGTGTTAAATTGATAAATAATCAGTAAGGTTAGTCTGAGAATTGATGCAACACCCTCCAAAGGAGTTTACATTAAATTGCTGTGTCCAGCAATCATTGGAATTTTAAACTTAAAAAGAAAATTGACTTTTTGGTAGTTAACTTTTAAAGAATATAGCAAACAGTGGAAGCTTGATTTTCTATTTTGAACAATAGCTGTGAAATTTGTGCCTATATATATCGTATTTCCCGGCAATGAAGACTATTTTTTACCCTAAAATAAGGCCCGAAAATATACCTGCGTCTTGGAGGCCGAAGGTTAGATTGTTAGCCAAGAAAGATAGACTTTTGCTATCCCTCAGTTCAGCGGCTGTACTAGGTTACAGTTTGCCAAGAAGTACTTGTAGATGATATGTGTGTACACCTTTAATTGATAGTAATGATAGTAAGCAGCAGGGAAGCCTTGACGGCGGGGGCCACAGCAGGGTGAGCGATTGTAACAGTGCTCAAAGTCCCGTCGGAACACACTCCAGCGATGAACGATGTCTGCATCAAAGACTAGGATGTCAGGTTTACGACAGGCAGAAGCCATCATGGCACAGGGAGGGGGTACTGGGACTAAGAAAATAAAACGCGATAGACTGGAGACGCAGAAAGAAGCACTTCCTGGTGCTTGTCGACTCTTACTCCAGCTGGTTTGAAGTTGACCAGCTCCACTCCCTCTCTTCCTCCGCTGTCATCGAGAAGTTGCGCCGCCACTTTGCCACCTTCGGGTCTCCGGTCAGCCTGCAGTCGGACAACGGCAGCCAGTTCACCAGTGCCGAGTTCCGCGCTTTTGCTGAACGATGGAACTTTCGTCATTACACCAGCAGCCCGGAATACCCACAGAGCAATGGACTGGCCGAGCGCGCGGTCCGCAGTGCTAAAGGATTGTTGGAGCGTTGTCGCCTATCCCGCTCCGACATCTACCTGGCCCTGCTAAACCTCCGAAACATCGCCCGCGACCATGCACTGGGCTCCCCGGCTCAGCGATTCATGTCCCGAGTCACGAGGCCCACGTTCCCGGTGTCTCAGCAGTCCCTGTCCCCCTCCGTCTTTAAACCTGCCTTGGTCCGGGAACGCATTGCCGAAAAACACAGTATCCAGAAGCGTTCCCACGACAGGTCCTGCCGTGTCCTCTGCCCTCTTCTCCCCGGCCAGGTCGTCCGTATGTGGTCCTCTTCTGGCCGTTCCAGGTCGTCGGTTCTGCCGGTTCCCCTCGTTCGTACCTTGTCAACCACGACGGAAGGGTGTACCGCCGGTCCCGCCAGCATCTCCGGCTCGTGAACGAGCCTCTCCCACCCCCGGCGGCTCCGTATGCCCCCCCGCTGCCCCTGTCGCGGCCCTGTGCTTTGCCCGTTCCTCTGGGGCCGACCTCCCCTCGTCCTCCTCCGGAACGCCTCCCGGCTGCGGTCCCGCTTTCTCCGGCTTCCTCGCCCTTCTCTTCGCCGCCCCCCCCGATGCCTTCGTCGCCAAGGCGTTCTCCTGTCCGTAGCCCCCACCATGCCCCAGCGTCCCCGCTTGTTCCCGTCGGGGAAGGAGGTGATGGCGAGGTGCGGACCCGGTCTGGTCGCCTGGTCAGGCCACCGGTCCGTTACGGCGAAAAAAGCAAGCACTGATCTGGAAAAAGGTCTTGTGGACAGATGAGATGAAGATTAACATATCAGAGTGATGGCAAGAGCAAAGTATGGAGGAGAGAAGGAACTGCCCAAGATCCAAAGCATACCACCTCATCTGTGAAACACGTTGGGGGTGTTATGGCCTGGGCATAGCTGCTGAAGGTACTGGCTCACTTATCTTCATTGATGATACAACTGCTGATGGTAGTAGCGTCATGAATTCTGAAGTGTATAGACACATCCTATCTTCTCAAGTTCAAACAAATGCCTCAAAACTCATTGGCCAGCAGTTCATTCTACAGCAAGACAATGATCTCAAACATATTGCTAAAGCAACAAAGGGGTTTTTCAAAGCTAAAAAATGGTAAATTCTTGAATGGCTAAGTCAATCACCCGATCTGTACCCATTTGAGCATGCCTTTTATATGCTGAAGAAAAATGGAATTAAAAATATTTGTCAATTAAATATTAGTTTTGATTGAGTTTTAATAAGGCAATTATTTTTTGTTATATATTTCTTTTGATATTCCGGTAACAACTTAAGCTGCCCCTTTCTGAGAAATGGCTCCTGAGATATAGGAAGCTATCTAATTTTTCCAGGGGCACATTATGGGTTTTTATTTTCAGAGGCTGGTGTTGGACAGTGGGAGGGATTGGTATTCATGAATATTGATTTCTTTAACTTTAGATAAACCTTGCATCCCTTCTCTCTCCGTCTCTCCGACACCCTAATCATCATACTAGTTTTACTGATGTCCCATTGAGTTTTACTGTCTGTATTAACTCATTATCACTTATTCCACAGCCAACAGTGGACCATTGTGGGATCCACATTTCCTCGATTATTGTTGCTTCTTGCATATCTTCCATTAATTTGTCCTAAGTAGCGTCTATACCTCTCGTTCTGCTTTCCCCTGACTCACAGTCTAAAGAAGGGTCTCGATCCACAACATCACCTATTCCTTTTCTCCAGAGATGCTGCTGAGTTACTCCAGCATTTTGTATCAGACTTTGGTTGAGGATCTTTGTTTTATTGATGTTAAATAGGAAGTCCATTCTATCATGTGCGTCAGTAAACACATGATGACATGGAGCTCCGTCTTTGAAATCAATGGATTCCCATGTGTTATCTGCTCTCTGCAAGTTTAATGATAGAAGTTGCATTGTCCTTGCTTCTGGAGTAGAGGAGACATAGGTTAAACAGCTTCCCATTTGTCCTGCAGATTAGCTCCACTCCAGTGGGAAGCTTATTGATGTAAGGCACATTACAAGAAGCAGGTATACCTTTCATTTCTATGTAGTAATAGAAGTGGAACGTGTCTTTCAGTGCCTTTCATCTATTTTGTAAACTTCTATGCTGACTTTCTCTCTTACATAAGTGTTTGCAATGAGGTAATTTCTGCTATAGAAATAACGGTAAGGCTAACAATATTTTATTAAAGTATAAATGAAATAAATGATAATTTGGCCCTCAAAAGCATGCATTTTTATTCAGCTCAAGGTTGATCTGATTGTAATCTCAAGTTTGTGTTCTCATTTACCTGCCGAACCATTAATCTTATCCTTGATTGATATTTCTCATCTCTGTTTTTAATTTACTTTCTGAGTATGCCAAATGACTAAATCCCTAACAAACTGTGCTGTTGTGGTTCCTTCCATACCCTTCAATGTTGCTGACATGGTCCCATCTATAAACCTTTGGAACCATTTTCAACTGTGCTTTAGAATTCTGACTCGAAACTTCACCACTTCAATCTTTTCCTTTTTACAAGCCTCATATGTGCCATTAAAGTCCCTTTTGTACAACTGCACTTCTATGAAGTTCCATGGGATGCTTTTCTGCACTAAAATTGCTATTAAAGATAAGCTGTTATGATCACATAAGAAGAGGTTGCAAGTCCAGTAGTGAACACTCCAGCCTTTGCTGCAGGACTCTCCAGGATTTTCTACCTATTAAGCATGTCTGTTTGTGGCAGGATTGTCGTGTTGCCAATTGGAAAATTTGTTTTGAGATTGACGACTAGATAATAGTTTTGTGGATGAGTTACTTAATATAAAATATCTTAACACATGACGCAGGAATCAGACCTGATATGTAAATATGTTTTCACTATTCTGATAACCATGAATTCTTGCTCTGCTAAAAAATAGTATGACTAAATCTTTATTAAGAAAGAGATTACATTTATATAAAAAAGGTAGAATTGATTGCATTCTGCAAAATTATAATTCCCAATAAATGCTATTACTTTTTATTCTAAGGTTATCAGACCATCACAAAATCTTGTCACAACATTTCTAATTGGCTTCAAAGTGATGAATTTCTGCACTGTTCTGGGGGGAGGAAAATCTTGCAGAATTTAACAGCATTTACACTTCACATTGAGGAACCTCCACGCTTTGATAGAAGTCCACTTTGCTGCCTGACTGACCTTCCACCCCATTCAGATCGTTCACAACACTGAATGTATCTCAGCACCCATCAATCAAATCACAATATCATTGTTAAGCTTATAGGTTGAGACAAGGTAGTCTCAGTCTCATTTTTCTAGTTTTATTCTCTTTTTCAATTATAACATCTCGTATAATACCTTAAATATCTTGTATTTCTTCTTTAATAAATATATATATTTAAAGATCTACCCAAAACATGAACAAATGTGCCATTCTGAAATTAAGCATTTCTATAATTTCAACATTGCATTTTATTTCTTATATCCAAAGATAAATGTATGTTTTTCCAACAAATTAAAGATAGTGTAGAAATGTTTCTGGGTGAACAAGTAATTCTTCTCTGTGCTTATTGAGAATATCTTGTTTGTGAGCAATCTTATTTTAGAACTCGATCAAAAACTATTGCAATGTCATAATCTTTCAATCCCTACTTCCTAAACACATATCTATTATTTCTCCTGCATTGTGATGTTACAGAACAATTAATTATTTGAGCATGCATTGAAAAATAAAGTCAGTTGGTTGCATCTAGGCACTCAGCGAACCAATTATTGGCTGGGAAAACTAAACCTGCTCACAACAGTATTATATAAACAAAGATTGTAAATGGACAAACTTTAGACCCATTTATCCACTTGGCAAGTTTTGTTCATTTTATGATTATCGGGTTTATTTTTTTAATAATTGAAAATGGTTTATCTTTACTGCTGAATTCAATTACATCAATCAAGAAACAAAAGTCTTGAATTAATATTTCACCTTATTATCTCAGGGAAGTCTCAAAGAAACTTCACAAATTACTATTTTTGGAGAGTTGTCACTTTGGCAATGTGGTGAATAGTTACATACAGCAAGAGGACATTTAGAACAAATGAAATGACTGCCCTGTTTACGTGTCTTTATTTTTTGTTATTTTCATTGAAAAAGGAATAAATTAATGCCTTAAAATTGAAAGCATTCCTTTTGTGGCAAATTTTATTTTTTAGACAATAGGTGCAGGATTAGCCATTCGTCCATTCGAGCCAGCAAGGCCATTCAATATGATCATGGCTGATGATCATCCACAATCAGTAATCCGATCCTGCCTTTTCCCCACATCCCTTCACTCCGCTCTCTTCAAGAGCTCTATCTAACTCTCTCTTGAAAGCATCCAGAGAACCAACTTACACTGCCCTCTAAGGCAGAGAATTCCACAGACTCACAACTCTCTATGTGAAAAAGTATTTCCTCATCTCCGTTCTAAATGGCTTACCCCTTATTCTTAAACTGTGGCCCCTGGTTCTGGTCTCCCCCGACATCTGGAACATGTTTCCTGTCTCTAGCATGTCCAAACCCTTAATAATCTTTTATGTTTCAATAAGATTCCCTCTCATCCTTCTGAATTCCAGAGTATACAAGCCCAGCCTCTCCAGTCTATCAACATATGACAGTCCTGGGAATTAACCCTGTGAACCTATGCTGCACTCCCTCAATAGGAAGAATGTCCTTCCTCAAATTTGGAATCCAAAACTGCGCACAATACTCCAGGTGTGGTCTCACTAGGGCCCTGTACAACTGCAGAAGGACCTCTTTGCTCCTATACTCAACTCATCATGTTATGAAGATCAACATGCCATTAACTTTCTTCACTGCCTGCTGTACCTGCATGTTTACTTTCAGTGATTGATGAACAAGGACACCCAGATCTCGTTAGAATTTCCCTTTTCCCAAACCTGACATCAATTAGATAATAATCTGCCTTCCTGTTTTTGCCACCAAAGTGGATAACCTCACATTTATCCACATTAAACTGCATCTGCCATGCATCTGCCCACTTAACTAACCTGTCCAAGTCACCCTGCATCCTCATAGCATCCTCCTCACAGTTCACATTGCCACACAGCTTTGTGTCATCTGCAAATTTGCTAATGTTACTTTCAATCCCTTCATCTAAATCGTTAATATATATTGTAAATAGCTGTGGTCCCAGCACCGAGCCTTGCGGTACCCCACTAGTCACTGCCTGCCATTCTGAGAGGGACCCATTAATCCCTACTCTTTGTTTCCTATCAGCCAACCAATTTTCTATCCATGTCAGTACCCTACCCCCAATACCATGTGCTCTAATTTTGCCCACTAATCTCTGATGTGGGACCTTATCAAATGCTTTCTGAAAGCCCAGGTACACTACATCCACTGGCTCTCCCTCGTCCATTTTCCCAGTTACATCCTCCAAAAATTCCAGAAGTTTAGTCAAGCATGATTTCCCCTGTGTAAATCCACGCTGACTCGGACCGATCCGGCTGCTGCTATCCAAATGTGCCTCTATTTCATCTTTTATAATTTACTCCAGCAACTTACCCACCACCTATGTCAGGCTAACTGGTCTATAATTCCCTATTATCTCTCTCCTGTCTTTCTTAAAAAGTGGGATAACATTAACTACCCTCCAATCCACAGGAACTGATCCTGAATCTATAGAACATTGGAAAATGATCACAAACGCTTCCTCAATTTATAGAACCACTTCCTCAAGTACCCAGGATGCAGACCATCAGGCCCTGTGGATTTATCAGCCTTCAGTCCCATCAGTCTACCCAACACCATTTCCTGCCTAATTTCCTTCAGTTCCTCTGTCTCCCTAGATCCTCTGGCCACTAGTATTACAACAAGGAGATTGTTTGTGTCCTCCTTAGTGAAGACGGATCCAAAGTACCTAGTTCAACTTGTCTGCCATTTCCTTGTTTCCCATAATAAATTCGCCCTTTTCAATCTTCAAGGGTCCAATTTTGGTCTTAACTAATTTTTCCCTCTTCACATACCTAAAGAATCTTTTACTATCCTCCTTTATATTCTTGGCTAGCTTACCTTCGTACCTCATCCTTTCTACCCGTATTGCCATTTTAGTTATCTTCTGTTGCTGTTTAAAAGTTACCCAGTCCTCTGGCTTTGTGCTCATCTTTGTTATGTTATACTTCTTCTCTTTTATTTTTACATAGTCCCTGACTTCCCTTGTCAGCCACGGTCGTCCCTTACTCCCCTTGGAATCATTCTTCCTCTTTGAGATGAATTGATCCTGCATCTTCTGTATTATTCCTGCCATTGTTGTTCCACTGTCATCCCTGCTAAGGTATATATCAGTCAACTTTTGCCAGCTCCTCCCTCATGGCTCCATATTCCTCTTTGTTCAGTTGCAATACTGACACCTCCGATTTACCCTTCTCCCTCTCAAATTTTAGATTAAAACTTATCATATTATGGTGACTACCTCCTAAATGGCTCCTTTACCTCGAGTTACCTATGAATTTGAAGGAACATCTGTAATTGTAGGTGGTTATGTGATTTATTTTTTTACCAATTAGTGATCAAACGTAGAGATTAGTTTCATGGACACTACCTGGTAGATTAATAATTCACAAAGTGAATTTAATGTTAACGAATCTCGGGGGAAAAAAAATTGGGATCTTAAATACTTTGCCTGAAATCGTAGGAAGAATTCTATTCAAATTCTCTCAAGGATTTAACAATATAATTCAAAAGTATCAACGTGAATTAAAGTAAATGGTATGGAGACCATGCTTATAATTTAATTTATGGGTTTGAGATAATATTACTTCTACTTATCTGAAAATTCAAGTGCATAGCCCTATAAATTGCAGTGCTAGTTTTCGCAGAGTGAACAGTGTAATTTCATGTTGGTGCACTAATTTGACAGGGTGCTTCCCAGCTTGAACTGCCTGTTTTGCTAAGATTTTTGGAGACTGCCAGTTGTTGGGCATCCCAAAGATTGCTAAATTTCAACTGTATTTAAGACTCTGTATTTCTGTATTATTGGGCACTCGCGGGATGGCAACATTTTAATAAAACACACAGTTGAAACTCCACTAAGTTGAGCCCCACTACCTACTTACTTTATGTCACGAACTAGTGATGCAACTGTCCCACCGATTGCACTGACACTGTGCAGACCCCAAAGGCACTCTGTTTAAGGGCCTAATCACGTTCTTCACACCCTCCAATCCCCTCTCATCACAAGGCAACAATCTTAAGCCATCCCTCCTCAGACCTAACTGGACCCTACACATACACAAACCTCTCCCTACCCAATAGTGTCTTAGACAGCCAAGCATTGGTTCAAAAACTCATGAAGGAATATGAGTAAAAAATATTTTGAAGAGGTCATTGATTCACCACATTGTCACAGATCTCTCTTTTATGGCATGTTAAATTCTAGATCTGTGTTCATTTTTACCCAGACGAGCTTACATGGCAAAGGGGAAATTATTTTTTGAATTTGGACATGGACATGGACAACTAGTACTATTTATAGAGATTTTATTTATCAAATAATGTTTTTTCCTACTCCATCTCCATCCATTGCAAACTAACCCCAAGTATTCCTCCCCCCACCACCCAACCAGAATATGTTTCTAGAATGTTTCAGTTTCATATTTCCTGCGTAATTGATATCACTTCTATAACTGAAAGGATGGATGAACTGGATTTAGCAATAACATTTAGTTCTAATTTGTGGTGTAGAGCCAGCAAGAAATATTGCCTTGGAAATTGCTTGATTGTTCATTTCACAGCATTTGGCAATAAACCAGACTTTTTGTCCTCAATCTATAGTACTATTTTCATTCCACAGGTTTAAAAAAAAAAGGCGGTTTGGGGATCTCGTGAGCTTATTGTTCAAAAGTCTGATTCCTTGATGGACTTTACGGTACATTTGGTTCTGAAAAAGGCATGTTATTCCAAGCCGTGTCACGGCAAGTGATTAGGGCCGGCACAGCAGTAGAGGTGCTACCTTACAACGACAGAGACCCGGGTTCAATTGTGACTACAAGTATTATCTATGAAGTTTGTACGTTCTCCATATGACCACGTGGGTTTGTTCTGGGTACTCCGGTTTCCTCCCATATTTCAAAGATATGCAGGTTTGTAGGTTAATCGGCTTCTGTTTTTCAAAAAATTGTCCCTAGAGTGATAGAACTAGCGCACAGGTGATCACTGGTCAGTGTGGACTCGGTGGGCGGAAAGGCCTATTTCCATGCTATATCTCTAAACTAAGCTAAACTAAAAGGTGGATAGAAGAAAAGATTCAAAGATATTTTCAAAGCACCTTTGAAAATATGCAATATTCCAATTGACTGCTAGGAATCCCTGGCTCTTGAGGATTCAGACAAGAGAAGAAGCATTCAGGTTGGCACAAAGAATTTCAAGCCTGTGCATGGAAAGCACAAGCTGAGCACAAATGATGGAAGGAACATCTCCCCAACTACATATTGACCAAGCACCCCCTCTCCCACCTTTGGCAAAATCAGTGGTTCCCATATTGGTCTCATCAGTCACCTCAGAACTTTTATCATTTGCTTCAACTCAATTCTCTTCAGTCCTGAGGGATCAGCTACAAAGAAGATCAATTTTGATTAAAGTGTACTTTGATGTTTCAGGAAAGATTTATTAATCAAGTTTTTGCATTGTATTTTGTCAAAACTGTCACCTATGTAATAACATTAATAATGTTCACCTAATGCTATAAAATTGCAACTTTACCAGCTTGTAATTGGTTTTCTTATTTTCATCAATAGCTCACAGGCATTGAGCAATCCATGGTAGATGGGAAACCGACATTGCCGGAAGTCCTTCAGGTGAATAAAATTACATGTAGCATTAGACCTTGTTGTGACATGAATAATTTAGCTATAATTTTGGTTTATCAGAGCAAGTTTCTTAACAATATTAATGTGTTGGACACTATTGAACTACCTGCCTTTTCAGGAAACCTTGTTCATTTCCATATGGTTACCAATTGATTTGGCATCCTCATTAGAAAAGACAAGGTTCAGTATTTCACTGATATTAATGTAGATTAGAATATGCAGACTAGCCCTTGGGTCTTGGTAAAATTGTAAATCATGTCAAGTATTGATTTTTTTTTGGCCTGTATTTTGCACTCAATGGCCAAGTAACAACATTTGCTACTGACCTCAAGGAAAGCTGCCCATAAAGATCTGCTGATCTCTGGCATGAGCTTCCCCTTTCCTGAAGTCAATTGTTGTCAGCTGCCAGTTCCAGAAAATCTATGGCATCCAGCAACAATGATGTCATTAACCTGAGCCAGTCACAATGAAGAATCCTTACACCAAATCAGAAAGTAAAAAGGAAGAATTTTTACATTACAGACTGGAGTGTTTGCAAAAGTAGACGATGGAGGCTATCACAAAGATTAAAATAATTTCAAATTATCCGGGGTGGAAATAATCTACACGTCAAGTGTTTTTTTTAATCTGCAAGTAGGTTGTTTTGTGGTAATTATGAATGTATGGAACAAGGCATACCATTTTCAAGCATTTTATTTTACAGCAGGGATAGTTTATAAATATCTGAAGTTATTTTGTCATTTAATTGATTTCTAAAGATTAAGCTGGAGAAGGCTGCAGTTCAGTAAAACCTGTCAACAAGTTGTGCTCGACCAGAGGTGTGTTCTCTAGAAATCGTGTTTGGTTCAGAGTGTAATGGAGGCAAATACTGAGAGTTTCACAATTATTACAAATTTGTGCCACACATTTCACTTTGTCCATATTTAATCATCTCTTTGTAAACTAAAGAATAAATGAATGAATGGAAAGCCACGTTCTAATCCAATAGGGTGCTGCACAACAACCTAAATCCATAAATCATAAATTTATGATCATAAATCCATCTAAGATTTGTAAGTATTGGAACAGGAAAACTTTTACCTTTTACGATATATGCCATGTGCAAAATTGTACCACAAATTGTAGCAAAAAACAATATTATAATTTATAATTTACAATATTATCATTTTATGCATATTTTAAATGGTCTATCTTTACATGAAGTTTAGACTCTCTTATATAATGGGTGGGACTGTTCTTAAGTATCAATACTCCGAAAAGTGACAGCAATTGATGGGGTTTTCCACATTACCAATAATTTTCTTTACTCTCTTTCTCCCTTGCACCCTCTTCCTTTAATACCAATAAAGAATGAGGATTTTCACTATCTGATCGGCTGCTGCTTCCCAACCTCATCCTGAATCTGGATTTTTCCATGACTTTTATGCTATTTTACCTACTTTCCCAAATAGGTATTGACCATTCAAATTCCCTTCTTTGTGCTTTCTCTTTCTCCATTTACCCTCCCACTTGTTTTCAAAAATATGATCACACATCTTAAAAAAAAACCAGTTACTCTATTCTGCCCTGTGGTGGCAAATTAAAGAGATAACGTTCACATGTCATGCAACTCTTGTGGATTTAATCCTAACTTTGAGTGGCGTCTGTGTGGAGTTTACATCATTTCTCCATATCCCCAGTTTTCCCCTACACCCAAAAGATGTTATTGGTAGGTTAATTAGCGTTTGGAAATATTGCCACTTCTAGGAAAGGAAGGCAGGAGAATTGAAGGGGAGTTGATGAGCATGCTGGACAAAATTGATTGCCGGGAAATATGGAGGAACAAGAGTGATGGGAATGCTCTGAAAATGAATATAGACTTGATGGGCCAAATAGCCGCCTCCTATGTCACAATAAATTATCTAAAGTGAAAAGTATTCAAGCTGCTGACAGCCAGCCTTACTCCTGTACCATTTCTTGTTTCTACAACTATTTGTGGCTAATTACTGAGAAAATGAAAGGACTCTGATTTCTTTTAAAATATATTATACCTGTGTCCAAGTTCAGTGGCCCATGTTGCAACTATGATTTTTTCTTTGATTCCAAGATTAAATTTTGAGTCCATATGCTCTTATTGATCAAACTACTACTTTCATGGCATACTAATGCCGTCAAATGCTGTAAATTAATCCATTCCTTTGTTACCTCACGAGCAGACTGTCCTGAAGCTAACATAGCTGCCCTTATCATGACCCTTCAGATCTGGATCTTGTACAGTGCAAAACCAATCTTGTAGTAGCTGACTTTCACTGATTACCCAACAGCATTTTGTATATTTGAACTTCTACAACCTATTATTGTCTTTCAAAATGTTGTCTTTCTCCATCTTTTTGTCCCCTGCTTTGTTTCTTTTGTCATTGATGGTTAGGACTTCAGTCTTACAGGCACCACTGGAGATGGAAAAGGCTGCAGATGTTGGAATTGGGTGCAAAAAATGAACTGCTGGAGGACTCAGCAGGTCAAGCAGCATCTGTGGAGGGAAATAGACAGTCAATGTTTCGATTGGAGATTCTTCTTTGGACTGGAATCACTTAGCTTAAAAATTTCTTCTTTATATCTTTGTGTTCTCTATTCATATTTGTTTTGCTTCTTGTGTTTTTTGACAGATGGTTGATGACTGGATGAGAGAAAATGGTTTATTGGATCCCAAAGTCAATTCCATATTTGTAACGTGTGGAGATTGGGATTTAAAAACAATGTAAGGAATTTAAATTTATTATACAGGATTGTGAAGGGGATTGTTGATCTGTTTCTTCATTACCACCTTTACCAGAATAGGTACTCTAGTCACAGAGTCAGAGTCAAGAACGGGCTTAGTCCTGTTTTATAATAAATATGTGCCGTTTTCTATCTTTCTATAATGTGAGACAGATTGCATGACTTCTATTTTGGTGTAGGAAACACCTATTCACATTTATAGAAGTAGTGAATGCTATCTTTGCAGAGGTTAGATGTATCAGCACTGCAATGCAGCATGTTTCTGTTTCATACTTTGTACCCAGAGTTAAAAGCCAATAAAAAGCTCTTGCTGCACTGCAAACAAATCAACCTCTCCCTCTCTCTGCCCTCTCCCTCTCTCTGCCCTCTCCCTCTCTCTGCCCTCTCCCTCTCTCTGCCCTCTCCTTCTCTCTGCCCTCTCCCTCTCTCTGCCCTCTCCCTCTCTCTGCCCTCTCTCTCTGCCCCACTCGCTGCCCTCCCACTCTCTGCTCTCCCTCTCTGCCCTCCATCACCCTCTCTCTCTCTCTACCCCCCCTCTCTCTCTCTACCCCCTTCCCCTCTCTCTCTCTCTGCCCTCTCTGTCACTCTCACCCCCCCCCCCTCTCTCTGCCCTCTCTCTCTCTCTCTGCCCCCCTTTCTCTCTCTCTCTCTCTCTCTGGCCCTCCCTCTCTTGGTCCCCCTCCCTCTCCCTCTCTAGCTGTGCCTGCGAGTTGGGGCTATGCGTGAGTGGATTGGATGGGATAAAAGGAGCGAATGAATAATATTAATATAATTTCAAGAGGGGTGGTTATTGTGTGTGGGGGTGGTTAATGTGTGTGTGACGCCGCAGGCTGCCCCCCCCCCCCCCCGCCCCGCAACCGCGCGTTGAGGGGACGGGAGCCAACGGGTCCCACTTCGCCTAGTGATTAATAAAGGTTCACATAATTATCTTTTCTGGCATGTGCTTGTTCTTTAACTCAAGATTAATTATTTCCTAGCCACAATTGTTATTGGTTGATAATTATGAAGGGATTATGGAAGGTGTGGTGGTGTTAGTCTGAACAATAACTGATATTTTCTTTAATTTATGGGATGGAAAGCCCAGCATTTATTGTCCATCCCTAATTACTCTTTGGTACTAGTATTTTGTCGTCTTTTAGAAGTGCTGCAATATGTTGTTAATCGTTAATAGTATTACGTATAGAATCATCTTTTGCCTTCTCAAATAATTGCAATTGTTGAAAAGGCAAAGAATTTACCTGAACAAATTTTTCTAGTTATATATTTGGTGGATGTCCAAAATTATGCGACTAATCATATGTGATATTACTAGACTTAAAATACTGCAAATCTGAATTCGGTTACTGTTTCATTACTCTTGGTTGAAGGTTCATATCATACTAAATCACACATTTGTTTTAGATAAAAACAACGTGATTACTAATAAATGAGATAATTACATGTATTTATGTTATAAATTCAGGACAGCATACTGGCTTTGTAATGAAGCCTGTTATTGTCAGATATTCAAATAACATAAATAGCCAATAATAACATTATAGTCCAAAATTTGCTGATTATGAATTGCATATGCCAATATTAATGTTCAAATAGGCCATTAACTTTGGGGAAGATGAGAAGCCCATGAATTACAACTCTTCTCAGATGGCTAGCTGCTTTTCACTGCTCCACTGTTGACTTCATAAATACAAAATGTCATAATTCCACATCACTGATGATAGAATACACAGACCAGATAAATTTCCCCTTTAATTAACTGTATTTGTACTCTTTATTTTGTTGTCTATTGTAGATGATGATGGCTACTGTACCCTTTTAACTGTCCTAATTGTTATTAAATATCAATCAACTTCTTACACAGAGGACTCATAAATTGAGAAAGTGAATTGTTAGAGATTTATTTTGGGAATTGCATTTTTTTTTCCCTTTGATTTTTTTTTAAAGCATCCCTTTATCTTGGTATAATCTTGCAGTTGTTATTTACTTTAGTCTCAAAGATTTTGACAATAGTCACAATTTCTAAAAAAGATCAGCATAGACAGACAGAACCTGAGGTGCTTTGTCTCCTCTGTATGTTCCATCTCCCTTACCACAGTGCTCACACACATTAGGACATGTGTCCAGGATATTAGGCCAATTGCAATATCCTGCCAGAGAACCCAGACTGATAATTTCAGCAGAGATTAAGATAAATCTCATTCCTGATTTATTCTACTCAGAGCCACATCAAATTATGTGTTTTTTGTAGAGCCATGTCAGGAGATTTATGCTTTAATCCCCATTTTGCTCTTTTCTCTTTTTTTTGTTTTATTTTAAGTACCTATGCATTATCTGGTGCCTATATGAATCACATTGAAATCAAAAACATCTAATTGCAAACTGGCTCTAGAGGTAAATCTTTCAGCTAATTGAAGTATGAAATTTGGTAGGTAATGGTAAGACGAGGTCAATCTCCAATGTAATTTTTTTTATCGTGAGGGGAGGCATTAACACTAGATGATGCGGTTTACCTATGACATAAGCTTTATCATGTCTGCATATAGGATGAAAAGAAAGGCCAACTTGGATTTTTAAAATGTTAGCAGTTGTTTGAATGTCATTTCCTTGATAATGTGCTGGGGTTTGAGATTTTACTCTGTTTACCCATTGGAAGAATTTTGTTCTTACTTTCTTTTTAATCTCTTAAAAAATGTTTTCAAGACTGTTCGTGGGAAGTTGTTGATTGACCTTATTTGCAAACCATTGTAGTACTTGTAATGATGTTCCAGTAAGTTTATTCTCAGAATTTGAAAGAATGATTGTATAATCATTGTATAATGATTGTATGAATTTGAAAAATGCGTGACATAAAAGAAATGTTTGTATTGATGTTGATGCTCCAGTCTTCTTGGAGGTATTGGTTGGAGGCATTGAAGGCATTATTAGAAAATATTTTGTGAATTATGATTGTGCATTCTATATGATAGTCAGTGCATTAAGTAGCCATTGTGATTGCAAAAGTTTAGTTCAGTCCAAGAGTCATAAGGTCATAAGTGATAGAAGAATTAGGCCATTCGACCCATCAAGTCTACTCTGTCATTCAATCGTAGCTGATTTATCTCTCTCTCCTAACCCCATTCTCCTGCCTTCTCCCCATAACCCCGGACACCCATATTAATCAAGAATCTATCTATTTCTGCCTTAAGAATATCCATTGACTTGGCCTCCACAGACTTCTGTGGCAAAGTATTCCACAAATTCACCACCCTCTGACGAAATAATTTCCTCCTCCATAAAGGAACATCCTTTAATTCTGAGACTATGACCTCTGGTCCTAGACTCTCCCACGAGTGGAAACATCCTCTCCATATTCACTCTATCCAAGCCTTAAGAGTGATATTATTAACTGCTTAGTCCTAGATTGAGTGTGTAAGAAAGAACTGCAGATGCTGGTTTAAATTGAAGGTAGACACAAAATGCTGGAGTAACTCAGCGGGACAGGCAGCATCTCTGGAGAGAAGTTTCGTGTCTGAAGAAGGGTCTCGACCTGAAACTTCACCGATTCCTTCTCTCCAGAGATGCTGCCTGTCCCGCTGAGTTACTCCAGCATTTTGTGTCTACCTTGGTCCCAGATTGAGTTGAGCTTCACGAGTGTTGTGACCAGAATTTCATTGTACACCAGATTTGGAATTGTAAATGGTGGAGACGCCTTGAAAGGGTCAGGAGATGTTAATCGCAGCAGAGTACTCAACATCCGTCCTGCATTTTAGTCATGATCATGAGACAGGTCAGGTAAGCTTCTGTTCAGTTATATCACATCATAAACCAACAAGTTGGATTACTTACCTAATGTGGTTGTTACGTTATTAGATTAACAACCTGTAAATGTAAATTCAAATCCAACAAGGACAATAGTGAAAATTAATTCAGTAGACACTTGTTTTATCCCCAAAACAATGTTCCACCAACAGTGTAAATCAAATTTGTTTAGTAAAGCTTTGTCGATTATGGTTCTTGAAATAATAACTTATTTGCATGATACCGGAGAATACCAAACTTTTAAACATAATGTGGTATTTGCGAAAGGAAACTGAAATGGGATGGAAAAACTATTTAATTCAGTACTTAATTGTGGCCCAAACTAAATTGACATTACTTGTGTAATGGAAAGGGGGGAAAGAGAAATGATGATGGAGCATTTGTGTTCAGTCACAAGAAGGTGACTGAACTGTCAGCATGTGACAATTTCAAACCAATAGGGAGCTAAAGCATGTGAGGATGAATATATGAGGATCAATGATTTTCTGTCATGGATTAGACTTCAGCTAAAACTCGTAATTCACTTTCTTAGGTTACTTTTCTTTAAAAAAAACTTTGAATATCAGTCGACTGACAATCATTTGTAAATTAATACCCTCCTAATATTTCCCTGGGCTATATCAGGTCTTCAGTTATGAGTAGAATGGGCTGAAAGCCTCAAAGGTAAAAATGTAATTAGGTTTGTTTTTCTCTTACAGACACAGATGAGATAAATACTGTTGTTGGCAGGGGAACTTCCAAGTGTGCTTTGAAGTCTGCTGTGTTCCATTTAGCATCAAAACTTATTTTCTTCTCTGCCAACTCCTTCCCTGACCCAGCATTATTAGTAGTGGCACTTCATTTTGTCGGAGTTAAACATACCTTTCTTGCATTCCAAAGTAAACTGAGTGAAAATTCAGTTTGCTCCTGTTAAATTTAAATCTTAACAACCTGTTTGTTAAAATGTGATGTTTCTGTAAATAATTGTGAGAAGTTTTCATTCTTTACATTTCATAGACATAATCTATATATTTCACTTCTGTGAATGGAAGTTACCATATATGTCTGTGTCCTGGAGCACAGAGGTGATAGTGCTGCTGACAGCCTCATACAATATTTATTGAGGCCTGGAAGTTGTCGATGTGACCTCTGGGTCATTTGGTTAACTGTCACACACTTGGATTTTAATGGAATCACTTGTCCACTGTGCTGGAGATTTCAACGTTATAACCACTGGAGTCCAACCAGTTTTCACCTTCAGCAACCGGAGTAACATGCTTTAGAGAGAGTGCCTTTAGAAAAGACATTAAATGCTCAAACCAATGTCTTCTTTCAAAATATAGAGCCTGATGCCAGATTTCATTAGCACAGGATGACAGCTGTCATGGAGTCAAATTTTCTATTTTCAGTGTCCTTAATGCCAAAATTCCATTTCATGGGTACTGACATTTAGCACTGATGTGCTGCTCACACACTTGTTACACTGCAGATGGAAATGGCAAATAAATGCTCTACTGTTTAGAAATGTATAAGTGCTTCACAACAAAATCTGCTCAGTCATCACCCAGAGAATGACCATAAGGAACAATTGCATACACAAACATTAGATGGAAGTGACAGACAGATGAATTGGAAATGTTTACAGTGCAGGAAAGTGTGGTTGGATATGCTGCATTTTGGTGATATTCTTCAGATATTTTTCTCTGTTTTAGTTTTTTAAGGGTCTTCTGGCCTTTGACCTCCCAGCAGCTAGGAAATCTAGCACGAACCAAAAGTTGAACAGAAAAAAAAAACCCAACACAATATTTTACCATCCTTGAATTATTACAGCCACATATGTAATCGTAATTCAGGTGATGGTATAGTAAACATTCCACTAGAATGTTGCTTAGGTTGGAATTTTCAATTTTGTTAAATAATAAATGTATTTCCAGCTGTTACGTTCTTACTATTTTTCCATGAAAGTTAGAACGTGCATTGAAATACACATTTTGCATCAAACCTCAATTGTAAACCAGAATGGCATAAGATGATAAGGTATGAATATTAACATTATTTTACGGCTGATTATTAACCTCTGCTGTGACAGTATTTAGCATCTTTTCAGCCAAAGGCTCATTTTTCTTATTAGGAACAAGATGGGCTGATTAAAACGTCTTAAAAATGGGAAAGATGCTCAGTGTTTCTTAAGGTAAAATACCTTCACATGGGACATTTGCACAATCAACGCTCATACATTGTTGGCATTTGAATTGAATTTGAACTGGCTTGGAGACCTAACTTGCTGTAAAATCATATTTTTTGTGTTTGCATTTCAAAACAACTTGAGTTTTCGCCAAACATGTAATGTAATGGGGAAAAAAGAAGCATGCTAACATTAACATCAAAGGAACAGGCTCATTTCACCCCCAGAGCCCTGCTCCTCTCGTCAATTAGATACATGTGTTTCACTTCTCACGTGGAATGCTGCTCCTTTGATAAGATAAATACAATGATTTATTATTTATTTTGGGACCCTACTCTTGGCTTTCCTTTGTCTGAGGCACAGGAGATCAATTGTAGCATGTTCACTGCCATTCACTATGATTAGCTTGGTACAAGCTAAAGCACCAAAATCTTGTGGCTTTTGGCAGAGAGGCACCACCAGGATTTAATTTTTCATTGTCAATATGCTGGCACTCTACAACATTATCCATGGACACATTAGGTTCTCTTTGATAATCTCCATTTATCTGTTTACCACCCATCTGAACTTCATAACTGAAAAATGTCAACTCACTTTGAAGGTAGACATGTGGTAGTTTTCCAAATATTACTTAATTTTTGGGATTGGGGTGAAATTGTATAGAATAGCCATTTGGATGAGTGAAACATGTCTTGTGTGGAATAAAAGGGCATTAACCTGAAAAAAATAATCTCTGCAGATGCTTTCTCTGTAAAATTCCTTGAGCATTTCTAGCATTTTCTATCTTTATTGCTGATTTACAGCATCTGCAGCATTTTCATTGTATATCTTTGCATGTTGAGCTGTTTCGAAATCATCAAATGTGTCTTGTAAACAATGAATTACAACCCCTTTATCGATGCAGTTCCTTTACATTAAGCGAGACAGATCAAATTTAGATGTGCTGCTCCTGCATTTGAATTGATAGCTGAAAATACATTACATAATATGAGCATTTACTAACAAATGAAATGCTGTTGTACATAAATTGTTAATTTTTCTTATGCTGGTCAGTAAATAGATCAAAAAATAAAATATTTTTGATCTACTTATTGACTGGCGTGAGAATAGAAAATTGTAACTTTGTGTTTCTGCATTGTGATCTCCACAAAAGGCATTATGGCATTGACATGTATCATGGCAATATACATTTATTATCCTGATTCGAGAGAAAATCAGTACACAAATGTAACACATATTTTATCATATTTATGTCAGTCAAATATTATGTGATACAAACTGAGGAAATCATTGCTGTAACTAAAGTATAACAGTTCAAACAAAATAAAACAAGGTCAGCAATAATTTCTATACTTGGATTTAAATCATGAAACAAAAAGGGTAATCATTTTAATTTTATACCAGTACGTCTCTGAGGCATGAAGTGATACAGTCTCAGACACAGACTTACCATCACATCATTCCACCACCCCCACAGCACCCCCCCCCCCCCCCCCCACCCCCCTTATCCTTGCCTTGATAGCTCTAATGAAAATGTGTTTGGCAGCCTTTGTCTGGTTCCCAGGAGCAATGACTGAATAGCATAAAATCACCTTCATTATTGCCAATGGCTGGCACATAAAACGTTGCCAAAAATTATCAATATTTGCAATATGTACATAACATTAAATAAAGAGCTGCGGGGGCAACACTATGATGTAGTGCTTTGTAGTTAAGTACACTGAAACATGAAATCACAGTATGCAATTGCAGGTATGATATATTCCTCAGTAAACCTATCATTCAGGCACTTTTATATTTTTAGCTTACAGTGCCCTCCATAATGTTTGGGACAAAGTCCCATCATTTTATATTTTTAAATTACAGTTCCCTCCATAATGATTGGGACAAATCATGCCTCTGTACTCCACAACTTGAGATTTGTGATAGAAAAAATCACGTGGTTAAAGCGCACATTGTCAGATTTTAATAAAGGCAATTTTTATACATTTTGGTTTCACCATGTAGAAATTACAGCAGTGTTTATACGTTGTCCCCCCATTTTCAGGGCACCATAATGTTTGGGACACAGCAATGTCATGTAAATGAAAGTAGTCATGTTTAGTATTTTGTTGCATATCCTTTGCATGCAATGACTGCTTGAAATCTGCGATTCATGGACATCACCAGTTGCTGGGTGTCTTCTCTGGTGATGCTCTGCCAGGCCTCTATTGCAGCCATCTTTAGCTTATGCTTGGTTTGGGGGCTAGTCCCCTTCAGTTTTCTCTTCAGCATATAAAAGGCATGTTCAGTTGGGTTCAGATCAGGCGATTTACTTGGCCACTCATGAATTGACCATTTTTTAGCTTTGAAAATCTCCTTTGTTGCTTCTGCAGTATGTTTGGGATCATTGTCTTGCTGTAGAATGAACTGCCGGCCAATGAGTTTTGAGGCATTTGTTTGAACTTCAGAAGATAGGATGTGTCTATACACGTCAGAATTCATTATGTTACCACCTTCAGCTGTTGTATCATCAATGAAGAGAAGTGAGCCGGTACCTTCAGCAGTCATACATGCTGAGGCCATAACACCCCCACCACAGTGTTTCACAGATGAGGTGGTATGCTTTGGATCTTGGGCAGTTCCTTCTCTCCTCTGCTCTTGCTATCATTCTGATATCAGTTAATCTTCAGCTCATCTGTCCACAAGACCTTTTTCCAGAACTGTGGTTGCTTCTTGGCAAACTGTAACTGGCCATCTATTTTGGAGGCTAACCAGTGGTTTGCATCATGCAGTGTAGCCTCTGTATTTCTGTTCATGGACGGTGGTCATTGACAATTCCACGGCTGACCCCCTGAAGAGTGTTTCTGATCTGGTGACAGGTGTTTGGGGATTTTTCTTTATTATGGGGAGATTTCTTCTGTCATCAGCTGTGGAGGTCTTCCTTGGCCTGCCAATCCCTTTGCGATTAGTAAGCTCACCAGTTCTCTCTTCTTAATGATGTTCCAAACAGTTGATTTTGGTAAGCCTAAGGTTTGGCCGATGTCCCTAACAGTTTTATTCTTGTTTCTCTGTCTCGTAATGGCTTCTTTGACTTTCATTGGCACAACATTGGTCCTCGTATTGATAAACAACAATAAAAGTTTACAATGGTGATGGAAAGTCTGGAGGAAAGACTAGGTGCTGAGAGCTCTCTTATACCTGGATGAAGAAGGCAATTAAACACACCTGAGCAATTACAAACACCTGTGAAGCCATTATGATGCCCTGAAATGTGGGGACTATGTATAAACTCAGCTCTAATTTCTACGTGGTAAATCCAAAATGTATAAAAATACCCTTTAATAAAATCTGACAATGTGCACTTTACCCACATGTGATTTCTTTCTATTACAAATCTCAAATTGTGGAGTACAGAGGCAAATAAATAAATGAAGGGTTTATGTCCCAAACATTATGGAGGGCACTATATTTTGAACCTTGTTGTCATTCAAGAAAAAAATATTATTTTGTTTAAATAGTGTCCTATGTAAGCTGAGTATCCTTGTTACTCAAACCTAGTGCCTTATGTTGTCAATAAACATAGGAGCATTTAAAGCATCGAGAAAATAAATGGAATGCTTTTCAATTTGTTTCAGATTTTAGTTTTTACTTTAGTACTCCCATTTAGAATGTAGCAAAATCATACAGCACTAACTCTAAAGTTATTTGCAAACAACAAAACAACAAGGTAGCATAGTTAGAACTTTTCATATAAAATGTTGGAAGAACTCAGCAGATCAGGCACTATCTGTGGGGACAGAAATGGATTTAAAGTTTCAGATAAGTGATCTTTTATAAGAACTGGGAACAGTTTCTTACTGGTGAATAGACTTTGTTAGTAGAAGGTTCTTAGTGTCATAGAGGCACACAGTGCTGAAACAGATTATTTAGCCCAACTTGTCCATGCCTCCCAAGTTGTTTGACCAAGCTAGTTCAGTTTGCCTCCGCCAGTTCCATATCTCCAAACCTTTCCAATCCATAACCATGCCTCCAATCCATTTTGTTGAGAGAACAGGTAGAGAAGTTATAAAAGCGAGTTCAGTAAATTAAACATTTCTCTTAAATCTACAGTATTGCTCTGCTGTTCTATAATTATGGCTGGCTTTCAGTTGTAAAGTGGTAATGTTGGTAGTTTATAACTATCACCTGAACTCACACCCCTGTATACAACACAGTGTGTGTGTTTGTTATCAAGGT
This sequence comes from Okamejei kenojei, assembly GCA_035221665.1. Taxonomy (NCBI): domain Eukaryota; kingdom Metazoa; phylum Chordata; class Chondrichthyes; order Rajiformes; family Rajidae; genus Okamejei; species Okamejei kenojei. The sequence continues at coordinate 53,781,348 of CM069140.1, read as the reverse complement.
GAAGCTAGGGATGTACAAATCCCAGAAAAATTTCAAGTGATCTATTGTATTTTCTGTCTAAGACCAAAACAATTTTGCATGTTCTTTAGGCACAGGCAAGTTTCTAGAAGACTGGAAGATAGCTAACAGCAGGGCTAAGCCAGATAACCACTGGTTGGTCAGTAATGGGGAACTTATTGGAAACCATTCTGAGGGTCAGCATTTATTTGCATTTGGAAAGGCAAGGACTGATTATTGATGGGTCAGCATGGGCTTATGATTGGGAAGTTTTCTCCCGTGAATTTGCTTGAGCATTTTTAAAAGGTGACCAGGAAGATTGATGCAGGCAGGGTGTACAGACATTTTATACATTGACTTTAGTGAGACATTTAAACTATAATGTTTTATTTTTAACGTTTTATGTTTTATTCTTAATTGTTTACTGTATGTCGTATTGTTACTTGCGAGCGGAGCACCAAGGCAAATTCCTTGCATGTGTATATACTTGGCCAATAAACGTATTCATTCATTCATTCATTCACATTTCGCTCCCACTTGGTAGGCTTGCTCATAAGGTTAAGACATGGTATCTAGGGCCAGTTGGCTGATTGTATAGCAAGGAATGCTTTTCGAAGACCACAACAGGAAATAGAAACCTTGTATGGAGCATTGGCAGATGTAATTTAATCCTGAAATTTTCTATTTTTATTTAAGATTTCCAATATCTGAAATCTTCTATGATTTTCAAGAAGCTGAACATCTTTTTAGGTGGATGTTCTGAGTAGTTTGATAGCACCAACTGCTAAATCAATAAATGGGAAACTTTCTGGTGCCTCTGTCCAAATCCATTTGTTATCCTTTTCATTCATTTTATCTGATTATTGTGTGTACTCAATAATTCCCTTATTGAACTGTCGCCTGGTTATCTGAGGGAGTTTAATTTGCATCCAATTAAATTGAACGTCAGGGTATTCCATGGGAATTTTTACAAGTAAATGCAATAAATGAGTGGACAGTCTCCTGTTACAACAGAGCTCAGTCAGCATGTGGCTATATGAATGCAGTCTGTGAGTTCCTGCACCCATATAGCTACAATAGTAGCAAATCATTATGCTTTGTTGCCTATACTTGTGGCTCCTCTATAATCCTTGCTTGTGGGCTGAAGGGGGAGGTAGGTGGAGTGTTTTGAGAGGAAGTATTGAATAAAGATCATGGAGGTGAGAGAAGGGGTTTCTTCCCACCTGTTATCAAGAAACTGGACGGTCGTCTCATGGCTAGAGGGAAATCCTGACCCCCCCCCCCCCCCCCCCCATCTACCTCATTGGAGGCCTTTGAACTTTTTTAATTGGACTTTTTCGGACTTCAATGTTTTATCGTTTCATTAAATGTTGTACCCTTTATCCTTTATCTTTACACTGTGGACAACTTGATTATATTAATGAATAGTTATTTTTGACTGGATAGCATGCAAACAAAAGCATTTCACTCTCATTTCAAGTAACATAATAATCAACTAAACTAAACTATCAAGGGGAAACCAGGATAGAGAGACACTGACGGAAAATATAAATGGAGAGGAACCAAAAGGAGGGAAGTGATTTGTGTTGTGTGAACCCTATTCAGTTGAACCTGGTTTCCAATTATCTTGGATTTGCTTACCAATGGATGAATATCTCAAGTCTATTAAGACCATGAAGCGGCTGATGGTCTTAATAGATTTGAGATATGACATAACTGGAGTGGAAGCAAGTCATCTTCAATCTCAAGGAACTGCCAAAGAAAAAGAAGATAATCTGCACTAATTCTGTGTACTTTTATTAGTAATCATTCAGAAACAAGTCAAAAATGTCGCTCAGACTGAGAATAGATAGGTCTGCAAAAAAAACCTCCAATTCAACATGACTATTCCTGCCAGATGCTTAACAATCAATAAGAATTATCTGATGAAAATGTATCTGATTAGATTTGATTTGATTTGATTTGATTTTATTACTTGTCATTCGAACCTCAGAGAGGCTCGAACGAAACTCCGTTTCTACAAGCCATACAAACAAACACACAGAACAATTCATAAAAAAACACGCAAACAATTAAATTCACACAAACATCCATTACAGCGGATCTCCTCCTCACTGTGATGGAAGGCAAAGTTCTTCTCTCTCCCCCGCACCATCTCTCTCCCGATGTCGAAGCCCCAGGCGGGCGGTGTTAAGTCCCATGTCCATTGAAGCCGCGCCGGGTGATGTACAGCCCCGCTCCAGGCCCAAAGTCCCAAAGTTGGAGCCCCCGGCGGGCGCTGGAATGTCCCGCAGCCATTAAAGCCGCGCCGGGCGATGCTCAGCCCCGCGACACGGGCTGGAGAAGTTGTGTTGCGGTGCTCCGGAGAGCAGTCTCCCACCCAGACCCGCGATGTCAGAACAATGTAATGGTCCATTATAAATGTATCCTCATTTTCATCTGTTTGGTATATTGCTTATCGTAGTTTTTAATAAATGATCTGTCTTTTTGAGAAATCAACAGCATTCGCTTGGGAAAATAAAACGGTGCAAGTATTGAACACCAAGATAGATACCTCTCCAGAAAAGTGAGCTACCTTCATCTTCTGCGGTTTAATATTTACACACGTTGTGTATACAGCACGACTTTTTCATGTAAAGTTGAATCTGGGTACACTTTTGATACTGATTGTTAATGTTGTCCCTTAACCATGAGGAAAACTAGCATTTCTTATCATCAAAAATAACATTGCAAATGCATTCATTTAACTTTCAAGTAAACCAATGGATATGTTGTATGTTTATTAATAGCAATTTATACTGTAAAGACAACATAACTTCAGGGAATACGCAATAGCCGCCTTGAGCATTTTTGCAATAATCATGCTAGATGTTTGCAATGCATATCCAATAAACGTACTGCGAATCAACAACAAAAAGTGAGAAAATACACAGCTCAGGAATTCTTTATGTGCATTAATTATTCAAATCATTTGAAGTAACAACTCTAATTGTTAAGATCACGAAATTATTTTTATTACATCCTTGATGTTGTATGCAGGTTCAAAGAGATAAGGGAATATTGAAGAGTATGACGATTGAACAAGAAAATGGAATTAGATCTGAGGAGAAAAATGCTGCTGCAAAATTAAAGCATCAAATATTGTACTATTAAATACATTGAAATTACCAATAGGGAGGGGTGTGCTTCAAAAATTTAGGAACATGTTGCAGTGGATATAGAAAAAAGAATCCATTTTCAGCAATGAATAGATGCCAAGACATGGTTATAAAGAGTAATGATTACACAAAGTAATTTTATATTAGAATATATATTTGGTAGCATAACAAAGGGCCACGGGAGTTTTAATAAAGATAGAGGGTTGACAGATGTTTGCATCAAATAATGAATCATTCAGAATGATTACGAGATTGCATTTTAACTGAAGCATTCAGATGATTTAACACGACATGTAAATGCTGGTTACTTTCCACACATGTAGCATGAAGTTCTAGGGCAGTGTTGTCCTTTTGTTTTGCCAGTGGAGGGTACTGGAAGGATGCTCTGTGATTCATATATTGTGATTTTACTGGACAATTGACAATGTTGAAATAATTGTTGCAAGCTTATCCTATCATAATTGCCTGTTAATTCCTGAGGAATAACATTAGCATATAATGATGAGCAGAGGAAATTGTAGTGTTTTAATACCATCATGCCACATGGAAAGAGACCTATTGGCCCATTGTTCTGATGCCAGGAAAAGAAGAAATATATCTTCATCGTTTTCTTTTCCAGTTACATGGTATATATTTCCTCTTAAAATAGCCATTGTCCATTTCCCTTTAAGGTAGTGCATTCTATGTTATAACTCTTTAGAATTTATTCTTCCCACATTAAGGGTTGGCCCACTGCGGCGCCCTAATTTGCGAGTTTAGAAGAGTTTGCTCTCGACTAAAACTCGCAGCATGGTTGACATGTGGTCCGAGGAGGTCACTGGAACTCTCCTTCATGCTCGAGGGAAGTTCCCGCATACTCGCGGCCTCAGTTTGGTCGAGTAAGGTTTTTCAGCATGCTGAAAAATTTTCCGCGAGTACAAATTGGTCGGCATGGTTCTTTTGAACTCATAGTGCAGTGGAATGGGGTCGCTAGGCAGTCGAGGTAGACGTAGGCAATCTCCTTTGCTGACCGGGCATTTTAATTGGCTCATTGGAGTTTTCGGGATCAAGGAAAACCAACCAGTAATGTTAAATGCCTGCTAAACTTTATTATAAGTTGTCTGGCTTCTTAAAAGTGTCTCCACTCCTTCTCCTCCCCCTTCTACCCCCCTTCTCCTCCCCCTTCTCCTCCCCCCTCTCCCCCTTCTCCCCCCCCTCTCCCCCCCCTTCTCCCCTCCTCTCCCCCTCCTACTCCCCCCCCTTCTCCCCCCCTTCTCCCCCCCACCCCTTACCCCCCCCTCTCCCCCTTCTCTCCCCCCCCCCCCCCCCCCCCCCCCCGCGCTCTCTAAAGGACTTACCGTACACTGTGGCTGCCGTCTTTTACCTTCCTGTACATCGCGGGTGTGAATTTCAGACAGCGTTCCCCCGCTTTCCCTGGCTCCCGCTTTTGCGATGTGTTTGTGTGTGTGTTTGTGTGTGTGTGTGTGTTTCTTCGCTGACGGTCGATCCAGCTCAAAGTTTTTCAGGCGAGTGCCCTTGAGCTTGCAGGTCGAAGACAGTCGCTGAAAAGTCGTGTTAGTGGGACAGGCCCTTAACTTTCAGCTGTTTTGTTAATTAGTTTAAATCAGTAGTTACCGATCCTGTTGCCACAGGAAACATTTTGTCCTTTTTTATTGTGCCAAATCTATCCTTGATTTTGAGCACCACTATAAATTCTACCGTTAATCTGTTCTAACTCTGACAAAAACAACCCTCGTAAGGATAACTTTAGCATCTCTTGTCTCTATAAGTAAATGCAGTCTTTCATTTCTGGCCATTGTAGTAAATCTCATTTGCATCTAAGATTTTGACATTTCTTACAACCAATAACCTGCCCAGAACTGATCACAGTATTCCATCTGGCCACAACATTCGCCACTCACTCCCCTTGGTCTTCAATTCTTATTGTCATCAGCTTTAGTTACTCTCACCATGTTTTTCTCCCCCGCTTGCCTTATCTGCCAATACATCCTCCTAGTCTAGATTCTCCCGTTACTTGCCAGTTCTTACCGCCACTTGTTCGCCTCCCCGCTTCCAACCAGCTACCTCCCCTGCACTCCATCAGTCTGAAAAATGGGTTATGACCTGAAACATCTGTCTCTGCAGATTCTGCCTTACCTGTTACGTTCCTCCAGTAGTTTGTCGTTTGCACAAGATTCAAGCATCTGAAGTTTCTTGTCTCCTTAATTTTATCGTTTCTCCTTTCACTCATTATTCTTACCCTACTTTCTCTTTTTCTTTCCTTTCTCTCTCCTCCTTTCCCTCCATCACTTCTAGAGTACTTGTCGCCCTAGGATAGGTTTAGAGGGATATATGGATAGGATGTTTAGAGGGATATAGGCCAAACGCAGGCAGGTGGGACTAGTGCAGATGGGGCAGTTTGGGCTACGTGGTCAATTTGGGCCAGAGGGCCTGTTTCCGTGCTGTATGACTGACTCTATTTGACGACAAGACAACGAATTAGAGACAAATGATGTTATGTGGAGAATTGCTTGTCATTGATGAGGTAGATTTGTCTATTTGCCACTAAATTAACCCAAGCTATACTCACAATGGAAGTAGAGACGTACAGTCAGACAGTCCTGTAGGGAGGGAAGGTACTGTGGCTGATGTTCATACTCAGTTAGTAAGCTGAATGTTGCCTATTTTGTGACCTTATCAGTTGATGTTATAACCCTCTGTGTTTATGGTCATAAACCTAATTCAGGAAGTCCCTGTTATTACTAGAGATGGCACTAAAAAAATCATTGTGACATGCTGGGACTTTATTTTGGGGATCAGCTTCTTTGATATTTACTCTCGGTATTTAGTATTATTGAAATTCCATGCTGCAGGAAACTAGTTTATATAAGGTATGTTTGCACCTTAGTGAATTTATATGTATTTTACTTGGTTTTACATGCCCTCGGTTTGCATTAGGTACACAATGCAGTTCTTTACCTGTGGCAAATACATGGTTTGCAACCCAAAGACTGCTAATGAACCTGTGTATCATTTCCTCTGCCTTTGAGTATTTTATCCGATGTGACTACTTCAGGAAAGAAAAGCAAATGGACTCTGTCCCACCATGCTTTTGTTGTTCATCTTGTTAGTCTCAGAGATGACACTCATCGTCACATTTTACAAAAAGCTTTAGTATGCCAAACAAATTGCAATTTTGAATTCTGATAATTTTGGGGAGGAAATAATGTGTGTTATGCTTAACATATTACTTTCCATGGTGTCAGCTGCAGCATTTTCACTTAACAATCCAGTGATAAATACCAAATTGTTTTCACTCTCAATTGTTTTCAATTGTAGATTAGCACCAACGGGTAATCTAGAATTTACCACCGTTAAGCCAAATTTGTAATCTATAGATTTTATGATTGGTTAAAATCCAGTTACTAGTCCAGTAATTTCTTTGTAGCATTAATAAAGTCTATTAGCAAATTCAGTGCGAACCAAATTGAAAGGGAAGAAATTTATGCTTTATATTCACAAAAGATGCATACATTTATTTAATTAGCAGTTAAAGACTTATTTAATTCGGATATTATCAGTTGCTTTGTTTAAAGCAATTTTGTCTATGTAACAGACAATGCCTTTTTTCCCCCCCTTTAAATGAATTCAATCTTCATGGTTCACTCTCGAGATAAATCCATACCTAATCCAAGCATAGAATTGAAATGGGCCAGATCACTTCCCATCCAGCACATTATCTAGACAATATTTGGATGTCCAAGCATAAAATGCTAGCCAATCATTCATGTTTTTCATTTTTCAGCACACTGAATTTTGTCTGTCATTTTCCATTCAGTTACAGCTTCTTGTAAAACATAGTTTGTCATATAATGAAGTGTTTTAATTTAGATTCAGTTGCAGCATGAATAACCAAATGAGGTGAGGTACCACAAGTATTACAGATATACCACATTTAATAAACGGCCTGATCTAAATATAGTTTCATTGGCAAATGTCAAAAGTAAGGAGATTATGAGCTAATAGCTTTCATTGTAAAGCAATAGTTTCATTTTAATGTTCTCCTAAAACTTTAACTATGGGTGTATTTGCTCCATATGTATTTAAAATATATGCTGGTTGCTGTGTGTTCTTACAATTTTGTCTTTTAAACCAAATAATATGGGCATACTGTCTGTTTAAAAGGTCTTTGGTTCTACATCACCTAGTAACATAAAACTGTGCTGATGTAGATGGAAAAACAACTTCAAAATACATTCACTGTCATATATTTATCACAGCAAAACAGAATTTAAGATAGTAATTGAATATCTGGTTTTGGATGGTGAACATGAACATTTTACATTTTAGGATAACACTAGACCAGGTGTGGACCCATTGAGCCTGTCCCTCAAGGCAATATTCCACCATTGACCCAGAGCCCCCAAATGCGCAGGCGCGGCTGACGGGTTCCCGTTGTGACGCAAGAGATCCCCGTTGTGACGCGAGTCACGGCAACCCTCCCCCAACTGCGCAGGCGCGGCTGGCAAGTGGGAGCGCGACTGCGACGTTTTTATTCAAAATGGCAATAACCTGTAAAATATGAGATCAATGTGAACGCATCTCACTCTCCCTCTTCAGTCCCCTATTCCGCTCCTCATTATCCTCCCTTTCCCCACCCTCCAACAACACTCATCTGCTTCCTCCCCTCACCCCCCACCTTACCCTACTCCCACTTTCCCCTCCCCTTCTCCATTACCTCGCCATCCCTCTTCGTACCCCTATCCTCCTCCATTCACCTTCATATAGCAATGTTACAAAATTTTGAGATTTTAAAATTCAAGTCTGCAATTTATCCCAACAGATAAAGCATAAAAAGTTTAATTTGACACCTAATTCACTTTCATATCTTCAGCATTAAAAATGTTATGGCCATTTTCATACTCGGAAATTAGCAACTTGTTTCCTATTGCTTTTCTATTGACTTAACACAAAAGTTGTGATCGAGGACAGTCAAAAGCCCATAACTTCCTTAAAAATTAAGAGAACTGAAAGAAATGTTCAGTTATTATAGATTGAAGCATTCTGAAACAAATATGAAACAATCTTACTTGGATGACCTGAAATTAAAGCATATACTTAGTTAGTTACCCAATTGTAGCTAATTACAAAATTCAATTACTAGTTTTTATTTTACTGCAGCGCTGAAATAGTCGGGCGATTTAAAAACGTTTTTTAACTTACCGGCATTCGGAACGAATTTTTAGGAAAATCTCGCACTCCGTGAAAATAAAGCTCCGGATGGCAAGGGAAAATTGCTTTTTAACCCCGCCCCCCCCCCCCCCCCCCCAAAAGGCGCCAAAGTTGAGCACACGGCCAGTGACAGAACTGCAGCACCGCTAAAGGTAAGTTTTGTATCATACCTACTTCATATCCCAGCACACCCTCCTCTTCACCGTCCCTCTTCTTCCCCCTCTCCTCCTCCCCTCCCCAACTCCCTCCCTCACCTCTCACTCCCTCTCATTTCCCATACCCTCGGTCACTCCCTCTCTCCCTCCCTCCATAACCCTCTACCCTCCCTAACCCCCTCCACTCCCTCTATGCCCCCCGCTCGCCCACTTCCTCACCCTCTTATCCCACCTCCCACTCTCCCTCCTCACCTCACCCACTGCCCCCCTCTCCCTACCTCCCCCCTCCTCTCTCTCTATCCTCCCTCCTCCTCCACTCTCCCTCCTCACCTCCCCCACTTTCTCCTCCCTACCTCCCTCCTCTCCCTCTACCCCCCACGCCTTAACCCCCCCACCCCACAATGAAAATCTCGATTTAAAAAAAAAAAAAAATTCTCAATGAAAATTGCATTTTTACTTCAAAATAACCTAAACACAATATTAGCTGTTAATGAAAACTGAACAATTTGATTAAAATAGGGGTGGTGGGGGTTGGGAGGATAGGCAACATGGACTCGACGTGTGTTGGGCGGGGGGGGGGTTGCGGACAGCATCGGAGGAAAGTTCTGGAATATTTTTGTAAAACGCCAATCAACCTTCGAGTCAATGAATAGACTTAACTTGCATCAACACCCCCCCATCACACACTCCTCCCCCCCGCCGCCTTGTGCGGCCCAGTCGGACAGGGTGGCGTGCAGCATTCTCTTTCAAGCTGCTGCTACCATTACCGTTGGCAACCCCCAAGCAATATTTCACCACTCATCAGTTCACCCAAAGCAACCCGTTTCCACCACTCACCAGTTCCCCCATGCAACTCACTCCCTCTCTCCCTCCCTCCATAACCCCTCTACCCTCCCTAACCCCCCTCCACTCCCTCTATGCCCCCGCTCGCCCACTCCTCACCCTCCTATCCCACCTCCCACTCTCCCTCCTCACCTCACCCACTGCCCCCTCCTCCCTACCTCCCCCCTCCTCTCTCTCTATCCTCCCTCCTCCTCCACTCTCCCTCCTCACCTCCCCCACTTTCTCCTCCTCCCTACCTCCCTCCTCTCCCTCTACCCCCCACACCTTAAACCCCCCCACCCCACAATGAAAATCTCGATTAAAAAAAAAAAAAAAAATTCTCAATGAAAATTGCATTTTTACTTCAAAATAACCTAAACACAATATTAGCTGTTAATGAAAACTGAACAATTTGATTAAAATAGGGGGGGGGGGGGTGTGGGGTGGGGGGTTGGGAGGATAGGCAACATGGACTCGACGTGTGTTGGGCGAGGGGGGGGGTTGCGGACAGCATCGGAGGAAAGTTCTGGAATATTTTTTGTAAAACGCCAATCAACCTTCGAGTCAATGAATAGACTTAACTTGCATCAACACCCCCCGTCACACACTCCTCCCCCCCGCCGCCTTGTGCGGCCCAGTCGGACAGGGTGGCGTGCAGCATTCTCTTTCAAGCTGCTGCTACCATTACCGTTGGCAACCCCCAAGCAATATTTCACCACTCATCAGTTCACCCAAAGCAACCCGTTTCCACCACTCACCAGTTCCCCCATGCAACTCTCTCTCTCTCTCTCTCCCTCTCCCTCTCCCTCAATCTCAATGGCGGCGCGCAGCATTCTCCTCCAAGCTTCTGCTGCTGTTACCGTTGGCAACCTCTCCTTCAAGCTGTTAACGTTGACAACATCCCATTGTGATGTCATTGTCGCACTCGGCAGGTGTAAATAAGAGCCCATTGTGATTGGTGGACTGTGATATGGCATTGTGACATCATCACTGGAAGCTGCTGGAAGACTCTCATAGGCCATTTTCGGCTTTAAAAAAAATGTAATCATCAATAATGCGAAATATAGCAGGAAATCTGAAGAAAACCTGATTATGGCGTGTACGGGAAAAGTGTGAGTAAGAATGTGGAAAACCTTCTGCGCTACCGCGTAGCGTTCTGACGAAGATACAAAAAAAACACATACAAGATGAGAGTTTTATGTATATAGATTATAATATATAGATTTGAACTAGTTTATTTGATTACAACCTTGAGCTTTCTTAAGAAATATTGATTTTCTCTATGTAGTTAATCTATTGCAGAATACACAGATATTACAGATTAAAAGTTCAATTGCTGGTCTATTGTCTGGCAACAACTGCCTTGGAACCCTGAAAATGTACTTAAAGTCCAACAGTGTATGAAATGCAAATTAGTTCGATTTTAAATATAAAATTATGTCTATTACATATTTTATAAAACTCATCAACAAGTAAAATTGTATAGTAACATTTAAAAAATGATGTTTTTATAATTCCACAAGCTACTACGATTGTTCTATATTTTATTGATTATCAGTATTATCATTAAGCTGAGAGCCATCATGCCTTAGAAAATGCTTAATCATAAGCCAATTTCTTCCTAGAGCAGGAATCCCATTACAAGGTTTGTATTGTTGGATAAATAGTTACATTGGAATTTTTGAGGTGGCTTTCCTATAAAGATTATATTAATATGTACATTTTGTATACTTATTCAATGTTTATGTTAATATCACAGTGTTTAAATCATTTGTTGTAGTAAAATGTTGAGGCTTATTTATGTTAAGATTTTTAAATACGAAGCAGCATTACAGATTTCCTATTCAGTGGATCTTTACCTGTTTAGATAGAAACTTGGCTTAAATTTAACTCCATAATCTAACAACCATTGTAGGAGCTTAATAAAAAGGCCTGTACTGTAATAAAATCAAACTCTATTTTCCCTTTTTCTCTTAGGCTGCCAGGACAATGCCAGTACTTGGGTCTGCCAGTTCCTGATTACTTCAAGAAGTGGATTAATCTCAAAAAGGTACTTTGAGTAGCAGACAGTGTTTTCAAGGATGAGGACTTAGAGATGCTTAATGGCCAATCCTATTTACATTGAAATGAGGAGATGATGGCTCTTAGCCTGGTATTCTGATACTGGGATCTTCTTCTTGTGTCACAGCTAAATATGATATTATATACAATCTGAACTTAGAAGTTTCCCTCGTAGCTGTCTTGTAAGCATGTGTTGCCTTTGGGGTAATCAGGAAAAAATATTATGTCCTTACAATCACAAGGTTTAGGAATATTAAAATGTCTTGGCGCATATGCAGTGTTATTTTGATTGGTATTTTAACCTTTGACTAGCCTATAAAGAAATTCTCTCTTCAAGCCAATATTACATTGCTGAAATTTAATTCAGAAATCATACCAGATAATAGAAAGACAGATAATGTATGCATGGAGGATATTATATTTGGTCTAAATGCAGAGGGGCCAAGACTTTGTACTTGAATAATAGCCCAGAGTGACTTATAATCTGCTGGCGAGAAATACCGTACTGTCAGTGCAGAAAGGAGAACTCTTAAATCAGGGAACAATAAAAAAAAATCTTGAAAGTAAGAGGACAAAGGCACAGATCCTCCATTAACCCTTAAATTATCTAATTTTGCACTTTTTTGCTAAGTTTTTCCTTCAGAACCTACACACTTCCTTTTCCACCATCCATCATTATATCCACAATTTTAGGTTTTATTTCTAAAAACATAAATAGACTGCAACCTTTTGATATTATTAACCATCTGAACTGTTTATTTGTCTGTGTAGCTTTTGCTTATAATGTACAGCTCTTTTTATTTTATGTATTTATTATTTTGATAGGAACATACTGCTTGAGTAGTTCATAGACTCAATAATCAATATCATAAATCTGGTATCAATTTCATTATTTTAAATAATCCCTTCAGACATTATTGTACAATATTTAATACATTATTAAAATCTGCTGTTTGAGTTCAGAATCCTACAAATACAACAGGGTCTAGGAAGCAAATCACCTGAGCTCTCATTTGAGTAACTAATTATTTGTATTGCAATCATTGGTTCAGGTTGGACATATGTCCTATGGTGCACAAAACAGCCAGGTGATTAAATAATTACAAAAAAAGTTAATTCTGATTTCAAAAGCGATTTGCTGATTTTGTTTTTTTTCTCTCTAAATTTGACATATTTGTGCAAAAAAGAAAAATTGTTTTAAATCTATACATAACTAAAACTGATCTTGTGCTCTTCCGGTTTGCATGGTTTTTCTATTTGTGCAAAAACGGTACGCAATAGTGCTACGATTTTTCGCCAGCTTACTCACCATTCTGTGCTGCAACAAGTTGCATTCCAATCGATGGTATTGGTCTGCTCCACACAGATTGGTCTCCTCTCCTGTCAGTCAGGAAGGGGCATCGCCGGGACCATCGCCGTACTGATTGACCGCATCCGCTGTCAATCGGCTGGAGGTCACCATGGTGAAGGAGTGGCCCGAGGAGCTGCAGCCATGCAGTACCTGGTTGGGAGGGTGGTGCTTTGGGCTGAGCCCAGGGGCCTGCGCCTGGACTGGGGCCAAGGACGAGCCCGGGGACTGGGCCCGGGCTGGAACCAAAGACGAGCCTGGGTCCGGTGTCAGGGACAAGCCGGGAGATGAGGTCGGGGCCTCGACTGAATTCCAGGCGGCGGCCGAGCAGAGGGCTGGAGTCGTGACCAAGCCCGGGGTCTGATCAAGGTGTATCAGCGCCTTGGGGCCACCCGGCTCCCACCATCCTGCAGTACAGCCTCCGCTTCCTGCTCTACAGCCACCCGCCACCCTCACCCCGCCCCCGGCACAGCGAGCCGGGCTCCATTGAGGCCAAGATCCGCGAGTGCTTTGGCCGCCTACAGCCTAGGCTGGACCGAGTACAAGAACCAGGCCGAGTTCCAGGCTCTGGCGCTGCTCTATGACATGGGTAGGTGCTGGGGCAGGGAATGGGAATGAGGGGAGGAGGATGAGGGAAATGGGGAGGAGGGAGATGGGGTAGTAGAGGGAGATGGGGGGGCAACAGAGCCGAGCCGCGCTGTCTACCAGCGGGTGAGGGACACCATGGGGCCGGGTACGGGCAGTGCTCCAGTGGTTCCTGCCTGCGGGCGCAGACACCGGGAGCGGCCCTAACGCACCACACCATTACACGGAGAGAGGGAGTGCCGCAGCCCGGCCCACAGCACAGGGGGCGGGGGAGAGAGGATGGAGGGAGGGGGGAGAGGGGGATGAGGGAGGGAGGGGGGCGAGAGAGATAAGGGAGGGGAGGGAGGGGGGAGAGAGTGATGAGGGAGGAAGGGGGGGATGAGGGAGGGGGGAGAGAGGGATGAAGGAGGGAGAAGGGAGAGTGGGATGGGGGGGAGGGGAGAGAGGGATGAGGGAGGGAGGGGGGTAGAGGGGTGGTGGAGTGCAGGGGGGTAGGGAGGGGTCTGGGGTGATGGGCAAGGGGATAGAGGGGGGGTGAGTAGAGGGAGACAGGGAGGTGTGGATTTGATGGGAGGGGGATAGGCGTGAGTGGTGGAAAATTGCGTTGCGGGAACGGGCGAGTGGTGGAATATTGTGCGGGGAACAGTTGCGTTGGGGGTCCAGGCATCCCGTGTGACAGGGACCCAATGGGTCCCACTTAGTCTAGTATTTAAATAAAGCAGACATCCAGTATCTTTCACGGTCAGGCTCTGCAGAAGACCATAAGATCACTCTCAGACGCGGCTGAAAGAAGCAGCTGTTGGATTTGGCTCAAGCGGAAAGACCCATGCTGGGCCCCAAATGCGTCATGGTGAATCTTTGAGGCAGTTTGACACGGGACACACGCTGAGGGCTGATCATCCTGCAGCGGGCCGCCCTTGTGGAGGGTGTATAGTGATAAAAGGCCGAAACACCCAGTGATGCAAGGGTACACTACTGATGATGTGTCCTGTGCCCAGCTGTCCTGAAGGTTACCCAGGCCAAGATATACGTATACGTACCCCCCCCCGGCCCCCCCCCCCCCCCCCCCCCCCCCCCCCCCCCCCCCCCCCCCCCCCCCACCCCCCCCCCCCCCCTGATGTTGAGCGTCCACCACTCTCAGCAATCAATGAATGTCGTGAAATGCTCCCCACCTACTGGCACAAGGGACTTCTTAACATCTAGTCCTGTGTATTTGATTCCAAGTAATAAGATGATTGCAGACTGTAAACTTTGTTTTTGCACAGGTTACCTGACCTAGTATCCTGTTAGTGCAGAACTAAGGCGTAAAACTGGGTGAAGCTGGCAGAATTATCCTGCTGTTTTGTCATTTTGAGATCAATAACATTGGCACTCCTTTCTGTCCTGCTATGACTGTAAATATCTGTTCAAGAGAATTGATCTGCAGCATGTCTGCAATAACGACACTAAAGAAATCGAGAAGACAATGTGAGGTATTTGTTTGCAACTCAGATGCTTATCTAGAGTCTGAAATTTCAAGCATCGACAATGGCAGTTTAGGTTTCACGAAGGAGGGAAAAATTGCCTGAGGTCTTACCTGGAGCAGAACATTGTTTAAAGATGGGGCAGATTTAAATTGGATTTCAGCTTTATGAAACCTTTCAGTATTTCATTTAAAAGATTTTCTTTGGTTATGTGATTGAAAATTACCAAGTTCTCACTGTGTCATGAAGAAAGGAGATTTTTTTTCACTTTAGCATTTCCATCTTTCTCTTAGCAATTGCTTAATAATTTGTACCGAATAACTTGCATCGTAAACTATATTGTAATGTGTTTGCTTGTATTCAACACAGCTTGTGGCTAAATATCTGAGTTTTGTTTTAGTAAATGCCCCCTCCTTAACCCTACAATGTTCGTCCTTTCTCATCAACCTTTCCTGAATATTGACTGGAGGTTGACTCTTTCAGAAAGGGTCAGCAGCTGCATAATAACGTTGAGATGAGGAAAGCACTGAGCAGAGTTCTGATTAACATACAGCCAAAGGAGATAAGAGGGAAGAGCTTATGTGTCACTTTGCAGATGGCAAGCATCTGTTTTGACTGCAAATTTGTAACAGTGAGATCTAGGAATTGCTTAGGCAAGGGGTAGAATTTGTCAATAACTTGATGTTCACTGCATGCACAGCCAGCAAGCCTGAAAGAGAACTGTACAATCGCAAGTTAATCTCTTGCAACTTGTTTTCTTGTCAGGATAGTGATCAAAAGGTTGTAGATGGTGTTTATATTTAAAATTACATCACATTAAATATGTGCTAATCATCGCAAGGTACATTTATATTCATACAATGTGAATAAATATAATTATCTAACCATTTCAGACACATAGATTGTTCCCTCATTCTCCCCCTCATTTTGTCACGTTCTTGCTTTCTTTCAGCTTGGGATATGTGGGAACGGTGACGTCAGGAATGTCATTGTCCAAAGGAGATTGCCAATTTGAAAAGTAATGAGAACTTTACTTTTAAAACATTGAAGTTTTCAAGTTAGTCTAGGTTGGCAAGGGCAGGAGTGATAGGTTACTGGGACTTTATGAAAATAGCATGGAATGCAGCAACATTTTAGATGTAGTGAAACTTAAAGATGGGAAAGGATTGAAACCCTAACAGTACATCATTGTAGTAATTTAATATATTCATATGATATTATTTTATGAATTGCCTTGCTTCAATAGTATCATTTTTAATGTACCTGTCAAAGGTTATACAGCAAGCTTTTCAAGCATTTGTCCGCTATCATCATTACAACTTGTTGTTAGGCATAATTTTGCAATCAGTTTCGCCAGTCTGCCTTTGGAAATGAGGACATGAACCCTGACCTATTCCCAGAATTACTGCACAACTTCTCATATCATCCTAATTTCAGAGTATGCATATGCAGAAACTTAGTTTGGGCGCTTGCTCTTGTCATATGCTCAGCAGAGTGTGTTAACATATTGAAAAGTTTGATGCTAGTGGCCTTCATGCAAGTAAATAACCCAATTGATTTTAACTAGCCACCTACGTTCGGACGGTAGTTAAGGTAATTCATACGTAAACTCAAAAATGTGTGCATATTGAAATATTATTGATTATTTGACTCAATGCATACATTTTTAGCTAATACTGTATAAAATGTCCTAGATTTTATTTTGTCATTCCTATTTTTTCTACTCAAACTACCAACTTGAGGGTTTATTTGGTTTGGGCAATGCAGCTTTGTTATCAAGTACAAAAAGCATTTATGTTCGAATGTTGTATTCAACTAACAAAGTTAAACGGGAGAAATAAACATTTTTCACATTTAGCATTTGGTGCCGACAACAGGTATCTTGTAGTCAATGCACAGCGATACTTTGTATTTTATGCAGTGTTTTCATGACATGGTATGTAAATCACCATGGGATAGGCACTGAGGAGAAACTGTTTTAAAGGAAAATGAGTTAATATAGGAACAAAAGTGTTGGAGACGTATTTTGATGGAGCTTTTAAAGGTTACACAAGAGTAAGAGAGAAATATCAGAAAGTAGAAACAGGCCAGTTGCAAGCCAGTGCCAAATTGTTGCAATAATACGTGTTTATTCCAACCTTAAAATAAATGGCAATCTACTGCACTATTGTATTCTTTCTATTTTCCATAGCACCCAAATTTTCATGCTTGTAATTTTTGTTATTTATTTTTGAGACTAAAATCCAATTTTAATCAACAATACAGTCTGATAAAGGTTGCGTGGTATTCGCAAAATGATTACATGACATGAATTGTTTTTCCATGCATGTCCGTAGAACAACATTTCATAACAATGCCATGATATAACATTGCATCTTGCAACTTTTAATTTTAATTTCCTTATTAGTATTTCAACGGATATCATTTGAAGTGACTGGATACTGTATTTTTAGAAGAAATGGGCTCATTTTGGGGATATTCACAAACCGTCCTCAGTATTTGAATATAACACAGTGGTTTGTCAGATTTTCCCTATGATGTGTAAATCAACAGTAATGGAGTGTTTCTGCCATTGACCATTAGCTTGAATCTGAGCTGGAATGACAACTTTTGAATGATGCATAAGAATTGAAAAGGGTGCAGTTGGGAGCTGAATTATGATGAAATAGTTTATAATTCTAGTGTCTAACCTTAGGTTTCTAATTCTTAATCTTAAAATTAATAATTGTATACGTCTAAAGAATCTACTTATGATCACTCATTGTGGGAATGATATGAATTGTTAAGATTTAGAACAATGTATATCATAGTTAATATATCAAGATTGTACATGCTGCAAATAACAGTATGTAAACAAAATAAATAAACAAAAATATATTAAGGCGTTAAAAGGACTTAGTGTGATAAAATTCTATACCCAAATAATTGAAGTCCGAGTTATTTTAAAGCCTTCCCTATAAATAGCTGTCGTGAAGATGCACAAGGTTACATGCTGGAGCGGTTGACTTCAAACTGATTTAAAGGACTCTGCAATTGTCTGCTGCTTTAATCATCTTTTTGTCCTATAGCCATAACAGATTTATTTTAAAGAAGGTTAGTTAAGCGGTTCATAATGGGGATAAGTGGTGAGTCAAAATAAAAGATACACAATTTAATAACTAAAGCTCTTCAGATAAAGACCTGTTCAAAGTATAAAGATCATTCTGTATTTTGACAGCTATTGAATCTTCCATAGTTTGCCAGAGGACTAGTAGAAGTCACGAGGCCCTTCACTATGCTGAGTTAAAAAAATGCTTTTGTCTTAAATATGGCTTTTAGCTATCATGTCTAGCTGCAGCAATTAGTGGAATTGCTGGAATGGTAATTAGATATAGGTTGAAAAAAGAAAAAAAAAGTGAATGTTTGAAAGTAAATCTGTTTTGTCATTCTGCACATAAAATTGGTAAATCATATAGAATGTAAAGCCTCGCATGTCTGCAGCAGCAATTGTAGATGGTCACACATAACATATTATTTTGTCAATTATCTTAGATTACCCTTTTGTTGTTAAATAATCTGCCAGAGGAAACATTTTCTCCTTTCCTACATTATCAAGATCTCCTATAATTTAGAAAATACTATCCTTCTAGTTGATGATATATCCTAAATACTATGATGGCATTTAAGTGGATTTTAGATAGGTACATGGATATGCAGGGAATGGAAGGATATGGATTATGGGCAAGCAGATAAGAGTTGGTCTTAGCATCGTGTTTCCCACTGACATTGTGGGTCGAAGAGTCACAATGTGTTCTATGCTTTATGACATTGTAAGGTATAAAATCTTGATTTCTGCAGGCTCTCTACATAATTGAGTTCCTCAATGCAGGTATTTTCTGGAAAACACCTCCGCTATTGAACCACACATTAACAAGTATAACTACAGTTATTAATTTAATGTCAAATATTAATATTGTATATTGTTATTATCTAATATTGTTAAATCTAGATTAATACAAAGCTATGACTGAATTCAAAATAACGATTCATTCAAATAATAATTGAAAACTAAAAATCTGCAAATGCTGGAAATCTAAAATAAAAGCAGCATTTTCAAGAAATATTCAGCATGTTACATAGCATCTGTGGAGAAAGTAACAGAGCTAATATTTCATCTTAGTTGCCCTTCATCAGAACCAGGACTAGTTCTGATGAAGGGTTGTTAATCTGAAATATTAAGTTTGTCTCTTTACAGATGATGCCTGACCTAATGAGTATTTCCTGAACTTTCTGTTTTAATTCCTTCATACAAATTGATTTAATCCTTACTTAAATCTTCAAGTATATATTACTAAAAGTGGCACTGCTCCCCTATGTTGCCTCAGCAGCAACCTGGGTTTGATCCTAATCTGCAACGCTGAGTAAAGTTTGCATATTTTCCCTGTGTGAACTTCCTCTGGGTGCTCGGCTTCTTCCTATGTCACAAAAATGTGGATTTGTTGGTTAATTGGCAACTATACATTGTCCCTGTTGTGTAGGCTGGTGCGATGGTAGAATCAGGGGTAATTTGTCTAGTATATGTAGAGTTAAAGGGGCTGTTTCAATGCTGTAACTTTTTTTTAAAAGGTTTCATTTAGTTCTTTAAATTTGTTTTCTATGTAGTGTATTTCACATTTTTCCTTGCTTGAAATGTATACGCTAAACATGAATATTTTAAACAAAGTCCTATCTTAGTTTTGAATTTAAACTAAGCTGAGTTATATGGATTAAACATTTTTATGCAAAGTCCTCCATTTAAGGTCACTGCTTCAGACTATTGCAGTACTTCAACCAGAAAATAATTTGTAAAATGCAGTCACTCAGCAAAAGGTGATAATAATGGAGTTGGGAATGCATAGGGAAGCAGACTGCAAACACAATATGGTAATAATGGGAGATTTTAATTCTCACACGGACCTGGACAAGCAGAACAGTTTTAATTGGTATAAGCAATAGATATTGCTGTTTCTAGAACTAACTCGGGTACATATTTACTAGATTTGGTGATAGGCAGGTAGCTAGAGTTAACAAACAAGGGAAGATTTTGCAAAAATAAAAGTTGTGTTTGTTTTTGAGAAGGAGAGCCAAAACCAGGGTTCTACTTTAAGTAAGGCAGACTTGAAAGCGATGGGAGATTAATTCATTTTAATAAACTAGACAGAAGTGCTGATGGATAGGCACTTAGACCTAGAGTGAAAAATATCAATTAAGCACTTGTAAACCTGCACATACCTCTGGAAAGCAAAGGCAGCACTTGACTAGTTGACTCACCATGGTAAGCAATAAAAGGAAAGCCTTAAAAAATGCAAGCAAAAGTGGAAATCCAGCAGCCTGAGGGATATAAAAAGCAACAGTATAGTTGTAAGAGAAAATAAGTCAAACAAAAGTGAACATGGATGGGAATAACAGTACAAAAAATAAAGATAATGAAAGATAAATGGGAAACTACTCTCTTTAAAATGAGGCGAGAATATCATGGATAACTGGTTGGAGCTGACAATTCAGTGCATTTTATCTATTTTCACAATGGCATGAAAGGACAAAGTATCGATGCTACAATAAAATCTAAAATGGCAAGAAGTGAAATGTAATATATTAAAAATGAAGACTTGTTTCTTGCCTTTTGTGACTCTCACCTGTTAAGGGCAGCCACACTCGCCTAACTGCATGAACTTTGGCATCAAGAAGTCCTGGGAAAGCTGAAATCAATGGGCATCTGACCCCAAGGGCATTGCTACAGTCCTCAGGGTTATTTCCCTACACCAATCGTTTTCAGCTGCCCTTTTCAACAATCTCTGATGCTTCATAAGCTGGTTGCTGATGATTTCACAATTTTTTATTCTATTCATAACTCTTCAGAAAAAGAATCAGAGAATGCCTGTTGGTGGTAAAACTTGGATAATGTTCTGACCTGGTCAAGACTTGACAAATCACATTCATCCATCAATTATGCCAGACAACTACCATCTTCAATATGAAAATGTCTTACTACCATTGCATGGCATTCAGTAACAATACCATCACCAAGACCCCTGCAAATAGCATCCTTGGGTTTATTTTGAGCAATTATTCAGCTGCATTGGCTGTATTAATATTGTGGCTACAAGAACAGGTTAGGGTATGAGCATCATGGGACAGGTGGCTCGCACCTTAAAACTTTTTTGCCATCTACAAGTCAGTAGGATATTGCAATTCTTCAATGAGTGTTTTCCAAAGAACCTTAGAAACCCTGACACTCCTCAGGGAAAAGCCTGGTTGATTAACATCTGTACGGGAAGACAACGATATGGCTGCAGTAGGTAAAGAGGATGGCTGCTTGAGTTGGCTGGATCCAGTCCAGACCAACTGCAATCTCGAGTTGCTGGCTCCAATGCTGGATTCTGCATAACAGCCCGAGGCATAGATAAGGTAGACGGTCAGAACTTTTTCCCCATAGTGGAATTATCAGATATGACAGGGTATAGCTTTAAGGTGAGAGGGGAAACGTTTAAAGGAGATGTGCAGGGCAGGTTTTATAGACATAGAGTGGTAGGTGCCTGGAACCTAAACTTATAGATATATGTATGACTATGCCGGAAATAGAGGGATATGGAGCACATCCAGGCAGAAGAGATTACTTCAAGTAGGCATCACTTTCGGCACAGACATCATCGGCTGAACAGACTGTTCCTGTGCTGTACTATACTGGTCTATATTCTGAGTTTCCAAACCATCCTATAACATTCCAGACTCAAACAAGCTAGATGTACTTACAAGGAAATTAGGGCATTAGCTGTTTACATGATGTAATATGAGACGTGTACACAATCATGCATAAGCACATGACAATAATGTTGATAAATACAAATTAAATATTTGACTTAACCTTGTGATTTCATACTTGCCATATATTAGGATTAGGAAGCCTATGAAAAGGTTTGTACTGTAGTTCAGATAGCATATTTGTTCACATTGATGAATAGTTCCTCTGGTAGCTACCTTGAATAAAGTTTTCTAACGACAATACCGGACTCCACATGAATTACTTACCTCCTTCAGCACCCTGGACATCATCTGCAAAATACATTGCCGTTACTCACTTGGACTCCTCCAACAGTATCTTCCCGACCCGCCAAGTAATCATGGACAGCAGGTTCAGGGGAACGCCATCATCTGCAGAGTACCATCAATGCCACGTACCATATTGACTCAGAAATATTTCACTGTTTGCTTATAATCATCGGATCTAAATGTTGAACTTCTTCCCCACAAAACTGTTTTCAAGAAAGTGGTTATTCACCACCTTCTCAAGGGAAATCGAAGAAGGGCATAAATACAGGTTTTGCTGCTGAAACGTTGAAAAATCAATTAAATAAAAATTCTCAAATGTTTGCAATTAATGTATGTCTGTAATGATGACCAGTTTTCACATAGTAAGTTCCCACAAACAGGATAATAATGAATAAATATTGGACAGGGCACTGGATATATTCCCTTTAGGAAAGAATGGACACAAAGTGCTTGAGTAACTCAGTGGGTCAGGCAGCATCCCTGGAGGTAGAGCATAGTCCCTTTGCTTTTCTTCCATGTAGTGCATTGCGACTTGTTACATCAATCTGAGTGAACAGTCAGGAATTTGCCTTAACATCCCACCTGAAAGATAGTATCTCTGACCTGCAGCGTTTGAGTCTCTGGACTGTGACACGAAATGCAAAATTATTGACTCACAAGCTTAACGAACTGAGTCTTAGCTGGCAATTGTAATTATGGAGGAACGAATAATGTGTTTCTTCCATCTGAAAGGCAGCAATCTATTCGGATATGCTGACCCTTACTCACCTAACTGATTGAAATCTGAGGGCTCCCAAGCATAGTCTGGACTGCAAGGACCAGTGCCTGCGCCTTATACTCACAGAGGTCTCACTGTGGCCCCTCCAATCAACTGAGTGGTGGTTTCCCAGCAGAAGACTGCACAGGAAAGAATATATCCCTGATTACATTTGGGAGTCACGTGAGTGACTACGTGAAGAACCCGCCCCACGCTGGTAACGGGCATGACGTCGACGCTGACGGCAGAAGGTGGAGCTGCAGTAAGGAGCAGCTCCTCGCAGCGGTCGGAACGGCCCGCAGGTAAGTGAAGTTACATCGGCGCGGGTTTTAGGTTACGCTGGATGTTTTCAACAGCGAAACCAAAAGTAAAATTTAGACGTTAACGTGCTGATGAGCACAAGATAAAAAATTTTAACAAAATGGAGAAATCGGGAAGGAAGGCTTCGCGGGTGAAAAGAGCCTCCGGGGTGAGAGTAAAGATACGGGAAGCGAAGCTAGAGTGGACCCGGTTCCGATACCGTTGGCCACTGATTTACCCGATATAGAATTTCCAGATTCTCCAGAAATTATAACCACGGAGGAAAGTGTTCCTAAGAAATGCAAAAAGAAAACTGTGAGGCCCGTGGATTCTGATGATTCTGATTTTGAAAGACCTCCAGTTAATAAAACTATGTGGCTAAAAATGGAGCATATGGAGAAAGTTCTCCAAACTATTATGAGACAAGGGTCACAGTACCCTCATGAATCCCAGAAAATCCCTGAGGGGTTTCAATATGATGAATATGGCTGTGGGCCAAGTTGGGAATATGATACTCCAGAACCCACGATTTGGGCTGGAAGAAGTCTCATGGGATAATTCCCGATGGAATTAGGGCTGCTGCAGAAGGCAGACCCTGCTGAATTTGAAATGGTTTTTGAAAGCACGCCACAAAGTAAAAAGAAAAGGCTTGATCTGCCTGGGATAGCACAAAGTTTTGCTATACCTGAAGGAAGTGGTGAGGATATGGAAGAAAGCCTGGCTGCCAATATAAATTATATGGTATCTCACCAGCTTCATAGTACTGTGATGAATGAATTATCAGAATTATATAAAGCACCAGGCAATTGTGCCTCATTGGAAGTGCCTACGGTGAATCCGATGGTATGGGCATCTATGACTCCAAGTATGAGAGCCCAAGAAATGAAATTTCAAAAGGTGCTAAAATTATTTTCAGCTGCCATCACGGCGTTTGGCAGGCAAATGGAGAAACTGGAAATGGACAAGATTCAAAGAGATACTTTGGGTTTTAATGTGCAATTCGTTTTATGAGATCAATTGCATGAGGAAAATGGCGATTCGGCCCATATTTTCACCCTAGATTTGCAAGCCTGTGTCAAGAAAGTGGAGTTCAAGCTCCTGGATATTTGTTTGGAGAAAATCTGCCGAAACCACTGAAGCAGTTGGATGAAGAAGCTAAATATTTTTAGCACTATTAAGCCTTTTGTCTTTGGACAAAGGAAAGGGTTTTCGGCCCGAAGGAGTTTTGATTTTCGTTATAGAGGCAGAAATTTGTCACGAAGGTATTATCGTGCTACACAGGCCGCTGCTTCCCTGCATTCGGGAAAGAGGAAGACCATCACGCTCCTATGGAGAGGTATTAAAGACTTCTATCCTTAAAGAACTGTGGATGAATCTCCAGTTGGAGGGAGATTGCAAAAATTTTATAATGCCTGGCTTAATATTACTTCTGATCGGTTTATACTACAAGCAGTTTCAGGAGCTATTATTATTTTTAAAGAAGGGGTCAATCCTCCTGTACAGAATAAACCTGCTTATGCTTATGTGTTTTCTCCAGAAGAAAGAATGGAGATTGATGTGGAAATTGGCAAATTATCCGAAAAAGGAGTAATTGAAAAAACTTATGAACTTAAGCATCAATTTGTCTCTAATATATTTCGCAGAGATAAGAAAGATGGTGGTTGTAGAATTATTCTAGACCTTACAGATCTAAATAAGTTTGTAGAATACAAACGTTTTAAGATGGAGACATTTAAAACTGCAAAATATTTGATTTCAGCAGGTTCTTATATGGCTAAGATTGATTTAAAGACGCCTATTATTCTGTACCAATTCATCATCTTTTTCGAAGATACTTAAAGTTTTATTGGCAGGGGCAATTATGGCAGTTCAAAGCTTTACCAAATGGATTAAGTTCAGCTCCTAGACTCTTTACAAAACTGTTGAAACCAGTTTTAGCTCAATTAAGAGCACAGAAACACATTGTAATGGCTTATCTGGATGACATTCTGATTGTTAATGATAGTCAAGAGTCAGCTGAGCACTCAATTTCAGTTACTAAAGCTTTGTTTAAAGAGCTTGGATTCTTAATTCATCCAATTAAATCCCAGCTGCAGCCAGTTCAATCAATTGATTTTCTGGGGTTTGTAATTAACTCAGTAACTAATGTTAGTTACGTTGCCAGCAAAGAAGATAAATGATATTTTGCAAATGTGTAATTATCTCATTCACAAACCTTATCCCTCCATCCGAGAAGTGGCAAAAGTCATTGGTACATTAGTGGCAGCTTTTCCGGCAGTGGAGTTTGGGCCATTACATTATCAAAATCTTCAAAGGGACAAAGTAAGGGCTCTTAAAGATAAGGCAGGTCACTTTGACAGACCTATGCAATTAACAAAGGAAGCACTATTGGAATTGCAATGGTGGGTTGAAAATGTCCCACAAGCTGCTAAAAAGATCATGATTAAACAGCCTGAAATGGTTTTGCAAACAGATGCTAGTGCTTCTCGGATGGGGGGCCACAGATTTATCTACCAGTTGTGGAGGTAGATGGAAAAACTGAAGAGCAAGTGTTGCTCCAACAGTATGGTATTAACTATTTGGAGTTATTGGGGGCCTTTTATGGGCTTAAAGCATATTGTTCTGCTAAACAATGTCTGCATGTATTAATACAATTAGACAATAAAACGGCTGTGGTTTACATTAATCACATGGGGGGAGTTAGATCAGTATCATGTGATTGTCTGGTCAATGAGATATGGCAATGGTGTATTGATCGGCAGATATGGATTTCAGCAAGCTATATTCCAGGTAAAGACAATGTGGTAGCAGATGGAAGGTCCAGGATTTTTAAAGATAATACGGAATGGATGCTTAAGCCAGCAATATTTAAGAATATTGTTAAACAATTTGGCTTGCCAGAAATTGATTTGTTTGCATCCAGGCTTAATCATCAATTGCCTCATTATGTGTCTTGGGAACATGATCCGGACGCAGTTGCAGTAGATGCATTTTTCATTACACTGGGGAAAAATGTTCTTTTATGCTTTTCCACCATTTGCTCTGATCCAGAGATGTTTGAAGAAAATAGAGCAAGATTCAGCTTCCGGGATTGTTGGTAGTGCCAAATTGGCCAACTCAACCTTGGTTCCCAGTTATGCTAAATATGATTAAAGAACCATATATGCAGATTCCTAACTGTAGTGATATCTTGACTAATCCAGTAACAAATCAAGGTTACCCATTATATGCATATATGAATTTGTTAATCTGCAGGTTTTGACCAGACCACTACAGGAACTGGGATTGTCGGACCAAACTTTGACAGTTATTGGTGCATCATGGCGACATAGTACACAGAAACAATATATGACACATATTAAGAAATGGGAAGAATTTTGCACACAGTCAAATATTTCTGATGAATCTGTGAATGTTACTATGTTTTGGAATTCCTTGCCAATTTGCACTTTGGGCAACATTTAAGTTACAGTGCCATTAACACTGCACGTTGTGCCTTGTCGTCCTATTTAGGATTTATGATTGGTGAGAAGTCAATTGGGTCGCATCCATTAATATCACGATTCATGAAAGGAATTTTTTCACATGAATCCGCCAAAACCTAGATATACAGAGATTTGGGATGTGAGCATAGTTCTTGCTCTACTTAGAGAATGGACGCCAATTGAAGGGTTGACATTGGATAGGTTAACATTGAAATTGGTCATGTTAATGGCACTGGTTTCAGCCCAAAGAGTGCAAACTTTACAAATGTTGCGTTTAGACTGTATGCATGTGACTACAGATAACGTTGTATTCTATGTTTACGATCTGATCAAACAAAGTAGACCAGGCAGATCTGGAACAAAGGTAACCTTTCAAGCTTTTCATGTTGAGCCTGCTTTGTGTGTGGTTAGACATTTGAACCAATATATTAAAATTACGGACACTTTTCGAGGAAACGAAAAAGACATTGCTGCTTACGCACAAAAAGCCACACACAAAAGCTTCAGTTCAAACTATCTCAAAATGGTTGAAACAGGTGTTGGTTTTAGCGGGAGTAGACACTGATGTCTTCAAATCTCACTCCACCAGGGCGGCAGCTACGTCCGCGGCGAAGGGGCGGGACGTACCTCTCGAGCATATTTTAAAAATCGCAGGGTGGAGTAAAGAAGAAACTTTTTTTCAAAGTTCTACAACAAACCTGTTCACACTATGACAAGCTTTGGACACGCGGTGTTGGGAGCACTATAATCACCTGCTTTGTTTGCTATTAATTGCTATAATCAGTTGTGTAGTCACTGATATCTTTTGTCACTTGTAATCAATTTTCCCTCAAATATAAGGAGGGTATTATATGGTTTTTCAACCATTAAAAAATTTTAATTGTGAAAAAGATCTAACTTTTGTCTGCTTTCCCATGTATGTGTTTACTTAGCCGGAATGTCGTACGGATTAATTCTACGACATAAAAAACACAGAAAGCTTTAAAACTCTTCACGTAGTCACTCACGTGACTCCGAAGTAAAATAGTAAGATTAAACGAGAACTCACCTGTTCGAAGTTTGATCGTTATTTTACGAGGAGTTACGATGAGGGATTACGTGCCCTCCGCTCCCACCCTCGTAAAATAAATGATCAAATGGTGGTTCTAAGTCTTTTTATGAGCCTTACTATGTTACTCCGGCTTTGGTGTTCTGTGTTTTTCATGCCGTTGCTTTGAAGTATGCCGTTACCAGCGTGGGGCGGGTTCTTCACGTAATCCCTCATCGTAACTCCTCGTAAAATAACGATCAAACTTCGAACAGGTGAGTTCTCGTTTAATCTTACTATTACATTTGGAAACTAAAGTCCCAACACCTCTGCTCAGTTCACAATAACCAACCTGATCTCCCGGAGGCTCAGCACTTCAACTCCCCCGTCCCATTCCGAATCCGACCTTTCTGTCCTGGGCCTCCTCCATGGCCAGAGTGAGGCCCATTGTAAATTGGAGGAGCAACACCTCATATTTCACTTGGGCAGTTTACACCCCAGCGGTATGAACATTGACTTCTACAATTTCAGGTAGTCCCTGCTTTCTCCTCTCCCTTTCCAGGTCTCCCTCAGCCCACTGTCTCCGCCTCTTCCTTTCTTCTTCCTGCCCCTCCCCACCCTCACATCTGAAGAAGGGTCTCGACCCGAAACGTCGCCTATTTCCTTCGCTCCATAGATGCTGCCTCACCCGCTGAGTTTCTCCAGCATTTTTGTCTCCCCCATTATAACTGTTCTTTTTCCACTTCTTAGTAATGTCTCCACGTGTTTGCTCCTCTATATTTCTCCAAGAACTATAGAATACAGCCAGTTTCCCTCCCTCTGTTTCTTATCTCTAACTAGATTCTAACTTCGACCTCTGTCCTTGCATTCTGTAATCTTTAATGTACAGTCCTGCCATTTATTTGCGCCAAATTTATGTTATTGTCACATCATATTTCCAAATGGCATCAAGTTCACTACAAATATTTGGGCCAAAGAGGCTGTTCTTGTACTAAACTGCTCTATGTTCTATGACAATCTCTACTTGTTGTTCAACCCTTTATTACAAAACTATTCCTACAATAAACCAAATTTATTTGTTATTTCACTTTCATTTCATTGACACATGTTAAAGCTACATCAAATTAAACCAGTGTGTGAACTGTTCCCCATTAATGTTATTACTTTCCCTTACTTTTACTCTCTTTGCTGGTCCATTATTATGGGTTTATGCTCTAACCCTTCCTGATACATTCTGGGTATCAAATCCATATCATTGCTTAGTACTATTGCCTTTCTCTTTACCTTCTCAAACACCCTCTTACCCGAATCATTATTTCCAGCACAGCTTTTCTCCCTTCCAATTCTACACTTCCAATTCGACCCAACCCACTGCCAAATTTGACCGGAGTCACGTGAGTGACTTCGTGAAGACCCCGCCAGCACGCATGCACGACATATCGTCGACCGCATGCGAAGCGACAGGCAGGAAGGAGGGTCGCTCCTCCACTGGAACGGACCTGCAGGTAAGGTTTTTTTCCTTTCAGGGACTCTGTGGGACAGAGTATCCCACCAACGGGCCGCCTCGAGACTGACTGCGGACCGCAGACCGCGGGCAGTCAGCGGTGGCGGCAGATCTCACCTCAGAAGTCGGGCAGCCCGTTGACCCGGCAGGGTCCGGGCTCACAGGGCGGGTGGGGAGCGCTGCTCCACCAGGGGCCAAACCTGACGGAAATATGACCAACAGGTAAGTTTTACTAACCTTGAGTTGGTTGGGTTTCTGTATTGTTTAAATCCCTTACAGAAACTTCGTAATGCAGAAAACGAGCAGTAAGAAGGCTGCTTCAAGCATGCCATTGAAGACCGCGGGACTTCGGAGCTAGGTCGGCGGCCAACATTCCCGGAGTTGACCGGATTTCCGGCAGCACCCGTACCTCAGGCCGGGAAGACAGGGCAGAAGTCGGGGAGCCCCGCACAATCGGGACCAGACTCTCCACCGCAGCAGTCCAGGGAGCTGCATACTGGCGGTAGGACTGCGCAGGATCAGGGTAGTTAAGACCCCGACTCCCCACCGCTTCAGTCTGTATGAAACAGACCAGCGGCAAAAAAGTGCGGAAGACGGGGCCAGGTTAAGGGACACCCCGACTTGCACGACATGACAGGGAGTCATGTAGCCCCGTAGGAGCGGCTGGCACCGACTCCTCACCGTCGCAATAGACAGGCGGAAAAAACAACAGGAGGTTGTGTAGCTCCGCAGGATTGCAGATTGCAGACCGGTGGCGAAACTAAACACGTCGAGTAGCCCTGCAGGAACGGCATGCACCAACTTTGCGTCGCATCAGTCCCGAAGACACGGGACTGGTGGCACGCCCGCGCGGATGCCGTGTAGCCCTGCTGGAGCGGCTGGCACCGACTCCTCACCGTCGCAATAGACAGGCGGAAAAAACAACAGGAGGTTGTGTAGCCCCGTAAGAGCGGCTGGCACCGACTATCTACCTCAGTCCCATAGACATCACCTCGACGAGGTGCGGGCTGTCGGTAGAGGCCCCATTCGTTCATCAGAACTTGGGGAAGACGACTTGCCGTCCGCAGATAGCAGCGGCAGTCGCATAGCTCGAATGGAGCACATGGTCGATCAGCTGCTCGAAAGGGACCTACTCCATCAGGAGCGTGCGTCCCTAGGATCCCAAACATCAACGGCAGGGACCATGACAGGGCTGTCCAACATCTCTCCCTCCTCAGTAGGGGGCTCCAGAAGTCAGGCACTAGCTAACTTCGAAGAGGGGTTGGCTGAAGACCTACAGTTGCAAGGGATGCAAGAAGAGGAACTTCTGGGAATGGTGTCTAAGTTCGCTCAACCATCCCAGAAAGGGCAACCTCTTCAGCCAAGGCTAACGGCAAGCATAAACTACCTGACAACACACCAATTACAGGAACAGGTAATTTCGGAGACCACAAGCAAATACATGGCCCAGAAAATTGCGTGTTGCTGAACGTCCATACCGTGAACACACCCATGTGGGGAAACATCAGCCCTGGCATAAGGGCACAGGGAAAAATTCAAAAAATCCTGAAACTACTGACCTCAGGCATCACTGCGTTTGCCAGGTCAGTTGATGGTATGTACATGACGGAAGAGCAGCAGGATGCATCCATGAAGCGTATGCTCTGAAATACGCAATATGAGTTCAATTGCTTCGGAAAAGCTCTATCCGTCCTACACTCAACCCCAAAAATTGCGGGTTTGTGAAAGGCCACTGCTACATCACCACCAAGACAGTTGTTCGGTGATGACCTGCCCAAACAGGGGAAAGACCTAGACGAGGAAGTTAAAGCGGTAGGTTTTATAAAACCGCCTTCCTCTGGCAGACCTCCAGCGTATCGTCGGCAGCATCCATATGCAACATCTAACAAGCCTGGGTTCAACCCGATAGAGTGACGGGAGCAAACCCAAAGGTCGCGCCTTATCATCAGAGGCCTGTTTAAGCCAAGGCTCACAGCGACCAGCCTGAAAAATGTGTCTACCCTACACCCCAGCACCACAGCAACCCAAGAAAGGACAGAAACATGTCCGTCTACAGATAGACAATACCACAGTGTTGGCATATTAAACCATATGGGTGGTATCAAATTGATATATTGGGATGAATTGGCAAACATAATTTGGCACTGGTGCATTTAAATATTTGGATATCAGCTACATACCTTCCAGCTACGCTTAATACAGTGGCAGACACCAGGTCACGAGTATTCAATGACAACACCAAGTGGATGTTGAACCCCCAAATATTTGCTAATATTATAGCTAAGTATGGAACACCAGATATCGACCTCTTTGCGTCCAGGTTGAACCATCAGATACCAACACGTGTTTTGTGAGAACTAGATCCTGGGGCAGTAGCAATGGATGCGTTCTCGCTACATTGGGAGAAATTGTTCTTCTATGCATTTCCCCCTTCTGCCTCATCAGTCGGGTATTGCGGAAAATCCAGCTAGATTCTGCATCAGGGATTTTGATAATACCAGTCTGCCCCACACAGCCATGGTTCCCGGTGGTCCTCGACATGGTGAAGAAACCATGGGTGCAGGTTCCTAAATGCCCGAACCTACTGATGCATCCCATATCAGGGGAGAGTCATCCGTGCCGTGGTCATCTGAACCTGTTGGCTTACAGGTTCTGAAGAGACCTTTGCTGGAATTCGGGCTGTCGAACAGGACCATAGATATCATCACGGCATCGTGCAGAGAGTCCACGAGGTAGCAGTACCTTACCCATGTAAGGAAATGGGAGGCCTTCTGTTCCAGGCCTAATATCACCTACGACTGTCATCATCACAGATGTGCTGGAATTCCTTGCGGGCCTTCACTATGATGAGGGCTTCAGCTATAGTGCCATCAATAATACCAGAAGCGCATTGTCATCCTACCTCACCATCGGAGTAGGATCCCATCAGTTGGTGTCGAAACTCATGAGGGGTATTTTTAATTCTTACCCTCGTAGACCACGATACAATATGACCTGTGATATTGGGGTAGTGTTGTCCCTACTCAGGAGTTGGTCACCAGTTTCGGAACTCCCACTGGCTAAACTCACCTACACAGTGGTGATGCTAATGGCACTTATACAGCTCAGCGGGTCCAGACCCTCCACAAACTAAACTGGACAGGATGGTCTCGACCCCTCCCAAGGTAACCTTTTTTATTGATGAATTACTTAAACACCATAGACCTAGTACAACCGGTCTTAAATTAGAATTCCATGCATATCCCATTGATGTACGCCTCTGTATAACCACCTATCTCTGACATTATATTAATGTCACCCAAAATATAAGGAGAATGGAAACAGGTCTATTCATCAGTTTAAAGCCCACATCACAGGGTAACTGTGCAGACAATTTCCAGGTGGCTCAGGGTGGTGTTGGATGCAGCAGGGGTAGACACTGATATTCAAATCTCATTCTACCAGGGCTGCGTCCACATCAGCGGCGAGGACCATGGAGGTACCCATGGTCCATGTCCTCGCAACAGTGGGCTTGGCCAATGGAGACACGTCTCAACGGTTTTATAATAAACCTGTGGCCACTCCTGCGACGTTTGCAGATACTGTTTTAAGTTCTGTTTCTTGAACAGTTCCCGAACTCAGGGTTTTTTTTTGTTTGTATTAATGAATACATTATTGTTTTTCAGGTCTGTTACAAGTCTGAAATACGTTAACACACTTCCTCCATCAGGTATTACGGCAGTGTGTGAGCATGGACGTGGTCCAAGGGCATGAAATCACAGAGCTTTGAAATCTTCACGAAGTCACTCGCGTGACTCCGAAGTGAAAGATTAAATAAGAACTTACCAGTTTGAAGTTTGATCCTTATTTTATGAGGAGTTACGATGAGGGATTTTGTGCCCTCCACTCGCAACCCTCTATCATAAGGTCAACTGTTATATGGTTTCTCTTAATCTTGCTATCTCCAGTCAGTTCTGCTATCTGTGATTTCATACCGCTGCTATGAAGAATGTCGCGCATGCGTGCTGGCGGGGTCTTCACGAAAAACCCTCCTCGTAACTCCTCATAAAAATAAGGATCAAATTTCAAACTGGTAAGTTCTCGTTTAATCTTACTATTATATTAACCCCTCCAAACAGTACTACCATATTCATCAATGAGTTTATTGGTCCCATCCCTATTGAGCTGAAACCCATCTGGCTTTCAGAGATCCCATCTCTCAGAAACCATCCCAGTACTGGTAATTTCATTCAACTCTCAGTACTGATAATAATTCTGAGATTTCTATATTTTGGAATTCTTGCTTTACAACCTGTTTTGTAGCAGGACTCTAAACTCTGCCTGCAAAACCTCATGGCTCTTTCTACTCATGGCTTGATATCATTTTCTCCTTAACAAAGAGAGAACAGAGTTAGGAAAAAGCAGTTTAAATGATCAGTTTCTAACAAGATCAATGCCTCTGTCACCAACAGCACACAAGAGATCTTATTTTTTTAACATGTTTCAGGTTATCTGTTATGTGTTTGGATTGTTGCTCACTGATACTGATGATTTACCGGACTATCTATGGATATTTTTTAAACAAATAATGGTTAGCTACAAAATTGCCAGTAGATAATTATAACAGCATGTTAGGCGAGTGCTACAACAATTTGTTGTAATTTTCTGTATTGATTTAACCAGGTTTATCAATTTGAAATCTACAAAGAACCTAAAATTTGCATGCTTTATTCAAGGACATAAATAACTTTATTCAAGGACTTAAACAAACAGGGAAAAAGACCAGAATAATTACACCTCAAAATAATCAAATTTTAACATTTCTATTTTGGCCTAAAATTATTCAACTTAATACTTCCTAATTGAAATTATTATGAATTGTGTTCACTCCCTTGCTCTTTCTTTCACTTCACTTTCTTCTTTTGTCTCTTTTACCTATTTATCACAGTGTGAAGGTTGAAAGAGAGAATATTAATCTGTAAAAATGAAGGCTGGCTTAGTCATATGTATCCTATACTGAAAGGCTGTAATGATGGAAGGATTCGCTCCGTCAGCAAGGTTCGTGGGTTTGATAAATGTGTAGCATTCGGTACTGATTCTCATATTCTCCTGAAAGCTGTGCTTTGATTGCTGGGGCATGGTGCTTTCAGATCTTACAGGAGACCTGCGCCATTCTTCCCTGAACAAGAGCAAAAGCCAAGGGTAAATAAGGGACAAATGTGCCCTGTTTCATTTAATGCCACAGTCTCCTTTCAAATTCTTAAAATAAATCTTTCTGCACAATTATATTTAAAATAAGCATTCTGTAGAACAAACAAGCTCCTGTAACTCTACAAATGTGGAAGGTAAATGAAAATGAAACTAGAAATTATCTGTTTGTGTAATTAGCGTGCATTAACTTTTTAATCTTCAGAGACCATCTGGAAAGCACCTGCCAAATTCTGTATCTCATCAGTCTGATTGGCTGTGGGTCAACATAGTATGTTGGTTGATTGATTAGGTTTGTCAATTTCTTGATAGGGATTCAGTGCTTAACTGTGATTTGACAATTCCTTAAAGTAAAAATGGGAGAAACACTTAAACATTTTGTTTTGCATATTGCTAAAGCTGAAAATCCTTAACTTTAGTAAACTAGATTTCCTTGTTTGCCTTTTTTTACAATGCCTTTCAAGAAAGCAGAACATATAGTGAAGCAATTCAAGTTGGCCGTTTCTAACCTTAACAAGTATATAACAATGTGTAAACTGATTTTTTTTCTCCCCATTTTGTCAATATGTGTATAGGGTATGCTAGCTATACCTATAATGGTTGATAATCATATGTCTGTGAAAATGGTTATAATTTTAATGAACCTCAAATATGAATGTCCTCGATTTGCCCTTTATCCTCTGATTCTGACAACTTTGCACCCAGAATTTCAGATGCAGCAGATGCAGTCAATTTTCTGATCTTATAACTGTATTTTTTGTAGTTTTATTCTTACTGAGTTTATTTTGTAGTTTTGGTCCCTTTATGGATTTTAATCTCCAAGTATATGCTGAATCATAAATTGAGAAACTTGCCCAAGTGCATATCCTTAAACATGTCCTGGCTAATGTACACAAATGATTGTTGAATGAGCTGAAACTTAAATTCTTAGACTGATATAAGATATAGATGAGTATGGCTTTAACGTTTCCTCAGGCCCCAAACAATTATGATGATTTATGCTCATCTAAGCCTTTTTTAAGTTTTTTTCCTGATCTGATAAAGATAATTGGGCAAAACGTGACATGTTCAAATTGGGTGAAACAAAAGATGAATTTTCAAGTTTGATTTTTGGATTACACCCTCAGAGGAAACTAAATGAATGAGCTAGTAAGAATGGATATATTTTTCAATAATTGCCATAGTACCCGTAGTCACTGTATCTGTTACAAAGCAGGTACAATAAATATATTTCATAACACTAGCAATTTATGTGATTCTTTGCCTAAGGAATTTTTATAGGAGTCGCATGAAAAATATTAATTTCTTATAAGGCCCTTTATGTCAAATGGCCTGCAATTCTGATTAGTTATAGAATTTCTGAGATAAATTAACAGGTGTAACAATTTGCAAAGCCGTTGAATATAAGATACCTGATTTGACTTTTTATTACATTTATACAGCTTGATTTAAACAAGTAAATCTTAAATACTCGATGAGAAGAGCAACATTTTACAAACCATAAAGATAAATTTTCAAAGGCAATTTTTTGATTAGGAAGGTTAAACTATAAATGTCCATATTTGACTTTTGTAGAGTGACATTATAAAACAAAATATGACCTTGAGGAACATGACATACTTGCACAATCAATGGATGGTTTTACTGGAAGAGTGAAGTAGAGAGTTTTAGGAAAAGAATTCCAGAGCTGAGTGTCATAATAGCACAAGTCATGCTTGCCACTTGGAGAGCAATTAAATTTGTGAGCAAGCAAGGAAGGAAGATTGAATTTTGGCAGAGTGCTGCAAAGTTGAAACACATTAGTGAGAGGCATATACCAGAGTTTTGGGTGATCTCAAGTTATGGAGGGTAGAAGGAAAAAAATACATTTTAACTTAATGTAGACCTTTTGTATGAACCAATTTGTGCTTCTATTGTGTTCATGAGGAAAGCCTTTTGTCCTTTTTTGGTTAAGTATTTGTATCAATTCAAATATCTGTCATTCAATAATCTTGCAATTATTGTTTAATAATATTCAAAAGATGGAATATGATGTTAACTTGGATTATTGGAAAAAAATTGTAGGGGCATTATAAACCTCGTGTTTATCTATTATGATAATGCTATTGCATGATTACTGCAATATGGAAAAAGTGAGTGATATGATTATCATGGGCTTAATATCATATGATATATCATCATATCATTACATTTTGACAGTCCTAATTGAAAAACACTTATTGTAGCTTCAGGCCAGATTTCATTCAAACAAAAGCATCTCTAGGGAGTGTAGTTAACTAAAAAACAGTATCTTTGAAAGAAATTGCAAAGAAAATAACCCCCTTATGTTTTGTTCAACACTCATATTTGCTAATATTATACAGTTTTAATATTTATAAAATCTCACTTCCAACTGATTTTTTTTCAATATTCTATTAATTCAAAATATATTTACTAAAATCCTTTTTTTAATGGCTAGTTTAGGGCATACAAGATAGTCCTTCGCTCCTTAGATGCTGCTGCACCCGCTGAGTTTCTCCAGCTTTTTGTGTAACCCTAGGGCATACAGAGTTGTGTTCAGTGGTAATAGCACAATGATATAAAACAGTTTGCCAATTCCTTGGAAACATTTGTCCTTGCTCCTTCCTGTGATCCTTTCATAGCTTGTGCTTTAAGTAGGTTTCTACCCTGCTTTAAGGTCAGTGCCATAGTAGATCACATGCAGGAAAATTCATGAGAACAGATTGGAGATAATTTTACAAAATGCTTTTCCCTTTCTCTTTATGGGATAATGACAATGTACCATTCTATTTCCTCTGCAACAATGGCGGAGCTTAGAATTATAGACTAAAGCCATATTATTACACGGATTCGAAGTATGCTGCATAATAATGCTCTGTTTAAAATGCATCCAACAACAATGATCCACTTCTAAAAAAGCATTGAGAATTAATGGGATAATTGGAAGTGTAGAATATGAAACGGGTGAATTGGCAATGCAGAATATTGTTCTTCAGCGTACTGCAGGGTTCTGTTCTCTTTTTTCATATGTTATAAATGTCTAGAAGATAATATCGTATCGTATATCAGCATATACATCCATAATAAAAACTAGAAGTTTGTAGAAGAATGTATTTAATATTTTGAAGGTTGGAGAAAAGCTATGTAAGGTACTGTATTCCTTTCTTGCAGTTAGTAGCAAGATCAGCTATTTGTATTTATGTGTACATAGCGTTGCCTAAATTGTCATATAGCACTTCACATTTACCTGGTGGCATTTATATGGTGAATAAAATTGATCACCATAGTTTTTTTTGAAGCTGGTGAGGGTTGAGAGGGAAAGAAGTAGAGAGAAAAATAACATTTCTTTAAGGGAGAGAATTTCAGAGGTTTTATTATTCTGCTACCTGAAGCCACTGCTGCCAGTGGCTCATATGGTATAATGTAAATAAATGCAAAATAATGTATTGATGGATAAGACATTGGCAGAGGATTACAAAATTAATAGTAAAAATATTGACCGAGGATCTTGGGGTCAGGATGAAGAAATCTTGCAAGTTGTCATCCTGTGTTTGACAGCTATTTAAAAAAGAATTTATGAACTTTAATGAAGAGGAAAGGAGAGGAGATCAAGGGACGTAATCCTATCATTTTACAGAAATGTAAGGGATCCAATTAGAATATTGTGTGCAGTTTGTAATCTGTTTCTTAGAGTCACCTGTGTTTCATTAAGCATCTCTGTCTAGCCTGCAACATATCCTCCCACCTCATTATTTCTGGCAAAGCAGAAAAGTAGTGATGGTGAATAGATTAACTGTTTTGTTCTTTGGCATAGATAATGATTTTAATTGTAATCTTTATGTGAACATATTTTGAGTTCTTCACCTTTTTCGTTGAACTTTTTTTAAAGACCACGTTGAGGTTGTTTTCAACTTAGTAATTGTGTGAAATGATTATTAGGGCTGAAGATTTTTTTATTGCCTTATCACAATAAAACAGATCTATCTTCATGAGTTTATAGTGTATCTGGTTCCCATACCTAAATTCTGGCAACAATGTTAATTGAGCTGGTGAATGATATTAAACTGTTAGTAGTAAACCTGTTTTTTATTCTCCCTTTTTGTGACAATGCAAAACATATATTCAAAAATTGAAATGTATGTATTTGTTGCAATCTGATGTTCTCCTTCAATCAACAGCTACTGTTGGAGGAGCCAAATCAGCAAGAAAGTGTAGAGTTCTTAATGACGAGGCTACTGAGGTAATAGGCCATATCATGCTGGTCAATAGCTTCTGGCTCCACAGAAATGGCGAATGGTTAGATGCTTGCATCGGACGACATCACTAATCTGGATGAGTGGTGCCAGAACAGCAATCTTTCTCGCCATTTTAGCAAGACCAAGGTGCTGATTGTTGACTTCAGGAAGGAAAAGCCGAGGGACTCCTCCATTTGACTCCACATGCACAGAATCCAATGTTTCTCATGGTTCAAATATCAAGGCACCATACCAGACTTACTCTTGCATTGACAGAGTAGTAACACCTGAAATGAAATTCTGGATGCAATGCACATCTAGTCCTCTTTTTTCGGAATGGAGATCTGACATAGAATCACTGACACAATTTATTTGAATGGGATCAGCAACCCATTGGAAAATAAAAAGTCCCTTACCTTATTGTACTTTATTGTAATTTTTTCAAACAGCTAACAAATCATTGTGTTTTTAAATTTATTTATTTTTTATTACATAAATTCAACTTAACAGATTTGTTGCTAACTATCAGAGATATTTAAGAGCTACTAAAGATCCTTTTACAGACTTTGACAGCTTGTAATCCATCAAAGGCTGTCATGGAAATTTTGGGCGTGGCCTTGTAATTCACTGGCTGAGGCCTAAGTATATTATGAAACCCATTCAACCTGGGCAGATGCCTCTAGCGGACCATGTCCCTCCATTATAGTCATCATTTTTCAGCAGCTGAAGGTCAGTTCCTTCAGTCCTTGGCATCTGGAAAACACAAGTGCAAAAATGCAGCAAGTGTGGGTTGAAAACTTAGGTAGAGAACAAATCCGGGACATTCTGGCTCACTTGGTGTATTGGTTTTGATTTTTCAGAACCCTCTGGATTTTGGGATGCTTTCCATAGATTGGAAGGTATTTACTTTTTAAGGAGGGAGGGAAAAGGAGAGAACCATAGATCAGTTAATCTAATATTGGTGGAAGGAAAATGTCAACAATCAATTATTACAGAAGTTGTAGTGTGATTGGGTAGATGTTAACATGAATTTATGAAATGGAAATCACATTTTGCAAATCAGTCTTTGTTTCTCTTATCTAATTCAGTTTCTACTTTTTGGTTAGTGTCAGGACATGGCTCAGTGCCTGCAGCATCAAATGAACAATCTATTTTACTTGCTATTCAATGATTCTTGAAGCATTTTAATGCAGCGAGGGGAATGCATGGATATAGTATATTTAAATTTCAAACAGTTTTTTATAAGGTTCCATGCCCTAGCTTGTAGATAAAATTAGGACTCGTGGGATTGAGGTTGATGGGTTTTCTGAGAAAGAGTAAATTGATGATTTTCAGTTGACTGTAATTTGCAAGTAATTGTCAGTAGCACAATTTTTGTCTTAGCCATTTAGAAAACATATCAACAACTTAGAAACAATTATATACCAAAATGCTGCGACAAGAAACAATGTCAAACATTTCAAGACCCTACGAAGAAAGATCTAGTGACATCCAACCAATTTGACTGGAGCTACAGAGTGCCCACGATGCTTGGTCAATGCTGAAGTCTGTATGGGTTAACACCTGTGTGGAAACTCTTCACTTTTCTTTCAGAAACTAAAGTGGTTTGATGAAAACAAGCTGAGGATTTAGAAATTAGTTAATATGATTGCAATATGTCCTTAGATTAGAAATACTGTTATGTTTCAAGGGGGGTGGAGGAGAACTATTGCAGCTGAAGGCTGAGATCCAGCAGAAAAAGGGCAGATATTTAGTTGAAGTGTGTAGGACATCTAACCAATAACTGCAATATCTGTGGATTCTTCAAAATATTCAGACTCAAACAGCCAAGGAGCCAACCTACTGACTGTCAAAGATGAAGGAGATGAAGGAAGGACAGAGGAGCAAGCAGCACCCACTAGGCGGAGCACTTTGGAGATCTTCTCAACCAAGATTGTCTTTAATACAAGTGCAATTGATTCCATCACGTAGCATAATATGCACAATAGTCTTGGCCAGCACAGCAAGAGAACAAAAGAGCTGAAAAAAAGTTAGAATCCATGCTGAATTACTAAAACATGGTGGAGAAATACTTATGATGTGAATACATGTCCTCGTCCCCTCATCAGAAAAGAGAACAGCATGCCAAAACAAATGTAGAATACATTTGATGATCATTGTATATAGTCTTTGTTAACCTCACAATGATCTTAATTCAACCAATGGGAAATTATGGAAAACCCTCAAATTTGGCAATGCATTGGAAAAATGACATGAATTAATTGTATATGGCATGATAGATGTAAGACATGATCCTACACTGGTCTTCCACAAATTTAATCCCAGTGCAAACTAAACAAGGATGTGCTGTGACATCCTCTTCTTAATCTTCCTTGCTGCAATATTGTGCCTCACTTTCATTAAGCAAACCATGGAGTGGATTTAATGTAGAGGTGATCAGGAAGCTGTCTTTGACATTTCCATTTCAGAACAAAGATGCCCCTAAATTAGGTAATCAAATTACAAAAACAAGCAGCATAAGTTATCCAACACAAAAGCAATCAGAATGGTGGATCTTGCACTGAACTACTGTAAGATAAAGTGAAAAAACAAATCACTGGAACAACTTAGCTAGTCGTGCAGCATCAGTGAAAGCAAAGGGATGGTTGACATTTCTGGTTAATACCCTGTATCAGGACTGAGAACACATTAGAAAGCTAGAAACATAGAAAATAGGTGCAGGAGTAGGCCGTTCGGCCCTTCGAGCCAGCACTGCCATTCAATATGATCATGGCTGATCATCCGAAATCAGTACCCCATTCCAGCTTTTTCCCCATATCCCTTGATTCCCTTAGCCCTAAGAGCTAAATCTAATTCTCTCTTGAAAACATCCAGTGAATTGGCCTCCACTGCCTTCTGTGGCAGAGAATTCCACAGATTTACAACTCTCTGGGTGAATTTTATTTTCCTCATCTCAGGCCTAAAAGGCCTACCCCTTATTCTTAAACTGTGACCCCTGGACTCCCCCAACATCGGGAACATTTTTCATGCATCTACCCTGTCCAATCCTTTAAGAATGTTATATGTTTCTGTAAGATCCCCTCTCATCCTAAATTCCAGAGAATGCAAGCCCAGTCGACCCATTCTTTCATCATACATCAGTGGCGCCATCCCGGGAATTAACCTTGTGAACCAGTGCTGCACTCCCTCAATAGCAATAATGTCCTTCCTCAAATTAGGAGACCAAAATAGTAAGATTAAACGAGAACTTACCAAGTTTGAAGTTTGATCTGTATTTTACGAGGAGTCGCGGTGAGGGACTTCGTGAAGACCCCGCCAGCAGGCATGCGCGGCATCCTTCAAAGCAGCGGTGTGGAATCACAGAACCAACCATGACTGAAAATAGTAAGATGAAAACCGTAGAACTACCTGTTTGACCTGATGATAGAGGGTGGGAGCGGTGGGCACGAAATCCCTCACCGCGACTCCTCGTAAAATACAGATCAAACTTCAAACTTGGTAAGTTCTCGTTTAATCTTACTATTTTACTTCGGAGTCACGTGAGTGACTTCGTGAAGATTTCAAAGCTCTGTGATTTCACGCCCTGAACAACGTCCATGCTTATCACACTGCCGCCATTCTGATGGAGTAAGACTGTTAATGGAGTTCAGTTGACAGCGGCTGAAAAATCAACACAATTTATTAATCAACTAAACAACAACCCCTAATTCGGGGCCAGACATTTACTGAGCGGTACCCAGGATAGCTTCTGCGAATGTCGCAGGAACGGCCAGAGACTTGTTATAGAACCGTTGAAAGGTTTTTTCAAACTGGCCCAACCTGCAGTGGCGAAAATGTGGTCCATGGGCACCTTCATGGCTCTCGCTGCAGCCCTGGTGGAATAAGACTTAAAAAACGTTAGTAGCAACTCCTGTTTTAATAACTCTTTACCAAAGAATTTTATTTGACCAGGGTTGGCCACTATGGCGTCCAGTCGCAGTTTTTGTAACATCTGGGCTCGTTGGGCTGTCGCCAGTGCCATGAGCATCACCACCTTAAGGGTGAGCTGTTTCAAATGGTAGCTCATCTATTGGAGCCCAGCTCCTCAGTAGGGTCAGCATGATCCCCACATCCCACGTTACTGGGTCGTGGAGGGATTGGTATTGAATACTCCCCTCATTAGTTTAGACACCAGGTGGTGGGAGCTGATACTTATATCCAGGTATGAATACAGCGTACTCCTGTCGCTGTTGATGGCACTGTAGCTGAGGCCTGCATCAAAATGGAGGCCTGCTAGAAACTCCAACACATTCAGTATTGTTGCCGAGTTGGAGGACTTGTTGTTCCGGGCACAGAAACCTCCCACTTTCTGATTTGAGTGAGATATTGTTTGCGGGTGGATTCCCGACACGATGCTGCAATAAGGTTCATGGCTCTTGACGAGATGCCTGCCCGGTTGAGCGGTCTTTTCAGAACCTGCAAGCCAACAAGTTTAATGACCATGGCAAGGATGACTGACCCCCCTGTAATGGAGTGAGTAATCAATTTGGGATGTTTCCCAATCGCCATCCATGGTTGTTGTACATTTCTACAACCATCGGGTACCATGGTTGTGTAGGCCAGTCGGGAATGATCAATATGTCAGTTTCAGAGTCTAGTTTAATTTTCTGCAATACCCGACTGGTGAGGCAGCATGGGGGAAACGCGATATCCATTTCCCCCAATGGATAAAAATGCATCCAATGCTATTACCCCAGGGTCTGGTTCCCACAACACATACGTTGGTATTCGATGGTTCAGCCTGGACGCAAATAGGTCAATATCTGGTGTCCCCAATTTGAGCTATAATATCTCCAAAATCTGGGGGTTCAACATCCACTCAATGTTGTCATTGAAGACACGTGACCTGGTGTCCGCCACTGAATTAAGCTTCCCAGGCAAATAGGTTGCAGTAATCCAAATATTTCTTTCAATGCACCAGTGCCAAATTGTATTAGCCAATTCATTGCAAACTAGCGACCTAATACTACCCATATGATTGATGTAAACCATTATTGTAGCATTATCTATTCGAAAGCGGACATGTAATCCCATGAATTAGTACAGAAGCCCGCAGTCCATGAAATACCCCCAGCATTTCTATATAGTTTATCCCATGTGACTCCAGGAATGTAGACTCATGAGAGTTCCATCTGCCACCACAACTGGACATCGTACCAGTTGCTCCCCAGCCTGGTGCACTTGCGTCAGTTAGTAGCACAACATCAGGGTTGCTCCATATAATAGGTCAATGACATTCTTTAATATTATCTACCCACCATTATAGCTTGTTTCTAGCTTCCGGTGGTAACCAAAGTGGCCGATCAAAGCAGCCAGCATTTGTTTTTTAATGCTGTGATTTGT
The DNA here is from genome assembly GCA_035221665.1 of Okamejei kenojei. Classification (NCBI taxonomy): domain Eukaryota; kingdom Metazoa; phylum Chordata; class Chondrichthyes; order Rajiformes; family Rajidae; genus Okamejei; species Okamejei kenojei. The sequence continues at coordinate 53,737,603 of CM069140.1, read as the reverse complement.
GACCTTTGTGAATTTCAGTAGTGTAGCGGTCCGAATCGTGCAGCTGGGAATGTAGTTACCAATTTAGAGTTACCAATACCAATAACTTTCGCTGTTTGCCACATGGTCGATACCCTGGCGCAAACAAGATTGTGGCACTCTTCTGATATAGCAGTAGCTTTATTAGTGGGGATGATAAACTTCATTAAATTAGTGTCTAAGGTGAACACCAAATCCATAACCCGTAGCGGGTGCAGTTTTTTGATTTGTCTGGATGGATTACAATCCCAGCTTCTCAAGCAGAGCCTTGGTTGCAGCCACTCCTTGAATTGCCAATTGGAGGGTCTGCCCCATTATAAGGATTTCATCCAACATGCCATCACTATAATCTTGTTGTCGGAGAAGAGCCAATACAGGTAAATACCAACTTGGTAAACAGCCTAAGCTGTGATGGTTCCATTAGGCAATGCACCCTTCCAGACAACTTCAGAATTCCCTGTGAGCCTCAGCGATGGGCACCGTATAGCATGCTTCTTTCAAACTGATACATGCCATAAAGTACCCTGAGTAAAGCTTCCACCTAGCTGTTCCAAAAGCATCCATTTTGACATGGGTATATTGTACAAAAGTGTTCAACTCAGCTAAATCGATTATAACCCGACATTCCTCTTATTTTCGCCCTGCCTCCACCTCTTTTCGGGATAGAGTAAATTCCTACGAGGCGAATGCTGGGTATGGGAATCTATACCTCCCACGAATTATATACCCTTGAACACTTTGTAAAATAAACTCATCTGTGGTTACAGTTTTCCCCATATGTCCAAGGCCGCCCGCAATCGCCCACCTATTCGTACAGGAGGGATACTACGGCGTGAGAGGAGCCAGACCCCCTTACCTCCATAGTGAACGGCGGTTCCATACATACGGTGCTTCGGTTGGACGTTATGGAGGTTGACGGCCCGGCGGCCGCATTTCCCATGCAGGCCGCTGTTGGCCTTGCCCTAAATGGTCGTTGTATGTATTGAGATGGAGGTAGGTAGAATCTTTATGCCCTATCCGGCAGCCTTGGTTCACAGGTTGTATTAGGCTGTTGCCGGTGATATGGGTGAACTCTGACCGATGGAGTTTCATGAGGCCCACTGTTTTGGCCTCCTTTGTCCAATCCCTTCACCTGTTTGTACAGGTCTCCAAGCAACTGATGCGGCGGTGGAGCGGTAATGGTCGGCACAACCCCGCGAATTTGGGGTTTAGTGTGGGCTATATGGAGCTCTTACGCAGGCAATATATCTCATACTGGGCGTTGCATAGGAGTGCCAGTGCATCATGCTATTTACTGGACACATTATCCCCGATCAGGGTTTTGCAAAACGCCGTTATGCCCGTGGAGAACCTTTCTCCAAGGTATTATTGAGAATCTGACTCCAGAGTTGGTGCATACGTAGGCAATCAATGGTGCCCGCCAATTCGTGGTGCAGGGTTCACCTGTCTGGGTAGAAACGGCAACTTCACTCACCACATCCAGCATCCTCCTCATGCTCTGGTTCAGCGGTCACTGGCTGTCCCTGGTCGTCGTCAAACTCAGCAGCTGGGCAATCATTAATGCTTCTGGCTGTAGACGATGAGTAGCTGAGCGGAGTCCTTGCACGGCAAGTGGATGCCGTTCTTCTCGTTCTTGGTCCCGCTGGAGATGTTGGACCATTTAAGAGCTCCAACCGCTCAATGCGACCGTCCCTGCTATATGCAGCGGACAAGCCGACTTCCCCAGGCCCTGCGAATTCACTGGGGCTTCCACCATCGGACCTCACCCCCTTAGGGTCTATGGTCCAATGGCAGGTCGTCGTGACCTACAGCCCAAGTAGGGTCATACGACTCCCGCACGGACTCTCCGCTAGTCTGTCTTCTCCCAAACTGTGGCGGCCCACCTGGCAGATAAGAAGGCAGGTGAGTTGACTCGGCGCCGGCCCCCGGAACCTGGCTCCCCGGAGTCCGTGCAAGCTTACCTCCACACTTACACCATTACTTGGCGTGGAGGCGCATGGTCGGCCGCTCGCAGCGCTGAGCTGACCGACCGCTTCCTGCTGCCACCTCCGCCCTTGACCGCAGCCTGACGGGGTGTGTTGTCGGCGGTATCTGCTCCAGCAGGCCTACACGACGCAGCAGTGTTATGCCCGGGCTGCACGATGGCAGATATCCCTGGCTGCGGTACGCAATGCACTTTGCAGGGCTCTCCTGTCGTGCGGCTGTCCCCCGGCCCAGCCCCCTCGGGTCTACTGGAGCTCGGGGAGAGGTTGCCTGTAAAAGAAAACAAGACCCCTTGCCACGTACCTGTATCCCCCCTTATTCTCTTGGGGGACGGGGGCTCGGAGTCTGGACCTGTTGCTTGCAGCTCCATAGCGGTAACCCATTCGGGTGAGTCGGCCCCTGTATTAGCGGGAGTGCCCGACTTCCGCATTCCTGCCCCCACCGTTGCGTTAAAGCTGCCGGCGTTCCGTGCAGCTCCGGGGACAAGGGCCGTCGGCTGGCCGCAGCTCAGCTCCGCGCCCGACTTCCGCATGCGTTGAAGCTGCCGGCGTTCCGTGCAGCTCCGGGGACAAGGGCCGTCGGCTGGCCGCAGCTCAGCTCCGCTCCTCGGCAGCATCGTCCTGCGGCCCTTGTCCATGCTGTGAGCGTTTAAGCTGCCGGCGTTCCGTGCAGCTCCGGGGACAAGGGCCGTCGGCTGGCCGCAGCACAACTCAGCTCCCCGACAGCGTCGTCCTGCGGCCCTTGTCCATGCTGTAAAGGAAGGTAATACTTACCTGCCGGTCTTGTGAAGGAAGCCGGTGGGGAGAGCGCACTCCCCCCCCCAGCTGCCGCTGCAGATGCGTGCGACGATATGCCGCGCATGCCTGCTGGCGGGGTCTTCACGAAGTCACTCACGTGACTCCGAAGTAAAATTGCACACAATACTCAAGATGCGGCCTCACCAGGGCCCTGTACAACTGCAGTAGGACCTCCATGCTACTAAACTCAAATCCTCTTGCAATGAAGGCCAACATTGGCTTTATTCACTGCCTGTTGTACCTACATGCTTACTTTCAGTGACTGATGTACAAGCACACCCAGGTCTCGTTGCACCTCCCCTTCTCCTAATCTGACTCCATTCAGATAATAATCTGCCTTCCCGTTCTTGCGACCAAAGTGGATAACCTCACATTTATCCACATTATACTGCATCTTGCCATGCATCTGCCCACTCACCCAATCTATCCAAGTCACCCTGCAGCCTCATAGTATCCTCCTCTCAACTCACGCTGCCACCCAGCTTTGTTTCATCCGCAAACGTAGAGATGTTACATTTAATTCCCTCGTCTAAATCATGAATATATATTGTAAACAACTGGCACCCCAGCACTGAGCCATGCGGCACCCCACTAGTCACTGCCTGCCATTCTGAAAAGGACCCGTTAATTCCCACTCTTTGCTTTCTGGCTGCCAACCAGTTCTCTATCCATGTCAATACCCTACCCCCAATACCATGTGCTCTAATTTTGCACACTAATCTCTTGTGTGGGACCGTGTCAAAGTAAACAGTATCTAAATGTATGAGGGAGAAACTGAAGCTGGTAGGAAATTGGTGGAACCAGATTGGGGGATGGGGTTATAGGCAAGGTGGAGCCAGGTGGAAAGAGGGTGATTGTGAGTCAGAGACTGGAAAGGGTGCCATTGTAAGATTTTCTACAATTTAACAGTTGTAGAAACTGTTCCTGAACCTGATGGCATGCGACTTCATGAAGTAACGAGATGAAGGTATGGCCAGGATGGTGGTGGTCCTTGATGATAGCTGCTGGCCTCTTGAGGCAGTGTCTTATGTAGATGCTTTTGATAGTGGCAAGGGCTATTCCCAGGATGCACACGCTGGTCATTGGGGTTCCTCGTGGCAGTATCAGGTAAATTTAGCAACTCTGCACTACTGAAATTAGATTGTAATGGAAGGGGGTACTGGTCAAAGTTAGGCCGACAACAGAGCAGTATGAATTTTCCAACCAATCTATTTATTGCACACTATTTGGTTTCCCTTGCAATTTTCATTGAATTACTGCATTTGGAGCTGTGCTACCTGTTTTCTATTCCTTGAACAGCAAAGTTACATTATGCTGCCTGTATTACTGAGTTACTCCGGCACTTTGTGTTTGGTTTAAACAAGTATCTGCAGTTCCTTCCCACACAAGGTACGTTAATGTTCCTACTCCTACTGTTGTCAGGTACATATTAAACTGGTTGATTCTTTTAACATGCCAGTAACTTTATAAAAATGGCTAATCTTAATTATTGACAGTTCTGAATTGCTTCATTTACCTCTTCACATTGCTATAAAACATTGCATGATTGTTTTTATTTGTCATCTATTCGCAGTATATTTACCGGCAGCTACAATGTTCAATATTGCAGGGTGATATAAAAAAAATTGGATGCTGCAGATGTTTGGTTGCTTCACACAATTGATCCTTACAATAACAGAATTTGAGCAAAATAAAGTTTTTTAGAAGTTTTTTATAAAACTGATTTGTAAGACCATTTTACTTGTACTCCTGATTGAACTTACAGTGCATGGAGATAGCTGATTATATGTTTCCATCTTACATGCTACAATGTAATTTCAGAGTGTGCTCAGTGTATGAATGTAATAGTAGCTGACTCGCTGATGTTACAGTATGTGTCAGAATATTAAAGGCACTAATGGAAAAGCTCCCAGATTCACAAGGGGACACCATTTCCACAGATGTTTCGGATGGCTAGTCACTAAACTAATGGGGCAGAATCCAAAACCATGGCAAAAGAGGCTGCTTGAAAATGAAAAGGGAGATGAACAGCGCCCAATGGAAGTCACATTTAAAATTAAATACTTTTATTGGGATCTTTTTGCAGATATGGAATATTAACAATAGTACAAGGGACATGTCTGGATAGCAATTGCTTGGCAGGCTTTATCGCAGAATATGAAACTGTATCATATGAAATCCAATAGTGTCTGAATAGATATGCCGATTCATTTTGAACGTCTGTTTTGACAAGCTAGGCTGCTCTTGTTGAATGGCAATGGTAAATGTGAGCTTGCTCGCGCATTTCCTTTTCTCCTGCTTTCTTTACTAAGCCTTTCTTATAAAATTGAAAAAGACCTAGAATAAAAGTAAAACCGGTTCAGGTTATTTTTAAATGATAAGAGGGAAAGGTATATGAAGGCTTGTTTAGATAACATTAAGATGGTTATTGTTGGTGGAAGCCTGTGTGAGATATAAGCTTCGAACTCTGATGACATTTTCCCTAATACAAGTGTTTAATATTTGATGTATTGGGATAAATAGGATCTATTTTGAATCAAATTGAGTTCCTAAGTAAGAATCTATTACAGGATGAAATCTGTGATTTGACAGCAAAGTGGGCGATGTTATTCTTGACTAGTTACTGCAATCGGCTTGCAGTAGAGTTAGATATTTTTTTCTGTGCTTGAGTAAACACAGCTTATCCACTGCTGCATTGAAGACTGTCTGCCACAGCAAGTGTTGAAAATCAGAGAATTGTGAAAAATATATATCTTCTAGATGCGCTGGGACGCATCCTCAGTGATGTGACCTGGGGACATCGGGTGTTTCGGGTCTCACAACATCAGACACCCTCGACCAGGCAACCCAGCCGGGGTTGATAAGGCCCTGACTTGCGTCCCAGCAGCAACCGCCAACGGATCAGCCATCTTCATAACTATTCTGTAGGGGATGGGAGACTCTAGTGCGTGGAGGGACTGGGCTCTGTGGGGTGAGTCCTGGCCGGGCTCCTCCTGCATCTCACCAGGTTCAAGGCCTGTGTCCTGCACCTCTTTTTCCTTCTCCGAGCATTTCATTCTCGCCTGATGGATTTTTAGGCCACGGTGGTTCATTAGGCCTTTCCATAGCTTTGTTGGGTGTCTTTCTCACAAAAGACAGAGACTGGGGTGCTAACCCAGCCTGTCCCGGGTGCCGTCTTTCCGTGCCGTCAACTGTCTCTCCAGTAGTCACCAAACTATACTTGGTTGTCACCCAGTCTTTTCCTGGGTGCCACTGGCTGAGCCAGACTTCAGTGTGAAAAATATACATCTTCTAGATACGCTGGGAAGCATCCTCAGTGATGTGATCCTTTTTCCTGTCAAAATGAATGACAATAATTTTGTTGAAGTTTTTAACAATAATTTGACTGTTCAGCATATTTACTATTGAGGAATAATTGTTCGATTTTAAACCAGATTTTTGTGTACATTATTATAAATGGATCATATCAGTGAACAGAAGCTCACAACAATGCAACGTGCAGTTGCTTTTTACACAGTTGTCATACTATTTTAATTTAATCACTTTTTCACATTTTAGATGGCTCGGAGGATTGAGTTTGCGAATACTCCGTTTTCCTGATAGTTTTGGTCCCTTTTCCCATTTTTTATAGCCTGTTGGCAATATATCATGTTACCTTCTTTATTATAAACTTTAAGCAAGTGCAGTCAGGTGGGTATTTAAGATTTACCATCATTTTCTTTTGTTCCTGGTAGGGAATAATAATTTTTGCTATTCTATTTTATTTCTGATTATTCATGGGATAATAGTCTCATTATTACCCAGAATTTATTGTCCTGGAACAATGATGCCAAGTCTGTTTCTTGACCTCCTGTATTCTCACAGTGAAATTCAGTTGGTATTTCCGGAACTGAAAACGGCATGCATCCCAACTCACATTTTTCCATATTCCCCTAAACATCCTAGTACATCCATCCTTATTTAAGGGTGGATGTAAATGCTTTGGAAGCAGTTCAGAGAGGATTACCAGACTGATACCTAAAATGGTCTTCTGAGAAAAGGGTAGACAGTACACTTTAAAAGTTTATTCTGGAGTTTAAATCAAAGGAGTGATGTGTTAACTAAAACATATAAGATCTTGAGGGGTCTTCCCAAGGTGGGTGTAGAAATTATGGAAATATCACAAATGGGGGTCAATGTTTAAAACTAAAGGTGACCCATTTAAGAGGGAGCTGAGGTGACTTCATTGGTGTCACTGTACCTTGGTACTTGACAATGTCATCCTCAAAGGTGTAAAAAGCAGTCTTTATAAGTATTGTAAAGTCTGGGATAGATACTTGATAATAACCACAGGGTGTAAGATCACCAGGAGAGATGGAAGTATGAGCTGAGATTCTAATGAGATCAATCAAGTTAGTGTTGAATGAAGGGTTGAACTAGGTTTATATGGTATACTGCCATTTACTGCCATACATTTCTTTGCAGACTGGATATTGGTTGCTGTAATTGACTGTCACACCTACAGTTAATGATAATTCCTGTGTGCTGTACAAGTGTGTCCACACCGGTAATTGGTTCTGCAATCACCAAACTTCACTTGTTTAAAAACCTTTTTTAAACCCTCACCTGCTACCCCCCCTCCCCACCTCACCTGCATCCACCCTGCCAAAGCCTATAACCATATAACCATATAACAATTACAGCACGGAAACAGGCCCTCTCGGCCCTTCCAGTCCGTGCCGACCATTTGTTTTCCCCTAGTCCCATCTACCTGCACTCAGACCATACCCCTCCATTCCCTTCACGTCCATATACCTATCCACTTTACTCTTAAATGTTAAAATCGATCCTGCCTCCACCACTTCTGCTGGAAGCTCATTCCACACAGCCACCACCCTCTGAGTAAAGAAGTTCCCCCTCACGTTACCCCGAAACCTCTGTCCCTTAATTCTACAAGGCTTTCTCCTGTCTTCCCTCTCTTCCCCCCCCACCATCAGTCTGAAGAAGGGTCCCGACCCGAAACATTACCCATCCATGTTCTCCAACAATGCTGCCTGGTCCCCTGAGTTACTCCAACACTTTGTGTCCCTTTTTTTAAGAAAGCATCTGCAGCTCCTTGTTTCTTCATTTTGTATATTTTATGTTCGATTTTGTTATAAAGAGATATGAAACAATCCACATGTGAAGGCCCTATCTTATGTACTCTAAGCATCTCTGCATCGAGCAATAATGCTGGCATTCAGAAATATTTATAGTCTATTAAAATTGAATAAACATTTTAATTATTTCAATAGTTTAAAAATATAAATATTGATCTATACTAGACAATTATTTAAAAATCTGAAATTGCCTTATTTCCTTTCCTTTCCTTCCCCTCAGGCCCACAATCCTCACTGAAGGGCTCACCCAAGTATCCTGCCATTACAGAAATAACATATCAGCTTTAGAAAGGGTGCAGAAGTGATTTACTAGGATGCTGCCTGGATTAGAGGGCATTAGTTATAAGAGAGTTTGGACAAACTTGGATTGTTTTCTCTGGACCGCAGTGGCTGAGGGAAGACTTGATGGAAGTTTATAAGATTACAGGAGGCATAAATAGGGTCAGAACCTTTTTTCCCAGGGAGGAAATGTCAGATACTAGAATGCATAGCTTTAAAATCAGAGAGACAAATTTCAAAATATACTGAGCAAGTTTTTTACGGCACAATTGGGACCTGTCCCACTTAGGCGATTACAGGAGACTATGCGGTCGCCACATGCTTGCCTGGGTGTTGCCTGTATGGTCGTGAGTATTCTCCTCAGTCACCCAAAGAGTCGTAGCATCTTTTTGGTCGCCAACATTTTTCCAACATGTTGAAACATTTTCGGCGACAGTGGCAACCTTGGGTTTGACGCCAAATGAGCATAGCTTGACGTAGGTGCTGTCGTAGGATGTCGGCAGGTTAATGTAGGCAGTCGCCAGGATGTTGTAGGGTGTCGCCAGGATGTCATCTTGTCGACAGGCGATGTAGGTTGTAGCTGGTGCTGACTTCGGTGAATTTCAATGTCGTATTCGCTGGCAGTCACCTAAAAAATCACCTGAGTGGGACAGGCCCATGAGGCATTTAGATAGTTACATGAATATCAGGAAATGGATCACATGTTGGCAGATTTTCCTGCCGGAAACTACTGGAAATTACATTACAGAATTAATTTTCAATATCATAGTTAATAACATTTTATTCCAATTGTGTTTCAAAGTTTATGGGTATTCAAAGACTGAGAATTCGACCAATTCCATGAAAGACAACTTAAGCAACCTTAATGGCCTGTCTCACTTAGGCTACTTATTAGGCGAGTGCAGGAGACTCTGCGCTCGCCACATGTTTGCTGGTGGTCTCTGGTGAGTATCCTTCATGTTCGCGAGGAGTTCCCGCATTCTGGGAACTAGTCACGGTCTCAGTATGGTCGCTGCAAATTTTTCAACATGTTGGTCACCATGGAGAAAATCGATAATCCTGTAGTCATAGGTGCAGTTGTAGTGGGGTCACCATGTTGGTATGGATAGTCAAGGTAGTTGTAGGTAGTTTTAGTTAATCGCCTTTGCTGACCGGGCATTTTCATTGGCTCATTGGGGGGAAAAAACGTAAGCATGAGTTTTCAGAACCAAGGATAACCGACCGGTAATGTTAAATGCCCGCCAAACTTCACAGCTGTGTATCTCTGGCTTATTAAAAGTTGTCTGGCTTCTTAAAAGTGTCTCCACTCGTTCTCCCCCTTCTCTCCCCCCCCCTTCTCTCCCCCCCCTTCTCTCCCCCCCTTCTCCCCCTTCTCTCCCCTTCACCCACCCCCCACCCCCCACCCCACCCTCTTTTAAAGGACTTGCCATACATTGTGCTAGCCGTCTTAACCATCCTGTTCATCGCGGTGTGTGTCTGTATCACCTTGGCTTTGCACCGTGTGAATTTCAGATAGCGCTCCCCCGCTTTCCCTGGCCCCCGCCTTTGTGATGTGTTTCTGTGTGTTCCACTCTGACAGTTGTGGTTCCAGTTCCCGGTTTTTCAGGCGAGTGTCGCGAACTTGACAAATCGCCTAAGTGGGACAGGCCCTTTACATCTCCGCGCTTAACTCCAGTATATATAGTACATTTTCAACACATTCTACTACAATAGCACTTGTCCTTTACATTTCAGCATTTGCATACATGCACTACTTTGGAGTTTAGCTTGTACTTCAGAATATACTTAACTGATACATGTGATTTCTATTCAACTTTTGGTCATTGCGCCAAAACAAAGATCAAATTTGCAGCTTTGCAGAGTGGTGGTTTAGGATGTAAGACTTCACCTTGAACATTACTAGTGATCTAATAGGAATGTTGGTAATTTGATGGGAACCTGATAATTTAACAGGAACTTGAGGGGCAGGTACTATAACAGCATTTAAACGACACTTGGGCGGGTGGATGGAAAGGTTTAGAGGGATAAGGGGCATCTTTGTCGGCATGGTCAAGTTGGGTGAAAGGGTCCATTTCCATGCTGTATGACTCTATAAGTACCAAACATGTAGGCGAAAAGGCTCTCGCAGCTCCTGTAGATGTCGTTTACTATCTGCCTTATCTTTAGAATCTTCTGTTTTCTAACTTATTATAATCATAAAGTTGTGTTACCAATTTTGTGCCTCCTTTAAAAAATACTTGGTCTTTCTGCAATTATGTTCTAGTGAAGCCAATGCTTTTTCAAGTGTAATAGCCATTGAAAAGGTTCTACAGTGTTTGATTCTCTGCCGACTAGGTGATGTGCACTTATGAATATAATTATGTTGAAAATTAAGTAATCTGCATTAATTCAATGAGTTGTCATTCCAGCTGCATAGGATTGCAGAGTGCCATTTTTCTCCATGAAGAGGCGTTTGACCCTTTAGTATTTTGTTATGAAGCCATACTTTACAAAGATGTACAATGTAAAAGGAAAGATGAAAAGTTTAAATGTATCATCATGAACTGTTTATACAGTAACACATTGATATTTGTCATCTGCCTACTACTGTGACACACTTTTTTCACTTTAGTCAGCTTTTACCCATTCTCAATTAGGTTACTTGAAAATATTATTAAAAATATAGCAACATTTCCTTCTGGAGATTTCCCTCTCACAGATTTTGACTGAACTGCTAAGTGTGTCATTTTCTGTAATGTTTCAGTTTCCAGCTTCCACATCATTTTATGTATTAACCCTTGATTCTTGCTTCTTAAAATTTAACAGGAATCATTGTAAAGATACTAGACATTGGGGCTATTGAAAACAATATAATGAAATTTAAACAATGCATCTCCTTTAAAAGACATTATCGTGTGGGATTTGTGAATACTGCTTTTAGCCATTTGGAGTGGGAAAGAGTTAACATTATGTTAAATGCAGCCAGTCTCTTTCATGCTTTCTGATTGCATGGCTTTTGTAATGGGTCCTGACAATTGTGCTGAAGGTATTTGATTGTCAAAGGCATTTGTGTGTGTCTGCAATATGTCCACATTCATTTGCAAACCTTCAGCATTAGTGCACCACAGTTTCCCAGTTAAATATAAGTGGCCTCACCTCAAACAGATCAATATTCCTGGCACTTCGTCCAAAAGTAAAGGAAATATTTTATTTTAAAAATCAATTCCTTAAAATGTTTGAATATGCATGAGTATGTATTTGACCTTGAGCATTGAGTATTGAGTGATTTTTGTTCAGAGCTTTGAAGAATGAACAAGCAGTCTCTACGCAGAAAAATAATGTTTCAGAATTGCAAGTTGTGGACTATTTTAAATAACACTAATTCATGCAAGTTGCATTTCTGCAGTATAATGATTACTCTGATCCTTAGAAAGAGTAATCACTTCAATATTTTAGAGCATTAAAAAACAACTTTAATCCCATTATGACAATAAAGAATCTGGTCATCCTTCTCACTCATTTCTCTCTTGTGATAATCAGTGGCTTCTTCTACTGTTTTTAAGAAGTAAAAAGTTAAACTCAACAACATTGATGTGTGATTATATGATTTAGTTTGCTTTGACCAATTCCAAGAAGAACAACAATTCAATTTGTTTTGTGGTTAAATCAACCTTAACGTTGCTTAGGTTGTGATGTGTGATCAGGTTCAATGCACTTCAATAGCAAAATGCCATATGAGGTCTGAATAAATATTTTCACCACTTATATGCCCAGAAAAACAAATTCTCTAAGAAGTAAGATATTTGATCTAAACTGTGTACAATAGAATGTATTGTACATTTAATGGCCGCGGGACTTGCTAGCGCCCGCCGGGGGCTTTAACATCAAGACCCGGAGTGCGGCCTTGCATTGCCCGGCACAGCCTGAATGGCCGCGGGACTTATTTACCATCGCCTGCCGGGGGCTTTGACTTTGACATCGGGAGGAGAATGGGGAGTGCAGGGGAAAGATAAGACTTTGCTTTCCATCACAGTGAGGAGGAGATTCACTGTGATGGATGTTTGTGTAAAATGTGTTGTATCTTGGTTCTTTTCTTGTTTATATGACTGCAGAAAATAAATTTTATTGGAACCTCAATGAGGTTCAAATGACAATAAACGGTATTGTAATGTATTGTATTTCCCACATGAGTAACTTATTATTCTTCCAGGAGATACAATGAACTGCAGATGATGGCTTACAAAAAAAAGACACAAAGTGCTGGAGTAACTCAGTGGGTCAGACAGTATCTTTGAAGAATGTGACATTTTAGGTGGGGACTCTTCTTTGGACTGTGTTTCGGAGGTGGGGGGAAAAGCTGGAAGAGAGAAGAGGCAGGACAAAGCTTGACAAATGATAGGTGGATACAGGTGAGGGAAGTTTTTGATAAGCTAATGGTTGGACAAAGGCCAGAGATGAAAAGACAAAAGGTATGCGATTAAGAATAGAAGATGTGGGAATTGGAAGGGATTCCCACAGGAAGGGATATAGATGGAAGGGGAAAGCAGAAATGAATACGTCCATGTACTGGGAGAAGAGGGCGGACAAATAAAGGGGTCGTTTATAGGTTAGATACCTAAAATTGGATAATTTAATATTCATACTTTTAGGATGTAAGCTACTCAAGTGAAATATGAGGTGCTATTCCTCCAGTTTGGCTTGGATGGCACACCAGTTTGCTGGCAGTGGAGGTGGCCCAGGACTGAAAGATCAGTAGGGAAAGGGGAATTAAAATGGTTAGCAACCAGGAAGTCCAGCAGACCATGGCGGACCGAGCACAAGTGTTCGATGAAATTATCGCCGAGTTTAGGCTTGGTCTCGTTGATGTACAGGAGGCCACATCGGGATGACCGAGCGTGCTGAACATCAAATCTCATCTGCCGCATTTGGTGTTCCTGATGTGGCCTCCTTTGTGGTCTGACGTACAGGAGGAAACTGGTGCACCCAGAGGTCAGAGAGAGAATGTGTGGATTCTACAAGGCTTGAATCCTGGACTCTGTCTTTTTTATTTCCAAAAATAAACCTTATTTGAAAAATAAACCAAAACTCTAAAAACTCTTCAGACATTCTACATTTATACATTCATTTGTGTTATACTCAGTTATGTATATCTTTAAACAAAATTAAAACACCCTTGGCACTAGTGGACCCCTGGTGAGACATACATTCCCTTGGAGGGGTGCCCCCACCAGACTCTGCCCCGCAATATTCAGCAATTGAATAACCCTAGAGTTAGGTCTTCCCCCACAGATCCTTGGCGTTGGCTACACTAAGCTTCAGCCAGTCCCTCACACATACACCTGAAGCCTAGAAATATTCCTTGATGGACATCCAACTCTGCTGGGTGTCTTTTAGCCAGTTGATGATCTTCCAGCAGCACTTGATGTCCGTCTCCGAATGTGACCCTGGGAGCAGCCCGTAAATCAGAGAGTCTTCCGTTGCGGAGCTGTTTGGGATGAACTGCAACTAAGGATCCTTGCATCATTCTCCAGACCCTCTTCTCCAATCCACACTCTGCAAAGAAAAGCCATCCCAAGGCAGCATGAATCTGAGCCAGTGTGAGGTGTTGAACTATGGGAGGAGGATTGTAAGGGGAAAGTGTACAGTTAATGGCAAGATCCTTAATAGTATTAATGCACAGGGAACGTGGGGTCCAAGTCTATAGTTTCCTGAAAGTGGCAACACAAGTAGATAGAGCAGTAAAGAAAGTGTATTGTATGTTTGCATTCAGAGTCAGGATGTCATGATGCAGCTTTATAGGACTTTGGTTAGGCTGCATTTGGAGTATTACACACACTTCTTACAGGGACGATGTGTAGGCTTTGGAGAAGGTGCAGAAGAGGTTTATCATCTTGCTGACAGGATTAGAGGGTATTAGCTGTAAGGAGAAGTTTAACTGACTTTAATTATTTTCCCTTGAACACCAGAGGTTGAAGGGCAACCTGATAGAAGGATATCAATTTCTAAGAGGCCCAGATAGGATGGACATTCAGAACATTTCCTAGGGTTGAAATGTCAAAAATCAGTGGGCATAACTTTAAGGTGAAAGAGGGAAAGTTTAAAGGAGATGTCCAGGGCAGTTTTTTTGCAAAGTGATCGGTGGGTGCATGGAACATGCAACCAAGGGTGGAGGTGGAGGAAGATACAATAGTGGTATTAAAGAGGCTTTTAGATAGGAACGTGGATATGTAGGGAATAGAGAGATATGGGTCATGTGCAAACGGATGATTAGTTTACCTTGGCATCATGTTTGACACAGACATTATGGGCTGAGGGCCTGTTCCTGTGCTGTATTTTTCAATGTTCTATTGTAGTATTTGAATAACTGTCAAATGACAATAATATCCATTCATTATAATATTTTTTTGCTGACAGATCATGTTGCAGTTGAGAATTTAAAGGAAACAAACATACTTTACAGTAATTTCACTAAAACACTTATTTGATTCATATTAATGTTGGTTTAAGTTTGATATATTTCAAATTTCAATTCATTTTACTTTAAACCTCTCCATTTTGTGGTGCAAGACATGACTAGTTTGTGGTACTGATAAACTCTTGCTCTAAACTGTACCTTCAGATTCTGTCCATGTGTTCTGTACATGTCTAAATCAGTGCATTAACAATTTTAGTATTTTAGTTTAATTTTCTTTAGTGTTCAATGTTTATGTGCATAAATCTATTTCAGTAAACCATAACTAAGACTAAATCATCAATTATAGATTTAACTTGCATCTGTGGAGCATTTACCTCCCTTGCTGATGACAGTTAAGTAATATTCAAAAAAGATGACTTCTCCACAAACAGCTAACATATATTTCCCATTGAAGGTAACTTTGCATATGAGAACCCAGAATCAATTCTGATTTTATTATCATGTCCTATAGCTGAATGTTGGTTGCTAATGATTATGGAATGTCAGCGACAATCTCAGTCTGTGACTTTTCATCAGCTTTGCTTGCCACCACTTACTGCCCACTGCACAGACAGAGCCAGCTGCAGTCAAGAGGCAGTAATTTAGGTGTTTAAGCCAAGCTGACAGCCTTTATGTCATGGTGGGTGACAGTGCATATTTGACACGGTACAGCTGTATATTGTGCGAGGTGAAGAATGTGATGCCATTTATCTTATTTTCATACATTTCTTCGGCACGGTCTCTCTATTCATGTGTGTGTGGGGGGAGGGCTCTCTCTTTGCTTAGTGAAAAAGAAGGATTGAAGCATCCCTGTCGGCCAATTGCTTATGACTTTTTTCATTTTATATTCATGGTATTGGTAAAAAAAGACTGCAAGAGATACCTAGTATAAATTAGTTCTGTTTTGGAACAGGTCACCGTGTAGTTAGCACATGTTTTTAAAATATGTTTCGGTCACTTTTTAACTATGACTGATTTTGTAAATACAAAGCAATATTAGGGTGTGATTTTAAATCCTTGTTCATCCATCATCAACAAGGAAAGTAAATCCTCCACAAATAATATTTTCAATGCAATATTATTTTATTTTTCTGTGCCACTAGTAATATCTAATATCATATCAATGCGAGTTACAATGCTGAATATGCAATGCATTCATAGCATGTGAATTCTAGCTGCTTGCATGGGTCAAAGGATGTGGGTCACAGTAGTTGGCCACGTGCTACAGATCTATGTATTTGGTTAACATTTGTGACATGCAAACATATACCGGCTGTTCCATTGCAATTAATGCTAAAATTCAGTGTTTACATTTAATATGTCCTACATATTCAATTTTTTACCATGCCCTTTCTATTATTTTTCAAATCTGTTAAATATTCTTGCACAGAAATGTCTTCCTTTATATGTGTTGGAATATAAACTACCTATTCTAAATGGCTGTTCAACTGGATTTATTCTCACCCTTTTCACATTTGTGCAATTGGTCTATTCAGAACTATACATAAACCTAAATCCCTCATTATAAGAACGTCTTTGATTTGTGTGTAAATTGAATATTAGAATAGTATTTCACATGTATTCCTGTAACTGCCATATGCAGTAATGGTTTTGTAAATGCACATCCAATCTGTCACGATGAGAAAATATATCAGTAGTTAAATCTATAATCAGCTGTAAAACAGAAACCAATGTGCCATATTTATACCATTAGAATATTTTTCCTGACTTCGACTTACTTCAAAAATGAGCTAGTTCAGAAGTACTTCGACTGAAACCAGGTATGGTATATCATCCTGCTCTGTACCCCTTGTTTTATTCACCAGATGGATTTTATGAGGACAGGAAATCATTTCCCAAAATATGTTTACATTTTGAATCTGCATTACTGTACCTGGTTTAGACTCTACTTGTGTGTGTTAACCTGTAGTCTGCAGTCGCCCAAAAATCACCTAAGTGGGACAGGCCCATTAGTCACTCACTGTTAAGTCTCTCACAGTTTAAGAATAAGGGGCAAGCCATTTAGAACAGAGACGAGGAAACACTTCTTCACACAGAGAGTTGTGAGTCTGTGGAATTCTCTGCTTCAGAGGGGGGTGGAGGCCGGTTCTCTGGATATTTTCAAGGGAGAGCTAGATAGGGCCCTTACAGATAGCAGAGTCATGGGATATTGGGAGAAGGCAGGAATGGGGTACTGATTAGGGATGATCAGCCATGATCACATTGAATGGCGGTGCTGGCTCGAAGGGCCGAATGGCCTACTCCTGCACCTATTGTCTATTGTCTTTGTACGCGCCCTACTCTTTATAGATTCGCTTTATAAACCACTGCTGCATGAGGGAAAAGGCGGTAATCTTTTTGTAGAAGAGCAACCTGATTTGTTGAGAATGGCTAAACCTATGAGTCGTTCTTATTATGTCGGACATCTACCCACATAATTTTATAATTTATAAACTAAGTGAGACCCGTTGGGCCCCGTCCCCCAATGTGTGGGGGGAGGGGGGCGCGGCATCACACGGAAGGGCTGTACCCCGAAATGCGGTGTCGGCACTCCGGCGACAGGCACCCCCCCCCCCGTCCCGGAGCCAATCACTCCCATCACCCGTTCCCCCAACGTAACCCGTTCGCCCAACGCAATACTCCGCCACTCACCCATAACCCCCAACTGCGCAAGCGCGGCTCATTTCCCTTCCCGTTTCCCCAATGCAATATTCCACCACTCACCCGCTTCCCCCACACAACCCGTTTTCACCACTCACCCGTTCCCCCAACGCAACCCGTTCCCCAATGCAATCGATCCTTCCCACATGTGAGGGTGGGGGGGGGGGGGGTAGTCAATGCTTCCCGGAGGCAATGAATGGACTCGACTTATGGGTCGTTGTTGGCATTCCCTTGAGCCAATCAATCCTTCCCGGGGGGGGGGAGGGAGGGGGGGCAGTGGGCGCTTCCCAGAGCCAATGAATTGACTCGACTTTTGGGTCGGCGTCGGCGTCCCCTGGAGACAATAAATCTTTCCAACGTGGTGTTGCCCTGCGTGTTGCAATAGCAATTCGCCCTTCTCCTCCTGTGAGGTGAAAGGTTCAGAGTGTTCCTGTCACAACATTGGATTGAAGTGTGTTGAAAGATGGCAGGAATGATTTTAACAGTAAAATTCTTTTATGAAAGTTGGCATTTTTAAAGCTTTGATTTTTTTTTTACTTTAATCAGTAATAAGTCGAGAAATAAAGCATAAAATGTTCAGTGAAGATGGACTCTGCCTAGAAGAGAAAAATGAATCAGAATATGAAAATAATCTTGTGAAAGTTAGCATTTTTAAAGCTTTAATCGAGAATAATGTGAAATATAGGATGAAATCTTCAGTGAAGCTGATCTCTGCTAGCCGAGCCATTGTGACGTCGTCAGTGAAAGCTGGTTGTTTTAAATTCAAAGTCTTTTGATGTTTTTAAACTTCTTACTTACTTTTAATCAGTAATAAGTCGAGAAATAAAGCATAAAATGTTCAATGAAGGTGCTCTTGGCCTCGAGGGAAAAATGTCAATCAGAATATGTAAAATCTTGATCGTTACCGCGTAGTGTTTTTGCGAAGATGTAAAGACAACCACATATACACAAACACATATACACACACATATACACACGTACAAGATCAGACTTTTAATAAGTACAAGACCAAGTGTAGACCCGGTGGGTCTGTTCCCCCATCGCGGGGGGGGGGGGGGGGGGGGGGGGGGGAGGGGGTCTATACGGCGTCACACACACTAACCACCCCGACACTAACTACCCCGTTGATAATTTACTTCGGAGTCACGTGAGTGACTTCGTGAAGACCCCGCCAGCACGCATGCGCGACATATCGTCATGCGCATTTGCATCGACAAGCTGGGGGGGAGTGCGCTCTCTCCACAGCTCCTTCAACAAGACCGGCAAAGGTAAGTACACTAACCTTTTGTTAGTTGCAGGATGGAAGGCAACGGGAGGGAAGGAAGACTTCCCGAGAGCTGCGGGACGCCGTCAGGCCAGCGGCCACTTTCCCCGGAGCTGCGAGCACCGCCGACAGCATCCGGACGGCCAGGGGTAAATGTGTGGAAGTCGGGCGCTTCCGTTACACCAGCGCCCAACTTCTTTCCCGACTGGCTGTCCGCACAGGAGCTGGGAATTCCGGACCCAGCCTTTGTGCCCCCATCCCCCAGGAAGCGGGGGAGAAACCAGGTACGTGGAAAAGTGCCTCGCTCACCGTCAGCCCCGCAGCCGCAGTACGCCACGTACAGCTGCCGGGGATATCTGTCGTAGGGCAATCTGGCAGAGCTACTGCTGCGTCGAGCAGCTCTGCAGGAGCTGGTGCTGCCGGCATAACACTGCGTCAGGCTGCGGTCAAGGGCGCTAGTGGCAGCAGTAGACGGTCGGTTAGCTTAGCTCTGGCAGCTGCCGACCATGCACCTCCACGAAGAAGATTGTGCGAGGTAAGCCTGCACGGACTTCGGGGAGCCAGGGACCGGCGCCGACTCATTTTCACTGAAACGTAAGCCTGGAAATAAACACTCCAATAGCCCTGACTTCATCTCCGAGCTCGTCCTTTCTTGGCAACCGGAATATGTTAAAATGTTATCGTTACCGCGTAATTTTATTGCGAAGATGTAAAGACACACACATATACACAGACACATACAAGATCAGAGTTTTAATAAGTATATGATATGATATAGAGAGATATACTAGACCAAGTGCAGACCCCGTTGGCTTGGGCTGGAGGACCACGTGGTCTTCCAGCCCAAGCCATTCCCGATAGTAAAATTCCCTGAGCAGTGGGCTTTAAAAAAATTTCCAATTGCTCTTCCCCTGTGTGTTGCAATAGCAATTTGCCCTCCCGCTCCTGTGAGGTGAAAAGTTCAGAGTGTCCCTGTGTCGTCACTGCTAGCCGAACCATTGTGACGTCATCAGTTGAAGCTGGTCATTTTAAATTCAAAGTAGTTTGATTTCTTTTAACTTTAATCAGTAATAAGTTGAGAATTAAAGCATAAAATGTTCAGTGAAAGTGATCTCTGCCTAGAGGGGGAGAATGTGAATCGGAATATGTAAAAACCTTGTGAAAGTTGGCATTTTTAAAGCTTTAATCGCGAATAACATGTCAAATATAAGATGAAATCTTCAGTGAGGCTGATCACTGCTAACAGAGCCATTGTGACGTCATCAGTTGAAGTTGGTCGTTTTAATGTCAAAGTCTTTTGACTTTTTTAGACTTTTAATCAGTAATGAGTCGAGATTAAGTAGAGAAATAAAGCATAAAATGTTCAGATCAGGTGATCCCTTATTGAGGGGAAATATGTCAATCGGAATATGTAAAAATGTAATCAATATCGCGTAGTGTTTTTGCGAAGATGTAAAGACAACCACACATACACACACAAATATATACACACAACAAGATCAGATTTTTAATAAGTATATGATAGATATGATATGATGATATGATATAGATAAACGCTTTGCTCAACTATAAGATAATTCTCTACTTTCATGATATGCTCATTATATTGTGATTCTTGCTCACCAAGGCTTAGAGAGTGCAGTTAGTACTGTAATCAGAGTTTAACTGGATCACCAATGATTAGGGAAAAACTTTAATGTTGGTTGGTCACCCTCAAATAATGCTGCTTTCACTCAAAACACAAAGTGCACGGTCTCATGCCTATTCAGTAAGTTAGAATATTGTTGTCATTTTATCTAAAGAGCAAATGACGATTTAAACCACAACAGGCCGAGGATCTGAAATGTTTACTGTATAATTGTGACTCACAAGTAACTTAGATGCTTCTGAAGCAGATTACCATGAATATAAAATACACTACTCAACATATTTGGGCACATTAGGAGAAAGATGATTGACCTCAAGTAAGTGCTTTGTGAGACATTTGAGTTTAAAGATCAATTTCTGACCCAAGTCGTCGTGTCAAAAATTGTACCCTTAATCCTATGGTTATTTTGTGCAGGGCTATCTTTGCCTAAAGGTTTGGTAACACCTGTTCTTGTACCTCCTCCCTCGACTCCATCACATTTCCAGCAGAAGAGGTGTGAGCTTTTACATGCCATATCTTTGGTCCACAGGAGGGTTATCTGCTCAATAATGGCATCCTTCTGCTCTTTGGGGATACTAAGTTCGCCCATGGTGGCATATTGCTGTTCCTTTAAGCTCCATGTGGCAGAGATTGGAGGTCGATCTGAATGATTAGACTACGCAGCAACAAGAAGATTTTGCATGACCGCAGTTTGGCTTCACAACAGCCGTAGTCTGTGTCAGTGGATACTGCACAATGGGATCATTGTCGATACCCATAAATGACCTCCAGAGTTTGATCTCATCCAGTTAAAACTGGTGGGTTTTTTAACCATTGCATTAGGACACAATAGATCTCACGGGACTGAATAAAAAGACTTTCCCTCCAATGTCCAAGCCAATATCTTTCCTTAACTGACATTGTTAAAGCAGATTAATTGGTTATTTTATGAGCACCATTTTGTGGTACCTTTCGGGTACCTACATATTAGCTAGCATGCTTCTCTACAGCAACATCTGTGCTACAATTTTAAAGTGGAGGCAAACGAGACTGCAGCTGCTGGAATCTGTAGCAAAAAAAGGGAGAATTGCTGGAGGAATTTAGCAGGTCAGGCAGATTTGTAGAGGGAAATAGACATTCAAAACTTTTCATCTAGACTGAAAGAGTAGAAGGGAAAGTATCCAGTGTAAAAAAAAAGTGTTTGGGGGGGGGAAGCTGGTAAGCGATAGCTAGATACAGGTAGGAGAGTTTGATTGGGAGATAATAGGGAAGGGTGGAGAGAGCCACAGAAACTGGGAGGAACAAAAAACTGTAGGTATGAAAGGAAGGTATTGGTATTTGTTTATCATTGTCACGTCTAGCACGATACAGTGAAAAAACGTTATGTGCTAACTAGGCAGATCATACCATACACAAGTACAATCATACCATACATGAATACAACAGGTAGTGCAAAATAAACAGAACAGAATAGTATTACAGCTACAGGGAAATTTCAGATTAAAAAATGCAAGGGCTGTAATGAGATAGATTGGATTGGTGAAGAGTGGAAATTTCAAGCTTGCAGACGACATCACAGTTGTGGGCATGGATTTGAACAATGACAAGCCTGAGTACAGGAAGGCGATAGAGAGCTCAGTAGCATGTTGTCAAGATAACAAATCTCCTTCAATGTCAGTAAAAATGACGGACGGGTCATCGACGACAGGAAGTGGGGAAGTAGTACACATCCCAGTCTGTATCAATGATGCTGAGGTGGAAATGACCGAGAGCTTCAACTTACTCGGTGTAAATATTCCCACCAATTTGTCCTGATAAACCAC
The DNA here is from genome assembly GCA_035221665.1 of Okamejei kenojei. NCBI lineage: Eukaryota > Metazoa > Chordata > Chondrichthyes > Rajiformes > Rajidae > Okamejei > Okamejei kenojei. Next base: position 53,715,580 of record CM069140.1, on the reverse strand, counting down.
GTTGATGCTATGGTCTACGTCTCTACTCTCTCACAAGGCAGAGGAAAGGAAATTTGGCATGTCTTCATTAACTCCTAGCAATTTCAACAGATGTATCATAGAAAGCATCTTACCCAGATGCATCACAGGTTGGCATGGCAACAGCTGTGTCCAAGACCGCAAGAAAATGCAAAGTTGTGAATGCAGCCCAATCCATCACACATACCTGTCCCTCTATTGACTTCATCTATCCTTTTGCCTCGGGAAAGCTGGCGACATAATCAAGGACCACTCACACCCTGAACATTGTTTCTAAACTCCACCCTTCATTCAGTAGGGCAGAAGAGGCCAAAAACCTGAAAACACGCACCACCAGATGGTCCTTCACTGCTATTATCAGGCTTTTTTTTCCCAAGGTGGAAATGTCCAACACTAGAGCGGATTACTATAAGGAGAGAGGGGGAATGTTTAAAGGGCAAATGTGCGGGTCAAGTGTTTTAGGAGGCACAGACGTTTAAGAGTTTGGACACATGAAGTGCAGGGAATAGATGGATATGGATCGTCTACCGGCAGGTAAGATCAGTTTAACTTGACATCATGTTCAGCACATACATTGTGGGCTGAAGGGTCCGTCCCTGTGCTGTTATGTTCTATATTCTCTGTTCTTGAACTGACCTCGTATGCAAAGAATGAATTTGCAATCTTCCAATCTATCTCATTGTGGTCCTTGGCTGTTTATTTCAATTTGCACTTTCTCTGAAACAGTAACACTATATTCTGCACTCTAATTATTTTCCTTTTTTGCACTAAAAATGTGATTTGATTTTCCAAGAAAGCACATATAACAAATTATTTCATGGTATCTTGGTACACGTGACAATAATAAGTCAATACCAATGATAAACCAATAGCAGATGGAAAGAATAGAGAGAGGGGAAAGGTGAGCCGAAGGAATCCAGTGGCATAAGTTTGTTGGTGATGGGGTAAAAAAACAGGGTGATAGGAGGCTGGTGGGGTTAGGTAGGGAGATCTGAGTGTGTGAGAGTGATATGGGCAGATAGGAGGACAGAAAAAGAGAGAGGAAGGGTGAAGGCTACCTGAAATTGGAGAATTTAATGTTCATGTTGATAGATTGCAGACTACTCAGGCTGAACGTGCTGTTTCTCTAGCTTGCGTTTAACCCGAAACGTCATTGGTTAATTTCTCTCCACAGAGGCTGCCTGCTCCACTTTCCTCCAATTATTTGCTCAAGATTTCAGCATCTGCAGTCTCTTGTGTCTCCCTCCTCACCTGTATCACCTATCACTTGCTCGCTTCGAGGGCCTGTCCTACCAGCATGCTTTAATGGCCTGTCCTACCAGCATGCGACTCCATGCGGTGAGCGCGACCTAACGTGGTTGCTTGAGCCGTCTGTCCTCGCGGGGCCGGTCCCACTTCAATCGCCGGAGTTGTGCGGAGCTGGTCCCGACATCGCGCGGGGTTCCGAAAAACTGACCGTGTTCAAAAATTCCGCGTGGCAACGGCCTGTTGGCCCGCAGTCGCCTCGATGCATTATGCACCGCCTCGACGTCGTGCCTCCGTGACCCTCTCTATATGTGCCTCCGTGACCCTCTCTGTGTGTGCCTCCATGGCCCTCTCTCTGTGTGCCTCCGTGCCCCTCCCGGTGTGTCCCTCTCTGTCCTGGAGAACTTACCTTGCGGAATTTGCTCCAACTTCGCGCCACTTCGCAGCGCGTCGAGCCACCCACCCGACCTCCGCGCGGCCCCCGCTTCCAGTTTGGTCGCGCTCACCGCATGGAGTCGGATGCTGGTAGGACAGGCCCTTTACCGTCCTTTCCCCTCGCCTCTCTATACCATCTACTTCCCCTCTACTACTTCAATCTAGTTGAATAGTCTCAACCTGATACATCGACTGTCAATTTCCTTCCATAGATGTTGCCTGATCCACTGAGTTTGTCCAGCAGCTCTCCTTTTTTGTGTATCTAGTTTTTTTTTAATAAAACATTTTGGCCATTATGGTAGAGAAGATCAGGTCCAACCAACATCAAGAAAACAAATTAAATCAAATTAAAAGAAAGAGAACATAGCTGAAAATAAAAACAGCATTTGAGGCAGTCCCAGCATAGCTCATTTTTCCTATTAAACATCTGACATCATGAGTTTATTTTCATTAAACAGTAGTCCTGTCGTTTATCCTCCATGTCCAACCCATTTATTGTCAGATCTTTTTAATACATTTTAAACACTGTTGTACCTAGTTTTCTGCTGACCACTTGAGACATATCAAGCACCTTGAGTAGATGCATTTGTGGAAGACTTTCTACATTTTTTAATTATAGTCATTATTTAAGAATTATCACAAATTGTTGAGCACTTTGAAAGTGCTAGGCTCTTAATGGCATATGCAAATTACATTAAAGCCGATCTAAAGTATTTTTTTTTGTAGTCTAATTTACTCCGCAGATTTTGAGTCCTATATTCTTGTAATGTATGTCTATTTATCTTTTGACACGGTTCAGCTCCCTACGTCTTTAGCCAGATGGATAAAAATAATTACTAGCTCCATGACTTGTGGGAGCACTTTCTTTTCAAATGAACAATATAATCAGATGATTTTGTTCTGTGCAAAGAAGATGAATTATTACAGGTTACTTGCAGTATAATTTTTTGTTTTTATCCTAAGTGGATGCTGGTGTAAGATCTGCTACCATCAAAGTTTGAATTATGCTTTGCTGTTTATTTTTTTTTTAAATTGTGTTTTATTTAGAATGCCTAATGGATAATTGCAAATTATGACGGCCAGTGTAACCCTTGTACTATGCAGATGGAGAATGAAACACGTTTGGGTCTCCTTGCTCAGATACCTGCCCACTTCGGACAGGAATACTATCCATCCTTTCCATTTAAACAGGTTTCACAACTTTTCATCAAATATCAAACTGTTCCAAATTTTGATATTGTAATCGCAGAAAACATTTCAGAAATGTATTTGTCCTCCTGCTAATAATTCTCAAAACCTGTTTCATATTTTTGTCAGTCAAAGCATTCCGTTTTCTCATGATAATAACATATTGCAATTAATTTGCATGCAAATTAGTTTAATTTGAAAATGGACTTTACCCAATAAACTGTAGGCCTTAACGTTATGAAGCCATAAAAGGTTTAATTGTTACACTGTTACGGTTTAATGATTTTTAATTAGATCTAATTAACAAGTGTAAATACAAATAGTTACAGTATAGATATTTTTGCCCATTTAAAGCTTTTGTCAAATCTTCATCTAGTAGATTTTGTCAAGTGATTTTATGGAATTAAAATGAAAGAAAATAAATGTGAAAAATATTCTCCCTATGACCAAATCAATTGAATGTGTGGAATTTTCATATCCATTGACTTCTGCTCCACTGATTCTCGAAACTGAGGCAGTTGGTAAATTGAATTGAATTTTTCTCCAAACCAAACTGTCCCAATGTTTGAGAATGGGCTGGCATTATTCTCTTATTTTCTACCATAAAGGGCAGACACAAAATGCTGGAGTAACTCAGCGGATCTGGCAGCATCTCTGGAGAGAAGGAATGGGTGACGTTTCGGGTCGAGACCCTTCTTCAGACTGATGTCAGGGGAGCGTGCAGGACAAAGATTGAATGTAGTCGGAGACTGTAAGACTGGTGGGAGAACTGGGAAGGAGGAGGCGATAGAGAGGGAAAGCAAAGGCTATCTGAAGTTAGGAAAGTCAATATTCATACCGTTGGGGTGTAAACTATCCAAGCAAATTATAAGGTGCTGTTCCTCCAATTTGTGCTGGGCCTCACTCTGACAATGGAGGACCCCCAGGACACAAAGGTCAGATTGTGAATGGGAGGGGGAGTTGAAGTGCTGAGCCACCGGGGGATCAGGTAAGTAAAGACGGACTGAGTGGAGGTGTTCAGCGAAACGATCGCCGAGCCGGCGCTTGACCTCGCCGATGTAGAGAAGTTGACACCTGGAAAAGCGGATACAGTAGATGAGGTTGGAGGAGGTGAAAGTGAACCTCTGCCTCACCTGGAAAGAATGTTTGGGTCTTTGGATGGAGTCGAGAGTGGAGGTAAAGGGACATCTCTTGCGGTTGCACGGGAAAGTACCTGGGGAGGGAGCCGGTGGGGTGGTAAGGGGCGAATTGACCAGGGAGTTTTGGAGGGAACGGTCTCTGCGGAAAGCAGACAGGGGTGGAGATGGGAAGATGTGGCCAGTAGTGGGATCCCGTTGGGGAAAATGTTAGAGGATTATATGCTGTGTGTGACGGCTGATGGAGTGGAAGGTGAGGACAAGGGGGACTCTGTCCTTGTTACGAATGGGGGGAGGGGAAGCAAGAGCGGAGGTGCGGGATATCGAGGAGACCCCAGTGAGAGCATCATCTATAAAGGAAGAGGAGAATCCCCATTTCCTAAAGAATGAGGAAATCTCCAAGGCCCTGGTATGGAACACCTCATCCTGAGCACAGATGCGACGTAGAAGGAGAAATTGGTAGGGGATAGAGTCTTTACAGGAAGCAGGGTGGGGAAAAGTGGTCAGGATAGCTATAGTAGGTTTGCAGTAGATGTCGGTCAATAGTCTGTTTCCTGTGATGGAGATGGTGAGATCTAGAAATGGTACGGAGATGTCGGAGACAGTCCAAACAAATTTGAGTGCAGGATGGAAATTAGTGGTGAAGTTGATGAAGTCAGTGAGTTTTGCATGGGTGCAGGAGGTAGCACCAATGCAGTCGTCAATGTAGCAGAGGTAGAGTTTGGGCATAGCATAAACGGTGTCCCCTGCTTAGACTTCATCCACTGGTTTCCGGAGCAGTGTGCTTCCCAAACATACAGGAAATCTTTTATTTTAGTGGGTACAGAATTGGAAATTATTGAGCAATACTGTCATGCCTTCCTACCTCCACTCGCAGAACATGCTCTATCCATTTATCTCCGTTGGAAGGAATCGCCTACTTCACCCACAGGATGAGAATGTTTTCCTGTTGGAAATGGGTGACTTCCTACCTGAAGTGCAATTTCTGCACATGCAACATATCAGGTCTTATTTGTAATGAAAACCAGCTGCCATAATGGTCTTAGCTGATCTTTGGTAGTATCGGGGGGGAGGGGTGGAGGTAGGGGGTAGGCAGTAAAATAGTAGTGAGACCTATTACTCAGCCAGTTCATTATCTGTCTTGTAAGTTTCAATGATGTGTGAAAATTTGGCAAGATTACCAGAAATTTTAACTAGGGATTGACGGGTGTATATTGGTGTTGTCTTATCAATTGGTCCTTTTATAAAGAAAATGCAATAAGTTGTACAGTTGAGAGGTATTTTTTCAATTATTGTCAAAAGTGGAAATATTTGGTTATTTAAGAATTTAAACAAATGCGTCAGCTTCTTATTTTAAGAGGGCTTGTATACAAAAACAGGGATGCTGAGGCTCTATAAGGCGCTGTTAAGGCTGCATTTGGAATATTGAGAGCAATTTTGGGCACCATATCTGAGGAAGGATGTGCTGTCTCTGGAGAGGGTCCAGAGGAGGTTTACAAGAATGATCCCAGGAATGAGTAGGTTAACTTATGATGAGCATTTGTCAACATTGGGCCTGTACTTGCTGGAGTTTAGAAGAATGAGGGTGGACCTCGTTGAAATATGCAGAATAGTGAAAGGTTTGGATAGAGTAGATGTGGAGAGGATGTTTCCACTAGTGGGAGAGTCTAGGACTAGAGGTCACAGACAATAGACAATAGGTGCAGGAGTAGGCCATTTGGGTCTTCGAGCCAACACCGCCATTCAATGTGATCATGGCTGATCATCCCCCGTTCCTGCCTTCTCCCCATATCCCCTGACTCAGCAATTTTTAAGAGCCCTATCTAGCTCTCTCTTGAAAGCATCCAGCGAACCTGCCTCCAATGCCCTCTGAGGCAGAGAATTTCACAGACTCTGTGAGAAAAAATGTTTCCTCTTCACCGTTCTAAATGGCTTGCTCCTTATTCTTAAACTGTGGCCCCTGGTTCTGGACTCCCCCAACATCGGGAACATGTTTCCTGCCTCTAGTGCGTCCAAGCCCTTAACAAACTTATATGTTTCAATGACATGCCCTCTCATCCTTCTAAACTCCAGAGTGTACAAGCCCAGCTGCTCCATTCTCTCAGCATATGACTGTCCCACCATCCCGAGAATCAACCTTGTAAACCTACGCTGCACTCCCTCAATAGCAAGAATGTCCTTCCTCAAATTAGGGGACCAAAACTGCACACAATACTCCAGGTGTGGTCTCACTACGGCTCTGTACAACTGCAGAAGGACCTCTCTGCTCCTATATTCGATTCCTCTTGTTATAAAGGCCAACATGCCATTCGCTTTCTTCACTGCCTGCTGCACCTGCATGCTTACTTTCATAGACTGATGTACAAGGACCCTCAGATCCCGTTGTACTTCCCCTTTTCCCAACTTGACGCCATGTAGATAGTAATTTGCCTTCCTGTTTTTGCCACCAAAGTGGATAACCTCACATTTATCCGCATTAAACTTCATCTGCCATGCATCTGCCCACTCCCCCAAGCTGTCCAAGTCACCCTGCATTCTCATAGCATCCTCCGCACAGTTCACACTGCCACCCAGCTTTGTGTCATCTGCAAATTTGCTAATCCATTGCTAGCAATTTTATAGTACAGATAGTCCAAAGGTTATGTAATGGTACAATTTCTCAGGACTGTTTGCAGGTGATTTCTTGATAACACAGATACAGCTCTACATGCACTTGCTGCAATCCTTTCATTTTATTAAATAACTACTGTAACGCTACTCATAATTAAACTGGTGGAACATATACTGTATTCAGCCATTAATAAATATCATGACACATTTTATTATTTTTACTAGCTTGAAAAATGCTTTTAAAACATGGGATAATTTGCAAAAAGTTGGATTTCTGTAAGTCTTGTCATTTGTAACCTGGGGAACCACCGCATTGTGCGTTTTCTTTTGCTGCAAGTTACTCCATTTAGACCCATTAAATGTGCTAGCTCTGTAGTCAACACAATATCTGCTTTTTGAAATTGCTATTCTTAAAGCATTGTTCATATGGTAAATTGTTTTGTCAATATATAGTTCCATTTATGTTAAAAGTAAATAAGAAACACTTTTCCAATAGGCCCTTGAATGGTTTATTTGGTATAATTGGTTAACATTGAGAAATTCAAACCATAACTATTACTTGATGCAAGTTGTTATTTATCATGCGTTGAGATTCCTTCACCTGAGCTAGAGAGCAAACAAGGAGTCATAGTCAGACAGCAAGGAGATAGACCCTTTGGCCCAACTTGCCTATGCCGACCAACATCCACAGTAGTCCCACCTGCCCGCAGTTGGCCCATAGCCCTCTAAACATATCCTATCCATCCAAGTACCTGTTCAAATGTCTCTTAAACGTTATGATAAGATCAGCCTCAACTACCTCCTCCAGCAGCTCATTCCATATACCCACCACCCTTTGTTTAAAAAATGTTACGCCTCAGGTTCCTCTCTTTAAATCCATGTCCTTTGGTTCTCGACATTAATGAAAACTGAGAAACACTGTGTAATTTAAACGAGTGTAGATCCATAAGTTGATGGTGATCTCTATGGTGAGAAGCTTGTTACTGTCAGTACCAATTCATTGAGTTCCAAAGCATGATGCCATTGAGCGGTTATGATGCCACTGAGCTGTCACAGCAGATAATCAAATTACAAAATAAGCAGTAAGCCTGAAAGTAATAAGAACAATTTTTAATTAGTTTTTTACATTCTACAGAATGCTTACAAAATACAAATACATATGCCTAATTAATTGAAGTATACTTAAAAACCTTACAAGAAAATAAGAAATTAAAAAAACATTTTTTTTTAATGGATTTGAATGTGGCATCTAGAATGCACATATACAGTACAATATGAAGCTGCGATAGCAGATAGTTCACTAAGTAATACTTGTACCTTGATATGCCATTTAAAAACACAACATTTTCAGTGTCTTTTTCAGCAAATCTAATCCTTAAGTTCCTTAAATTCATTTCAGATCAATATCTTGACTACTTGAGAGAAAGTTGCAAATATCTAGCTTATGGAAAATTGAATCACAAACAGTGTCCACAGGCTTTTTGCGTTAAACAATGCATGCATGCATGGAAATTTAAAAGTTGCTGTCCGTTTTCTGATGTCATGATAGCTGTCATTGCTACTGCCAAATCCAAGGCATTATTATGGTTAATGACACATATAAATAAATAACAAAAGTACCTATTTATCTTACTGTAGTGCATTAGTTGTGGCAGCAACTGAAAAAAAAACCTAACAATGTAAATTCTCCAGATTTTCTTTGTATATTTCCAAAGATTATCTCTCCCAACATCACAATAAAGCATGCATGGTAATTCTCAAACATGTGCTTTATATGTTTTATACGACCATGATGTGATTGATTCATTTGAAGCTGGTTAATCAGAATACACTGGTGGAAACAGAATCATCCCATTTATCAGGCTATCTCCATTAAACAAAGCTAATCTGCTTTGATTTAAATACTTCAGGAATCAATTGGTGTCTAAGAAAATCTTTTCCACAAATAAATATCTCCATCAGTTACAGTCCCCTGCTCCATTAACAGGCATCAATTACAGAATGCTACAGATATAAAATCAGACATAAGATGAGGTTTAGTATTAAGAGTATAGAATGTTTTAAAAGGAATAATTTCCTTTGAATCCCAGTACAATATAGTTAGATGCTGCCGTATTCCGCTTGTCTTGTGTTATATTCTAGATTCCCTGTGGCTACCTGCTGCTCAGAATGCAGTAAGACATGTTGCTGACATTTATACTGGAGTACTAGTAGTCTTATTCATTGAGTTGCCTGGAGCTAGCATGTTCTCTGACCATTGAGCAAAATGACAAGATGCATATCTGACTGCTTACGACCATGATTCTTTGCCAGAACGTTAGCCCTGAAGTGATCAGATTACTGCAATAGTTTGGCTTCTGAAGAATATTAAAAGCACTCATCTCAGCATGAAAATTACACTCCTGCTGTATCAGCACAGTTGCTGTTAAACTTGAGTCTTGTCATATTGAAGAATTATATGAAATTCATACTGTTTAGGAGGAAAATAAAGACATTATTTACAAGGTATTTTATTATTTTGTGGCATTCACTGAAATATAACGATGTCACTGCAATTCATATCAAGTGCTAAAATAGCATTTTGGATCACGATGCCTACAGTGACAAAGTTTCACTGAAGATATGATGAAATCACCCTCAGTAAAAAAAGATCAAAAATAGGATTGCCTTATAAAAATGACACATTTCCAGGTTCAGATGATGTACGTAGAGCTGCAAATTATCATATCATATCCTTATATAACTATAAAACTCTGATCTTGGATATGCGTGTGTGTATTTATTTGTTTGTGTGTTTTCACATCTTCTCGAAAAAACGAGGCTCTAACGGTACATTTTTTACATATTCATGTAGAGATTTATCCCGTGAAGTCAAAAATCGCCTTATCTGAAAAATTAATGTATTATTTTTCAAGTTATTATTCAAAATGTTCAAAAATTTCAAATAACTTAGAAAATGAAATCGTTGGCTTTGGCTGATGACATGATGACGTCACAATGGCTGCACGTTATGTTCACGCACTGCGAGTCACGTCACCCAGGGTCGCCCATTCGCAGCAGCAGGGCAGCCCGCTCGCAGCAGCAGGGCCGCCCGCTCAAAAGACGCCGCAAATGCCTTTGCGTCGCTTTCTGTGCCTATGTCGCTCTCTGTGCCTAAGTCGCTCTCTGTGTCCCTCTCTGTGCCACTTGGTCTATCTATCTATATACTTTAAAAACTCTGAAAACCAGACGCCGAAACGGGTGAATTTTTACATATTTCAGTAGAGATTTTCCTTGCAAGTTTAAAAATCCACTCCTCTGCACCGTTGGTACATTATTTTCCTCACTTTTTAAAATAAAATTGTTGACCAATCTGATCCTTTTTTTAAAATCTAACTGCTGCCCAGCTGCTGACGTTACAATAACAGTTACATTTTTACATCTTCTGGTAGAAAATTTCCGTATGATTTCAAAAATCCAATCCTCTATCAATTTGGTCGATTATTTCCAGAAATATTTACTAAAATTTATCACCAAACTGACATTTTAAAACAATATGAAGGTTGCCCAGCTGCTCGCCTCACAATGGCATTTCACCTGGCCCCGCCTGGCCCTGCCTCCCCAGTCTGGCTGCTGGACCCGCTGGACCCGCCAGCCCCGCCCACTGTCCTCACAATGCCTTTGCACCTGGCCCAACTGCTTCCTGGCCCCCCCAGCCTGCCAGGTTGTTGATTACATTGTTTCTCACTGAATTGAAATGCATTATTTCTCACTTAACATCACTAATTCTTAACATTAACTTTTAATTTCAAAGACAGTTGTTTTCAAATAAATTTGCTGTCTTCATTGACAGCTGAGATCGGATCCGCTGTGTGTACGTGTGGGAGGGGAAACTGCTGGCTTTGTCTGACGACGTCACAATGGCTGCACGTTGTGTTCACGTGCTGCGAGTCACGTCGCCCAAGGCTGCCCGCTCGCAAACAGAGCCGCCCGCTCAAAAGACGCCGCAAATCGGAAACCCCAGCTCCAAAAGGCAGCGGACACCTGGAAACCCAGCTCTAAAAGGCAGCAAGCTCCCCTGCCTCTGTGTCCCACTCTGTGCCTCTGTGTCCCTCTCTGTATCTCTGTCTCCCTCTCTGTACCTCTGTCTCCCTCTCTGTGCCTTTGTGTCCCTCTGTGCCTCTGTGACCCCCTCTGTGCCTCTGCGTCCCTTTCTGAGCCCCTCTCTATTGCTCTTTTTCCCTCTCTGTGTCCCTCTCTGTGCCTGTGTTCCTCTCTGTGCCTCTGTGTTCCTCTCTGTGCCTCTCTGAGTCTCTGTGTCCCTCTCTGTGCCTCTGTGTCCCTCTCTGTACCTCCGTGTCCCTCTCTGTGCCTCCGTGTCCCTCTCTGTGCCACCGTGTCCCTCTCTTTGTCCCTCTCCGTGCCTCTGTGTCCCTCTCCGTGCCTCGATGCCCCTCTTTGTGCCTCTGTCTCCCTCTCTATGCCTCTGTATCCCTCTCTGTGTCCCTCTCTGTGTCCTTCTTTGTGTCCCTCTCTGTGCCTCTCAGTGCCTCTCTCCCTCTCTGTGCCTCTGTCTCCCTCTCTGTGTCCCTCTGTGTCCCACTCTGTGCCTCTCTGTCTGCCTCTCTGTCTCCCTCTCTGTGCCTCTGTCTCCCTCTCTGTGCCTCTCTCCCTCTGTGTCCCTCTCTGTGTACCTCTCCTCCCCTTCTCTCTCTCTCCCCTCCTCCCCCTCTCCCCCCCGCCTCTCTCTCCCCCCTCTCTCAACCCCCCCTCTCTCTCCCCCTCTCTCCCCCCTCTCTCTCCCCCCCTCTCCCCCCCTCTCTCCAATATCAAGGGGGTGGTTATTGTGTGCATGTGGAGGGTGGTTAGTGTGTGTGGGGGTGGTTAGTGTGTGTGGGGGGGGTGGTTAGTGTGTGTATGATGCCGCAAGCCACTCCCACACAACCACGCATTGACAGGATGGGACCCAATGGGCCCCCCTTGGTCTAGGAACTATTAAAACTCTGATCTTGGATGTGTGTATGTTTGTGTGTAATCACATCTTCGCGAAAAATCTACGCAGTAACTATAACATTTTTGCATTTTGCAGTAGACATTTTTCCCGTCAAGTCCAACTTATCTGAAAATGTATTTCTCGAGTTATTCATGAAAATGTTTTTAAATGCTTTTATTTTAAATGTTTTTTACTTCAAAATCATTCCTCAGAGCTTCCAACACACTTTGATACAAAGTTGCAAGACAGGAATACTGGCACCACTCTGAACTTTTCAGCTCAATGGCATCTCACAGCAAGTGCACCTGACATTTGCAACAATGTTGCCATCATAGCTCCTGGCAGGACAGGAGGGGGAGGGTCCATAGGTATTACAATTGGGGATTGATTTTTTTTTCAACTCCCGTGCTGGGGTTGCCTCACGAGCTATGATCTTTGTTGAGGAGTGCTCGAATCTTACCTTCGGCAACGGGTTGAGTTGAACCTCCCGTGGGGGCTATGGGTAGGGGGCCGGGTGCATTGGGGGAGCAGACCCAACGGGTCTGCACTTGGTCTAGTAACTATTAAAACTCTGATCTTGTATGTGGATTTGTATGTTTATTTGTTCATTTGTGATCACATCTTTGCAAAACATCTACACAGTAAAGATAATATTTTTACTTATTCCGGTAGAGATTTTTCCCCTGGAGTCCAAAGCTACTTATCTGAACATTTCAGGCTTTATTTCTCGACATTACTAAAAATGTTTAAAAATACTTTTAATTTAAAATGTTTTTTCCTGTTAAAATCATTCTTCACAGCTTCCAACACACTTCGATACAAAGTTGCAAGATAGGAACACTGGTAGCAACACTGAACTTTTTAGCTCAATGGCATCTCACAGCAAGTGCACATTTGCAATAATGTTGCCACCATAGCTCCTGGCAGGACAGGAGGGGGGGGGGGGGGGGGAGTGGTCAATTGGTATTGCACTTGGGAAGATGTTATTGGGATTTTATTTTTCAACTCCAGTGCTGGGGGAGGCTCACGAGCTATGACCTTTGCTGAGGAGTGCTCAAATCTTACCTTCGGCAATGGGTTGAGTTGGAAGACCACGCCTCTCGTGGGGGTTACGGGTAGGGGACGGGTGTGTTGGGGGAGCAGACCCAACGGGTCTAATATAATTTTAAATTATTGATGGTATTACTTTTGTAATTTGTCTCAGCACCACTTAATTTCCGTCTAATATTTTTTCATGTTTACTATGTGATATCATCCATTGAACATGCCATGTTAAACAGGGAAGGAAAAGGGAAAGGGCATACTCCAAGGAATACTATAAAGAAATACACTGTACATGATAGATCTTGAAAACAGGTATCTCTTTAGCCTGATATCTGTTAGTGAGTCAGCCACACTGGAATGGTCCCCATTACGAGTGGCACAAGGGCACAGCTGGTGGAGCTGCTGCCTCACAGGTTCGCTCCTGTGGGTTGTTGTCTGTGTGGAGTTTCCACGTTTTCTCTGACAGTGTGGGTTTTGGTAAGGTGCTACGGTTTTCTCTCACTTCCCAAAAACATGAGGGTTTATAGGTTAATTGGTTTATGTAAATTGCCCCAAGTGCGTCGGGAGTAAATGCGAAAGTGGCATAACATAGAACTAGTGTGAACGGGTGATCGATGGCCAGCATGAACTCGGTGGGCCAAAAGGCCTGCTTACATGCTGTATCTTTCAATCAATTTCAATTAATATAGACAATAGACAATAGGTGCAGTAGGCCATTCACTGTGATCATGACTGATTATCCATAATCAGTACCCCGTTTGTGCCTTCTCCCCATATCCCTTGACTCCGCTATGTTTAAGAGCTCTATCTAACTCTCTCTTGAAAGCATTCAGTGAATTGGCTTCCACTGCCTTCTGAGGCAGAGAATTCCACAGATTCACAACTCTCTGTGTGAAAAGGTTTTTCCTCACCTCTGTTCTAAATGGCCAACCCATTATTCCTAAACTTTGGCCCCTGGTTCTGGACTCCCCTAACATCGGGAACATGTTTCCTGCCTCTAGCTTGTCCAATCCCTTAATAACCTTATATGTTTCAATAATATTCCCTCTCATCCTTCTAAATTCCGCTGTATACAAGCTCAGTCGCTCCATTCTTTCAACATATGACAGTCCCGCCATTCCGGGAATTAACCTCATAAACCTACTCTGCACCCTCAATAGCAGGAATGTCCTTCCACAAATTTGGAGACTAAAACTGCACACAATACTCCTGGTGTGGTCTCATTAGGGCCCAGTACAACTGTAGAAGGACGGACCTCTTTGCACCTAAATCATGCCACAGTCAACATATTTCAATATCTTTGAAATAAATTGTCCATCTTTGTTCTCCTTTACATCTACTGTTGAAATCTACTGTTACCTTCTGGTCAAATAATTTCCCCATTTGTCTCTTATCCTGCAGACAATAAAATCCAGAATCTAAAATTCTTCCATGTAAATCTTGTCCCTTACTAAATTTGCTTCCCCATGATCCAGTCTTTGGTGTCCTCATCTGTAAATACCCTTGTGCTTTAATTAATCTATTTAACAAAGTCCCCTTAAGTTTTTCTAACAGAATGAGATGTCTTTTCTATATTAAAAATACTATATTTGTGGTTGTTGATTATAATCAGGCAGATGCAATGACTTTCATGAAAAGTTGAAGCATTATTATTTGTACATCAAGGGTTGTAGTGATAAAGTTGCAGTGTATCTCCATTTTGTGATAAAGTTGCACTCCATTTTGTGCAACCAGAATATCTTTTCAGAGATATTTGAAAAGTATTAGTTTACCTGCCACATTGTTCCTTTTGTCTTTAATTCATTGCTAACCTCTACTCTGTCACAAATGATTGTCTTTCTTATTTCCTTCCCTTACTTGTCTTTATATTTGGTTAAATATTATTCAGAGCGGAAGATAATTTATCTGAAATGTCGGTCTGTTTTTCTCTACCTTGATATGGTTTATACTATGGTTTTTTTTCCAGCACTTGATGCATTTTATTTTTCCCTAATTCTTTACATTCACTTTGTTCCCCGCAGGCGTATAGTTTTGCCATGGGAAATTATCCAGCGAATGGACTGCCATTCATGATCAAAGGATTGAATTTGGAACACATTGGGAAACTTCATAGCGGGATTGGTGAGTAAATTAAAGTTACTATTCATCTAAAATCATCAGCATAATCATGGAACAATCTGGACGGAAACCCCACATGTGCAAATTACGTTATTTGCATTTCAAACAGTGTGGACATGTTAGCAGTTGGTCTTAATTAGAATAACTGTCAAACTGCAGTTCAGTAATTATCAAATTATTTTTGTTTGTGAATTGGTGTGATAATTTGGTGAAATTAAGTTTTGCATGGATATTCAAAACAGATTATTGTAGCAATTTCTTATACCAAAATAAATTGATGTACCTTCAATACTTGAGAATCTAAGCAGCATTTCTTAGGTGATCTTGGTATCTCTGCTTATGCGCCACTGTGCCGTCCTCGGTGAGTTCAGAGCCAACATCAGAGAACTCTGCTTGAAGAGCGATTTTAAGGCTCTGATCAGGAAAATTTAGGTTTAAGCAAATCTCTTGTGGGACTAAACTTAAGAAGGTAATCAGCAGGGTAAAAAGACGATGAGATATTCTTGGCAGATAAAGTATTGGCCAATTCTACAAAATATGTGAAGAACAAAAGGGCATCAGTGTGGTCGTCTATGTGTGAAGTCATGGGAGTGGGACAAGGTCTTAAAGTAATATTTACATAGTTTACTGCTGACACGATCTTGGAAGCTAGGCTGTTCAAGGAAGAGAACAGTGATGTCCTGAAACATATAGACATTATGAAATGGGAGGTTTTGGTGGGCTAGAGACATATAAAGGTGGATGAATCCCCAGGTCCCAAACTGTGTATCCTAAAATGTTGTGGGAAGCTAGGGAAGAAATTGCTAGGGATAGACACAAAAAGCTGGACTAACTCAGCAGGTCAGACAGCATCTCTGGAGAAAAGAAATAGGTGACGTTTCGGGTTGAGACCCTTCTTCAGACTGAGAGTCAGGGGAATGGGAAACAAGAGATGTAGATGGTGATATAGAGATATAGAGAGATATAGAACAAATGCATGAAAAATATGTAAAAAGTAACGATGGTAAAGAAAACAGGCCATTGAAACAACCATTGCAGACAATGAAACTCACCAGAATGACAGTGAAACTAGTACAATGGATAGGGTGGGGGGCGGGGGTGGGGGGGGGGGGGGGGGGTGGTGGGGACAGAGAGAGAGGGTGGATGGAAACTAAGTTAGAGAAATCAATTATCATACCACTGGGTTGTAAGCTTCCGGGCTTAAATATGAGATTCTGTTCCTCCAATTTAATGCTAATTTGAACAGTCTGCCACGTGGGACCGTATCAAAGGCCTTACTAAAAACTGTATAGACTACACCAAGATACTATCCTTCTCAAAAAATGTAATTGTTAGTCAGATGTGATCTTCCTCAAAAGGGGCGGCACAGTGGCATAGCTGGTAAAGCATCACAACGTCAGAGATCCAGGTTCATGGCTGACCTTGGATGTTGTAAGTGTGGAGGTTCTCCCTGCACGTTCTCCCTGTGACTGCGTGGGTTTCCTCCGGGTGCTCCGATTTCCTCCCACATCCCAAAGACACGCATGTTTGTAGGTTAATTGGCCTCGGTAAATTGCCCCTAGCACGTAGGGAGTAGATGAGAAAGTGGGATAATATAGAACTAGTGTGAACGGGTGATCGATGGTCAGCATGTACTCGGTTTGTTTGTTTACATGCTGTAGTTCTAAACTAAAACTAAAACAAATCCACTGTCCCTGATTTGTCTGTGCTTTTCTGAAGGAAGATTATATTGGCCCTGACAATGAATTCCAATAATTTGCCGACCACTTAAGTTAAATTAACTGGACTATAATTAGTTGTTTTAATCCTTCCTTGCTTTTTAAATGATGGTACAACCTTACTTATCCTGCAGCCTTATGTCATGATTGGAGAGGATCTCAAAATTGTAGTCGGTTTTTGCAATTTTTTAAAGAAAAAATTCATTCAGGGTTCATGATTTATGAATTTTCAAAGATGCTAAACACATAGATACATCTGCGTTACAATGTTCATCCCATCCAATATTTCACTCTCATTCAGTGTACCACATCAATAACATCCTTCCCTTTAGTGAAGACAGTCGCAAAATATTACTTAAGGTCTGTGTCCACTTCCCTCACCTCTGCACACTAGTCACTTTATTGATTCCTTGTAGACCCTATTCCTTTCTATGTTATTGACTTGCTCTTCATGCATTTATAAAACATTTTTGGATTTTCTTTGATTTCATCTGTCCTTATTTTTACAGTCCTTCACTTTTCTTTCCTAATTTTCCTTTTAATTTCATTTCTGCACTTCCTATACTTCTAGCTTTCCTGTTATATTAAGTATTCATGCTGGATATACATGTCATTTAATTTCCATTCTTAGCTTAATGCATTGCCATGCAAAGCCTCTAGATTTGGTAATCTTGTGCTTTATCATAGTGAAAATATGTTCATGTCGAGCCTGTTGAAACTCCATAATGCCATTCACTGTTCTGAGACCATCAAGTAGATGTTTCTGGTCCATGTAGGCCAAGTCATTGTTTAGTGTAATAAACTTTGCCTATTCTTATTTTAGTTTTTTTGTCATCACTGCAAAATCTAATTGAAGTATGCCCACAGCCTGTCCGTTTTTTCTATATTTTTTTAAATGTTAGTTTGTCTAAATAGTTTTGTTTGGGGATTCTTTAGTTTTTCTATGTGGGGGAGGGGTAAGGGGGAAACTGCTTCCCAGTCGCTTCCTGGCGAGGATACGACTATTTCTCCGAGTCGCGTCCTCGTCCCCCACCTCGCGGCCTACCAGCTGCATCGGAGCGGCCTTTCCTACCGGAGACCGGGGACCGGACCAGAGCTTCGGCAGCGGCGGCACGACGCTGGATTAATCGTGGTGCGGGCGATGCCTTCCTGGATCGCCGTTTGAGGCTCCGGAGCGTTGGGCCCGCTGCTCCAACATCGCGGGGCTGTGGTTCACGGAGCTCCCAGCGCGGGCGACGCGGAGTCCTGGGGCCCTTTGCCGACGGCCGCCAGCGTTGAATCTCCGCCCAGCGCGGCCTGAGGACGTCGGGAGCTGCGGACTCCGGTGGGAAGCGGCCGATTTGGAGGTCCAAGCCGCTGAGGTTGGCCTTCCGTTTCGACGTCAGAGTGCCAACATCCCGGCGAGCGGGCCTGAGCGGCAGGCTGCCCGTAGCGGCGACTGCGGAGAACATCAGAGGAAGATGACTGACTGGTGCCGTCTCTCACAGTGGGAAACTTTTAATTCTGCCGTGTGGGGATGTTTTATGTTTAAATCTATTGTGTGTTGTGTTCTTTATTTTAATGTATGGCTGTATGGTGATCACATTTCACTGTGCCAACTGGCACATGTGACAAATAAATGTATCTTGTATAATCTGAATTTAGAAAAAATCTATATTTAGAACCATGGTTTTTAACTCTTCAACCTCTCTAACTTGATATTCAATTCAGTCATTATATGGTCCTTATTCATAAATTGTTTTATTACATTCGTTGCGTTACTGCTCATCATTAAACCTGGTATAACCTTATCTTTTTTCATTATTATTACATCGTTCTAGAAATTAATTGAACATTTGTATCTTCTTCTATAAGAACATCATTTCTGTTACATGCTTCTTTAATATATGCATTATTTTAATGTTTTTAATTTTATTATTTATTATTTTAATCATCCAATGCTCATAGTGAAACACAGCATTTGATTAGCCTGATTGGCCCAAAATATTAGCACTACGCTTGTGAAATTCACATTCACGTATAAGGAGATTGTTTTTACAATAACAGACATTTGTATTACTCACTAGACTAAGTGGGACCCGTTGGGTCACTTTGTCACACGGGAGGCATGGTCCCCCAACGCAATATTCCACCACTAAGCCTTAGCCCCCAACTGCGCATGATCGGCTGACAGTCTCGCACTAACAGCAGAAGTTAAGTTAAAGTTAATAACTTTGCATTTAATATTTCCATTACCTTGCCATCTCTCTTCCTACTCCTATCCTCCTCCATTCCCCCTCATCCCCCAGCACTCCATCCCCCTCCTCTTGACACTCCCTCTTCTTTCACCTGGGAGACAGCGAGAGGGAGGGAGGGAGAGAGGCAGAGAGAGAGAGAGGGATGGATAGAAAGAGGGAAGGAGAGAGTTAGAGGAGAGGGAGGGAGAGACGGAAGGAGGGAGGGAGGGGAGGGCGAGAGTGAGGAAGAGAGAGAGGGAGAAAGAGAGAAATGGAGGAAGAGAGGGAGGGAATAAGAGAGGGAGGGAGGGAAATAAGGAAGGGGGAAGGAGAGAGGAAGATAGAGAGGGAGGGGAGCGAGAGAGGGAGGAAGAGAGGGAGGGTGGTAGGGAAGGAGAGAGAATGAGGGGGAAGGAGGGGGAGTGGGAGGGAGACCGGGAGAGGTATGGAAAGAAAGAGGGGGGGAGGGGGGAGAGATGGAGGTAGCGGGAGAAGGAGAGAGGGAGTGAGAGAGGGATGGAAAGAAAGAGGGAGAGAGGGAGAGTGAGGGGTGTATCAGTTTTACAGTGAATAGGGAGGGAGGGGATAGAGAGAGGGGGAGGGAAAGAGAGTGGATGGATAGAGGGAGGAGGTGGGAGAGAGGGAAGGGGAGAGGGAGGGAGAGTGAGAGGGGGTGAGAAGGAGAGAGAGAGTGTGACGGAGAGAGAGTGTGAGGGAGAGAGTGGGAGGGAGGGAGGGAGGGAAGGAGGGCTCATCCCTGACCCCGGAACCAGGCTCGTCCTTGGTTCCATCCCAGGCCGCGGCTTCTTTTTCGGCCCTGGTCACGGCGCCATCCCAAGCCCTGAGCGAGGCCCTCACTTCAGCTCCAGCCCCCGGCTCGGCTCCATCCCAGGCCCAGTCCCTGGGCTCGTCCTTGGCTCCAGTCCCCGGGCTCGGCCCGCGGCACTACCCTTCCCACCCGGCTACCGCGCAAACCGGAAGAGCACAAGATCAGAGTTTTAGTTATGTATAGATAAATAGATAGATGTGAGTTTGAAACTAACATTTACTTTAGTCTAATTAATTAAAAGAAAACTGTTCATGTAAATTTTCCCTTCTCAAATGTGACAATGAACGTGAGATAGTCTTTATCTTTATCGGTATCATTTTGGAATTCAAAACAAATATGGAATTCTGGCGTCTGATCCTCATGCAAATCCACAGTCTGATTATTTTTCACTGATGCTGCACAATCCTCGCCTTATGTTATGGGCTCATTATTGTAATTGAATGTGTGCCTGACCTAGGTGATTGCAGATCACCAACATCTAGTGCAAATTAAAAGGTTCTCAAATAAAATTCTTACATTCTTGCAACTTTCATTTAATTGATTTTAGAGGTGAAGTTCAATTTAAATTAGTGTAGTTCACTCTTTGCTGCATTTATAAAATATACACTAATACTCACATGTGCAAATGTTTTGCCTTTAGATCAAGAATGATTTACAGTTTGTGTTGTATTTCTGACTCTTGTTAACATTGCATATAATATGCTCTGAGAAGATAAAGCACACACACCAACATCCTATACTTCCAGTGGTGGAAGTCCGCAGGAACTAGAGGACAGAGATGTGTGGTGTGTCCGTCACCGTTCCCGTTGGAAACCAGCGCCACTGCGTCGCTAATGTTTTCAACGATGATGAATGAATGAAGAGTCAAGTACTATGATGGTGGACAAGAGAGAAATATTGAACAGGCTGGACAATGTTTTTGTTTCTCCTAAAGAAGTTTAATAATCATTTGGATTTTTACACAATCTGACAGCTTTGTTATCACTTGCGACAGTTTTAATTACAGTTTTTTTTAAAAACAGAATTCAAATTATCCAATGTTCAAGAAGGAACTGCAGATGCTAGAAAATCGAAGGTAGACAAAAATTCTGGAGAAACTCAGTGGGTGCCGCAGCATCTGTGGAGGGAAGGAAATTGGCAACGTTTCGGGCCGAAACCTGAAGAAGGGTCTGAATGTCTGAAGAAGGGTTTCGGCCCGAAACGTTGCCTATTTCCTTCGCTCCATAGATGCTGCCACACCCGCTGAGTTTCTCCAGCATTTTTGTCTACCTTCAAATTATCCAATGATCCCCATAGGATTTAAGCATGCATTCATTTCTGCCTGGTCTCCTCTGGATTACTTATTTTGTGGCCTAATCTATACCACAGTAACATAATCTATCTTTCCACCTTGCATTATTCTATCGTCTATTCCACAGGTTGTCGCGAGAAGAATCTCTCTGCATTGTATTATTTTACCAACTTTCATTAGTGGCACTCATAAACTTTAATTTAAATTAATATTGATTTCCTGTTTGATCTTTTAAAACTTTACAAGAGCATTTGTTAGAAACATTTTATTATCCTCACAAGTGTCATTAGATTTTCTCAATGAATAAAGTTCCTGTCACCTATTGTTTGCTAGTTCTTGTCCCCCCCCCCCCCCCCCCCCCTTAACCTTTATATTGGCTATCTCCTATTTACACACATAGTCCTGAACAGGGTCTCGGCCCAAAATGTCGACCATCTGTTTATCTCCACAAATGCTGCCTGACCCGTTAAGTTCCTCCAGCAGCTTTTTGTTGTTTGCTCCAGAGCCCAACATTTCCTTTCTCGTGGTATCCTGTCACCTGAAATTAGCTTCATGGCTATTTTCATGCAATTGTCTCCTGCATATGGGCCTTTCTCTTGTTTCCAGTTAACTGAACGATACACAATATTGAAATTGTGGACTGACCAGAGCACTATGAATGTTCAAATTAAAACAGAAAGTGTTATAAATACATAGCAAGACAGTCAGTCTTTGTGGAGAGAGGAAAACAGAGAACATTTCAGGTTCATAACCTTTCAACAGACCTCCATCTATCCTTTTGTTCTGCTGCACTGGTCATGTGGTTCCATATCCCTTTGGCTTTATATTTTTTGTTCTGCAGTGGCTGGAGTATTTATTATCGATTGAATTTTGGATCTTTTCAGTTTCAATCTTAATTATTTGAAGATCGTTCATGCCGTGTCTATGTTTTCTACTTACCATCCTTGAATCCAGCATTTTGCACCTCTCTGCATTAAATTACGTGTCGTTACTGTACTGTTTACATTTGTTCTCTAACTCACCCCATAATTTAATCTTTTAATTTTTAGTTCATTCCCACTATATTTTTAATTGCAGGTTTGACCACATTATTCGGTTTTGGTTTAATTCCAGCATGGAGCCCTAAGGCAGTCCACTCAATACTCTCCCGTCCCACACCCTGTCCGACATAAATCCTCTTAACAAATACCCGTTGTTTTCTTCCCTTCAGCTAGTTTCTTTTACATGGGATTTACCTTCATGCATTTCTTACAAAGATTAGGACTCATGGGATTGGGACTAATTTATTAACATGGATTGTTCATTGTGTAATGGACAGAAAACAATAATCGATCATTTTATGGGGATGTAGCTGATTAAATGCTGCTAAACTAGAGTTTGTTCCTATTTCTTTACAATTTACATCAATAACTTGAGATGATGGAATGGAATATATCCATGTTTGCTTATAATAAAAAATAAGAATGGAAAATAAAGTGTAAGAGACTAATTAGGTGATTGGGGTAGGAGATGCAGATGGACTGCAGAAGGGAAATTATGAAATTATGCACTTTGGTTGGATGTAAGAAAAGGCAAAAAAAGGTTTAAGGATCTAAAAACTGTAAGTTAGTATTCAGAATGGTTTTAGCGTATTTTTACACAGATCATAAAACATTAACATCCAGTGCAACAAACAATCAGAAAATTACATGTTAATTTTAATTGCAAGGCTTTGGAGAATAGTTCCTCCTAATTATGGACACCTTGATCATATGAGCAAGGGCTTGGGAGACAGGTGGGGTGGATGGAGGTTGATTTGTCAGCTCCTGCAGAACTACAGGCATCTTCAGCTTTGTGTCCTTCTCTTCCCCATTCCATCCTGAGGGGGGGTCATGCTGAGCTGCGCTGAGAGCACTGAACAGACTCAATTGCTTATTCTTGATTCTCATTGCACCAAAAATACTATTCAACTAATTACATTTCAAGTGCGTTAACTTTGGAAGGAAAAATGAGATAGACGCTTTAATTTTATGTGAGCTAGACTCATTCAGCAATAGTACTAACTGTAAATTTAAGCATGCACTATGATGATTTTCGAACCATTTAAGTTGACATTTGTATTCTTTCCATGCATGTGTAGCAGATAAGGAGCACCTGGTCAACAGGACAAATAACTTAGGTTGATAAAAAATGCTGGACCTGAAACGTCGCCAATTCCTGCCACACCCGCTGAGTTTCCTCAGCATTTTTTGTCTACTCTCGATTTTTCCAGCATCTGCAGTTCTGTCTTAAACAGGACAATAACTTGTTCGACAACTCACTATATGGATATTGAATCCTTTCTTACATGGGTTTGAAAGGAGTAGAAAAAAAAAAGATATGTATTGAAGAGAATAAATATGTTAGGAGAAAACCAATCTCAATCTCTAATAACCATCTGCCCTTGTTTCCGTGACTCATTCTATGTTTTTTTTTAGACTTATTGCTACTCTTGTGCCATTTCCTTTCCTTCTCTCCAAGGGCACCTTAAGCTCTGAATTTCAAAACCATAAAATTAATCAAATGTTCAAAGTGCCAATATTTTTAGTTTTGAAGTATATTTTGTTTCACTGATATGTCTCAGATTTGCCTCAAGTACAGTGACTATAGGAAGCTGTTTAATTTAGTAGCAGTAATCCCCCACCACAAAAGTGTCAAATCAATACAAGTTAAGGAGATTAATTATTTAGACCCCACCAGCTTTTAATTAGTTAGCTATTTCTGAAGAATGGATTTGGTTACAATATTGATGTGCAACAATATGGTTACCTCATTGTTAAAACTCCTATTATACAAAGTTTGCCTGCATTTTGAAATATTTTCACAAACCATTTTCATTTTGGATATTATATGTAGTTTGAAGAAATCTTCTGAACTTTCCTCTGAAAGGGACATACTAGATATGCAATTTTTGGCTTTTCTGAATGATTACATAATTACGTGAGTTAAAATTTGAACCAAGCTTAAATTTAAACATGATAATTACAAAATGCACACTTGGTTATAGTTTGTTTATGCCAAAACGTTTTGGATCAAACTTTTGACTTGCATATAATAGAATTGAGACACCAATTCTGCATTATAATAACTTTAAATACCTGTTTTTGAGATGTTAACAATTGAGAATAATTGGAAGAAACAATCTGTATTTTCCATTCATTGCCCCATTACAAGAAGGATGTAGAGGCTTTGCAAAGTGTGCAGAGGAGGTTGACCCGAATGATATCGATGATAAGGGGACACCGAATAGAAGAACATAAAATAAAGAGAGGCATAGATAGGATAAGCAGCCTATCTTTTTCCCTTGATTAAATATCTAATACTAGAGGGCATAGCTTTCAGATGAGAGGTGCAAAGTTTAATGAAGATATTCGGATTTTCTAAACAGAGGGTGGTAAGCACATGGATCGCGCTGTTTGGGAAAATAGTGGAGGCAGATTCAATCGTGACATTTAGGAGACTTTTGGGTAGGCACATTAATATTCAGGGAATGGAGGGATATGGTTTATGTTTCGGCAGATCAGATACATAATCAGGTCTTGGCATCATATTCGGCACAGATATTGTGAGCTGAGGGGCCTGTTCCTGTGCTGTTCTATGTTTTGTCCTCTGGCTTTTGCTGTATCGATTGATCTAAAACATTTCTGGATATTACATGGAGTGAAATCAGATTGACTCAAGATTAGTTTCTGTGATGAAGGAAATGTAGGAAGGAAACTATGATGGATCATCTACTCATTACAGAAGATAATTAAATTACTTCTGCATTTATCTTTGCAATCCTGTCTGACTACATAATTGTTGTAGTTTGTTTTTGTTTGGATGAAGGATGTAGATGGTGAGATTGTTTTCTTCTCAGTTAATAGAGCTGTTGCTTGACAGTTCCAGCATCCTGGTTTACCAGTGCTGTCTCTTTGGAGCTTTCATTTTCCCAAACTCTGAGGTTGGGAGGCAAGTACTGACACCATTCATATTCTTAGGTGGACTTGGATTCAGTCTCATGTTTGTGGAAGATGGGATGAGAAAAAGGTATGCTTGGATGCTTTTCACAAAGTGATAATCAATCAGTTTAATCAATTGAGTGGGAAATGCTGGAAATTATGATGAAGTGTTTCAGACCACAATCTTTAACTGTTTCTATTTCCACATATACTGCCTGAGCTGTTAAGTGTTTCTAGCAATCTGCAGTTTTGGGCTTTCAGGAACCTTATACCCTGCCCCAATGTGCTATGAATTACTTTTTGGTTGAGGAACCTTATAATTATTATTCTGTTGAGATTATTTTGTTATTTTGCCAATTGCAGAGATTAAATTGTAAGATTAAACGAGAACTTACCAGTTTGAAGTTTGATCTTGATTTTATGAGGAGTTACGTGGGTGATTACGTGAAGAAGGCCCGCCAGGACGCCTGCGCAGCAAACTTCAAAGCAGCGGTATGAAATCACAAATAAACAACACCGAAGTAAACAGTAAGATCAGTGACTCGAGAACTACCAGATGATCTTTTATGAGAGAGGGTTGGGCGTGGTGGGCACGTAATCACCAACGCAACTTCTCATAAAATCAAGATCAAACTTCAAACTGGTAAGTTCTCGTTTAATCTTACTATTTTACTTCGGAGTCACGTGAGTGATTCCGTGAAGAGTTCAAAGTTTTGTGATTTCATGCCGCAGATTACAATCTCAGCATCCCACTGCATTTGATTGACTCGAAAGAGAAATAAATGCATTAGTAATAACATTGTATTCAATGTAATGATAGGGTTTATTTAACAATGTAAACAAACAACAGTACCCCTAAAATTTAGGTACTTAAAATGACATTGGCAAACAGCCCTGGATTGACAATTGGCCGATGATACATTTCTGAAACATCAGCTCATTTGCCCATCCGTCGGCCACTAAAATTTGGTCGAAGGACACATACCTCCATTTGACCGCCAACATAGCTGCTGCCCTAGTATAATGAGATGTAAACACACTCTCTAAATGATATACTGACGTTGATGCTGACCTGGTGGAATGAGACATACAATCGTCAATGTTAATACCTGTTGCAGCCACCTTGCAATCGTCTGAACCGACCTATTCCTGTGTAATTGTTTATTAACGAATACACAGTGCTGAATCCATACTTCAAAGGATTCTGGTGGCCTTGATAACATAAAATTGAGACAGTGGGGTATTCAAATGATCTAAAAACCATGCCAGCCCTGGTCAGCTCTACTAGTGTAGACCAGAATGAATATGTAATGGCATGAACAGCCAATTCCATCCTGTCCAGCCACATCGTTTGCAATGTTTTGCCGTCGTTGTGCGGATATTAGAGTCATAACTAAGGATATAGCTGGAACCCCTTGGTGAAATAATGTTTACACATTTACAATAACCAACTGCATAATCTTGTGATGTGAGTACTTGTATCAAGATCTTTTTAACAGCTTGATATCCGGGTTGGACCCGACAATGTAGTTCCCTTATGTTACAGCTGTAATTTCTCTATAACTGAACTATTGTCAATATCACTTAAAATGAACTGGAAATGTCAGTAATTTGTGTCTCATCAAATGTATCATAATATTTAACAACATTTCTGATCCCCTCAATAGGGATGTACTGCTATTTTTGATGCTACCCATGCATACTGCAGTGAACACCCTCATGGCTAAATGTGACAACCTGAGGCATAAGTCAATCCATTGAAAATGTGTAAGTCAATAATCGTTTTACTGTGCAAAGACCAGTCTCCTGAACCACAGTTTAAAACAGCAAGTTCTTGCTTTTTGGCATAACTGAATACCGTTGTGCCATAATGCCTGATGAAGCAGGCAACATGGACGCTTGGCCAGTCCGATAGTACGAATCCAAACGAGGTCTTGCTGATTGTTTTAAGACCCAGCTAATGAGGAAGACATAAAGTCCATTCCTCCTGTTGAAGCGAGAATGTATTTCTCCACACTGTTGTGTCACATATTTTTGCAAACAGTGAACATGCATAAACATGACGAACATTTGATAAAGTATTGAATCATGCTTTCATCATACTTTGAGATCCAACATTTATTCTGTGTTATCATCAATCTAAACTGGACGATACACCAGTGGCAAGGAGATGAATTACAGGATATTCTTCCTAATTACCAAGAGACTAACATATGTCACCATTGTAGAGCAGCAACTTAACTTTGTGCATGAAGAATATGTATATTCACTCAAAACCTTACTCAACGGTGCATTAAGTGTATATATTTAGTTGATACCAACAACTGAAGAATTGGTACTCATGCAATCTCCACTACCTTTGAGTAGGTGATGGTATTTGGAACTTGTCATCTTAGAGTTCGAACATCAGTTCATAATAACTGAATTCAACCGACCACACTACTGTAGCGAGTTTCAAGTTCAATGAGTTATTGTCATATTCAGCAATGCTGAATACTGTTACTTCATCATTGTGGCTGAAGTAGCCTCAGCTGACAATAGCACAAGGTTGTTAGCAACGATCTAATTGCTACTTACACAATATCAGTTCCTTGATTAGCTCAGCTGCAACCCAGCTGCCATATTGCCAATTACTTTAATCAGTTTTGTAACAGATTGCTATAACTCCAATCTCTTGCCACAAGGTGGAGACAAGGATAATAATGACAGGTAAATCCCAATGACCAACAACAGTCTATCCCATACTGCAAAGCCCACTGTTATAGTACAGTTATATTGTCTTTGATAACCTTTGTAATGGGATTTGTATAACATGAATCTCTTACCTTATGAACCTGTTGAAGTTAGGAGTAAATGTTTGACATACAGAAGTTCATATGCCAGATACTCTCCATTCTTCATAATAATATGCCAATCCTTCCTTATTGCTTGGGTGGTTTGCATGAGAAATTCTGCCCAATTTCCAAACCCTGGCCATAATCCAACTTACTTGGAATGCTCCGGCTGTGCCTCAACCAAATATTTTACCCCTTGTGTGTTGTACAAACAAATGTAAATATTACAACTTGTGAACGGTGCACTACCCAAATTTTGGAAGTGCTAGACCCATTTAGTTGAGCATGATCGGAAGCATGGAATTTCTGAGCTATCATGCTGCCCCCAGCTCCAGTGAACCGCTACTGCCGATGAGCACCTGGGGTGTGTTTCTGAACGATGACTTTTGCCCGTTATCGAATTAATTCATCTGACAGGCTTCTTCCCCTGTAGAATAGACCTATCTGAATAACCGATTCAGCGGCTAGCTCTCACATCCCCCTGTTGGCATTGTTCACTGCCGGCACATATGTACTTGAGTCTGTTCTATTGACATCTTAAGAGCCCGGAGTCATCTTAATCTTTTGCTCTTCCCTTCTAAGAAGGGTGATTCATAGGCAACTCTAACAGGTGCTGCCGCAGGCCATAGGATACAATACTGATATGAACCCATTGGCCTTACCCCAATAGAATATTTTACTGGGAAGGCAATTTAATTGTCAGGAAAAGTACCTGACACGTGCCCTTCATCCCTTTGGGTATGCCCCACAGCCATACCCTGAGACTTAGTGTCAGCCGGATACTGACCCATCTTGGTCTCTGCCTCCGAGAGGGAGACCTTTGCAGCACTGTATACAACAGTTGCTGTATAAGGATAGTCGTTTCAACGCAATATCCAGCCACGGTGAGGAATTCATCCCCCGACTCCATGGGCCTTGCTCTTCAACCCCAGTAGAGAATCATCTTCCGACCGTGGGCGGGCAGATATGTGTGAATTTGAGCAACCCTCTGCCAGGCGTTGCTGGCGCCGCCGTTCATGAAGGCTGGCGCTTTTGTCATGAACAGCCCTGCATCAGGTGCTGTTGGCACGGCTCTCCCGTAGGCCGGCACTTCACACATGAAGCAGCCCTAACAGGCGCTGCAGATACGGCTCTCCCATAGGCCGGTAATGTCACAAATGAAGCAGCCCTGAATCAGGCGCTGCTGGCACGGCTCTCCTGTAGGCCGGCACTTTCATATATGAAGCAGCCCTGTTCGGCGCTGCTGGCGCGGCCTGTCCCATAGGCCCGCACATTTTACACATGAAGCAGCCCTGTCAGGCGCGGCCTGTCCCATAGGCCCGCGCTATTGCTGTGTAAGCTCACTAAATCAACATTTAGTGTACCGCTTTACCTGTGCATAGGCCCGCGCTATTGCTAAACAATAATAACATTGTCAGAACAATATCATATAACAATAACTTTTTTCTTTGCCTTAAGTTTTTTACTTAAAGAAAAAACACTATAAAATACATACTTTTAATTATAAGGAGAACCCTTATATCCCAACTCACCTGAGGGCTGAATGAGTCCCAGTAATTTTTTGACTGGGGACCAACGTCTGTGAGCCACTGACCCCACTGTCAGTGGCTCCAGCATTGCTTCTTTGCCATTCCAACGGCATCCCACAGGCTTGGAACCGCTGACCCCTCTGTCAGCGACTCAGTTTAATATTCCTTGCCGTTTTTACGGCATCCCTGCAGGTTGCGGAGCTGCTGACCCCTCTGTCAGCGACTCTGCTTAATTTTTTTGTCGTTTTTACGGCATCCCTGCAGGCTGCGGAGCCCCTAACTGCACTGTTAGCGGCTCCTTATCTCGCAACCCGATCAATTTTGCCTGTTTTTCCGCATTTGCGGTCGGACTGAAATTTCACCACAGTCCACAACCGGCAAGTTGTCGGGCTGCAAAACTGGCAGGAAACCTCAGTAAAAAGAGGCTCCTGCCTAAAAACCCCTGGTAAGTAAAAATAAACTTACCTTAAAGTTAACTTACCACAGGCAGGAGCTCAGTCCTGCCTGACTGGTGCTTGTGCCAATGCGGCTGATTTAATTCTGCGCAGGGGTCGTGGCGGGCCTTCTTCACGGAATCACTCACGTGACTCCGAAGTAAAATGATTGGCTCTGAGTAGAATACTACTTGTCCTTACAGCCGCTCACTCTGTGATTGCCAACTTAATAGTAAATAATGGAAAGATTTGTGCAATGGCTTAGTTATTTTAAGCTTTATGGTCTGATTTGTGATGTACTCTGCTGAAAAATTTAGTGCTTGCTCGCCTTGATTTGCTTTGCCAATCAGAATCAGAATAGATAATCCTAGGATTTTATTAGGCTCATATGTTGCTAATTGTCCAAAAGTCTAAATATACTGATGTGCTGTAAACCTGAATTATTACCTAGCCCTTCCAGCCTATCTACTGCTAATCCTCTTGTAGTCATTGTTTTATTTCTAGTCCTTCCAGCTCCTCTTTATGGTATATAAAACAAAGTTGATGAGAGATGGTAAATAGTTTAAAAATTGAGATTCGATTGTATGTGAAAGTTTGGAAGTAAATTTATATCTCAACATTTCACAGTTATGGTTATCATAAAGCAATATTATTTATTATGGTAATATGCTCCAGTGCTTGGAATTGAAATCCTACTAGTTGTACTTTCAACTTATGTATCAATGTATCAAGTAATTTCTGCTGGTTGCACTTAAATTGGCCAAAATAAGTGTGAACTTCGTGAAATTTTAAGTGCATGTTTGAACTAAATCCAGTATTTTTAACCTGGTTTTAAAATACATCGTATTAGCAAATGGTCATATCCAAAAATAAATTTGACTTGCTCGATGCTGAAATTACGAGCATGGCAACTTCTCAGTAATTGCAATTGTTTACTGCAGTCTGAGCTTATGCTTAAAATTAAATGTTCTTTTTTGATAAATATTAAGTGATAATTGTTCCATAGAAATTAAATGTGTTAAATTATAGTCACAGTCATACAGCATAGAACAGTGCCCTTTGGCCAACTTTCTCTTGCCGACCAAGATGCCCCATCTACACCAGTGCTACCTGCCCATGTTTGACTCTCTGAACTTTTCCTATCCATGTACTTGTCCAAATGTCTTTTGAATGTTGTTATAGAACCTGCCTCAACTACCTCCTCTGGCACGTCGTTCCATACGCCCACCACCCTCTGTGTGACAAAATTGCCCCTCAGGATCCTATTAAATCTTTTCCTGCTCCCTTAAACCTATGTCCTCTGGTTCTCGATTCCTCTACTCTGTGTAAAATAATGTATACATTCACCCTATCTATTCCCCTCATGATTTTATTATACCTCTATAAGATCACTCTTCATCTTCCTGTGCTCCAAGGAATAAAGTTCTACCTGTCCAGCCTCTCCTTATAGCTTCGGCCCTCATGCCCTGGCAACATCCTCATAAATCATCCATACACTTGTTACTCATAAATCTTCTCTGCACTCTTTATATTTAATTAAAAAAAACTGAGTAAGCAGTGTATGCAAATGAAAGTAGCAAGCAAGCTGGTCATTTTTTGTAATCTAAGCTCATGACTCGGAGGTGTTGTGCTGGATAATATTATAAATGCTTGCTTTGTTCACAACCTGTCTTCAGCAGTATTGATAGAACTCCAGCAGTGTATATAAACA
Organism: Okamejei kenojei; assembly: GCA_035221665.1. NCBI lineage: Eukaryota > Metazoa > Chordata > Chondrichthyes > Rajiformes > Rajidae > Okamejei > Okamejei kenojei. Next base: position 53,684,293 of record CM069140.1, on the reverse strand, counting down.
CTGCTAATTAATTAATGCATGGTGGGCATGCGAATCGACAAATAATTTTGTGACTGTGTGACTGCACAGATTCATAGAAGGTTTTACATTTCAGATTGAGCATATGTGCCGAAGAGTTTTGATGGAAACTTGAGAAAAACAACACAATTGAAGGTGTAATTTGTGGTTAGATTTCTGAACCAATCCATCAACAAAATTCTACTACGTAATGTGTGGAATAGCAATTCCTTATAAATATAATAAAATGATTGTTTAACACCGTGATAAAACATAGCACCAATAATCTTTAAAATCAGTCTATTTAGTTTCTACGTTAAATGTCAAAAACCTTGCCCCAAAGCTCAAAAGGGTAAACTCAATTCCCGATCTAAATTAATAACACTTCTCTGTCATAACTTTGAAAGAGAAGATAGCTTATGGGAGTGTATAGATCTAACAAGTCCTTGCCACAGGAAACACATTTTGCAAATTATTTCCTTTTGGTGACACAATATTCGAGAAATACTGTGTGCAGTATTTAATTAACAACAACCAAATCAGTATGATCTTTTGGTTTCTGTTTGAATAGCATGTTTAGATTTTGATTATATTGGTTACATGTAGTTTAATTATGTTATTTATTATATTTCTTTAATATCTTTATGTTCTTTATTAATATTTCGTTAAACTTCTCCACTTTGCAAATGTTTCAATTTCAAAAGGTTAGTTTAACGACAGAGGCAAAGGATAAATCAGAGTTGGTACAATTTTCTCCCAACAATGAAGTACACCATGTTTTAGGTTATAGTCCAGGATGTATTCCTATTAATCATTTTTAATCAGAACATGCCATTGACATTACAAAATGTTGTCTGAAGCCACAGGAAATCAGGGACTGCATTTTAAATTAAATTAAAGGGCCTGTCCCACTTGGCCGTCATTTGCATGCCATTAACGCAACCTGGTAGCATGTGGGTAGCGCGAGACGGGTGCATGGAGTGGCGTGGAGGAGTGTGGAGTTGCGCGCATTATTGCGCAGCGCTCCAGGATTTCATTCTGGACTAAATCTTCGCGCGCCACCAGCCTGTCGCGTAAATAACGGCCAAGTGGGATACCCTGGCGTGGCGCAACATCTCACCTCCAACAGCAGCAGAAGCAGGCAAGCGATCGCTGAGCTCGGCCTGAGGCTCACGGCCATTGCGGATCCGGATCCGCCCCCATTCCTACTCCCAGAGCGGGGCCAAGACGATTGGATTTAGACACAAAATGCATGAGTAACTCAGCGGGACCGTCAGCATCCCTGGAGAGAAGGAATGGATGAGGTTTCGGGTCGAGACTCTTCTTCAGTTTGAAGAAGGGTCTCGACCCGAAATGTCACGCATTGCTTCTCTCCAGAGATGCAATCGGTCCCGCTGTGTTACTCCTGCATTTTGTGTCTATCTTCAAATGACGTCACGCGCTCCAGACGGCGGTGCGGACGCATTATGACGTGCGCGACGGTCGCGCGTCAGTCATTACCGGCCTGTCGCATAAATGACGGCCAAGCAGGACAGGCCCTTAACTCTCAAGAAAGCATGACCAAAGTAAAGTAAAATGAAGCCGAGTAGAATGACACACGAACGTGTGCAAGCAGAGATTACTGAAAACTGAGCTTAGTCTTTGCGTGGATTAGTTGTACTTTCTATTGAATACTGTACATTTTCCAACATCTTGTTAGCCAGCCATTATCCTGTCACATCATACACTCATGTCTTAATCCTCTGTCCTTTTTTGCATCAAACAATTTTGATTGCTCTTTCATGCAAATAAAAGTTAAATGAATGCCTACCTTTTCAAATATAAATTGTCCTCTGCTTTTATATATACACTGTCCACATATGATTAGGGAGAAAAAACTTGTTTATGAGGTTCTTTTTATCCCTATTGACATTTCCCTTTTTCCCTCTTTTCTCTACACTCTTCTCATTCAAGAGGACTGGGAGATATTCCTCTTACTACTTTCAGGCAAAGATATTCCAGCAGCTGCACAGAAGTAAAAATAGTTTCTGCAGAGCTCAACTCATTTCTTGGTGTCCCCTCTGGGACAAGTGTTTCTCAGAAATTGGCCCATCTAGGTCATGTAAAGACCTTTTAACATGTACTGTGAGATTCAGTCCTTAATTTTTCAGTGTGTTTTTAAAATTACTTTTAATATTCCAATGAAATTACATAAATTCTGAAACTATGTTACTTTCGATTCGTCTTTTGGCATCATGCACGTTGAGCAAAAGAGTAGTTTTACTGCCAAAAATGCATCCAAGGTGCATCCTACTAGGAGGTATGGTAGCTTGAGAGTTCACTTCCAATTATGATCTCTTGGAATGCTGAATTCATAAGGCTAATAATTCGTAAGAGTGCATCAAACAGAAAATCACAATGACAACCAGGTTCGCTTAATAACACAACAGGGTTATTAATGCCCTCTGAGGGATGGACATGTGATCATTCTGTTGGGAATTTTTATGTATGTAATGACATTGGACAAACATATGTCCCCCATGTTATTTGGGCAGTGTAGCTCTTTGTGATATTCCATGAAAACTGGGTAATAAATCTGCAATTTATTATCTAATTTGTGTAATATAGCTGTGAAACAAATGGTATTAGAAATTAAGCTTGTAGAGCAAGAACTGCCAGCAAAACTTGGAAAGAACTGTGAACTCTTTTGTTAAGTGGTAAGTAATATTTGCAGCTCTTGACAACCAACAATTACATTCAAAATGAAAGTTTAACCATCCAGCCTAGACATGTAAAACCAGTATCATTGGCTAAACAACACAGTGAATACTATTGAGAGGAAGCTGAAGTGGACCAACCATATTAATATTAACAATAGATAGACGCAAAGAGCTGGAGTAACTCAGCGGGACAGGCAGCATCTCTGGAGAGATGGAATGGGTGACCTTTCAGGTCGAGACCCTTCTCCAGACTGAAGAAGGATCTCGACCTGAAATGTCACCCATTCATTCTCTCCAGAGATATTGCCTGTCCCGCTGAGTTACTCTAGCTTTTTGTGTCTATCTTCGGTTTAAACCAGCATCTGCAGTTCCTTCCTTTACGTAATATTAACAATACAAGAAATAGTCAGAAGCTGTGTATTTTTTCAGTGTGACTTGCCTCCAGACTCATCAGAGTTTTTCTGCAATCTATAACTTATCTAGATGAGTATAGTTTGAGAAATGTGGCACATCGATGACAAAGCTACCTGCTTGATCGGCATCTATTTCATCACTTTAAATATTTAGTTCTCCTTCCATTGGCACATTAGCTTAATTTTGAACCATTCACAAGTAACTACAGCAACGCACCAACTTTGACATAAATTCCCAAACAAGCTCTACCACTGAAATGGCTTTCACAGCCAATAAGAATGGTATTTGCAAGTTCCCCTTAAAAACACATAATATCCTGTCGTAAAATTACTGACACTTCTTCATCACCACAGGGGTGAATTCCTCGAACTCACTACTACTTGCACTGTGAAAATTTCTTCCCACAGAGACTTTAGATCTTCAAGAATGCAACCAACCACCTCTTTTCCAAAGAAAAAGGGATGAATGATAAAAAATATTCTTCTCCAGAATGTCTATTAATTGTGTATGAATTAAAATTTAAAGTAAAATAAATATTAAAAAAATAAACAAAATGTAAAAGATTTTCTTATAGAATTGTTGAGATTAAATAAGGTTACTAACAGAAAATCACCATACAGAAGTAAAAAGAATGCTGGAAATTAGTACTTTAACAGAATAATAGTACAAAGCGAATGAAGTATACAAAAGACTACTTATATACAGCAAAATTGCCTACAAATAAGAAAGTAATTCTGAAATATTAGATTTTAAAATGAAAAAGCACCTTCCATGCTGCTGAAAGAGTTGAGGAATTTAGAGAGCACATCTGGCCACAATATTCTAAATATTTTACGATGTGCAAGTTTTGCCAGAAGACCAGAAGGTTGCTAATGTAAACTAATCTATTTCAAGAAAGGAGAAAGGGATAAATCAACTGACCACATGCCAGTCAACTAACATCCAAAGTTGGTACATCTGAAGAGAACAAAATTAAAAAGGCATGTGTTAATTAAGGGCAGACAGTGAGGATTTAAGGCGAAAAAAAAGGTTAGTGGCCTTTAAATTTCATGGATTCTTTAGATAAATAATGAAGTTTATTGATTAAATATTTGTCTTGCATTTTGGATATATAGATTTGTCATATACAAATATAGAAATATATAAATTATTTCTTGCCATGGCTTTACAGATTCATTAGATGTAAAGAAATAAGTAAATGAGCAATTAATTATCAGTTATTCTACATAAAGTTCAAGTTCACATTTATTGTCACATGCACCAATTGGTACAGTGACATTTGAGTTACCATACAGCCATAGGAATAAAAAGAACACAATACACAATAGAATTTAACATTGCCTTCCATCACATTTCTCACTGTGATGGAAGGCAATAAAGTTCAGTCAATCTTCCTCCATTTGTTCACCTATTGTTCACGCAGTCGAATCGGAAACTAGACCATGATAGTTCTTTACCAATGAACAATGAGAATATTTAGGCTGAAGATAGACACAAAATGCTGGAGTAACTCAGCGGGTCAGGCAGCAGCTCTGGAGAGAAGAAATGGGTGACGTTTCGGGTCGAGACTCTTCATCAGACTAGTCAGGGGAAAGAGAAACGAGATATAGACAGTGATGTAGAAAGATAAAGAACCAAAGAACAAAAGAAGATACAGAACATTCCCGGGATGGCGGGACTGTCATATGCTGAGAGAATAAAGCAGCTGGGCTTGTACACTCTGGCGTTTAGAAGAATGAGAGAGGATCTTATAGAAGCATATAAGTTTGTTAAGGGTTTGGACACGCTGGAGGCAGGAAACATGTTCCCGATGTTGAGGGAAGTCCAGAACCAGGGGCCACAGTTTAAGAATAAGGGGTAAGCCATTTAGAACGGTGACGAGGAAACACTTTTTCTCACAGAGAGTTGTGAGTGTGTGGAATTCTCTGCCTCAGAGGGTGGTGGAGGCAGGTTCTCTGGATGCTTTCAAGAGAGAGCTGGATAGGGCTCTATAAAATAGTGGAGTCAGGGGATATGGGGAGAAGGCAGTACTGATTGGGGATGATCAGCCATGATCACATTGAATGGTGGTGCTGGCTCGTAGGGCCGAATGGCCTACTCCTGCACTTATTGTCTATTGTCTATTCTCTATAAAAAAAAATGAAAGATATGCAAAAAAGTAACGATGATAAAGGAATTAGGCCATTGTTAGCTGTTTGCTAGGAAAGAATGGGAACCTTGTGTGACTTGGGTGGGGGAGGGATGGAGCGAGAGGGAATGCAGGGGTTACTGACATTGCAAAATGAGGCTCTGCTGCAATATCTGAGACCTGTAAATGCCTTTTGGTGCATTCAAGGAGAATGCCAACCTGGTCCCTAATGTTCAATTTATGAAATGACAAATTCAATGTCTGCCATTTTTGGGCTTTCACTTCAAGCATTAATTATTTGTAAATAATTTGGTGTGAATTAGTTGTATCCAACTACATCCGGATGCAAAATCAAAAAGCTTTGGATGTCAAAGTCAAAATAAACTTTATTGTCAATTCAAATAATGCAACAAGTAGTTACACAGAGGATTGAAATCGTGTTTCCCCATACTCCAAATGTGCAAGTAATATTTATTTATAACTCAGACAGACAATCTACCATTAAAAATACCATAAAAAAATATACCATTAAAAATAGACATTATATAGTGTGCCAGAGTGTAGTAACATTTTGAGGTATGTTATTAAGTGCAATAATAAAAGCTACAATATAGAAATGTGCAAATAGCATATTGCAGACATTGAGTTAAAGTTATTTGACAGTTGGGAACCTGACTTAAAAACTGCCATTTTAAAAAAAAAAGCTATTATAAAATGCAGAAATACCCAAAGGTTAGGTTGTGGAGAGAGAAACAAAGTTAATGTTTCAAATTGATAATCTTCCATCAACCTATACTCCCAGAATTTTATTTTTTTATAAATGTATACAAATTATTTTAGCTGCATAATATTAAATTATCATTTAATCCCTTTGGTTTTCTTGCATGGATCTCTATTATCACAGAATAAATCATTTTACTCATAAAATACAAAAAATATAAATGTGGTATGGAAGTTAACCTGATTAGAAAGACATCCAGCTATTTTGTCTTTGCATTTGCCAGTTTGTATTCAAACTGGAAATGTCTAATCTCATATCTATGTGTTGTTTTCTTTGAAAAATAAGCATCGCATTTTCCAATTGTTAAGCAACCTGTGGTACAACAGGCCACACCCTATTAGATTTGTATGAATATATTTATTATTATGAACCTACTTATTACCAATTTAACAAAACCTATTTTGTTTAACTGAATTTTATGTATAGAATGCAAATCTAGGATTAGCTATTTCCAGCTCTGGCTAATGAAAATCCTCAGAATGCAGGCCTTCGTATTGTGTCGTTCCTCTTTTATGTGATTACCTGATGTAACTTAGATGCAGGAACTCAGTAATTGTATCTATGGAGGCTTTGCCGAAACAGAGGTCTCTTACAAGGTGCTTGTGATTTTTAGTAGGTTTGTTTTAATTTTCCGAATTTCACATGGTTGGCCTTATGAATTTTATCATGAATTTTACTAGTTAAAAAATAAACATTGCCCTGGGCGTATGTTTACATCTCTTGACCTGCTCAGCAACTGAAGTCTGTGACTCTACCAATGCTATTTCTAGATGAGTGCTTGAAATGATGATGGAATGCCATTTTTTCCAATATCTTCTCCCTTCCTCTGAGGAACCTAACTTTATAATGTTTGAACCCCTTCCATGTATCCAAATCTAAACCTTGTAGACTTTCATTTTCTTAGTCTGTGTCATTCTGCAGACCTGATGCCATATGTACAATATCCTTCCTTAATAAAAAGGTCAGTTTATTTCATTCCGCTACCCAATTGCCCAAGTTGACCTCAGTGATGAGTTCTCTATATTTGCAAATCAGATAAACTGATTACCTGGAGTACTTGAATTGACTTGGGTCAAGGTTTAATAAAAATTGTGTCAAGCCAAGAATATATTTGCATTAAATTTTGCAATAACTTTTTTTTAGCCCTGTAAATAAACCAAGTTATTCGTCTTGTATTACTGGAAAAAAAGTCCAATTGGATAAGTGGATAATGTGCCTATAAGCACTGATAGCTGTAATTTAGAAATAAGTAATTGTCATGAAATGATTTGTAACATCCCAAGAGACATGTTTTTTTTTGTAAATGCAATGGCTTTTCTTTTATTTGTTCATCACTCCTGATTCCAGATAATGTCAAGTTGTGGTGATAACTGAAGATATATAGAGAAAAATTGATCTCTCTTTACACATCTCCAGTTATACATGGAATTACGCTTTGCCTCTGAAATACTATTTGAGTCTTGGTAACATAAAACAATATTTTCAGGTTTATGTTAGAGGCCAAGTGCAAATTTCTATCCCTCATCTATTCAACAATATAAGAACCAAATAAAAAGGATATTACTAGCGGATATTTTTGCATTCTTGAAGTTATTTAAGAATGGAAATGTGTTGTGCATAAAGGGGATTTGCTGGATATACTACACTTATTTTTTAAGAAGACACTTGATAACGTGATACATCAGATCATACTGCGGAAAATTAAAGCTCATGATGTAGGAGGTAATACAGTGCCCTCCATAATGTTTGGGACAAAGACCCATCATTTATTTGGGGTTGCACAAAAAGCTGGAGAAACTCAGCGGGTGCAGCAGCATCTAAGGAGCGAAGGAGATAGGCGACGTTTCGGGTCGAGACCCTTCTTCCCATCATATATTTATTTGCCTGTGTACGCCACAATTTGAGATCTGTAATAGAAAAAAATCACATGTGCACTTTGTTAGATTTTAATAAAGTCAATGTTTATACATTTTGGTCTTACCATGCAGAAATTGCAGCTGTGTTTATACATAGTCCCCCCATTTCAGGGCACCATAATGTTTGAGACACAGGGCTTCACAGGTGTTTGTAATTGCTCCTTGCTTGTTTACTTGCAAGGAGCAATTGTTACTTGCCTCCTTAATGTAGGTATAAGAGAGCTCTCAGCACCTAATTACCAAAACAAGCATAAGCTAAAGATGGCTACAATACGGGCCTGACAGAGCATCACCAAAGAAGACACCCACCAACTGGTGATGTCCATGAATCGCGGACTTAAAAGCAAAGTTATTGCAAAGGATATGCAACAAAATACTAAACATGACTACTTTCATTTACATGACATTGTTGTGTCCCAAACATTCGTAGGCCCCCCTCGGTCATGACTGACCATAGGTGATCAAACCCCAAACATTATGGTGCCCTGAAATGGGGGGACTATGTACAAACACTGATGTAATTTCTACATGGTGAAACCAAAATGTACAAAAATGGCCTTTATTAAAATCTGACAATGTGCACTTTAACCCCATGTGATTTTTTTTCTACTACAAATCTCAAATTGTGGAGTACAGAGGCAAATAAATAAATGATGGATCTTTGTCCCAAACATTATGGAGGGTACTGTATAGTGTAAAACGTCTTTGTAGTTAGACACAAAATGCTGGAGTAACTCAGCAGGGCAGGCAGCATCTCTGAACCGAAGGAATGGGTGACGTTTCGGGTCGAGACCCTTCTTCAGGCTGGCACGGATAGTAGATTAGTTGATAATTGAGAAACAAAGCAGGCATAAACTTGTCCTTTTGTGGTTGGTTAAGTGATCTGAATGGTGTGCCACTGGGGTTGTTGCTGGGAAATAATCCTGCTGCACTGGAAATTATTTGGATTTGGGCAAAAAAGATATGATTGGTAAATTGTATTGTATTGTATTGTATATCTTTATTATCATTTTTATGAGTATTTACATACCCAGAGGAAAACGAAAAAGCGTTTCTCAACCAGTGTCCAGTGGTTGAGAAACGCGGATGACGCAAATATCACCAGGAAAGAGGGTAAAAAGCAAAGCAATGAGTGGCAAGAAAATCATAGAAGGGTTACAGAAGGTCGTTCCATACGACATGTCTGCACCAACTCTGTTTTTGATTATTCACTAGTTCCAACCCTAGCTCCTCCACTATAACCTTGCATGTTTTCCTTACCATATATTTGTCCAATTTCAAATTGTAGCCACATGCTTTGTTCAGAAAAAGACTTTACAGTGTTCTTTTTAAATCCCCTCCTCTTAGTTTATTCCTGTGTCCTCCAGTCCTCGACCCCCACACCAAGCGAACAGCTGCCACTCTTTTCAGACCCCTCAAGATTTTATACACTTATATATAATCTCCTCACCGACTTTCCTTGAAGAAAATAGACTCATGCTTGCCACAATAACCAAGTAAATACAGTACTTCATCCTCGAAGCATTCACACAAATCTTTTAAGCAATGTGGGAAAATGTGAAATTGACCATTTTGGCAAGAAAACTGCAGAAGCATATTATCTAAAAGGTAAGAGATACAGAAGGATCCTCGTGTCTTGTTGCATGATTAACAAAGAGCTGTTTTGCAAAGACACCGTTATTAGGAAAGCCAACAAAATATTGCTATGTAGCGGCACCATGAATAGAAGTGGGGAGATTGAATTTCAGTTATACCGAGTGTTGGTGAAACCATATTTAGACTACTGTGAAGGGGGGTGAAAGTTTACTTCAAACAGATAGGAATGTGGTTGAGATTATGAACAGATTTTTAAAAAAGGTTTGAGGGTCTATATTCCTGCTCCTAGTTTATATATTTGTATTTTTGTCCAAAGATAAATTTCAAAGTCAAAGTCAAAAGAGTTTATTGTCATGTGTCCCTGACAGGACAATTAAATTATTTCTTTGCTTAGCACAACAGAACATAGTAGGCATTGACTACAAAACAGATCAGTGTGTCCATATACCATTATATACGTAAATACACACATGAATGAATACATTGATAAAGTGCAAATAACAGATAAAGGGGTATTAATATTCAAAGTTTTGTCCGAGCCAAGTTCAATAGCCTGATGGCTGTGGGGAAGTAGCTATTCCTGAACCTGGTCGTTGCAGTCCTCAGGCTCCTGTACCTTCTACCCGAAGGTAGCAGGGAGATGAGTGTGTGGCCAGGAAGGTGTAGTACATAGTGGCCACAATGGCTCTCATTAAGTTCTGAGAGACAAATTGACTATTCACTTTAAACTACAGATTGATTGTGTAGGAAAGAACTGCAGATGCTGGTTTAAATCAAAGGTAGACACAAAATGCTGAAGTAACTCAGCGGGACAGGCAGCATCTCTGGCGGGAGAAGGAATGGATGACGTTTCGGGTCGAGTTCCTTCTTCAGACTCAGATTGATTGTCCCTTGCTTTCTCAGAATTCATAGGATAGCACATGAGTTAATGTAAAATAATGCACAAAATTTCTACTCTTATTTCAACATATGTTAACTGCAGTTACTAAATCATGTTAATTTTAGTTGTAATGCAAAGTCAAATATTATGAGGCATAATTTCAATTGACAGTAGGATTATGAAAGGAAAGTTCTACCTACCCTAAGAAGGAAACTCTCCATTGCTAAACCTGACAAGCCTGAAAACATTTTCTGGTATAACATTCCCTAATTTCCATTGTTAAGAAATCAGAGCTAATGCCTTTCGTGTAATATAAAGTCAAATCAAGTCAATTTTATTTCTACAGCACATTTAAAAACAACTGCCATTGACCAAAGTGCTTTACATTAGTGCAGGTACTAACGTGCTACAAACAGTGGTACATAGATCAACAATACATACATAAATACATACATACTGCACTCCCTCAGAGGATCTCAAGAAAGGCTTGTGAGTAGAAATAAGTTTTGTCTAGACTTTTTTAAGTTGATGGAGGGGGCAGTTCTGATGGGAAGAGGGATGCTGTCCCATAGTGTAGGTGCTGCAACCGGAAAAGCGCGGTCGCCCCTGAGTTTATGCCTATACTTAAGCATTAGCTCTGATTTCTTAACAATGGTCAGTAACCCCATGTCGGCCGACCTGAGGGACCTGGAGGTGGTATGGTGGGTTAGCAGATTTTTTATATGGGTGGGGGCAAGCCCGTTAAGGGCTTTGTATACATAAAGAAGGAGCTTGAAATTGATTCGGAACCGCACTGGGAGCCAGTGGAGAGAGGCTAGAATCGGGTGATTTGGTCCCTTTTTCGGGTGCCCGTCAAGAATCTCGCTGTGGCGTTTTGGACCAATTTTAATAATTTTTTTGTGTCGAATTATTTCAGAGTTATCCTGCATAAAGTGTATCCAACTACTTGCACTGCTGCAGTTAAACCAAAATGAACAGTTGATTCCACTCACTCCCAATTAAAGACCTCAATCAAAAAACAGCTATTGAAATGCATACTGTCAAAGATGTGATGATAGCCTGAGGTCATCGTTATACTAACAGTTTATAAGAACATAGCCATAGCCTGACTAATGTATCCTTTCGTTACACATCAGCAACTGAACATTTAATGTTCGCGCAATTCTACTTCATTGCAATTGTTTGGGTATCCTATATATAATACAATTTGCCAACAAATGCACATTTGTTGGGTTAGTCTCAAAGACTGCCATTTTGCCCCACCAAAATAATGCCGTGTGGGCAGATTTTATGATGCTGACTTGATGCTGGAACTACTGAATATGACCTTTCTTACTCTTACACAGCTGAACACATTCCACTGCAGGAAAGGCTATAGAAGATTTTGCTGTCTTGTCTGAATTTGACCCAACATAGTAAATGAGGGAGTGCCAATGAGTGTTTGCTGATGAGAAGGTTCTTTGCTCTTAACTCTGAATTGCAACCAATATATAATTGTATAATAATTATATATGCCATCACTGAAAATATGAAAATGTGATCGGTGTGCTCAAACAATTTTGCTTCATGGTTCATTCTGGAGGAGCAACTCATACCACTAAATACACAGTGCGGATCTGCAGAGCAGGTGAAGAAGAAATAAGGAGATAAAGAGGAAGAGTATTCTCAGAGGCAAACTAGAGGGTCTCATTCTAGCTAGGCTGTTAGTGACCAACTCATTTAGCCTCGCTTTATCCTTGATTCAGCAATTAGAGTTTGTTTAAGTTACTGTTATTGGATACCTGAATATAAAAAATAGAGGGCAGTGTTACAGAGAGGAACTGCAAGAGGTAAAGCACAAGGTGCCTTTTCCTCCTCATGTCCCCTTTAATATACTTTTTTTTTAATAAATAGCAAAGAGCACCAAAAGCTACTGGAACACATCTTGGCTGTATTGTTGAAGGTTTGCAGCCCATAACCAGTTGCACTGGCATTTTCCTGACGAAGTGGAAGATTGCCATGATAAATCCTGTCAACAAAAAGCAGAATGAGTCTGTTCCCCATTATCTGCAGTTTTAGAAGGTACAAAGTCGGCGAGTTTATTGTCATGTGCACAAGTTTGGTGAAATGCAGGTACAGCAACATTGGCACACAGACTCCGACAAATGCACAAAATCAAATTATATGTACATTACACATAACATTTCTAATGGAAAGAAGACTGAAAAAACAAGACATTAGTGCAAAACACAATTAGAAAAAAAGCAAGTCAATGCTAGTGCAAGAGGTGGACTGTAGTGTTCCATTCCATTTTGTGTATCTAAACTAAACTAAATATCAGTATGGGGTCTTTACATTGGCAGCAATGGATTACAGATTTACATGATGAACTGCAACTTACTGCTTCATCAATTTACAATGATTATGCCACAAACATGAATCCTTTTGTGAGTATTCCGTGTCATTAAGTTTCATTGTTACATATCTAGCTCTGCTTTTTTTCTCTGCTCTTCCCTTCCTGGTCCTGTAACTCATTGACCACTTTCTAATTGCACACTAATTGCCCCCTTTATTTTATGTCATTATAAAGTTTAGAGTGTGAACAAGAGAGATACTGAGGCGATTGTATATCTTTCTTCATATATTGTTAGATTAACTTTCAAATGAACAGCAGTTGAATTTTAAGACATCTAATTACCTCATCCATGTTTTGATGTCAATATAGCTTGATGACACATGGGATACAGATTTTAACAGGAAAGAGATATTAAGTATGTAACCTAAAGGTTTCACTAATATAGCACCTTTCATAAACAAGCTTGTTCTATAGACATAACATCCTCTGTGTAAAAAGGTTGCCACTCGAGTTCCTATTAAATCTTTCCTCTCTCACCTGAACTCATGCCCTCTAGTTCTTGATTCCCCGACCCTGGGTAAAAGGCTCTATGCGTTCACCCTATTTATTTCCCTCATGATTTTATACACCTCTATAAGATCACCCCTTAGCTTCTTATGCTCCAAGGAATAAAGTCTCAGCCAGCCCAACTTCTCCCTATATCTCAGGCCGTCAGGTCCTAACACCATCCTCATAAACCATGTCTGCACCCTTTCCAGATGAATGCCATCTTTCCTCTGGCAGGGTAACCAAAACTGAACACAATAATCCAAGTACAGCCTCACCACCATCTTGAACAATTGTAACATCATGTCCCAACTTCTGTAACACTATTTCTCACATTTCCTGACTGGTGTTAGGATCTCTGCCCTTTGAAAGATAATTGTGGGGTGATTTGAGTAAAGACACAATAAGACAGAGAAGGACTAAACACGAGCACAAGAAGACCAAGTCCTTTCCATCTTTCAATAAGGTCATGGCAGTCATGGGGATTCCAACATCAAGAGCACAATAACAAAACTCCAGAAAAGGACGTAAAGTTTGGAAGTTACTTGTTGGTTGGCAGTTTGCAGTATATTCTGGTCAATTAAATCTATGATTAGATTACCTTTATTGTCATTCAGACCTTTCGGTCTGAACGAAATTTCGTGCCTGCAGTCATACATATAATAAAAGTAACAAAAACACATAATAAACACAAAATTAACATCCGCCACAGTGAGTTCACCAAACACCTCCTCACTGTGATGGAAGGCAAAAGTCTTAGTCTTTGTCTCTTCCCTCCTTGTTCTCCCTCTGCGCTGAGGCGATCCAGGCCTCCGATGTTGCGACCCCGCCGGGCGCTGGCAAGCGAGTCAGTCCCGCGGCTGAATCCAACTCCGCGAGCGGGCCGGTTCAACTCCGCGGCCCGGGGTGGTCGAAGCTGCCGAAGCTGCCGCCCTCCAGTCCAGCGGACGCAGCTGTTGCTGCGGGAGCTCCAGAAAAACAGGCCACCAACCTGTGACCTGTGGGCTCCCGACGATGTCGTCCGCTGGGCCCGCCGCCGCAGAAACGCCAGAACACCGCCACAGTTCCAAGTCGGGCCGCTGCCGCTGCCGGAACGCCGGAGTGCCGCCACAGCTCCAAGTCGGGCCGCTGCTGCTGCCAGGTCGAGCCAGTCGGGCCACTGCCACTGCTGGAACTGCCGCCACAGCCCCGAGGCCGCCAGCTCCGCCATTAGGCCTCAGCGCAGATGGAGACAGGGGACACGACAAGAAAAGGTCGTATCCCCCCGAAAGAAGAGACTAAACCATGTTTCTCCCACCCCCCCACACTTACACAACCTAATAAACTAACTAAACTAAACTAAACTAAAACAGACATAAGAAAAACAACAACAAAAAGAAAAAAACAGACGGACTGCAGGCGAGCCGCAGCTGCCAGGCAGCGCCGCCACTTCCGGTTTGGAGTGTATGCATCAGAAAGAGAATTATCTACCAATGAGTGCTACTTCAGTTAACCTCAAAGGAAGAAAAATGTACCTGAATGCAATCTGAATAAATTGAGAAATGTAATTAAGCCAAAAGTAAAATGATGCAATGCTGGAAAACTGAAACATAAACAAAACTGACCATATCCATTCAGCAGACCAATCAGCATCCATGAGAGAGCCGACAAATTAATATTTGAGATGTTAATAAATAGCCAGGATCAGTCCTTTCGAGAAAGTGTGAACCTGAAAGATTAGGCCAATCATCCGATAGATCAGTGGTTCTTAATCCTTTTGGCCCCACGACCCCGTCAAACATTCGTGGTCAGTACCGTGACCCCCGAAACAAAAATTGGAAAAAAAACAGCCCGATTTATTAAAACATGTCTGCCATTACTCAAATACTGAAATTGCTTCGCAGCCATCAGGCGATCAAAATGAGGACGAAAGCTCGATAGGCAGCACCTCATGTCAGCGTTGATCACAAGCCTATTGCGTGCCTTCGTTTTCAGAGTTACCATGGTTGAGAATTCAGCCTCACAGCGATAGGTTGAGGGGGACTGGACCAATTGGTTTCTTCGAAAGGACAGGATATTCCTTCATTTTCAGCCAAATTGTGGCGAGCTCGCCATGAAGTCACTCTTGAGCTGCGCATCTTCACAAATTCGGTAAAATTCAACCTTCTCAGCCACGTCAGTATTGCTGATAGCACCGTCTTCAACGGAAAAGGGTCAGGCGATCCACTCATCACGAGAGCGGTCGTCCAATCCGGGGAAGTAACGTTCGATGGTTTCACTAATTTCCAGAAGGTGGGTTGAGATCGCCTTGTGGAAGCGGCATTCAGCATCTGGCATAGCATCCAGGAGAGTCGTCATCTCAGGGAAGATAGTCGTGTTACCGTCCTGGACTCTTTCTCTGGTACAGGTGAATCTTCTTCCTGAACGCTGCCACTTTGTTATGAGCCGTGTGTAGCATTGGGAGGTTTCCTTGCAGTGACGGGGTCAAGGAATTCACCTCGGCGAAGAAGTCAGCCAAGTAAGCAAACTTCATCACGAACAGTTCATCCTGCATCTTTTCGTGAGGCTGATTCTCCTTCTCAGTACACCCTCTCTCCAAGAACATCGCTATTTCCTATAAAAGTTGATTCACACGATTGAGAACTTTACCACGCGAAAGCCAGCGACCCTCTGTGTGGAATATCAGAACAGTGAAATCGGCACCCATTTCTTCACTCGCGCTTTGAAGATTCTTGAGTTTGTTGCACTCCCTCCAATGGGGTTCACAATCTTCACCACATCTGAAAACACTCTCGAAGACCAGGAGGGAGAGTTTTCATCGCTAAAGCATGGCGAAGTATCATGCAGTGGGTGAAGGAGACATGGAGCGACATTCTTCACAAAGGCTTTGCAGCTGCATCTACATCCAACCATGGAAGGTGCCCCATCATACACAAGTCGTTCCCAGCCAAACTCATGTTTGATGAGGAAGGCTTCCAGCATTCTGAACACATCTTCTCCCCTAGTGGTAGTGGCCAACGGCTCCGAGAACAGGTATTCCTCCTTCATGGCTCCTCCGTTGAGGTAACGAACGTAGACTAGCAGTTGGGAACATGAAGCAACATCTGTTGACTTGTACAGTTGCAGTGAATACACTGGACTGCTCTTCACAGCGCTCACTACTTGCAGCAGAATATCATTACTCATATCTGAGATTCGACTTTTGACTGTGTCATTCGAAAGGGAAATCTGCCTGAACTTGTTTGACTGCTGTTCCCCCAGCACCAACATCGCTGCTTCGAGAAGGCATGGCTTGATAAGCTCTTCACCAATGGTGTGAGGTTTCTTACCTTCCTCAGAAATTAATAGTTTCCCTGGCTGTCAAAGTTGATTGTTTAAAAAAATTAAAACTTATAACATAGAACAGTACTGTTCAGGAACAGCCTCTTTGGCCCACAATGTTCATGGCAAACATGATGCAAAGTTACACTAATCTCCTCAGTCTGCATGTGAACCGCATCCCTCCATTCCCTGCATATCTATGTGCATATCCAAAAGCCTCTAAAATGTCAGTATTTCTATCTGCCTCCAGCACCATCCTTGGTAATGCATTCCAGGCACCCATAACTCTGAGTAAAAAAATCTGGCCCTGCACATCTTTAAACTTTGTCCCCCTCACCTCAACTTATTTATTTATTTATTTATTTATTTATTTATTTATTTATTTATTTATTTGCACCATGTTTTAAAAGAAGACAAATAATCAATTTATAATACCACACAGTGCTGGGAGGGAAGGGCAGCCCAGAGGGCTTATACAAAGTCCGCTCCCATGTGAAAATGAGCGTTAATGGCAAATCATGGGGTATGAGAAATAAAAAAGACAATAATAAACAATAATACAGTTTAAGAATGAAAATTAAAAATATGAAATTAAAAATATGAAAATAAATAAAATAATAAGGTATAGTATGAGATAAGAGTCAACAGAAGTAGTTTGAGCGGATTACAAAAAGCAGGAGGTCAGAACTCAGGACATGATGAGAAACTTTTTAAGCTCAATCTTAAAGGTGGCTAAGCAGGTGTGAGACTTTAATGACAGAGGCAGGGTATTCCAAAATTTAGGACCTTTAAAAGTAATGCAATGTTGGTGTTTGGATGTTCGACAAAACGGAAGATGAAGATCATTTCTTCTTCTGGTTGGGTAATGGTGAATATTAGAAAAGAGTGAAAATATCATGAGGAGAAACGGGCAAATCATATTTACGTTTAAGATATTTGAAAATAAAAATACATATTTGGAATGCATTCAGTTTATCTACAGACAAAATTGAGTACTTCTTGAAGAGAGGGCAGAAGGTTCGTGTGAATTTGAATGAGAAATTAATCTAATAAATTTCTTCTGTATGATGAGTAGCTTAGAAAGATAGGAAGGATAGGTAGAACCCCAAACAATATTACAATAATTGAAATAAGGAAAAGTCAAACTGTAATATATTGTTAGATGGGAAGACAGGTGAATAAATGCACAAACCTTTCTCAGAATACCAAGCATTTTCATTGATCTTCTACAGACAATATTGATATGTTATTTCCAAGTTAAATTTTGATCAATGGTTACTCCTAAAAAATGTTTATATGTTACTTCAGGAATTTCATGTCCATTGATAAAAATTTTAGATTTGTCTTTGGGAAAAATTTTGTTTTTATTGCAGAAGATCATGTAATTGCATTTTTTGATATTGAGAGAAAGCCTGTTCACTTCAAACCACTTAGAGACATGAGACATTTCTTCATTAACTAATTCAACCAATGATTTTAGATCACTATGTGAAGCTATAAGATTGGTGTCATCGGCAAACAGGATAGGAAGACGCTTAAAGCTATGCTATCCTGTCATTGACAGTTCCCCCTTGGGGTAAAAGGTTCTGATTGTTTACCCCATCAGTGCCTTTCATACTTTTATATACCCCTATCAGCTCATCCTCGTACACTCCATGGAAAATATTCCAGGTTTATCCAACCTTTCCTTGTAACTAATATATTTTAATTCAGTCAACATTCAAGTAAATCTCTGCACACTCTCCAAAGCCTCCATATCCTATCTGATGGATGGATCCAAACAGAACCAAATGCAGCCGAACCAAGGCTGTAAAATGACTTCCTGTCTCGTATACTCAATATCCCGATTGATGATGGCATATGCCTTCTTTATCAATCTATCTATTTGTCTTGCCATTTTTAGGGTGCTATGGACATGGACCACAAAAATCCACTGAATATCTCTGACATTCTGAGTCATATAAAATATTAAAATGTACTTATAAATGACTGAAATAAAAATTACTGATTTAATTAATCCGACTCAGAATTAATGAAACAGAAGCATCTCTCTGGATGGAAGAGGATACTAGCTTAATATTAAGATTAAGTAACTTATCTACAATGTTGGGAGGAAGTCCTATCTTAATCTATAGCATGTTGATGTACGAACACTTTGGCACAAAATCAGAACTAAATGAAATCATTAAATTATCCAGATGAGAAGGTGCTGTTTATCCACATTGTACCTGTGCCATCTGTTTGAACATGCCATCCAATTAATCCCTCTTTCCTGCTTTTACCTCAATATATTCCCTTCAACTATAAATTGAATTATCTTTTAACACTCACTATTGAATCTGTGTCTGCCATTTCAGATGATAACAACTTGCCAAATATATGTTTATGTTGCATCCACTTAACTTGCCAATTACCTTAAGTTTGTATCTTTTCTTTTCCAAACTTATTGCCAGTGAAAAGTTTCTGCCTGTTTACTCTTTTTAAAATGTTGTAAAGTTGTGACATTTCCCTCCGTTAGATGTTGTATGCAACAGAAGATATGTCAGTGGGCATATTTGAACATTGACTTAAACACAGTATCGAAAGCTTCTGATTAGAGATAAAAGTTAGTGTCCACCATCCTTGTATCTGCACCGGTCATCACTGACATTGCAAACAATCATCTGATGTGATTCAGTTTCTACTTTGGTGTATGGGAGCTATCTTCTGACAGTATTAGTAACAAATGAGTAAGGCCATATTTAGTTAGTCTCACAGATCTAATTAACAATTGGCAGTGTCAGCTAGGGGAAAAGGAACAGAAGGACAAGCTTCAGAAGTCCTTTTGTTGTCTGTATTTTTATTCCTTGCTAAATTCTCACAAGATACTGCTACTGTGTCTCAGAGCTCATCAGAAAGGGATACTGTAATTAGGATGTCTCAGTTCCTGGACCCTTAACTGAGTACTGAGATTAGTCTTTAGTTAAAGACATCAGTCTTTGCAATCTCACTCCTTTTTGGCCATCAAATATTACAGACATAATGACAAAAAAAAAAATCAGAGAAAGTTCAGTAAGGGCCAAATTAGCTGAGGAGATAGACTGCACTGGTGATGTTAGACATTGACCCCTGTTGATCCCTCAGCCTTCACAGGCAATATTATGCAAATTGCTTCCATCTGATGGTGCGATTCCAGGCATAATGGTCTTAGGCCTGATTGACAGAAGAGATAAGATGATGTGTAGGATTCATTTGTGGCCTGCAAGTAGACAAGCAACGGATTATGAACAAAACCGGTGATAGGAGATAATTGAACTTCATTTAGGTTTATTCATTTAAATCTCACCCTCTTTTTTGTCCTTAAATATCAATATTCTCAAGTCATTACTAAACTCCAGTTCAAGGTTAGCAGCAATGTCATTGGTTAAAAAATGCTTCTTTAATAAGGCAGCGATGCTGGGTACAAATTGGAATCCTCACCTTATGAAGGGTTTGAAAATAAAGTGCATTGTTTTTAATGAGTAGAATATGGTTGCTAGTTAGTGGAAAGAAGGTCTTCATCCTTTCAAAGAGAATGTTATTATGCATGTTTAGAGCTAAATCAAAGTGAAGGTGAGAGGTTAGTACAATTAGGCACTGTGAATACGGTCAGAGTTTAGATCTGTTATTTCAGATCTCACTTCAGTTAATAATTATGAGGGATAAACAGGAAGATGTAAATGGTAGTGTTAAAATGCTGCAGAGTATTTTTAGGTTTATTCAGGTCGGTGTGAGCAGTCTAAATGAGTTGATTAAAATATATAGTTGTTGCTGAAGCTAGCATTAATTACAGGTTAGAAATTCAAGCTGCATCAGCCACCGGGCACATAACAGAAACATAGTCTGATTGTTTGCTAACAAGAGTTTTGAATCACCATTCAACCATTCCTAACTTTGACCTCATTTGAATGGAAATGGCAAGGTTCTGGGTCCAAGTGCGCATTGACTTGCAACAAATGGGTAAGTTATTTTGGGATAAGGATTCAGAGTTCAGGTGATGGACGGGGAGTACAGCAAGTAGAGTGAAGAATGAGGAGGAGTGAAAGCGGAAGGAATCAGAGTAGGGAGAGACGAATTGAGGAAAGTAAAAGCTCCCAGTACTTTATAAATCTCTAAGCACCATGCTCCACCTTGCTTGACAGAAATGCAACATGAAAACACATTTTTGTAAGCAATGTTTTGTGATCAACTTTGATTGGCCTATTTGAAGTATCACTAGTTTAAAAAACTGGTTTTAGTAGGAGGAGCTTGTGTGATATATCCCAACGTAAGGAAGCTAAGAAATGTACCCATTATACATTACCTATGACACGTAAAAAGTGCATACTGCCAATAAAACTTTCAAGAAAATTACCCAACAGGTTCCCCTCAACTAACACTCTCCTCCGCATGGTGGAACTTGTATTTGCCCTCAACAACTTTTCGTTTGACTCTTCTTGCTTTCTTCAGGCCATGGACACTCACATGGGTCCAGGCTCTGCTTGCATATCTGTTGACTGCATTGAACACTCTATCTTCCAAATGTACCCTGACATCTCTCTGTAATTTTTTCTCCACCACATCAATGACTACATTGGGGCTACCTCCTGCACCCATGTGGAACTCATCGATTTAATCAACTTCACCACCAACTTCCCTGAAATGTACTTGGACCATCTCCAATACCTCTGTTTCCTTTCTTGATCTTTCTGTCTGCATTTCAGGAGGCAGATTATCCACAGGCATCATCTACAACTCATTGACTCTTACTGCTACCTTGGCTAAAGCTCCTCCCACCCTTTCTCTTTCAAGGATGCCATCCCTTTATCATAGTTTCTCTGTCTGCACCACATCTGTGCTCAAGATAAAGAGGACATTTGAGATCCACATGGGTGAGGGATTCATCCACAATTGCAAGGCAGAAACCGTATTTCCTAAAAAGGATATCTGAGATGTCAACTTCCTTCAGGAAACATCAATTCCACCCTGCATTTGTGGGTGAAGCGTTATCCTTGTCTCCTCCATTTACACCAGCTCTGCTCTCTCCCTTCCTTTCCCTAGACAGAACTGGGATAGAGTTTCCTCGGTCCACAAATTTCACCTAAAAGCCTCTGCATCCAACACACCATTCTCCAGCATTTCTGCCAGCTTCACCGTAATCCCATCATTAGTCACATGTTCCCCTCCGCACCCCTTTCTGTTTTCCATAGAGACCACTCTCACAGACTCTTTTTGATTTGCCCCCTCCCTACTCACCCCTTCCCCTGGAACATGCACTTTCCTCTGCAACTGCAGGAGATGCAGTACATGTCCCGACACCTCCTCCATCACCTCCATTCAGGGATCCCAACCTTGTCTATTGCATTGAATGTTCTCGATGTAGCCTGCTTTACATCGGTGAAATCATGTGTAGATTAGGTGACTGTTTCGCTAAACATTTGTGCTCTGAGTGCCAAGGCCTGCTAGAGTTCATGGTTACCAGCTATTTTAATTTTCCCTCCCATTCCTATACTGATGTATCTACACTCAGCATCCCCAACTGCCAGATTGGTGGCATGCACAAATTAGAAGAACAGCATCTCATATTCTACTTGGCTTGCCTACAATCTAACAGCATAAACTTTTAATTCTCCAATTTTAGGTAAACCATCTCATCTTTTCTTTCCACTCTCCTAACCCCTTCATTCAGTTCCTTTCCCCTCTTCCACCTACCCTTCCCTACTCTTGATTCCCCATTTTGCTCCACTTCCCCCACCCCATTCCCATCTACCCACCATCCCTCCCTCTGGTTCAACATTTAACTCCTCAACATCCTTTCTTGTCAACCATTTGTACCCTTTTGTCTTCTCTACTTATCATCTCCAGCTTTAGTTACTACCTCCACCCTTCTGTTCCCAACTGACTCCACCCTTCTGTTCCCAACTGACTCATCTGCCAATAAACTGCTCCATACCTGGATCCCCTATCACTTGCCAGCTCTTGCCCCATCCCTTCCCCTCACCTCTTTGCACCAGCCATCTCCCCTCTGCTCCATCAGTCTGAGAAAAGTTCCCGACCCAAAATATTGTCTGTCCATTTCCTTCCACAGATGCTGCGTTACCTGCTGAGTTCCCCCAGCGGTTTGTTTCCAGTACCAGCACTCTCTTGTGTCTACAGTTGAAATTTGCAGGGCAACAAATGTTTTTACACTAAAAAAGATGGCTAAAGTGACATTGAATTACTCACCCATCCCATTTTTCTTTTTTTTTTAAATTAATATCTATATACTATTAAAAGTCTCGACTTGTTTGTCTGTGATCTCAGAAGCTACGCCAAAACGGCACATGGTAGCGTGATTTTTTTTTTGCATAATCTTACTCAGCTTTCCCCCCCCCCCCCCCCCCCCCCCGTGGTCGTTTGTATCAAGTTTCTTCACATTTGATGTTATATTTCAAGTTAATGATATTTCAAGGTTTAAAAAAGCCTACTTTAACAAGAATTTTACTGTTAAACCCCTTCCTGCCAGCTTCCAACAAACTTTGTTACAAAGTTGCAATACAGGAACACTCTGTGCTTCCACCAACTTTTCACCTGAATGGGATATCAGATTCAGATTCAGATTCAGATTCAGATTCCTTTATTGTCATTCAGACCTTTCGGTCTGAACGAAATTTGTTACCTTGCAGTCATAACATGTAATAAATTAAAACAAAACACACAATAAACACATAATTTAACATCCACCACAGTGAGTTCACCAAGCACCTCCTCACTGTGGTGGAAGGCAAAAGTCTTAAAGTCTTTGTCATTTTCCCCTACTTGTTCCCCCTCTGTACTGAGGCAATCCAGGCCTTCGATGTCATCGTCCACCAGGCCCGCGGCTGAGCCTCCGAAGCCAGGCCGCCACCGCCGCCGCCGCCGGAACGCCGGAACACCACCACAGCCCACCACATCACTGCCCTCCACCCGACATTTGCGACAATGTTGCCATCATACAACACTTACTCCAGCTCCTGGCAGGACAGGAGGGGGAGGGTGAATTGGTTTTGCAATTGGGGTAGTGCAATTGTAATATTTGTTTTGAGTTCAGTGCTGGGGGAGGCAGGGGAGTGCTGGAATCTTACATTCGGCAACAGGTTGAGTTGGGGGACCACGCCTCCTGTGGGGGCTGCAGGTTAGTGGTGCAATATTGTGTTGGAGAACGAGTTGCGTTGGGGGACCAAGCCTCCTCCCATGTGACAGGGACCCAACGTTGGTCTAGTGTCCTCTAAAATTCTCTCTGCATTTCTTCATATTTTTGTATATTGTAGATGTTAAGCAGATATTTTATCATTGACAATTTCTATTTTTCTTAAATTATCTCTGTATTTAATTTCTATGTAGTTTTGAATTATGGGGAAGTTTACAGTGTTGACCTGCACCCATTAGAAACTCCCCAAATCCATTTTGCTTTACACTTTAGCAGATGATGAATAAGATATGGAACATTAGTACAAATTGGATTTAAATTCAGAGCACAAAGACAAGAGGATTGTATTTTGTCCTGTTTCTCTATGCCCTTTAAAATACAGGAACTAAATAAAGATAGCAAAGAAATATCTGGTAATTTATTCTTGATATGTGAGCATTATTGCAAAAATAATGATTGTTAGTGGCATCATGCAACAAATTGTTTGGATAAATGAAGTTTGGCCAAGCTAGGACGCTATAAAATATGCACATGAAGGAAATAAAACCATTAATTCACCTTAGCCTAATGACTACATTTCTAGTAATATTAGCCTAATGACTACATTTCTAGTAATATTAATTAAATGAACTTTACTGTCTCAGTCAAACACTTCCTCCAAAACTAGTATTAAATCAGATGACTATATCTGAAAAAACCCCAACAACTTTGGAATATGTTTTCAACTCTTTTAAAGGTTCTATTTTTGGCAGGTGTGACTTATCCGTTGAATGTTTCACATGTCAATTTAGCATCCATTCTTAGAAAACAAAAATACAATTGGGCTAATGACTGTTTTTGGCAATGTATATGTGGATTTAACTACGCAAGTAGGTGGATCAAATACTTAAGACAACTTTCTGCTTATTCACACAACAACAAGCTAACTAATTGTAAATCTTAATTGACTGGATATTTTACAATACTAAAGGTACTATATATATGCAAACATTGTTGATGCAAGCCTGCATGATTTAAGAAGCAAAGAATGGCTCTTAATTAAAATTGATTTGGCCATTTCCAATATTTAGATAATAATGGAATAAATTCTGTGCTTCAAACAGGGAGGAGTTCAAAGAAATAGGGTACAACAATAGAGCCCTAATTCTGAAAACGGAATTCCTTTGGAATATAACATCCCGTTTAGAATGCAAAAGTATTGAATTTACGGATAACTTTACTGCCACCAGTAACAATAACTTTACTGCTCTCAAACATGCTTTGCTACACACATTAACGATCCATTGATATTTGCCCTCTGATGTATTTTATTATATTTGATTCAGAGATTGTGCAGATTCTTCCACTGTAACAACTAATGTAGCTGTATAATAAGGACTGCGGTCAATGAAATTAAAAGTGGAAAGCTTATATCTGTTTGGATGCTGCATGGCCTCACTACCTTTTACTTAATGAACAAGCAGATTTCTTCATAACAAAAGTGTAAATGTTACCTGTTTCTATCTAGGTCTCTTAAGCACATATAATGACATTCAACAGCTTCAAGCATATGCTGAGATGGACAAAAGTATAAAACCTTTCATGGCACGTGCATGGTCATCTCTGCGATGAGGCCTATTTCTGAGTAATTTGGAAGAGGCCTTGCTGCGTAGATCCAGAATAATGCTGGAAGCCCAACAGTGCATTGGTGCACCCTTTAAATTGAACATTTTCTGTCTCTCAATTGACCACCTGACCGGTCTTGCCTGACCATCAATCACATCCTTTCTCCCTTAGAATGCTTGACCATACTCAGTTCCATGACTCTCTCTCCCCAGAATATCTCACCTGCAACAGCTTCCCTCAGAGCTGACTCTATCTTCAATTTCATCAACCAACTTAAGGTCTTACACAGGTAAGACCTTGAGTCTGCAAGGTCTTTACAAAAGCCCATGTCTTCCTGGGCGTCAGTGGCAGACCCTTGAACAAGCACCCACAGTAAACCATATGCCATACTTAGAGAGGTACCAAACAGTTTTTTGGCAACTTTTTAAATAGTTGAGAAACCATGTTAGCATATTATATCTTGTGATGGTGTATGTAAATAAACAGGTACAGCAAGCATTTAAACGATGATGAAGGCAAATGGTGCATTGACCTTTATTTCAAGAAGGTTGCATGAGACAAGCACTCTTATTTTTCAACAGGCAGGTAATTACCACCAACCTGACAGAGGTCCTAGTTAGGACTAATATATTATCGAGTTGCAACATGATGTCCCATCTCTTGTACTCAATACCCTGACTGATGAAGACAAGCATGCCTGACATCTTCTTCATCACTTTACCACGCTATCTACCCATTTTGCCACTTTAAAGGAATTATTTACCAGCACCTGTAGATAACTCGATTCTACAACAATCTCCTGACCTTCCACTTACTGTGCAAGTCTTCCCCAAATGCTAAATTTGTCTGAGTGAAATTCCATTTTGCATTCCTTAGCTCAAAACAACCCTAGACTACCACCCTCTTAACAACAAAATCCTGGAATAACTCAACGGATCAGGCAGCATCTTTGGAGAATGTGCATACTCAAATGTTTTTAGTCAGGACCCATCTTCAGACTGATTGTATGGGAAAAGCGGAGGGTGGGACAAATCTCGCAAATGATAGGCGGATATATTTTCAGGGGAGGTGGAATTGATTGGCAGATGGTTGGACAATTACCAAGTAGGAAAAGACAAGAATTGCAAAATAACAAAGTAAGGATCAAAGAAGTGTGAAATTGGAAGCCCGAGGAAGGATATAGGATGAAGAAAAAAGGGAACAATGGACGTGC
Source organism: Okamejei kenojei (assembly GCA_035221665.1). Taxonomy (NCBI): domain Eukaryota; kingdom Metazoa; phylum Chordata; class Chondrichthyes; order Rajiformes; family Rajidae; genus Okamejei; species Okamejei kenojei. The sequence continues at coordinate 53,657,718 of CM069140.1, read as the reverse complement.
ATTTAATTGGGGCACAGGGAAGAGAGGGGGAAAAAAAGTTGGGGACGGGGTGTTTTTGTATATTAGTTACCTAAAATTGGCGAATTCAACTTTTATACTGTTGAGTTGTAAGCAATCCAACTAACCTACAAACAGCCACCCCGTAATTTGGCAGGCTGACCTCTACCGTGCTGAGGCCAAGTGCCAGCTCTCAGGCACTTCCTCATACCTAACCCTTAAAGGGCCTGTACCACTTGGGTGTCATTTGCGCGACATCATTTACTCGTCACGACGCGCGAGTGACACACGCAGGGCGTGCATTACGGGCACATGGCGTGTGCTGAGGCATGGTGGCGTAGGCAGTGACGCGCGGCGCCCCAAGATTTTGGGATTCTCAAAAACGTGTGCGCCACCTGCATGACGCGCAAATGACGCCCAAGTGGGACAGGCCCTTAGCAGTCTGCGGAAGAATCACCGACACAAAACGTCACCTATCCATGTCTTCCAGCGATGCTATCTGACCCGTTGAGTTACTCCAGCAGTTTGTGTTCCAGCCAAGATTCAAGCATCTGCACTTCATTGTGTCCCCCACTTCTGCTTTTGTTTGTTGTTGATTTAGCCCCCTATCTTTTAAATTGTGCAAGCATTTTCTAATTCAGCAGTAACTAACTACACTTTTCATCAGATCAAATTTTGTGCCTGAAATATGTGATAATCTTCCCCCAGGACATTTAACTTAAATCAGTTGGCCTGTCCTCAGGAGTATGGCATGTTTTTTTCTGCCTAATAAATTTCATTATTATTATAACCTATGCTTCACTACAAGTTTGCGTAATTTAGTGCTAGTTTATTGATATAAATACCATATTAATATCTTTATAATTTTTTTTGCTGAGACCATTGATATCTTACACAATTAATGCATGAGCACTTTGATATGCCTGTATTCTAGTTTTAGGAACAGCAGTCTGTTCTCAAAGAAACACTTAATTCTTATGATAAGTATCAGTTCTGGACAAATGTAACTCCAGATAGGAATTTGTGGAGGTTTTATAATCAAACCTCAAACTTAATGGTGAATGTGAACGTATTCCGTTACTGTTATAGTTTAGGTGATAATTGTAATTAAGCCAAGCCACTCTCTGCATCATTGATCAAATATAATAATTGACACAAAATACAAATGGATTTAACACAAATAACATATAATGGATTTGACATTCCCTTATTTGCTAATCATTATTGTGGAATGGAGGCTATAAAATGTACAATAATATCACGAAATAGTAAAGGATGACTTTTAAATGCTTAAAGCTAATCCAACCATTAAAAACAAATGTTACTTGTTAAGATCTTGGTAAAGGTAATTAATGACAAATTCATGCAACATGCACTGGCTGTGGATTCAAATAAAAGAGTGGTTACCTGATTGAAAGTCAGTGCTTTAAGTTTCAAAGTTCTCCCACATTACTGAGACATGAAGCATATGGATTTTTCTGTCCAAGAACAGTCAGTGTCAAATATGTTGCAGTGAAGCAGGATCAAGAGAGGCAACCGTGGAGTGCTGAGTGCTTTGGGAGTATGTGACCCTTTAACTATCCCACACAGTGGCATTCTGTAGAGTCTTCAGTTACCTCAGCAGTACATGGTTTAGATTTATTATTGTCACGTGTACCGAGGTATAGTGAAGTGCTTGCTAACCAAGCAGATCAGATGTACTATGAATACCAAAGGGTCAAACTCAAGTACAATAAATAGAGCAAAGGAGAAGAAATAGATCCCAATGCAATAGAAAAGAGATTTAAAAGTGTAGACCGATTGTATCAGATTGTAGTAGACCCTTCTCTGGGAAGAGCACACAAAGATTCACAACACATTTTTCAGAACCCTGAGATTTTACCTCAAATAAACAAAGAGGACATGTTAGGATCCAGTTACTTCTTTGCCTTTTGGGAACTTGGTGGTTTGTATTTGCACAGTAAAGGAATGACGGCGTAAAAATGAATTCATTTTATGTAGTTGTGTAATGCTGGTACTTGTATTATTTAATGTGTTGAACAGCTGTGTTTTCCCTATGGGTGTTGTGAATTAATTATCCCGGTCATGAATGTACTCTACCTCTTAATGCTCCCTAATTGAAAGAATAGCATGGTGGATGGCTGTACAGCCAACTGACAAGCAGCTCAAAATACTGAATTCCCTCCATTTCAATTCATTCCTGGAGAGTACTGCACTGTCTAAAGGAATATCTTTCTGATGAGATGTTAAATTGACACTATTGCTATTCTTTAAAATGGGCATTTTGAATTATAACGGTGGTCTACCTAATAGCCAAGTAGATTTTTATGCCTTAACCAAAAACGTAAAACAGATTATCTGACTACTTATTTCATTACTGCTTGTGAGAGAATTACGTGGCCTCAGTATTTCCTTCCAGGCAGCTGTGACGGCACATCATACGTTCAAACCTTCTCGTGGAGTACATTTGATTGTTGCAAGGTTATGAAAAGCAGTCAATAAATGCAAGTTTTCCATATTCTTATTACATGATCTCATATTCAGTTTCTCATTTATTGTTGATGTCTTCTCCTTCTATCTATTAGTGCTTTCAGTATCTAACTCAGTGCAATTCCCAGTTGTGTGAGTGCAATTGCGTGTGTGAGTGGAAGTTGCAATGTAAGTGGCACAATTATGCCACCTTTGGAATGACAAATCATAGCATAGGTAACTATTCCTCCATGATGTCACACCTCATGGGAGACGGCGATTCCTTTGGGCATTGTAATTTAACAGTTTTCAGTTTGCACGATATTCCGCTCTTTCATAGCACCACAATTAACAAAGCTGCATGTCCATAATGCGTCAAGATTTGGGCAATGTGTAAACTTGGGCAAATATCCAAAAGGAGCATCCTAACTACACTCTCCAACATTTAGTGTCATCACCATTTCTGAATCCTTCCCTATCAATTTCCTGAGGATCTTCAAAAACCTCAACATCAGTCAGAAAGAACCATACATGATTCGTACCTTTGCCACTAGCTAAAGCATCTACATACTCCAGCTCTGAGATATTACATACAGGTGTACTGTGTACCACCCACAGAATATATTGCAGTAACTCTCAAAGACTTCTTCACCAACAATATCTCCTTCCCAGAAAAACAAAAAAACATGTACATAGCAGCGCAGTTACCTCAAAGTGACATAATCCTCTATTGGTATCAGTGGTATATATCCCAGTATGTGTGAGCAGAATAATATGAAACACATTAATAATTGGTCTTCCAATTAACTTACCTTGGTAACATTGTGGAGAAGGTCTCCAGGCAAATATTCATCTGTTCATCAACATCATTAAAAACACATTATCTGATCATTGTTATTGTGGAAGCGTGTTGTACATAAATTGGCTGTGGCATTTCACATGCTATGATAATGATAACACTTCAAGGAGCACGTTATTGTCTCAATAAAGTGCTCTGAGGAATCCTGTATTCATGAAATATACAAATACTATTCTGTCTTTATTTCTGTTTTTCATTTTCAGTTTTTTTTTCTTTATTCCATTATTTCTCAATCTATTCTACTCTGTTTCTCTCTTGCACCATTCCCAAACACGCATTCACCTTTTCGCACATTCCTCGTATGATGTAAGCAATCTAATAATGGGAAAGTACTTGATCCACCATTCAAATGTCCTGGTCGTCCTATTTTGCAAACGTTGGAGATGGGATTGAAACTTTATGATGTTACAATGTGAGTTTAAATACTCATGTATCAGTGCAATGATTTTTGCAGATGCATGACAAATATTATTTTCTCTTCAAACCCATGAGCTTATTTTGCTGTGATATTCATGGGAAGTCTTTATCCTTTCAATAACATATTGTCCTCTGGAAATTCCGCCATTTTCTTTAACTATTGCACATTACATTGTCAGTTGTCAATTCTTATGTTTTTGGCTGTCTTGGAAAGCAATTAGGTATTGTTATTAAATCTCTATAATGTGTTTTATCATTGTAATTCAACACTACTCATCTCGTAGATTGAGTAAAAGGCATAAAATCAAACGAAAAAGTAGTGTAAGCTAAATCATGTTTGGTTATTATGTTCATAGAGACCTGGGTATTCATCTAAACCAGTCACTGAAAGTACACATATTGATACAGAAATCATTTAAAAAGGCAAATACTGCGATGGCCTTCATAGCAAGATGAGTTGATTACAAGAACAAGGATGTATTGCAACAATTGTGCACAGCCCTGATTAGACCACACTTGGGACATTGTGTGTATTTTTGATCTCTTTACATACAAAAGGACATATTTGCTACAGAGGAAATGAAATTAAGCTTTATTGGGCTGATAACCAAGGCAGTGGGACTGTGTACAGGGAGAGAACATCAACTGGATTGTATTCATCAGAGTTTAGAAGAATCAAAAGAGATTTAATTGAAATGTTAACAATTCATGCAAAGATAGTCAGACTGGATGTGGAGAGAATGCTTCCCCGAGCTGGTGTATCTAGAATGAGGAGCAGCAATGTCAGGTTACAGGACAAAAGATTTAATGCTGATGTCAGGAGAAATTCTTCACTCCGCAAATGACGAACCAGTGGAATTCTCTGTCAGAAAGGGTTACAAGTTATTGAATGTATTAAAACAGAGAATTAAAAAAATATATAGATACAAATTCATCGAGATTTGGGAGAGCAGAAATATGTTATTGATAAAGATGATCAATAATGATTGCATTGAACGATGAAAGAGCTGAATGGTCGACTCTAACTCTTATTTATTGTGTGTAATTCTTACATCTTAATTAGCAGCATGTTACTTAAGAAGAAAAATGTATTTTACTTAATGGAAGTGGAAATATTTCCACAAAAAGAGGAGTTCCTCACTTAAATAATGCAAAAACCATTGGAAATACCCGGCAGATCTGGCATTTAATGTTTTATTTCAAATTCTGAAATAATTTATTTTAATTGTTCTGAAACAATTTTATTTCAATTCTGAAACAAATATGAAACAATTTACTTGGATGACCTGAAATTAAAGCATTTAATTAGTTAGTTACCTAATTGTAGCTAATTACAAAATTCAATTACTAGATCTAAACATCTATCCATTTCTTAAGAAAAGATAAACATTTTTTAATTGCCTGTGCCCAAATAACATTCACACAATAATTCACAATATAACATGATTTTTAAATCTCATTTTCATGAATTTATAGGCCAAATTGAAGGAATTTAGTGTTTAATGCCCATAAATTAATGGCCATTTACATCAACTTGCGAATGGGTTTTTGTGGAACGCGATGGATTGGAACGTTGCGGTTTGCGGTGAATTTAACCCCCAGTCGCAGGAAAAATACTGCCGGTTCGTATATTTTTTTTTTGTCCCCTTTTCGCAACATGAAATGTTGATTAAAGGCTTCCTAAGAACCATGTTTTTATGTAAAAATAAACTGTGTACCTTCTTTTGTCCCGTACGTAAGGCGTTCACGGCTTTAGAATTTAATTCACTCTTGCTAATAAATGATCCAGCGTAGTTTAAAAATAGCTTCATAAAACAAATTGCGGAGCGATTTCTCTTTAGCAACTAAATCCCCTGAGATTGATCGATTTGAATTGTCTGGAGAAAAATGGCATTTTAAACCCGCCCCCCTCTCAAAGGCGCCAAAGTCGCGCACACGGGCAGTGGCAGAACTGCAGCACCGCTAAAGGTAAGTTTTGTAACATACCTACATGTGGGACAATATTTTCCATATTTACCCCATAGTCCCTTCATTCTTAAAAATCCAACTTTCAACTTTGTGATGTGAATTTAGCTATCTAGCACCTAATTGAAACACATAAAGTTATTACTCATATTCATCAAGATATTGTTTACTCAACAACAGTTTTTTAAATTGATCCAACAGAATTGTATAACTTCAGTGGGATACAGATACAAATCATCCATCATTGGAAAGGAAAGTGAGATTGTACATATGTTAGATGGCAAATTTGATATGGACTGTTTAAAATCCCAGAAATTGAATTTCACACCGAAAGATTGAAACGAGTACAGTTGTACCCAATAGATTCATACAGTGATCCAGTGTGAAAACAGGCCCTCAGCCCAACCTGCCCACACCGGCCAACATGTCCCAGCTATACTAGCCCCACCTGCCCGCGTTTGGTCCATATCCCTCCAAACCTTCCAATCCATGTACCTGTCTAACTGTTTCTTAAATATTGGGATAGTCCCAGCCTCAACTACCTCCTCTGGCAGCTTGTTCCACACACCCACCACTCTTTGTGGAAAAAAGTTACCCCTCAAATCTTAAATCATTTCCCCTTCACCTTAAACTTATGTCCTTTGGTCCACGATTCTCCTACTCTGGGCAAGAGACTGTGCATCTATCCGATCTATTCCTCTCATGATTTTATACACCTCTATAAGATCACTCCTCATCCTCCTGCGCTCCAGGGAATAGAGTCCCAGCCTACTCAACCTCTCCCTATTGCTCAGTCACTCTAGTCCTGCCACCATCCTCGTAAATCATCTCTGTACCCTTTCCAGCTTGACAACATCTTTCCTATAACATGGTGCTCAGAGACAAATAGTCTATCCGTTTGGAAGTAGATAGTGAATAACTTTAATTATTTATTAAATAGAATGAAGCTAATGACTTGTCCTGATTGCTGTATATTTTAAAGATAAAATATATTTTTGGAAAAATAAATCTATCCACCAGTTTATTCTGATCCACTTTTTCTTAAGCAGTCAATCAGGGATTAGGACATATCACTCCAGTTCTGAAGAGTTAAATATGCCTGTGCTAGGTCACGCATTGGCTCCTCCATAGTTTTGACAGATCAAGGAGTTGGTCTAGTGGCAATGTGATATAAAACAAATGGGCACCAGACTCTCTGTTGAACAGACTTATATAGCGCATGCGTGTATATACGCACCGACACACGCACACACTCACAGACACACACCCCTGCAATGCCTCTTGAGGCCTATGGCCTAGCCACTAAAACCCACTTGCCTCAAGAAAATCTAAAATTTTTCAGCCGTCTGATCCTGCCTGATGTCAGCAGACATTGGTTCCTTGACAGCCAATATCTCAGATTCCTTTATTACACCCCTTGGCGATGTTCTGTCACTAGTAGGATGGACCTCCCAGTAATATACATTATTGGGAGGAAGTAGGCACAGAAAGTGGACAGAACACTCAGCTCATCGTGTCTATGCTGGTTCTTTTAACGAGCACTCCAATCGTCTGCATCCCTTGTTCTCTCTCATCCACCTCCAAGTATTATTCTTACAATTATAGGTCAAATTATTTTTTGAAAGCTACTGTTTATTATACTTTTATCACCCGTTTAGGTTTGGTTTTATTATTGTCACATGTACCGAGGCACTGTGAAAAGCTTTGTTTTGTGCTTTCTAGATAATAACTACTAATGTTGTTGCGGATTGGAGTGTTTTGCCATAAAGAGAGGGCTCAGTCCAGTTTATTTTTTAAAGGGCTTTAGATAAATATCCGTTGCAGTGGGCTACAGTGTTCTGTCATATAACATCATTCTCAATGCTCCATGCAATGGTATGGACTAGAAGGAAAGAACAAATATCCTGTTTGGATACAGATATGAGATAAATCTAAAATATTTACATTTTGGTAATTTATCTTTAACTTTTCAAATAACATGGTTTAATAACAATCATTACTTTAATAATTTACATATTTTATTTAATTTTCTGAAGTTCTGATGTTATAAAATTTTGTTTTTCATCAATAGGACAAAGTGATTTCCCCATGTATTTGTCAGGCTGACTAAAGAAGCACTGGGTATAGGATGTGCATGACTTAATGTGTTCTTAGGCAGCTGTAGGGCCATGTTATGGACTGGCCAAGGCGTTCTTTTATTGTTGATAATTGATGATGATTTAAGGAAGGAAAAATAATTGTTATTAGTTGTCAGGCTATTTCAGTTTTAGCATGAGGTGCTGGCTGCGCTACATTTTTTTTGCAGTAACCAATGATTTTTCCATTGGCTGTTGGTACAGCTGGTTAATTTTTTATTCTTCCGGTGATATATCTCATGATTGTCACTTCCTTACACATTTGTGTTGTATTGAGAGAGATCCGGGTTCTGTTCTTTCAGTGAGATGTCAAACTAAGTTGTTATCTGCTTGTTAAAGAAAATGTTCAAAGAAATGTGAGAAGCTTAGTCGATGCCTTGGTCAACAATTCTTCCTCAGCTTTGACACAAAAAGCAGATTACCTTTCAATATATTTCATTGCTGTTATAAGATCTTATTGTGTGCCAAAGGCAGCATCCTTTTACTTCAAAGTCATTCACTGCATGGACATTTTTGTAACTTATTAGGGAGCTTTCTAACCACAAATCTCTTAATTAAATGCAACACTCAGTTAAGTATTATTCAACGTACATTTGATATGCAAAGCTTCAAAATTATGCTTTGTAGGCTGGAAAATTTCACACATATAACCAGTGTTCCACAGGGCCAACCTCCCTCCCCCAACAACATTATCGTACAAGCATGTCATTCATGGCAAAAGGAGAAGAGAAAACCAAGACTGAACTTGGCATGTTTGTGGCATCTGTTTTCCACTCATAAATGCCCAGCAATAGATATTTTCATATATCCATAATTAATAACATTTCTGTGGAAAAATATTATGAGGCTTGTTATTTTTAGTGAGAAATCTAACAATTGTGAGAGTTTTTAATATTAAAAAATACCCATGAGATTGTGGTTCATAAACACTCAGGATAGCTTTTTTTACATAACTGCATTTATTAGTGAATCAATTAATTGCCTATTTGCTTGGGGAGAAGTGAAATATCCAGGTCGGATACGTTGCTTTTGTGGTAACATGTTTCAAATGACAAGTACTAAATGCAAGGGAGGAAAATCTTGTTTCTTCAGGTCGGTAAATTGGTTATCTGCTTACACAACAGAGTGAAAAAACATCATGTAAAAAATAGAGATAAATGTTGGCTCATTTCTTATGTAATTAGTGACTTCCTTATCCTCTGTTGTAATAGCGTGTAGGCTGTAGTGTTTAATTACTGGTTAAATGAAACCTAAATTTTATAATGGATAAAGTGACAACAGTGACGGTGATAGCTTGAAAGGGGAGCATTGTTCAGCAACTGATGAAGGCAACGATTATTCAGCTGTGCTTCGTGTGAAGAAAATGAAAATGACAAATGAACTACAACTAATTAGACAAATCATAGAGACTAGCTGATGATTCTTATCTTTGCTGACTAATGAAGCAAGCCTGCTAGCCTATGATAGATTAATTGTGATTTCTTGAAAGGGAAGGGATGCTTTATAAGCCAGGCTATATAATACAAATGTACAAATTTTCCCAGAGAAATATAAACCCACTTTAGCAGACATTGACTTACAAAACCTTTAACCCTTTCAGAATGTAATTGGTTAGAAAACTACCACAGGAGTGTGACGAATGCAAGAGGAACATAAACTAGATTTTGATTACTTCACATATTACTATTTAATATTTTTACTTAAAATTAATGCATTACATATTTATTAAAATGTCCTTAACTAGTAATCCTAATCGGTGTGTATCTGTGATTTGAAAATTATATTTTGCATATCCATGAATTTAGGGAAAATTTACAGAAGGCCATTCAGCCCATCATGCAGAATACAAAGGTTATTTATGACCGTGCAGTAGCACATCTTTGGACTTTAAGCTGAAAAGTATAAATGGTTTTCATGTCCCCGGTGCATTATGGAGGACATGGTAATATCGTTGTAACTTCAGGAGAGTCCCAGGGGTCAGAAGAATCAAGCAATATACAGCTTCTGTCACAAGTGCTTAATTGAGGCCCTGAATATATCACATTCAAGGGAACAGGTCATCGAGGAAATCCGAATGCTTCCCCTCCTTTCCGTTACAGTCAGTGGCTGAATCAGCACATTTCATATTTAGCAGAACCATCTGGAGACTATAAATGGAGGCACAACTCTGCATCCAACCTATTGAGGTTCACTGTAACCAATAACAACTATTAGTGCACACTATTCCAAGTGCACATAAATAATTCTCAACTAGAAAATAACAGCGCTTGGTATATCAGGGATAAACAGGTTTTGCTATTTCAGAAATTCGATATGTATAAAATGGGCACATGATGGTAATATGTAGACTACATAGACTTATATTCTGTTTAGTTTAGTTTAGAGATACAATGTGGAAACAGGCCCTTTGGCCCACCAAGATTGCATCGACAGAGAGTGGTGAGTCTGTGGAATTCTCTGCCTCAGAGGGTGCTGGAGGCAGGTTCTCTGGATGCTTTCAAGAGAGAGCTAGATAGTGCTCTTAAAAATAGTGGAGTCAGGGGATATGGGGAGAAGGCAGGAACGGGGTACTGATTGGGGATGATCAGCCATGATCACATTGAATGGCGGTGCTGGCTCGAAGGGCCTACTCCTGCACCTATTGTCTATTGTCTATTGTCTATTGACCAGTACACTGGTTCTATCTTACACACTGGGGATAATTTAAAGATGCCAATTAACCTATGAACCTGCACGTCTTTGTAATGTGGGAGAAAACTGGAACACCTGGAGAAAACGGTCACAGGGAGAATGCACAAACTCGGTACAATCAACACCCATAATCGGGGTCGAACCTGGGTCTCAGGTGTTGTGAGGCAGCAACTGTACTGCTGTGCCACTGCCACCTGAATGTGTATTCTGCGCATTTCCAACTAAGCCAAAGGATAAATTGGTCTGATTGTGGACAAAACTCCTGTTTATTTCGATAGTAACAATCTGAGCTAGAATGTTGTAATTGTTAATGAGGTATTTTGATGTGGAAAGACTCCTGATTCTCCTTATTTGACTATAACTTAATGGAGATTATCATATTCTCAGCCTAACCTTATTCTGACTCAGAGCCAGAGAGTTACCCCTGGCACGTTCAATGGATAATTAAGCTATTAGGAAACATTGTAGTATAGATGGAGATCTTTTCTAGGTCTGAATTCGAATCACAGAACTGATACTCCACCAAAACTTAAAGTTATATAAATTCCAGTCACCACTGAGATTTGAAAAAAAGTGTTTACATATTCACTTAAATAAGGATATCTCAATGTCATTGAACATTTCAATTTTTTTGTTATCTCTGCACACTTGTTCAACTTTTTACTTAAAAATAATACACTTTAACAGACAATATTAAAGAATTTCTATTTTATTGATGGAAAAAGTCTCTCTGTATTCTAATTGGCAAATCTTATTACTTCCTATTTTCCAGTTGCTATTTTCTGCCACTAATCAAGGCAAGCCCCCCTTGTCATCTTACAGGCGTTTATACCTGTGCATTTCAATCTGAAATTTAACAGTCCTTTTTGATCTGACAACATTTGACTAAATGACTGGGGTCACATAATTAGTATTAGTACCAGTATATTTAAATTTGGAGTTGCACTATTTTACTTTAAAAATTACCTTGAAGAGAACAGGTACAGAAATTTGGCTTCTTATGTATATTTATCTTGAAAATTAATTTTGGAGTAACGAATCACAATTCTGGCAGACATGACATTGCAAATTAAATTTAATGATATTAGTTGATTTTCCATTCTGTGAACAGAATTTTTTTAATAATTTGCATAATGTAATTAAATGTGATCTTGAGAGTACATAATATTGTATGTAGTATTCATAACACAACAATGATAAAAATATCTTTGTTTTGATTGCACCTACCAACATGCATACATTATTATATTACCGTTAACATGTACCGAGGGCAAATTTTTGTTCCAATGCACCCCATTCCCAATTACTTTTACATTGAAGTGAGTGAAATCCAAGTGAAGTTGAAATGGCATTCAAAAAATAAAAACTCCGGAATGGATGATATTCATTACGTGGTTGGTTGGAGTCAGTATCAGCACAATTACGATATTAAATGTTGAATCTTCAGATGTCCTGGTTCAAGCTAAAACTGAAGACAAATAATAACCTCCTCACAGATTCCCCTGCAAGTATCTCTGTCATTCCTTTAAAATATGCCCCTTCTTTGAACAAACTTAAACATCGCATCTGAATCAGTTACCATCTATTACACTCCTTGAAGATGTTCATCTACGTGTTCAATTAATAAAACAACAAGATTGGGGACATTTCTATTCAACCTGTCAAAGGAATTTGGAGGGGGGGGGGGTTATAAATAGTCAGTGAGGTAAACAAACAATAGTTGAGTGGCAAATGACAATAGAGCTACCATCCCAATATTTAACTGAAGGAAATAATGTGTTATCAAGGCTGTATGTTGTGACAGACAGCCTGACACCTGGCATGTCATTTTAATATTACACTTTAATATTAATAATATCCCATCCCCCTGGATATTCCGGATTAATAAATTAAGGTTTTGTCAATTAATTACAAATCAAGCTAATTACAAATCAATAACATTTGCCAACTCCGAAACGCAAAGCGCTGAGTATTGTAATCCAGACATCACGGATAACTGGCCTCAGTTCCCCATAGAGCGCTTTCGAAAGTGGGGAGGCTGAGGGATCAGTGATCACTGGCCTTGGCGGTACCCGGCGAGGAAGTGGAGCAACCGAGTGGGGAGAGGGTGTGGGAGGGGGGTATCCTCCTCCCACGGTAGGGCCTTTTTGAAATTTGATGTATTAAAATCATTTTTTAGTGCATTGTAGAAATATGATTTCAATGTTATTTGTTTGAAGTATTTTTAAGAGGTAACTTTTTAAGGGGTAACCAAGGGTGGTGGGTGTATGGAACAAGCTGCCAGAGTAGGTAGTTGAGGCAGGGACTATCCTAACATTTAAGAAACAGTTAGACTGATACCTGGATAAGACAGGTTTGGAGAGATATGGACCAAAATCAGGTAGTGTAGCTGGGACATTTTGGCGGGTGTGGGCAAGTTGCGTCGAAGGGCCTGTTTTCACACTGTATCACTCCATGACTACATTATACCTCTACCATGCATGAATGCTTCAAAATCAAGTTGTCAAGTCTTATTGCCATATACTTAAGCATAGAAACATAGAAAATAGGTGCAGGAATAGGCCATTCAATATGATCATGGCTGTTCATCTAAAATCGGAACCTCTTTCTTGTTTTTTCCCCATATCCCTTGATTTCACTGGCCCCAAGAGCAAAATGTAACTCTCTCTTGAAAAACATACAGTGAATTGGCCTCCACTGCCTCCTGTGGCAGAGAATTCCACAGATTCACAACTCTCTGCGTGAAGAAAGTTTGTCCTCATCTCAGTCCTAACTGGCCTACCCTTTATTCTTAAACTGGGACCCCTGGTTCTGAACTTCCCCAACATCGGGAACATTTTTCCTGCAGTTACAGTAAGTGAAAATCTAGCAGGCAAGCCGGATGCTTTCTCTAACCACCCCCATTTGAAGGCCGCTATCTCCCACCGCTTCTACCCAGTGCTTGGTACCTACTTGCAGCAGCCACTGGTTGTCCTCCAGGATGCAACGAGCCACAGCGTGATCCATGCCTGGGCGAATTCGGCACAGAGACTCTCACGGCAGCGGTGCAATGCTTCCGACGCCTCCGACGGCCCGGGACTCTTGCACTGAGGCTGCTCCATGGCCAGAACTGCAGCAAGCGACTCGCCAGCCCCGGCTCCCCATCCGCATTTTTCCCCATCATTGCTACTGCTTCCGCTTCCATCCCTCCCTCAGCCCCAGCTCTCCAACACCCGCAGCCCATGCAGTTGATATTATTGAAATATTTGTTGATCACAGAATTTCTCATGACAGAGCATGAGAAATTCTGTGATCAGCATGAGAACGTGAGAATTTTGCGAAATGATCATGCTCAATGCGTGAGAGTTGGCAGCCCTGCACCCACCGACCCCAACCTACAGAAGATATTGTCTTTGAATCTCCAATAGGTAACTGCAGAAAAATTAATACTGCCTGATCACTCGTCAGCAATGCTGGAATAAAAAGCAATTTTATATTTCTCACACAACTTTTCTGTCCCTGTAAATATGAAATATAATTGTCAAAATACCAGGGATATTTGGTCAAACTGAAGCCACTTTTATCAACATTATCAATGTGTATTCTTTTGGATGCACTGTAAACTAAGATGAACATTTCTAAAGGTCTTCTCAGTGATGTAATTCCATCCTTTAAAATCAAAGATTCCATTTAAAATGTACATTGAACAGGGCTCTCACTTAACATTTTTTCCCTGTTGCCAGCCGGGCAACCTCGGCAGCTTTTTAGGTTGCCAAATGACAGTTTAGGTGGTCATTTAAGACGGCTTGCATGACGCATGCGATAATGTGCTCGGACGAAGTGTGTAGTTACCAGTTGGAATTATGCTCAATGAAGCATTCACATATTATTTCTGCTTCAAATAAAGTCACAAACTAAACATATTCACCAATCAGGACATGATATATACCACAATGACATGCAGCAAAATTACAATACAGTATCTCATCTCTTTTTCCACGTTGCAATGAATGCAATTTCTATTAACTCTTTCCACTTCCAAACAAAAATACGGTTATTCAGCGTATGATCAACCTCGGTGAGACCAAGCGTAGGCTTGGCGATCGCTTCGCACAACACCTCCACTCCGTTCGCAATAACCAACCTGATCTCCCGGTGGCTCAGCACTTCAACTCCCCCTCCCATTCCGAATCCGACCCTTCTGTCCTGTGCCTCCTCCATGGCCAGAGTGAGGCCCACCGCAAATTGGAGGAACAGCACCTCATATTTTGCTTGGGTAGTTTACACCCCAGCGGTATGAATATTGGCTTCTCCAATTTCAGGTAGTCCTTGCTTTCTCCCTCCTTCCCCTCCCATTCCCAGCTCTCCCAAAGCCTACTGTCTCCGCCTCTTCCTTTCTTTTTCCCGCCCCCCCCCACCCCTCCCGACATCAGTCTGAAGAAGGGTCTCGACCCAAAACGTCGCATATTTCCTTCGCTCCATAGATGCTGCCTCATCTGAGTTTCTCCAGCATTTTTGTCTACCCATTCACACAAGTTCTGTCATCCCACTTTTCTCACCCACTCCCTGCACATTAGGGGCAATTTTACAGAGACAAGTTAACCTACAAACCAATGCGTCTTTGGGATGTGGGAGGAAACCCACGCGCTTTCAGGGAGAATGTGCAAATTCAACACAGACAGTGCCCGAGAACAGGATCGAACACAGATCTCTGGCATGTGAGGCAGCAAGTCCACCAGCTGTGCCACTATATTTTATTTTCCAACATACAAAAAATTATACGTTGATAACTTTGGTTACTAAAAAAAAAGAAACTATCCATTTTCATTCTTAAATCTCTAAGTGACGCTATGTCCCCCTTTACAGCTACTGTATGTTTTAATTCAGTTCAAGGCTATTAGGGCAGTACATTGGCCCTAAAGTTGCTGCCTAAAATTGCCAGAGTCCTGGAATTGATCCTGGCACTTGGTGCTGTCTGTATGGAGTTTTGTTTTCACGTTTATAACATTGTTTACAGGGTACTATGTTTACATATTCTGTTGTGCTGCTGCAAGTAAGGATTTCATTGTTCATTATTTCACCACTCACGCATAGCCCACAATTGCACAGGCGCGGCTCATTTCTCCTCATCCCCCAGCATTCCCCCCTCCTCCTCTTCACCCTCTCTCTTCAATCCCGAGAGAGGGAGGGGGGTAGAGTGGGAGGGGGGGTAGAGAGGAGGGGGGGGGGGCAGAGAGGAAAGGGGATAGAAGGAGGGGGAGGGGGATGGGGGTAGAGAGCGCGAGGGATGGGGGTGGAGTGGTGGGGATGGAGGGTAAGAAGAGGGCGAGGGTGGGAAGGGGTAGAGAGGGAGGGGGTAGAGAGGGAAAGGGGTAAGAGAGGGTGGGAGTGAGGGTAGATACCTCCCCTCCCCATCTCCCTCTTCCACCCCCCCACCCCCATCTCCCTCTACTAACCCACTCCTCACCCCATCTCCTAATTTCCCTCATCCTCCTCCCCTCACTCCCATTCCCTGCCCCAGAACCTACCCAGGTCGTAGAGCAGTGCCAGGGCCTGGAACTCGTCCTGGTTCTCGTACTCGGCCCGGCCCTGGCTGCAGACTCCAGTCGTCAGCTCGGCCGCTGCCTGGGTTCCAGTGGGCTCGTCCCTGACCCCGGACCCAGGCTCGTCATTGATTCCAGCGGCTGCTTCTCTTTCGGCCTCGGTCACGGCTCCATCCCAAGCCCCGGGCTCAGCTCTCACTCCAGCACCACCCTCACCATCGGGCGTTGGGAGCGGCCGCCACGTGTGTGCGATGGAGTGCCCCTCCCTCCCGGAGTGTACCGTCCTGCCTTGCGAGTCCATTGTGACGTCACTCGGGTATGCTGGAGTGCCCCTCCCTCCTGGAGTGTCCCGTTCTGGCGAAATGGGTGAGTTTTCTGGCTTTTTAAAAAACTTTAAACGATTATAAAAGTCTGGAAATATAGGTGGGAATGCGATGAAAAATGTTTATCGCCTCGACGGGAAAAATGTGAGTAGGATGTGTGAAAATGGGAAGGCTGTGGCCTAGCGTTTTGAAGAAAATAGGAAAATTAACCAGCTTGACACACACACACACACAGCCACAAACAAGACTAAGAGTTTTAGTATTATATATATAAAGAGAGAGAGAGAGAGAGATAGATAGATAGATAGATAGACAGATAGATAATAATCAGGCAGAGAAATTTGAGATCAATAAAATTGATAGTTCACTAATGTGAATTTGTCTTAAATACACCGAGGCACTGAAAAATGTTAGAAGTCTGCCTGTTACAGTTTATGGTTGTTGAATAAATACACCAAACTTTAAACTTGTGTAAGTATAAGTGCATAGTATAAATTAATGAATCCTGGCATTGGAGCTTATACATTTGACAGCATTTGCAAAATCACTAAGAAAAGTGTTATTTTAGACCTGATCACCAAGGATGCACTTATCCAGAATTGGATTCTGATTTAAAAATGAGTTTTAATAGATATGAATTATTGCATTATTGCTTAAATGTAGGCCAGAAGAAAGCCGGCTATGTCTTTTTTAAAGGGAGGTACTATGTAGATGTTGATATATAGCCTACTTAGAGCAGCTCAATGAGATGGTGCTTTTCTTAAAGAGCAGTTAGTTTTAGTTGTCTAAAAAAGATACCAGGGATCCTTTTTATTGTTTCTCAGCTGATTCATTTATCTTTTAATCTGTCCATTCATTTATTTAAACATTCAATTCATCCATGGTCTGCAGTGCAGAAAAAAGGTCATTTGACAGCCACGTTTATTGGTCTAAAATCTCCCTGCCTGGTTATTATAAGTCTTAAAACAGTACTTCAAGATTAATGTACTGTGGGTACGAACTATTTAAAGGCTTTTTGCATACTGATTTTTTATAATAATACTATTGCCTGCAGTTTAATTTCTCAGGATGAATGTTTTGAGTGAAATTTTAAACTCATATGTAATCTTTGTAAACAATTGTAAAATTGGATTTGCATGACTTGGATAAATATATGTTCAAATCTTATTCAAGAAAAAAATATTGGTAATGTTGATAAAATTACTCTTTTAGTTTGACCACATTTTTTTGAAGTTCTGTGTCATTATTCACAAATGTATTTCAATTATCAATTCATTTGATCTTTACAGGGACGCAACCTGTTGTAGGGAAATGTAATGAAAGGACATAATGCCTATCGGAACCAATATTGACCAGTGATCTTGTGTTACAATACCCATGGTTTCAGGACAGTATCAGGAATCTAAAGTCTTTAGGTTGCAGAGGTGTATGTTGTTGTGAAATGGAGACTTAAAGGGATATGACTATAAGGTGCCACCAGGAGTAGAATCTATTGTTTAATCTGATCTCAGCCTACACAACTAGCAAAAATCTGACAAATTGACAGCTTTTGATTCTGTGGGTGGTGCTACAAGATCATTCTTAGTTTGTAGACTAAGTTCACTGTTTAATTCTGACAAATATAAAGAATGAGATTCCCTCAGAATAAATAGTTATAATTGCTAGACTATTGACAACTGATCATACTTTTTGCTGGTGATTTCTTAGTGTAATATGAGAGATACACCCTCCTTTAATGTACAAAGGAAGTTACGACATGGTCAAGGAATGATATCTGAAAATGTATTCACTGTACAATTATTCAACATGTGCATTGCATTTGAGATGTTCTGGAGATTTACTGAAGGGGGAAAATTATATTCAGAGCCAATTTTATTTTATCTTCCATTTTAAATGCCACTTTATAGCATGCTCCTTTTATTCAATAATCACCAGGATGGCAGACAAACAAGAAATGGGTTCAAATTTGTTCCCATTTAAATTGAGGGAATGTTTTTTCACCTGTCACTTCTTCCCATCTTTTCCCAATTGAGATTGAATGCCTGATTAATATAAAATTAATGCAGTTTTAAAACTGCATCCTTGGGAAGCGCGACAGCTTTAAATAGTTTCCAATTGAATCTAAGTTCAGTTGTGCATCAACCTATGTACTTTGGAAAGTGTTGTGTCACAGGAGGGACATTTATAGTTTCCATTACATATTATGTCTTCTGGGCAAAATTGAATTTGCAGACTTGTTTACAAAGATTAGTTATATTAAACAATATGGGTCTTGTGTCTAATTTATACTTAACTATTTTGTATTCAATGTCATTTAACTTATAAACATAATTATCAATGTGAAAGACATCATTTTTTCCCTACTTTCTTTCAGTGGCCAGTCGTTATTTCACTTTTTATGTTCTTACTTCCTTTCTCTCATATGAGTTGTTCCAGGTTACTAAACTTTGGAAAATCTAATATCAAGATGTTTCAACTTATAAACCTTGCCAATTAGTTAAGGGCCTGTCCCACTTTGCGATTTTTTTCGGCGACTTCGAGCGTCAGTGACTGACGCCCTTAAAACCGTCAAGTTGTACGACATACACGCTGACGTATGCTGCCCTGCGGGTGATGCCCGGTTAGGGTCAGGGTTAGGGTAGGGTTAGGGCTAGGGTTACGGTTAGGACTAGGGTTAGGGTTTGGGTTTGGGACCACAGATGGGCTGTAAAATATTCTTCCTTCAATGGATGGACAATGCAAATAACATGAATAAATTAAAATTAATACAATAAAATAGTAAGATTAAATGAGAACTTACCAGTTTGAATTTGATCTTTATTTTATGAGGAGTTGCGATGAGGGATTTCGTGAAGACTCCGCCAGCACGCATGCGCGACATTCTTCAAAGCAGCGGTGTGGAATCACAGAATTAAACAGAATGACTAATATAGTAAGATTGAAGAGACTCTAATTACCAGTTGACATTATAGTAGAGGGTTGGGAGCGGAGGGCACAAAATCCCTCATCGCAACTCCTCATAAAATAAAGATCAAACTTCAAACTGATAGGTTCTTGTTTAATCTTACTATTTCATTTCGGAGTCACGTGAGTGACTTTGTGAAGATTTCAAAGCTCTGTGATTACATGCCCTGGATCACATCCATGCTCACACACTGCCGCAATTCTGATTGAAGGAGTATGTTAACGTAATTCAGACTTGACAAGCTGAAAAATAAAGTAGTATTTATTAACACAAATCAAAACCCCTCACTCGGGGATAAACGTTGATGGGTGACCAGTACTCAACACTGTCTCCGCAAACGTAGCAGGAGCGGGCACAGGTTTATTGTAAAACCGCTGGAACGTAGCCTTGCTAGCCCAGCCCGCTGTAGCGAGGATATGGTCCATGGGAACCTCCATGGTCCTCGCTGCTGATGTGGATGCAGCCCTGGTAGAATGGGATTTAAAGATATTAGTATCAATACCTGCTGCATCCAATATCACCCTGAGCCACCTGGAGATTGTCTGCACCGTCACCATGTGATGGGGTTTCTTATGGCTGATCAGCAGTCCTTTCTCCATTTTCCTGATGGTATGCGTCACTTGTATATAGTGACGAATGTAGGTGGCTATGCAGAGCCTCACATCAACGGGGTATGCTGGAAATATTCATTGCAGCCCTGTAGTCCCAGGTCTGTGCTGCTTGAGTAACTCATCAATAAAGAAGGTTACTCTCTCAGGGGTTGAGACCATGTTATCCAATTTTATCTTTTGCAACGTCTGAACCCGCTGAGCCGATTAACATCACCATCTTCAGGGTGAGTTTATCCAGCGGTAGTCCATTCATTGGCGACCAAATCCTGAGCAGGGTCAATACTACCCCTATGTCCCAGGATGTTGTATCGTGGTCAGGGAGGGTTCGAATTGAAGATACCCCTCATCAATTTGGACACAAGCTGGCGAGATCCTACTCCTATGCAAAGGTAGGATGACAGTGCGCTCCTGGCACTGTTGATGGCGCTGTAGCTGAGGCCCTCATCATGGTGCAGCCCCGCGAGGAATTCCAGCACATGGGGAATCGTGGCAGAGTCATACTTGATGTTAATCCGGCTGCAGTAGGCCTCCCATTTCCTGATTTTGGTGAGGTACTGTCATCTAGTGGATACTCTGCACGACGCTGCAATGGTGTCCATGGTCCTAGGTGTTAGTCCATATTGCAGGAGTGGCCTGTTCAGAACCTGCAGGCCAACGGGTTCAGATGACCATGGCACGGATGGGATTCCCCTGTAGTTGGGTTAGTCACCAAATCCGGGCACCAGTTAATATGTGCCCATGGTTCTAGGACCACTGGATACCATTTGTGTAGACTAGTCGGGTATTATTAAAATGCCTGTTGCAGAATCTGATTTTATTTTCTGCAACACCTGACTGATGAGGCAAAATGGAGGAAATGCATTGAAATACCATTTCCGCCAGTGCAGCGAGAAAGCGTCCATTGCTACTGCCCCAGGATCTGGTTCTCAAGATACATATGTTGGTATCTGATAGTTCAATCTGGACCCAAAAATGTCGATATCTGGTGTCCCAAATTTGGCGATAATTTTAGCAAATATTTGGGGATTCAACATCCACTCAATGTTATCGTTGAACACTCGTGACCTGGTGTCCGCCACTGTATTGAGCTTACCTGTAAGGTAGGTAGCTGATATCCAAATATTTCTGTCTATGCACCAGAGCCAGATTGAATTTGCCAATTCATCACAAGATATTGACTTGATACCACCCATATGATTTAAGTATGCCACCACAGCAGTGTTATCTATTTGAAGACGGACATGCGTATGACGTAAATTCATGCAATAGGCTCGTAGTCCATGAAATGCTCCTAGCATCTCCACATAGTTTATCCCTTGTGATAATAGAAGGGTAGACTCGTGTAAATCCCATCTACCGCCACAACTAGAAGTGGTGTCGGTAGCTCCCCAGCCTTGGGCGCTTGTGTCGGTTTGTACCATGACTGACGGGTTCGGTACATTAATGGGATTGAATGAGTCTCGAATATTATCAATCCACCATTGTAGCTCAACTTTTGCCTTGATTGGCAGCTGCATAAGCCTGTCAAAATGTCCAGCATTTACTTTTAATGCTGACATTTTTGTTCTTTGCAAATTTTTGATAGTGTAGAGGGCCAAATCGTACAGCTGGAAATGCAGCTACTAATTTCCCAATTACCTTACCAGCATGTCTGATTGTTGGTTTCCTGGCACAAACAAGGTTGTTCAATAACATCTATTACCTTGTTATCTGGGATGGTAACAATCATTTGATTGGTGTTAATTGTGCACCCCAGATAGTCCATGACCAGTGAAGGGTAGAACTTAGATTTGTCTGGATGGATGACAAACCCTAACTTTTGAAACAATGCCTTAGTAGCTGTTACTGCTAAATTTGTTGACTCCATGGTCTTTCCTACAATCAAGATGTCGTCTAAATATGCCATGACAAATATGGTTTTGTTTCCTCAGGGATGCCTATATTGGTTTCAAAATTTTTGTAAATAACCTAGGGGTTGTAGTAAGCCCATTAGGTAGGGCTCTATACTGCCATAGCTGATCCATTCACACAAACTTCAAGAACTTTCGGTGATGTTTCCGTATGGATACTGAATAATATGCATCTTTTAAATCGATGCATGCCATAAAGCATCCTTTGGAAATCAGTGATTTAGCTGTTTCAAACGTATGGGTATATGTTACAAAAGTATTCAAATGGGTTAAATCAATAATAATCCGACATCCACCAACTTTTTTAGTTTTGGTAAAGATGTTGGATACGAACTCAAGAGGTTCGTGGATCGTTTTCTCTATCACCCCTTTTGCATGTAGCCTCAAAATTTCCTCATGTCCTTCCGCTATTTCCTTATGGGAAAGCGCATATTTCCGGTCTGGTACATGTTGAAGCGGGGGAAGTTGATCATTTATGAATTCAATTTCATACCCCGGAATACTTTGTAAAATAAACGAGTCTGAAGTCATAAAGTTCCATGCATCCCAGAATAGACGTAACCTCCCACCAACTTGTGAGATTAAACATGCAGCACTTGCATGAGAACCAGACCCCCTTACCTCCATGGTTACCGGCGGGGCCTGACGTTCTGGGCTTTGGTGTTTCGTTGTGTTGCTGGATTGTGGGGTTGGCGCATCTTCCACGCCGGTCGCTGCTGGCCCTGCCCTAAAAAAGGCTTTTGTTGTTGGGGTGTGGCCGGCGTGTAGGTCCTTGCTGGTCTTTCAGGTGGCCCCCGAGGTCTTACATATGGCGTTTGTCTGCGCACTGCCGGCCTGCTGGAGGGAGGTGGTTTCATCAAACCAACTGCCTTCGCCTCCTCGTCCCGGTCCTTGACCTGTTTAGGCAGATCCTCACCGAACAGCTGTTTCGGTGGTGGCGTCGCAGATGCCTTGCACAACCCCGCGAATTTGGGGTTAAGAGTCGGCTTGATGGCGATTTTACGGAATGCATTGATTTCGTATGGTGTGTTCCACAATAACGCCAGAGCATCTTCCTGCTCCACCGTCATCTCCATACCGTCAACCGATCTGGCAAAGGCAGTAATCCCCGACGTTAGTAGTTTCAGGATCTTCTGTAATTTGAGTTCCTGTGCCCTTATTCCTGGGCTGATGTTGCCCCAGATGGGCGTGTTGACTGTTGGTACATTCAACAATATACAGTTGTTTGGGGCCTTGTACTTGTTTATCGCTTCGGTTAGGACCTGATCCTGCAGCTGGTGTGTAGTAAGGAAGTCAATACTAGCCACTAGCTTGTCCTGTAATGGCTGTCCCGAGGGCTTGGGCTGGGCGAATTTGGAGACCACATCCAGCAGTTCCTCTTGGGGTTTCACTGGTGCTGCAGGTCCCTCCGCCAAACCTTCTTCCATGTCACCCAGCTGCTGATCCCTGGCACTCCCCACCGATGACGGAGACATGCTGGGTGGCCCGGTAGCATGTCTCCTGGAGCTGGAGGACATCTGGTCCTGCTGCTGGAGATTCTGCTCTAGGAGACGCTCCATCATGCGCTCCATACGGGCAAAGCGACCGCCGCCGCTATCTGCGGACAACAGGTCGACTTCCTCAGGTTCTCCTGAACCACTGAGGCTTCTGCCATCGGCCCGCACCTCGTCGAGGTGATGATTAGGGTGCCTAGGCAGGATGTCGCTGCCTGCCGTACCAGCGGGGCTTAGCGACTCCCGCGCGGACATGCCGCTGGTCCGCAGTCTTCCGGACGGTGGCGGCCCGCCTGTCTGGAAAGACATGAGCGGTGAGGAGTCGGTTGCAGCCGCCAAAGCGGGGTGCACCGACGTCCGCGCGGGCTTGCCGCCTGTCCTCCCCGGGACAAAGGCGACGTTGGGTCACATCCAGCCGCTAACGCGGGGTGCGGTGACCGAGATGATATCCCACCGGCCCGCGATCTCCGGTGGTGAGTTTGCGCTGGCCGCACCTGCGGGGCACCCAGACTCAGGCCTCGATCCCTCACCGGTCCGCGATCTGGCGGACTGCTCCGGTGGCAAGTCGACGTCGGCAGCTGCAGTGGGGCTCTCCGACTTTCGTACGGTCCTTCCCCTGAGCCGCCCTCTGGTGACCTGAATAGTAGGGGAGACAGAACGTGCCGCAGAACAGGAGCACCGCGCGGGAGCAGGGTAGGGAAGACCCTGACTCCCTACCACTGTCCCTATGCTTAGGTGACAGTGGTAGGGAGTCAGGGTCTTCCCTACCCTGCTCCCGCGCGGTGCTCCTACCACTGTGCGGCTCCATGGACAGCCATGGTGGAGAGTCGGGTCCTGGTAGAGTAGGGCTCCCCGACTTCCGCGTCCTTTTCCCGGCCCGACGAGCGGGTGCTGCCGTTGTAGCG
The DNA here is from genome assembly GCA_035221665.1 of Okamejei kenojei. Taxonomy (NCBI): domain Eukaryota; kingdom Metazoa; phylum Chordata; class Chondrichthyes; order Rajiformes; family Rajidae; genus Okamejei; species Okamejei kenojei. Next base: position 53,633,456 of record CM069140.1, on the reverse strand, counting down.
GGCAGCTCCGGGGAATGCAGCCGTTGACTCCTATCGGAAGTCCTCACGTGACTCCGAAATGAAATCAATTGTGCAAATGAAAAGATGTCTGAGTCGTTCAGTTTTATTTACAGATGTATTGGTCCGTCTCTAACTTTTCACAGGGATGGATTCAGTGAGTGGAGAGTGAACTCCCCTCTCTCCTCCACCCCCTCTTCCCCCCTCCCACCTCATCCCTCCTTCTCCACCCCACCACCATTCTCCTCTCCCCTCTTTCCCCTTCTTCCCTTCCCCTTCTTCCTCCCTTCTCCCTGCTCCACTCTTCTCCCCCTTTTCCACTCCCCCCTCTCCTCATATCCCCTTCTCCCCCTCTCCCTCCGTTCTCCCATCCTCCAACCCCACACACGCTAGGGACACTGTATACAAACCTCTGTGCCTTTGGAGTGTGGGAAGAAACCCTAGCTCTAGCACTAATCCTAACTCTAGGTTGATAGGCTTGGTACAAGTATAAATTGTCCCAAGCGTGTGTGGGATAGTGTGTGGGGGTTTGCTGGTTGGTGCGGACTCGGTGGGCCGAAGGGCACTGTATGTCTGAACTAAATGTTGGCCACGAGTTGTCCCAGAGGCAGATCTCTCTTCCAATGGTCTCTCCAAATCCCCAGAGGCAGCGGGCTTTTCAACAGGGTACGGGCAATGTTGTCAATATACCAGTGCCACCCACCTGCTCTGGCCACTGAGTCTGAATATCCATCACCCATTTTGAAGCAGGGCGGGGGGTGGGTTACTAAAACAGATGATGTGGCTTTTGTGCTGTACTATTAGTGGGATCTAGCTATCACAGGCTGGGTCCACAAATGGGGGTGTCGGGGAAAGTGGGAGCGGTGGGGTTGGAGAATGGGAGGGAGAGGGAGAGAAGGGGATGTGAGGGGAGGGGGTGGGGAGTGGAGATGGGGGAGAAGAGTGGAGTGGGGAAAAGAGAAGAAAAGGGAGGAAGGGGAGAGGGGAGGGGAGAAGGGTAAGGGGGAGTGGAGAAGGAAGGATGGGGGCCGGTGGGGGGAAGAGGGGGGTGGAGGGGAGTTCAATCTACACTCACTGAATCCATCCCTGTGAAAAGTTAGAGACGGTGATTGGATCTAGAAGCAGATCAATACATCTGTAAATAAAACTGAACGACTCAGACATCTTTTCATATGCACAACTGATTTTATTGTATTAATTTTAATATATTAATGTTTAAAATCCATGCATTGAAGGAAGAACATTTTACAGCCCATCTGTGGTCCATAACCCTAACCCTAACCCTAACAGGGCGTCTCCCGCAGGACAGCATACGTCAGCGTGTGACAGGGCGCACGACATGATGAGGCATCCAGATGTCGCCCCTGGATTTTGAACATTCCAAAATCCAGGGGTGACAGTGAGACACTGCACGTCACTGCATGCCTCACCACGTGTCGCGCCGCGTCAAGACCCAACCATGATGCGACAACTTATTTTCAGGCTGTCGCCGAAAATGTCACCCAAGTGGGACAGGCCCTTTATGGTTTTCCTGAAGGTAGTCGAAAAGATCTATGCATAAACAATTCAGGTAACTTTATAAGCATTTGAAATTAAACCAAAATTAGAAACTGAAATCCAAAAATGTAGCTTTTTCTAAGAAGTAAGATTCGATTATAAAACAAAATCTAAAGTGTTAGTGCAGATCAACGTGTATAAACTTGGTAAAATAGTGTTTGTTTGGGTGTATTTATATTCTCCTTGTTTAAAAATGAAATCGAGAAATTAGGCTGCACTTTTTTTCAAATCAAAGGTTCAGAAATTGGTGTGCAGTTTTTTTCTGCGTTATTTGTGAGTTGGCAAGAGCAGATAAATGTACCAACTGTACCCATGAGAAATTGGTTTAGTTTAGTTTATTGTGGAAACAGATTCCTTCAGCTCAAGGAGTCCACGCTGACCATCGATCACCCAAACACCCATACACTAGTTCTATGTCAGACCACTTTTGCATTCTACACACTACGGGCAATTTGCAGAAGCCAATCGACCTACACATTGATTAATTCGTTAAATTGCTTCATCGGCCTCATTGTTTGCACCAGAAAGATAAAGGCACTAGTTTCAGCCCCAAAAGTAGTTTGCCAGTCCTATGGAGAACTAGGATTACCTATTTATGATTCCTGCATAAAGATAATGAACTACAAAAAGTTGGACAGCTGGCAATGTCTTGTGAATTTTATGAGAGAACACTTCTTCACCTATCTCCATAAAGATAAATAAACTAATTTAAACTACATTTTTCAGAGACAGAATAAAATAATGACGTTGCAACTGCTAATTGTTTAGGAATATTGATAAACTGCCCCTTTTATGATCTTTGAATGGACCATAGCAATTCATAGCTAATGAATATGTTCCAAGCTTAGTCAATTATATAATATAGGAAATCAGCCAATTTGAGATTAGCAAATTTCCAAGAATAACAAGATGATCAGAACCACAATGAAGCATTGATTGAGTCATTGATATTCACAGGACACAGGAGTTAACATCACTACACATCTAAGTTAACCACTAGAGACTTTAAATGGAACCCCCTTTTTATGTTTTATCCAAAAGACATTGGCTGCCTTAGTGAAGTATGCACGCCCTGTAGCCGTCCGTTTCTATGAATTTTGGAATGTTTTTACCCTTAATTAAAGGCTTTGAAACATGTTTGATAGATAAGTCTGGAAATCATTTACCATTTTAGTGGCACTACATTTCAGGAGCAAAATAGTGTTCACTCATGATACATAATGCCAAGACAATCTACAGCATTTCCTCCGAGGCCTTCTTCTGTTGGGGTGATCGAGACTTCCATTACGCACCTGATCCCTGCTTTGTTCTTGAGCTGCCTGGTGTCAGATCAGCTCTAGATCATGAGATATCAAATATCTGACCTGAAATCTAAAGTAGGCATTTTCAAGCTGTAGATGACTGGACATTGTATAGAATATGTAGCGTTGATATACTGAGCATGTCTTCTCTCATGCACTTGCGTCATCTCAGGCTATTAGTATATCAATCAATTCTCTTTTCTCACTTGCACTAATCTAATTTACTTTTGAAAATATCAGAACTATTGGTCTTATTTTTTTTAAAAATATCCTTATTTCCCTATTGTATCTATCAATAACTATTCAAATATTGGATTATTCTATGAACAATTATTCTTATTACATCCCTCTTTCAAATTTACAAAGATCTCACTCCTTTAAGATTTCTCTTTTATTAAAGGAAAATAATCCAAACTGATAATTCTGACATGAGCTCAGCTTTAAGTTTTGCCCAGCTGTTTTCAAAGGAACATTTTTGAAGTGAGTTATATAAATGTCAACAGCACATCAGCACAGCAGGAGAGGAGATGGCAAATTTGATATTTCTCAAATAAATTAAGAAAATCGCAGGGCATTTTATTGTCCTGGGCTATGATATACTAAAAGAATTGCCCCAATTTACGCCCAGCGTTCCAAAGTGTAGGAAATAACAAATCATTCGTTCTTTTATGAGATTTTGAGTGGGGCAAATATATTGTAAATTGGAATACAGTAGACCACCACCTACACACACTGTGATGTGAGAGATAAGTGGATAATTTTGAAGGAAATGGTCACAGGTTCAATCTGCTGCCTGTTGTCTCTAATTTCCCAAAACAATATTTATTCCTGCTTCTGTTCACTGCTTAAAAATATTTGTTAGTTCACTAGATCCTCTGCAATCTTATTTTAAATAGTTTTCTCAGTCCACATACTTCTTCATAGATCCATGGCACATTTACTGTCTCTAGCCACGAGAGCAAGGTCATCCCAGCCAGAAGGGGGCCAGACTTGGTCCTGTCTTAATTATTCACTGGATATATTTACTGAATTGTTGATTGGATTATTATACCCATTAAGTGTAGAATGGCTGCAAAATCTGTAAGTGGGTGACCTTGACCAGATCAAGTCTGGCCAATAGCATAGCAATGTCATCTTCAACTAAAATAAAATCAGTCTCAAGATTAGGATCATATTGGCTGGTTATGGAAGTGAGGCTTCTGGTGACTTCTGACACATCTGGCAGGCTGCAGGGATGGGTGGGAGAGGAGGGGTCTGAGATGAACTGTTTAACCATCGTCATGTTGGATAGGTTTGATGAACTACCTGGTCTTTTCATGTACATACATTTTGCCATTTGCCTTACGGACTTGCATAGGTCAAAATTATTGACGGATAAATAAACATTTTAGAATATTTCTTCACGAGAGATTTAAGGGTGTTTATTTGTCATATGCACTGGATATGAACCGGAACAATTAATTTTATGGATTTACATGAATTTTATGCCATGAGAATCACAAATGCCTTTTCCCTCAAGCCGGCCAGACATAGTTATCTCTGTCTTTTCAACGGTGGTTTCTTTGAATAGATCTATCATGCATGGAGCATGGTATCTGTAGTTATAAATAAAGAGACATGACACTCAATATCTCATGAAAAACAGAACTCAATGTAATATGGAGATTGTCTTCTTATTCTCTTAAAGTATGGCTTTCCCTGGAGCTTTTAGTACTTTTAATTTTACCTAAGGGCTTTCCTTTCATCCAGCTGCCTGAGCAGCAGATATTAAGCCTCATTACTAATTGAACAAAGAAGAGTAATTGACACATCCCATAAACCCTGCCTCTTTGATTTACAGCCTTGGTCTAGCAATGAAAGCATACTGCTTACTACCTGTAAGCTATGAATAAAGAACTGTATTAAATAATAAATGACATGATCTCACTCCTATGCACTACTTAATTTAATAGTGATTAGTCTGATAATGCAAAAGTATATTGTGATGACACATTTTGAGAACAGATTTCTATGTTCAGGGGGAAAAAAATTATGTTTCATGATTTGCCGAAAATTCGTGAGCAAGCAAATTAAGTAGTCATTTATCAGGCCTAATGTGATAAATCTTTTGCAGTTTTTATCTGCTGCACCTTTTATTTTTATTGCATAGATGAAAATTGCTGAAAGTTTGGCATAGTTCAATTTAGTTTCAAGTCTTTCAACTTTTTGCATTTGCCATTCCTGTTTTTTTTTAAATCTCGCCATTAGTGAGTACTTGCAATCTTTTATACAGATATATCATGGGTAATTCAAGCAATTGCTGTAAATCACAAGGGATGCCTGACCATAAGAAATTTTCATCCACCATTTGCAGCACCCTTTATATAGCTTCTCTTGCCCCCAGCATGATCCATCTATAGTTCTTTTTTGTGAATTTCCACTACTCCCACGAGTGAGTGAAACTTTAATTGTAGACAGTTCTTGGCCTATGGGCATCAGTAATTTTTCTGAAAGTCTGAAAGTTCCAATATTTTTTTAGGAAAGTTTCGCTCCAATAGGTTTTTTTTTTGCAGTTATTTGAGCATTAGCTCAATCAATTACAAGATTTTCTTGTAATTGATAGACATTACCTGTACAACCAAAATTAAGGGGATTTAATAGATGTGTGGAAGAAGGCATCCTGGACATTTATCTTCATTAGCAAATGTATAGAATGTAAGAGCTGGGAGATTATAATGCAAGTTTATAAAATATTGTTAGACCACACCCAGTGTACTATATGAAGTATGGTCACCACACTGTAGAAAATACATAATTACATTGTTTTTCTCTCCCAGAGGGTAGTTGGAAAGAACATAGAGCAGCACGGCACAGAACCAGGCCCTTCAGCCCACAATGATACTGAACACACTGCCTGAGTGTGTGTTGGATGTGGGTACTCTCACAAATTTTAATAAATATCAAGCCCAAGCACTTGAATTGCCATGGTACAGAAGCCATGGGCCTAGTTCCGTTAAATTGGATCATTGTATTTGGGTACCTGATTGTTGGCATGGATATGGTGGGCTGAATGGTCTGTTTTTTGTTTTGTATTATGCTGCAACTATTATATGAGATTCTTGAAATATAGTGCAAATTTTCCATCTCCATGTTTTTGAGCCAATATTCTCATGGATATCAACATGTAGAATTTGCCTCTATTTGAAATATAGTGCAAATTTTCAATTTCCAGGCTGTTGAGCCAATATGCCACAGCCAGTTTTCTCACATTTCTTTTCTTGATATATGACAGTGACTGGTAATACATCTGTTGGATGCCGGTCAGGCAACTAGGACACATCCAAGTGAAGTTACTTCACATAATTATTTGCAGATTCACGATCAGTTCAGTTAATTCTTGTTCATCGTGATGGAAGAGGTGGTTGTGGCAGTTGACCTGTGAGGAGAAAATAAGATTGGCCTATAAGGCTGATTTTTGAAGAATGAGTGGTGGTTTCATTGAAACATATAAAATTCTGAGAGCAATTAGCAGGAAAGATGTGGAGAGTTTTTTCATCAGGCTATAGAGACTAGAACCAGAAGAATGATTCAGGGTTGGACATTTCATAAATTTCTTCTGTCAGAAATGTGTAAATCTCTGGAATTCTCTTTTCTAGAGGTCTGCAGATGGTCAGTCTCGAATTCAAAATTGAGTATGATTGATTGTGTTGGATGCTATGGCAAAGAAAGGATAAGGGGAGGGGATTGATGACAGTGAGGCAACGGCGCAGAATTTGATGTTAGCGGGTTGGAAATGGTCCTCGGTTATTGGATGGACCTTGATAATGAATGACAGTGCAAGCGAAAATCACCAGATGGATTGTTCCTCCTTCATTGTATTTAGGAGAATTATCTTATTTTAAACAGGATTGAGGAAGGGGAAAAAATTAAGTTAGGAGGGTGTGTTCAGCATTTTTTTTTCATTTCTGATTTCCTGCAGCTGCAGCTTTGTGGATGTTAGACTCAGATCAGATCTAAGTCTACAATTACAGTGCCATGCAATACAATGGACTTTGTCCTTGCTGGGAAGATAAAACGTTGACTCCACAAGGGCTGTTTGATAGTCATTCCTTCTGTCAGGGGCAGGTGCATTTGGAACTGGTAGATTGGTGTGGACTTTCAGTGGGTACTTGATGAACTAAACTCATTACACCTAAGATAACTCAAATCAAGAGTTGGCGCTTAAGAGGCAAGCTTGCAAACTATACAACAATCTAAAAAAGTGACACTGCTTAAGATTTCTCATCTGATCTTAATCAGACTAACCTGATCTTAAATTCTGGCCTCCCAAGTGGACTTGAAAGATTGCACAACACCTTTTTTCAAAGAAGATTTATCTATGATGTCTTACCATTGTTTATCCTTCATTTATCCCTGGGCCTGGAAAGCATTTGGCTTGGAATGTATTGCCAGGGTTGACGGTGGAGGCAGATACGATAGTGTTTAAGAGGCATTTAGGTAGGTACATGGAAGTGCATGGAATAGAGGGATATGGATCATGTACAGACAGATGAGGTCAGTTTAACTGGGCATCATGTTCGGCCGTAGGGCCCGTATCGGTGCTGTACTGTTCTATGTTTTAACTAAGATTACTTTAAAGTGATTATTTGCATATACTACTTGCGGAAGCTTGCTATGTTAACATTTTCCACTCCAATGACTATGCTAAAGAGATTCTGTACTGATGACTCTGAAGAAGGGTTTCGACCTGAAACTTTGCCTATTTCCTTTGCTCCATAGATGCTGCCTCACCCGCTGAGATTCCCCAGCATTTTTGTCTACCTTATGCTAAAAAACCTAATTGATTGCAAAGTGCATTGGAAATGCAATGAGACTGTAGAAGGCACTACATAAATGCAACTCTTTATTCTTCAACAGTCAATTATTATTCCTGTTTTCTTCCCAGTTGTCTAACATAGAGTAGTTAAGTAATCATGAAGGTTGTACTTTGCATTGTCTTGTCCTTGCACATGCCAATGTTTTGAAATATTTAATCAAATCTCTGTACTGATGAGCTACTCTTGGGTTTGCTGCATGTCATTATAACATATCAAAAGACATTCAGTGAAAACAGGAGACTTAAAATAAAAGCCAAGATTGACCACTTTGTGATTTTGCCTGACCCGAGCTGTCGTTCACTGTTACATCTTGGGTACGGAATATTATACCTAAGGCTTTCTATACACCATGTTGACATTTGAGTAAAATGTTGTAGGGTTTGTGTGAAAGGAGAGGGAGACTTCCTGGAGGTTACGGCGCCGTTTACCATCACATCAGTTCCATGTTATCAGTCCCATAATTTGGCAATAAAAAAATACAAGCCTGAACAGAAATATGTGTAGTGAAATATAAATTGAACATAGGTGGATTGTGCCCTAAGGCTTCCAAAGAGGAAAATGTCCTTCTGTTTGACATACTGCTTAGCACAGACCTTCTGATGCGTGATTTGCTGCTACATTTTTAACGTTTCACATCAGGACCCTACAAAATGGGTTAACTGATACCCTGGAGCAATTACAACCTCACAGAAGGTAAGGAGAAAGCATGTTGATATGAAATGGCTGCATGGCAGCAGTTTCCTAAATCAAAAGGCAAGACATTAGTAACATGTAAAATTAATAAAGTATTCATGATACTTATGCAGTTCTATATCACCTGGCGAATCACAATGCAGGGAGTTGAAAATATATTATATAGGCTATAGCTGGTATCACAATTTGCTTTTATTCTCAAGAATTCGGATACTCTCGGATACTTCCGGAGTTCATCAAATTCTCCGCACTGACTGACAATTGGTGTTATCTAAGGTGCTATGGTTAACAAAAACAACTCACACGAGTCATTGTATTTTTAAGACGCATGCCTTTGTACATTTAACACAATAAGTTCAATTATTTTATTCCTCTCATTTGCAGAAAAGTGTGGTTTGCCATACAAAAAAAAAGATTGTGATCTTCATAAATGAGTTGGTTCCATCTAACACCATTCCAAGAGATTGCTATATCAGAATTGTTTGTATTCCCTTCGTTTTAGTGGGTGTGAAATACTCACTTTTGTGGTGTCATTGCCTATCTTGCCTATTAGACATTGCCTATCTAATTCCAGTTGCCGCAGCTACAGTCATATCCTTGTTTTGACATCCATATTGAATCTTGATGAATCTTCACAGGTTTCAGTTATTCATATGATATTTTACACAAAAAGCTGGAGTAACTCAGCGGGTCAGGCAGTATCTCTGGAGAAAAGGAATAGGTGAAATTTCGGTCGAGACCATCCTTCAGACTGAGAGTCAGGGGAAAGGGAAACAAGTGATATAGATGATGATGTAGAGAGATATAGAACAAATGAGTGAAAGATATGCAAAAAAGTAACGATGATAAAGGGTGGAGTGGGTGAAAATGAGTATGGACTATGAGACTCAAAAAGATAACTGAAGCTGGTACAACTTGGGTGAGGGATGGAGAGAAGAGAGATGCAAGGATTACTTAAAGTATGACAAATCAATATACATACCACTGGGTTGTAAGCTGCCCAGCAAAATATAAGATGCTGTTCCGCCAATTTACGTTTGGACTCACTCTGACAATGGAGGAGGCCTAGGTCAGAAAGGTCAGTGAGGGAATAGGAAGGGGAATTAAAGTGTTTGAAAACCGGGAGACAAGTAGGTCCAGGTGTTCAGCAAAACGATTGCCCTGTCTACGTTTGGTCTCTTCAATGTATGTGAGTCCACACATTGAACAACGGATACAGTCGATAAGGTTGGCGGAGGTGCAATTGAACCTTTGCCAAACCCGAAAGGTCTGCCGGGGTCCCTGGACAGAGTCGAGGGAGGAGGTATAGGGACAGGTGTTGCATCTGCTACAGTTGCAGGGGAAGGTACCCAGGGAGGGGGTGGTTTGGGTAAGAAGGGATGAGTTAACCAGAGAGTTGCGGAGGGCACGGTCTCTGCAGAAGGCAGAAAGAGGTGAAGATGGGAATATGTGGCAATTGGTGGGATCTCGTTGTAGGTGGCAAAAATGTCATATGAATTTGTGTTGTATGCGACGGGTGAGGGGAGCAAGAGCGCAGCTGTGGAGTACCGAGGAGGCACGAGTGAGGGCCTCATCTATGATGGAAGAGGGTAACCCCCATTCCCTAAAGAATGAGGACATCTCGGATGTCCTGGTATGGAACGCCTCATCTTGCGTGCAGATGCGGCATAGATGGAGGAATTGGAATAGGGGATAGAGTCTTTGCAAGAAGCAGGGTGGGAAGAAGTGTAGTCTAGATAGTTGTGTGAGTTAGTAGGTTTATAATAGACATCCAAGGCTGATAAGAAAATTTATTATTAAAGAAAAACATTTTCACTGCCATGTGATAATTATGACTACCAAATCAACTACTGGCTTTGGGTTGGAGGAAGATGGCTTGTAAGTAAAACATATGGAGGAACATGTAGAAGGATAGAGGAACTTATGGAGGAACGGGCAGAAAGCATTCTAAGAGTTGTGCCTATACAATCATGGACAGACAAATACTTTCATGTACATTTTAAAGGCCATCAATACAATATGAACCATAGAAGAAAAGTGTATCAATTGGCCAAGTTGTCCTGTAGACAAAATAAAACTTTCAGTCAAAAGTTATAAATAGAAATTAGTTCAGGGACTAAATATCAATGTAGCGCTATGGTATTAGATACCAGAATAAAAGTACCTCTCCTCATTCATGCATTCCACTTGAGGACTACTACTTGAATCAATGGTCCCCATTGAGAATTGGAGCATTCAGACAAGTGATTGTTGCACAAGATTACATGTGTAAATTTGCACATCTAAGACAACTTCTGAAGTTACTGCATTTATTATCTGTAGCATTGAAGTTCTGAAATACATTTAATTGTTCTAAACATTCCTTTCTTGCTCATCAGGCAGCCTACAAAGAGTTTTAAGTTGTCCTATAGCCCCACAAAACATAATGGTGTGCACCTTCATAGTTATACTAATTTATCACATTTGTATGCATATTAAAATTGCTGAATAAATAGATTTAGATTACTGAAAGTGATTGGGACAAAATTTTCTGAGTGAGGCACACTGCCGACATTATTTGCAGAACCACATCGCCTTAGCTGTTACTTGGATATATCAATAAAAGTAACTTAGCTGGCTAAGGTCGCCTAGGAGCCGAATCACGGAATCATACAGCACAGAAATAGGCAATTTGGCCCGACTCATTCATGCCAACCGAGATGCCCCGTGTAAGCTAGTCCCATTTGCCCATGTTTGGCCTTTCCCTCTCTGAACCATTCCTATCCATCCATGTGCCTATCCAAGTGTCATGTAAATGCTGTTATAGTGTCTTTCTCAGCTACTTCCTCCGGGAACTCGTTCTAATTTCAATTCTACATAACTCCTGGCTCTAATAACCATATAACCATATATCAATTACAGCACGGAAACAGGCCCTCTCGGCCCTTCCAGTCCGTGCCGACCATTTGTTTTCCCCTAGTCCCATCTACCTGCACTCAGACCATACCCCTCCATTCCCTTCACGTCCATATACCTATCCACTTTACTCTTAAATGTTAAAATCGATCCTGCCTCCACCACTTCTGCTGGAAGCTCATTCCACACAGCCACCACCCTCTGAGTAAAGAGGTTCCCCCTCACGTTACCCCGAAACTTCTGTCCCTTAATTCTCATGTCATGCCCTCTTGTTTGAATCTTCCCTACCCTCAATGGGAAAAACGTATCCACGTTAACTCTGTCTATCCCTTTCATCATTTTAAAGACCTCAATCAAGTCCCCCCTTAACCTTCTGCGCTCCAAAGAATAAAGACCTAACTTGTTCAACCTTTCTCTGTAACATAGTTGCTGGAACCCTGGCAACATTCTAGTAAATCTCCTCTGTACTCTCTCTATTTTGTTGACATCCTTCCTATAGCTAGGCGACCAAAATTGTACACCATACTCCAGAATTGGTCTTACCAATGCATTGTACAATTTTAACATTACTTCCCTACTCCTATATTCAATGCTCTGATTTATAAAGGCCAGCACACCAAAGGCTTTCTTTACCACCCTATCTACATGCGATTCCACCTTCTAGATCCCTCTGTTCCACAGCATTCCTCAATTCCCTACCATTTACCATGTACGTCCTATTTTGATTTGTCCTGCCAAGATGTAGCACTTCACACTTAACAGCATTAAACTCCATCTGCCATCTTTCAGCCCACTTTTCCAAATGGCCCAAATCTCTCTGTAGACTTTGAAAATCTACTTCATTATCCACAACACCACCTATCTTAGTATCATCTGCATACTTACTTATCCAATTTTCCACCCCATCATCCAGATCATTGATGTACATGACAAACAACAGTGGACCCAACACAGATCCCTGAGGCACCCCACTGGTCACCGGCTTCCAACCTGACAAACAGCCATCCACCATTACTCTCTGACATCTCCCATTCAGCCACTGTTGAATCCATCTTGCTACTCCGCCATTAACACCCAAAGATTGAACCTTCTTAACCAACCTTCCATGGGGAACCTTGTCAAAGGCCTTACTGAAATCCATATAGACAACATCCACTGCTTTACCCTCATCAATTTCCCTCGTTACCGCTTCAAAAAATTCAAGAAGGTTTGTCAAACATGACCTTCCAGGCACAAATCCATGTTGACTGTTCCTGATCAGACCATGTTTATCCAGATGCTTATATATATTATCTCTAAGTATCCTTTCCATTAATTTGCCCACCACTGACGTCAAACTAATAGGTCTATAATTGCTAGGTTTATTCTTTGAACCCTTTTTAAACAATGGAACAACATGCGCAGTACGCCAATCCTCCGGCACTATTCCCGTTTCTAATGGCTCTGTATATGAACCATTATCCATGAGACTCCTCAGGTAAATATCGTTGGCAAAACTATGTCCTGAGCTTTGTCCAATCAATACTGTTATTCAAAAAACTTAGAAACAATTGTTTAGAGATTTTTTTAAAATTATTAAAAGTAAATCAATTAAAATCTTTTAAAAATAAATAATTTTTAAATATTATATAGCGAGTATTTTGGGGGAAATATAGATGTTGCCTTCATTCTTAACTTTCTTGCTCATGGTGGTAAAATCTTGCACGCAATACGTGGGTGTGCAGATCTTGCTCCAGCTGATCTGCCAACATAAATATTGCTGTTACTCCCTACAATAGACTCCGAACGGTGTCCAAAACATGTCAGTGGTAAAGAAACTTCTGCTTTTCTCTGCATATGTTTCATTCTTCACTCCCTACTCTGTAAAATACTTAATATATTAGCTAAAAATTGTGCTTTTCCAATATTTGTTATCCACGAGAATGTCTTTTATGTGATGGATGACATTGCAGTTGCTGGTCATCGGAAATTCCTTTGAATTGATGCCTGATATTGGAAATGTGCATGTCCAAGCTGCAGAGATCTTTATGAGCAAATCTGACGTCATGGAACCTTTTTGTTTTGACAGTGATCATAAATCTATCCAAACTTCTAAAACCAAATATAATACTGTAGATATTAAAAATAACATTTAGAGGGTAATTTATGCATTCTGGTGAAAATAACACTAATGGCCCTGTCCCACTGTACCAGTTCATCCAAGTGCTCTCCCGAGTTTAAAAAAAAAATCAAACTCGTGGTAAGCACGTAGAATGAACGCAGCGGGTATGTCATAGCTCGGGGGTGGCTCTTAGCGGCTCGTAACGCTAACGGCAGGTACTCGGGAAACGCGGTAAGCTCTGGAAGACGTGAAGATTTTTCCACATGTTGAAAAATGCCCACGGGAGCCCCGGGTACCGATGAGCAGTCATTACTGTAAAGTTCGAATCAGGGCAAACTCGAGAGAACTTTTTGAATCAACTCGTACAGTGGGACAGGGCTTTAACTTTGCACAAAGATAAGTATGGAACATTGTTATGTAATACTGACATTGAAGCAATTTCAGCTAAACAATCTGGGCTACAAATTCTTCTCATTCTCCAAGAGGGAATGCATTGGCAGAGATCCTGTGTGTGTGATGCAAAATTTTGTTTTTGTATTATTTTATTGTGGATGAGGCCCAAGATCTATCTTCTTTGCCATTAAACATAACTTTGGAATTGTGTTGAGACAATAAGATAAAGAACATGATTAGGTGAGATCATAGTTGGTGAACATATGTGGGTATTTATTAGCAAAGCAACACGTGGTGAGAGCCCGAAACATATTTGCAGTGAGGAAAGGGTGAGAATAGACTATGGTAATTAGAAGTCAGGTACAAATATTAAATAAACCAACCTGCGGAAAAGTCCAAGTCCAAGTGCTGGACTCAATAAGGTTGGTTTCTTTTTATTGGTGTCGAATAGCGCATTACTTTTGTCTTGTGAAGGCTTCTTGCTGTGTTGTCCATGCTGTTCTACTCTAAAACATGCATTGCATGCCACTCCACTTACCTACCTACCTACCTTAAAGTGGATCCAGTACCACTTTAGTGACCTACTTAATGCATGCACACAGAAAACATTTTGATTAAATTCCTTCATGGAATGCATTACATCACTGCAGTACAGAGAGAATTTCTTGGTGCCCATAATTTAATGTTTTAATAATTCTTTCTGGATCAGTCTTAACTCTTAGAACTGCTGTTGTCAGGTGTAGAAGTTGATTATATGTATTCTGAGAATAATGGTTATCACACTAATGAGTACGAAATGAAGAGATTCACTCAGTTGTCAGGATATTAGATGATGGCCTCAGAAATGATTACTAATCTGAATTGCAAAATCAGAAATAATGGTAAAACAAAAATCATTAGGTAACAAGAGGTTAAACTGAAAAAATACTTTTGGTAACTAGAAGTGCTTTCAAGAAATAAATCTTGTGCCTTTGCAGCAGAACCACACATTTTCTAATTTACTGTAATATTTTAAATCTTTCAATGTAAATGTTTCTGTGCAGAAGACAATACGTTGTGACCATGTTGTTTATCTTTCATGTTTCTTCACAATATACCCTATTGTTTCAATTTTGTTTTAATTTGACAATCTTTTCTTTCACCTTTGTTTTCTCTAATTCTATTTGTCATTTTCCTTATTTTTGTGAATAATCAATATTCTTGAATACTCTTTTGCCAGAAATCAAATTATTTTATTTTATATAGTACTGCCAAAATTTGTTGGTGTTAAAAGAAAACATGGTGCAAATCCCTCAAACAATGCAATTGAGGGATTTGTTTAATTCTAGGTTAGCTGGCATTGTAACTAATCCCTTATCGCACATTATATGATACCTTCAATATATTCTCAGAAATCTTGTGTCCAGTGGCACACCATTAATGAGCAATATTCTGTTTGCCTACCCCTAAAATGGAGCCAGAGGCTTATCTGACCTGAAAATTCTATTTTACTTTGTTTTCCAAACAACTGGAATGTTTCACTTAATTGGGTGGTCTTTAGCAGGCCTTGTCACCAATTTTACTGTTTCATTGTCATAGAGTGATACAGCACAGAACAGGCTCTTTGGCCCAACTTGTCCTTGCCGATCAAGAAGCCCTACATCTACATATCTACGATAATTCCACCTGCCTGCATCTGGCCCATATTCCTCTAAGCCTTTGCTCTCCATGTACTTGTCCAAATGTCCTTTATATGTTGTTATGGTACCTGCCTCATCTACCTCTTCTGGCAGCTTGCTACATATACCCACCACCCTCAGTCTTTGCATATTGCAAATGAAATGCAATGCTTGTTTCATATCACAAAAGATAATTGAAGAAACTCAAAATAAATTAGCACATAAAAATCAAATCAATTTGCACAATTGCGAATCAAACATGACAAATTTTAATCCAATTCTACCATGGATGTTTTGCAGTAAATCCCTTTATTCATTTTAAAAATAACAAAGGCCACAAACTATCTGGAATTGAGGAAAATAAAAAAGAGCGATCTGTGCTTTTTAAGTGAAATTAATTATTTGTGGTGAATCAAGAATAATAAATTGGTTTTGTAACACTGCAGCAAGAAGGAGCAATGGATTGAGTTGTCCAAAATTAAATTAACACTTCCAATATTTGTTCATTTTAAGTA
Organism: Okamejei kenojei; assembly: GCA_035221665.1. Classification (NCBI taxonomy): domain Eukaryota; kingdom Metazoa; phylum Chordata; class Chondrichthyes; order Rajiformes; family Rajidae; genus Okamejei; species Okamejei kenojei. Next base: position 53,617,490 of record CM069140.1, on the reverse strand, counting down.
TGCTAAATTGGAAAATTAGTTTCAAAACTAACCCTCAAAAGCTAACAGCATGCTGATTAAACATTTGGCTTGACCATATGGTGCATTTCCTCTGACATTTTATGCTATTTTATACATTGTTATTTGTTCGAAGCAGTTCCTTTCACCAAAAATATGGATTTCTTTCAGCATTCCATGCAAACCTGGGCGCACTTATAATTCCAGTACAATAGTCCGATATTTGTTTCTGTAGACAAGATGCTATTTTGCATAATATATTTTAGCTCTGAAATATTGAAAAGAAAGTTTCCAAATAAAATAAATTTTGTTTGGAGAGAGAGAGAATTCCACTGTGTATTTGAGTTCCTTGTGGATATTCAGCCTTTGCGGGTACAAAAATAGATTTTTTAAACTTATTTATGGGATGTGGATGCTGTTGATAAGCTAGTACTCATCCCCAATCTGCTGAAGTCACCCTCACTCGCAGTCGCATGGGTAGAGAGTTTTACAGCTTTGTTCCACATGTGAGGAAGTAATGACCATATACCTTTCATTGAGGATAGTAGGTGCTTTGGAGGGAATTTATAGGTGGTAGCCTTCCCATGCATCTGCTCTCATCTATTTAGGAAATTTTGTGGAGAGTATCAGGGATATGTCCCACCCACAAAATCCTTGGTATATTTAGGTTGAGCATGTATGCACCAAGATACTTAAGATTGTGTTTAAAATGTTCCCACCAGAAGTAATCAAATTTAAATTCTTATACTATCCCTGCCTTTTGAACGGTGGCTTGTTGGCTTTGGAGGTGGTGTTTGAAGTAACCTTGAGGAGATGCTACAGAGCATCCTGTAAAGGGAACACACTGAAGTGACAGTATAGAGTAAAAGAGGGAACAAATGTTTCTCAAACCTGCAGTTTCTACTAATTAAAAACCCGGATGTGTGCAGATATTTTATTTTAAACCACATTACGCCAGTGATTTTCAGAATGAATTGTGGTGGTGTCATCCTGGATGGTGTTAGGTGGTGTGGACGTTTGGAATTTCTGTTGGACTGACAAGACTTTGATCAGGAAAGTGAAAGTGATGAAATTTTAAACTTGCAGTGCACATTGTGCTAATATCAACAGAACATAGTATTCATTCTAACTTGCAAATAAGCAAATAGTTTGACAACCTGCAATAAAACTCCTATTTAAAACATTGAAGGTGCTGAAAACTACAATTCAAAATACTAAGTATTTTCTTATGGAAGAATATAAGTTCAAAACCTTTCCAGGTTTATTTCAAAAGTAATTGTCAATCTATATATTTGGGTAAATAGCAACAGTAATGTTTAAGATTATCTATTCAATACTTCTAGCTCCAATTTAAGACATAAATCGGTACACAGAATCAAATTTAAAATTGCAATGCACCTATTTTTTTTCAATGGATGGAAATGAAAGGATATGTGCTGCTGCCTGCACTTACTTGGGTCTAATGTAAAGGGAAACTAATGCTCCATCCCCCTGGAACTGGGCATCTGGGGCATGAACTTGGGTCCACTGCAGAAACCCCAACCTAGGAACGACCAGCTTTTGGTAGGTTGTGAGGCTGGGGAACAGAGCCTCATATCCTGCTGAAGTTGGGATACTTTTACAATAGTTTTAAACACATCTGATATTCAAAAATATTCAAAACATTTCATATTACTAGGAGTAATTAAAAAAAAATCCAAAACAGTCATATAGCAATGAAACAGGCCCTTTGACCAAACTTGCCCATGCTGACCAAGATGCCCCATTTACACCACTCCCACCTCCCCGCATGTCCCATATCCCTCTGAGCCTTTCCTTTCCATGTACCTGTTCAATTGTCTTTTAAAGGTTGTTATAGTACCTACCTCAACTACCTCCTGTGTCAGCACGTTCCACATACCCACCACCCTTTGTATGAAAATTAATAACACATTAAACACTAACATTTCATTAACATACATGAATGCAAAATAATTATTTATAAAAAGACCGTAACATTTTCCTCCTGATCTGCAGGTTGGGGAAAACGTATTCAATGCAATGGCAATTCTGATCAGACGTCAGATCCTGCTCTTGTAGGTTCACAGAGTAGGATTCCACAGCAGGCATTGATTGGCATTGGATTTGACGTGGTATTGATTTGCCTCGTAGCCTGACAGCTGTCATTCATGATTATCCCAGGACCTCATGGTTCTATTGTAAAGCCTGGATTCACTTACTTAGGAGCGGCTGATGTCAACGGTTCCCTTCTGAACCAGCAACCATAGCCTCATTAATTTCAGTTAACCTCATCTAAATAAATGCAATTAGAAAAATTGGTAAACAGATTACCACAATAAAATATCATTCAAAGCCAATAAGAAAAAAATATAACCATGTTAGCAGATAAAGCATTTATTTCCTTTTTTTATAAATGTTTTATTCTGGGGAATAATTCTAATGCAAAGAAATGTGTCTATTGCATGTAGAGCTTGGATAATTATAACAACCAGTTGCCTTGAACACCTGACTTTTCTTTCCTTTAAAAATGAAAATAATGTTACATATCACTTGTGAGTAGTTACACCCACCAGTATTCCACAATGCACCCATGTGTTTCTGACTTACGGAATAATTCAGACTTATACTCTGGGAGGCCTGAATGTTATCTGTAGCCCTAAATCACAACAAGAGTCCTCTGGTTACAATGAAGACATCTGCATCTATCACAGATCTTAGTGCCTCACAATCTATCAATGTACCAATGTAATAATTCTATCTATTGCACCCTATTACAGTTAGTAACCCAGTGCCTTACCTCCGTTGCTGCAAAATGGGTTTTATTTCCCCGTTTGCTGCTCAGGTCTCAGAACCAATGACTGCATCTATCTACAGTGCCCTCCATAATGTTTGGGACAAAGACCCATCATTTATTTATTTGCCTCTGTACTCCACAATTTGAGATTTGTAATAGAAAAAAATCACATGTGGTTAAAGTGCACTTTGTCAGATTTTAATAAAGGCAATTTTTATACATTTTGGTTTGACCATGTAGAAATGTCAGCAGTGATTTTTCATAGTCCCCCCATTTCTGGGCACCATAATGTTTGGGACACAGCAATGTAATGTAGATGAAAGTAATCATGTTTGGCATTTTGTTGCATATCCTTTGCATGCAATGACTGCTTGAAGTCTGTGATTGATGGGCATCACCAGGTGCTGGGTGTCTTCTCTGGTGATGCTCTGCCAGGCTTGTATTACAGCCATCTTTAGCTTATGCTTGTTTTGGGGGTTAGTACCCCAGTTTTCTCTTCAGCATATAAAAGGCATGCTCAATTGGGTTCAGATCGGGTGATTTATTCGGCCACTAAAGAATTTACAATTTTTTAGCTTTGAAATACTCCTTTTTTGCTTTAGCAAATGGGATCATTGTCTTGCTGTAGAATGAACCGCCACTCAATGAGTTTTGAGGCATTTGTTTGAACTTGAGCAGATAGAATGTGTCTTTTCACTTTAAAACTCATTAAGCTACTACCATCAGCAGTTGTATCATCAATTAAGTTAAGTGAGCCTATACCATCAGCAGCCATACATGCCCAGGCCGTAACACCCCTTCTAGCTGCGGGCGTGCCGTGGACTTACCATCCAGAGTCTGGGATCCCTTGCCGGGAACCTCCGGAAGAGAGCGGCCTATAACATTCTATATATGCAGCCTATAACATCCCGAAGCCGATATCTCCGGTAAGAAAGTGCCGATTTGAGTGTGCTCGACTGTCCCGACGTCGGAGTTTAGATCATCCCGGCGAGAAGGCCTGTACATTGGGCCGTCCGTAGCGGCGACTACGGAGGGTTCATCGCCGCGACCACGGGTGAACAAAGGAGGAAGACTGGCTGAACTTTGTGCCTTCCTAGAGGTGAATGTTTGTGTTAAATCTTATTGTGTATTGTGTGTTCTTTTTAAGTGTATCGCTGCTGGCAAATTCATCGCACTGCACCTTCGGGTGTATGTGATGAATAAAATTGACTTTGACCTTGACCACCTTGTTTCACAGATGAAGTGGTATACTTTGTATCTTGGGCAGATCTTTCTCTCGTCTATACCTTGCTCTTGCCATCACTCTGATATAAGTTAATTTTTGTCTCATCTGTCCACAAGACCTTGTTCCAGAACTGTGGTTGCTCTTTTAAGTACTTCTTGGCAAACTGTAACCTGGCCAATCTATTTTTGTGGCTAACCAGTGGTTTGCATCATGCAGTGTAGCCTCTGTGTTTCTGTTCATGAAGTCTTCTGCAGACAATGATCATTGACAAATCCACACCTGACTCCTGAAGAGTGTTTCTGATCTGCTGGGCAGATGTTTGGGGATTTTTCTTTATTATCAAGATAATTCTTCTGTGAGCAGCTGTGAAGGTCTTCCGTGGCCTGCCAGTCCCTTCCAGATTAAATGAGTACACTCACAGTGAAAATTATACAAACAAGCTTGTATGGGTGTAGAATTTCAAACTAACATACTAACAACAAAAAAATTACATAATGTTGTTCCAGCAAGAAATTGAACTGAGTACTGCAAAATCCCTCAGAGCACCAAAATCATCTCAGTGACACGTAGTTGGGGCAAATCATCCCAGCTACCATAAAAGTGAGAGCTTTGGCATGTAACGAATGTCCACGGGAAATATGCTGAACAGATGGATCATGACTTTGTTCATCATGTAATACTGATTTAAAGCCAATGCTGTCATTCCAGAGTTCACACTCCAACTAACATCCTCTCTTAAACTTGCAAAGATCAGCATGCTTAACTGTACCAGATTAATATTCCGGCAATAACTTTGTTAAAACTAAACTCTGACATACCTGGTGTGCCATTTATTAGTCGCTTCAGATTCCATACATTGAGGGATGGAGTAATGTTTTGCCATCTTATAAAAAAGTCTTTTTCATTAAGATGATGTGTTATATCATTATTTTCTGCAGGCAGATCTACCTTAACGTAGAAATGTTTGGATCATCCTGGTCTCAGTGGACTTTTCCTCTATTGTGGTCACAAACATATGTCAGCTAAGCTGCTCACATTGTCTGTACAACATATGATATTACCCTGTAGAACATTTCATTTGGAAATGGGCTGGCAATGTAATTTTAGTAATAAGATTAGAGGTTTAGGTTTAGGATGCTGACATTTTAAATAAGTTTTAATAAAGGAGTGATCAACTGCCAATGTTTAGAACATATTGCGACATTCAGTTCCAGTAGAAATGTGATTCACAATTGGAAATGTGTACATGAAAAGCACTTTCCCTTTGAGTATGAAAGAAGAAACTCAGTTGAAAATTGGTAAAACACTCCTTTGGTGCTGCTGAATTTATTATGAATTTAGTTGAGGAACAGCTGCAAAAGGTCATGTAGGATCTGCAACAGCAAAAAGCAGAAACAAAACATGGAAATTCACAGATGGATGGATAAATGTACAGTACTGATGTTTTTGTATGTTAGCCAATTATATTTTTCCTTTCACCAACTCATCTCAAAGTTCAGCCAAAGTTGGCTAATTAATGAATGTAATTTTCTAACATTCATATGTTGGTCGTTATTCAAATGACAAACTTCAAAGACAGATAATAAAAGTTCGGTTTTCCCTCTTCGGTTCTGCACAAAGCAATAGACAATAGACAATAGGTGCAGGAGTAGGCCATTCGGCCCCTCGAGCCAGCACCGCCATTCAATGTGATCATGGCTGATCATCCACAATCAGTACCCCGTTCCTGCCTTCTTCACATATCCCTGGACACCGCTATCTTTAAGAGATCTGTCTAGTTCTCGCTTGAAAGCATCCAGAGAACCAGCCTCCAATGCCCTCTGAGGCAGAGAATTCACAGACTCACAACTCTCTGTGTGAAAGGTTTTTCCCCATCTCCGTTCTAAATGGCTTACCCCTTATTTTTAAACTGTGGCCCCTAGTTCTGGAGTCCCCCAACATCGGGAACATGTTTCTTGCCTCGAGCGTGTCCAAACCCTTAATAATCTTATATGTTTCAATAAAATCCCATCTCATCCTTCTAAATTCCAGAGCATACAAGCCCAGCTGCTCCATTCTATCAACATATGACAGTCCCACCATCCCAGGAATTAACCTGATGAACCTACGATGCACTCCCTCAACTGCAAGAACGTCCTTCCTCAAATTGGGAGACCAAAACTGCACACAATACTCCAGGTGTGGTCTCACTAGGGCCCTGTACAACTGCAGAAGGACCTCTTTGCTCCTATACTCAACTGCTCTTGTTATGAAGGCCAACATTCCATTTGTTTTCTTCACTGCCTGCTGTACCTGCATGCTTACTTTCATTGACTGATGAACAAAGACCCCCCAGATCCCATTTTACTTCCCCTTTTTCCAACTTGATTCCATTTAGATAATAATCGGCCTTCCTGTTTATGCCACCAGGATAACCTCACATTTATCCACATTAAACTGCATCTCCCATGCATCTGCCCACTCACCCAACCTGTCCAAGTCACCCTGCAACCTCATAGCATCCTCTTCACAGTTCACACTGCCACCCAGCTTTTGTGTCATCTGCAAATTTGCTAATGTTACTTTTAATCCTTTCACTAAATCATTAATGTATATTGTAAATAGTTGCAGTCCCAGCATCAAGCCTTGCGGTACCCCACTGGTCACTGCCTTCCATTCTGAAAGAGACCCGTTAATCCCTACTCTTTGTTTCCTGTCTGCCAACCAATTTTCTGTCCATGTCAGCACTCTACCCCCAATACCATGTGCTCTAATTTTGCCCACTAATCTCCTATGTGGGACCTTATCAAATGCTTTCTGAAAGTCCAGATACACTACATCCACTGTCTCTCCCTTATCCATTTTCCTAGTTACATCCTCAAAAAATTCCAGAAGATTAGTCAAGCATGATTTCATTTTCGCAAATCCATGCTGACTCCATATAACCATGTAACAATTACAGCACGGAAACAGGCCCTCTCGGCCCTTCCAGTCCGTGCCGACCATTTATTTTCCCCTAGTCCCATCTACCTGCACTCAGACCATACCCCTCCATTCCCTTCCCATCCATATACCTATCCACTTTACTTTTAAATGTTAAAATCGATCCTGCCTCCACCACTTCTGCTGGAAGCTCATTCCACACAGCCACCACTCTCTGAGTAAAGACGTTCCCCCTCATGTTACCCCTAAACTTCTGTCCCTTAATTCTCACGTCATGCCCTCTTGTTTGAATCTTCCCTACCTTCAATGGGAAAAGCTTATCCATGTCAACTCTGTCTATCACTTTCATCATTTTAAAGACTTCAATCAAGTCCCCCCTTAACCTTCTGCGCTCCAAAGAATAAAGACCTAACTTGTTCAACCTTTCTCTGTAACTTAGTTGCTGGAACCCAGGCAACATTCTAGTAAATCTCCTCTGTACTCTCTCTATTTTGTTGACATCCTTCCTATAATTAGGCGACCAAAATTGTACACCATACTCCAGAATTGGTCTTACCAATGCCTTGTACAATTTTAACATTACTTCACTACTCCTATATTCAATGCTCTGATTTATAAAGGCCAGCACACCAAAAGATTTCTTTACCACCCTATCTACATGTGATTCCACCTTCAGGGAACTATGCACAGTTATTCCTAGATCCCTCTGTTCCACAGCATTCCTCAATTCCCTACCATTTACCATGTACGTCCTATTTTGATTTGTCCTGCCAAGATGTAGCACTTCACACTTATCAGCATTAAACTCCATCTGCCATCTTTCAGCCCACTTTTCCAAATGGCCCAAATCTCTCTGTAGACTTTGAAAATCTACTTCATTATCCACAACACCACCTATCTTAGTATCATCTGCATACTTACTTATCCAATTTTCCACCCCATCATCCAGATCATTGATGTACATGACAAACAACAGTGGACCCAACACAGATCCCTGAGGCACCCCACTGGAAGTATCCTTTCCATTAATTTGCCCACCACTGACGTCAAACTAACAGGTCTATAATTGCTAGGTTTATTCTTTGAACCCTTTTTAAACAATGGCACAACATGCGCAGTACGCCAATCCTGTGGCACTATTCCCGTTTCTAATGACATTTGAAATATTTATGTCATAGCTCCTGCTATTTCTACACTAACTTCCCTCAATGTCCTAGGGAATATCCTGTCAGGACCTGGAGACTTATCCATTTTTATATTTTTCAAAAGTGTCAGTACTTCCTCCTCTTTGAATCTCATAGTTTCCATAGCTACTCTACTTTTTTCCCTTACCTCACAGAGTTCAATATCCTTCTCCTTGGTGAATACCGAAGAAAAGAAATTGTTCAATATCTCCTCCATCTCTTTTGGCTCTGCAGATAGCTGTCCATTCTGGCTCTCTAATGGTCCAATTTTATCTCTCGTTATCCAGAGAAACCCTTTGGATTTACTTTCACCTTTCTTGTCAAAGCAACCTCATATCTTCTTTTAGCCTTTCTAATTTCTTTCTTAAGATTATTTTTACATTCTTTATACTCCTCTAGCACCTCATTTAGTCCATGCCTCCTATAAAAATATTGTAGATATCTCTCTTTTTTCGAAACAAGTGTCCAATTTCCCTTGAAAACCATGGCTCTTTCCAATTTTTACTATTTCCTTTCAACCTAACAGGGACATAAAGATTCTGTACTCTTACAATTTCCCCTTTAAATGTCCTCCATTTCTTTTCTACATCCTTCCCATAAAACAAAATGTCCCAATTCGCTCCTTTTAAATCCTTACGCATTCCCTCAAGGTTAGCCTTTCTCCAATCAAAAATCTCAACCCTAGGTCCAGTTCTGACTCTCTCCATAATTATATTGAAACTAATGGTATTGTGATCACTGGTCCCGAAGTGCTCACCAACGCATACCTCCGTCACCTAACCTGCCTCATTTCCTAACAGGAGGTCCAGCACTGGCCCTTCTCTGGTCGATACCTCTGTGCATTGCTGCAAAAAACTATCCTGCACACATTTTACAAACTCCAAACCATCCAGCCCATTTACAGAATGTGTTTCCCAGTCTATTTTTGGAAAATTGAAATCTCCCACAATCACTACCTTGTGCTTACTACTAATATCTGCTATCTCCTTACATATTTGCTCTTCCAATTCTCACTCCCCATTTGGCGGTCTATAATACACCCCTAAAAGTGTTGCTACACCGTTCCCACTTCTCAGTTCCACCCAAATAGCCTCCCTAGACGAGCCCTCTAATCTATCCTGCCAAAGCACTGCTGTAATATCTTCTCTGACAAGCAATGCAACACCTCCACCTCTGGTCCCTCCAATTCTATCACACCTGAAGCAACGAAATCCTGGAATATTTAGTTTCCAATCACAGCCCTCCTGCAACCATGTTTCACTGATTGTCACAACATCATATTTCCAGGTGTCAATCCAGGCTCTAAGTTCATCCACCTTTTTTACAATGCTCCTAGCATTAAAATATACACATTTTAGAAACCCACCATCCCTTATTCTCTGTCTATTATCTTTTTCCTCTTTCACGCCTACATTTTGGGTCCGAGTGCTTCCCTTCTCTGCGTCTTGCCCCACACCCTGTCCCCTAGCCCCCTCTGCCCGAGTTCCTCCCCCCAGCCTTTCTAGTTTAAAGTTGACTCGGATCGATCCTGTTACTGCTATCCAAATGTGCAGCTATTTCATCTTTTATAATTGACTAGCATCTTCCCCACCACAGATGTCAGGCTAACTGGTCTATAATTCCCTGTTTTGTCTCTCCTGCCTTTCTTAAAAAGTGGGATAACATTAGCTATCCTGCAATCCACAGGAACTGATCCTGATTCGATACAACATTGGAAAATGATCACCAATGTGTCTACAATTTCTAGAGCCACTTCCTTAACTACCTTGGGATACAGACCATCAGGCCCTGGGGATTTATCTGCCTTCAGTCCCATCAGTCTACCCAACACTATTTCCTATCTAATGTGCCCTTCCTTCAGTTCCTCCTTCACCTTAGATCCTCTGGCTACTAGTACATCAGGGAGATTGTTTGTGTTCTCCTTAATGAAGACGGATCCAAAGTACCTGTCCAACCCATCTGCTTTTTCCTTGTTCCCCATAATAAATTCACCTTCTTCAGTCTTCAAGGGTCCAACTTTGATCTTAACTATTTTTTTCCTCTTCACATACCTAAAGAAGCTTTTACTATCCTCCTTTATATTCTTGGCTAGCTTACCTTTGTACCGCATTCTCCCCATATTGCCTTTTTAGTTATCTTCTGTTGCTCTTTAAAAGTTGGTGGTCCAAAATTATAAGTACAAAATTATAATCAAAAACTTGTGTAATGAGGTTGCATATTTTTTCCTAGAGGTTTATTTTTTAGTCATCTGATTTTGTTTATATTGATGAGAAACAGTAATCAATTCAGTCAAATTGTTACTTCACAGTCAGTGAAATATATGTCCCCTCTTCAATGCAAATATAGACTTGACTAGGTAATGTGCAGATGACTGCTTAGCTGCTGTGTATTTGAGGGATAAGCTCCTGCTGGTATTCATTGTGTAATATAAAGAATGGCACAATGAAAATTAGCTTTCCTTTTGATTTACTAGTGAATATAATTCAAACTGATATATAACCATATATAACCATATAACAATTACAGCACGGAAACGGGCCCTCTCGGCCCTTCCAGTCCGTGCCGACCATTTGTTTTCCCCTAGTCCCATCTACCTGCACTCAGACCATACCCCTCCATTCCTTTCACGTCCATATACCTATCCACTTTACTCTTAAATGTTAAAATCGATCCTGCCTCCACCACTTCTGCTGGAAGCTGATTCCACACAGCTACCACCCTCTGAGTAAAGAAGTTCCCCCTCACGTTAAAACCTCTGTGAAAACTTCCCTACCCTCAATGGGAAAAACGTGTCAACTCTGTCTATCCCTTTCATCATTTTAAAGACCTCAATCAAGTCCCCCCTTAACCTTCTGCGCTCCAAAGAATAAAGACCTAACTTGTTCAACCTTTCTCTGTAACATAGTTGCTGGAACCCTGGCAACATTCTAGTAAATCTCCTCTGTACTCTCTCTATTTTGTTGACATCCTTCCTATAACTAGGCGACCAAAATTGTACACCATACTCCAGAATTGGTCTTACCAATGCCTTGCACAATCCTATATTCAATGCTCTGATTTATAAAGGCCAGCACAATTTATAATGAAGAATAAAAGTGCTTGCAAAATCCAATACTGAAAATCAAAAGCTGAAGATCAAAATAGGCTTGTTCTGATGATGTGGAATCATAGAGCTTTGGAGCATGAAACCATGTTGACATTCTGGGCTGGTCTGATTTGCCCACATTTGACCCAGGTCCCTCAAAATCCCTCTTGCAGCTCATTCCGGATACCAACTACCATCTGAGTGAATGGTTTCCCTTGAGGACCCTCTTAAATCTCTCCCCTCTTCACTTTTTGCCTCTGCCCTCTAGTTTTAGAATCCCCCACCCTGGGAAAAAGACTGAACGTTCACTTTATTCATGCCCCTCATGCCCTTGTGCAACTCAACGAGGTCATCCCTCAACCTCTAACATGATAAAGATAAAAGAACCAACCTATCCAGCTTCTCCCTATAACTCAAGCCTGCAAGCCCTGACTGCATGCTGGTGAATCTTTTCTGCACCCTTTGTAACTTAATGACTCCTTCTTATAGCTAGTTGACCAGAACTGTGCAAGGTACTCCAAATGTTGTCTCACACTTGTACTGCTGCATCATAATGCCCCAACGTTTGTACTCAATACCCTTCCCAATTAAGGAAAATGGGCGAAATGCCTTCTTTGACTCGCCACTTTTAGGAACCATGAACCTGTACTCCCAGATCTCGCTGATCCACACACCCTCCAGGGCTCTATCATTGAGTGTGCAGACCTTCGCTGGTTTGACATGCTAAAGTGCAACACGTTTGTCAGAAATAAATTAATTTGCCATCCCTTGGTCCACCTTTATCAACTGATCTAATCCATGATGTGAACTTAGATATCCTTCCCCACTGTTCACTGTACCACCAATGTTGGTGCCATCTGTAAAGTTACAAACAATGTTAACTTCATTGTCATCCAAGTTGTTAATGCAGATAAAAACAGTGGTCCCAGCTCGTCTCCTGTGGCAATCCACTGGTCACGGTCCTCCAATCAGGGAAATGACCCTCCACAACTACCCCATGATTCCTTCCTTCAAGCAAATTGCAAATCCCTCCTTGCATTCCAAATAATCTAACTTTCAAGATTAGCCCACCATGTGGGACCTTGTCAAAATACATATAGACAACGTCCACTGTCCTGTCCTCAGCAATCCTCTTGGTGGTGTCACCAAAAAACTCTATTAGGTCCGTGAGACATGATTTGCCATGGACAGACTGATTTACATTGGAATTTAGAAGCTCAAAACATGCATGTATTTTAGTAAAGAATATTTACAGACTGCCCATATGCAGACTTGTACACATGATATTAAACATAATAAATAATGTCACATATATTTGCATATATTACACAGTTTCACCCTTTGTTAAACAAAAAAGTGGAACCTGATTTCACATATTTATGATTTTTTTAAATTCAAGCAGGCAATAGATTTTTGTGCTCCAGTATCTTTGCAACAAAGCTGGCATTACTTTTGTCAAATTTAGTAAACATCAAACATCACCTGGAAACAGCAATGCAGAAAATGCAACAGAAGCAGTTGAGAACCATGTCCTGTTTAGGGAGGGTAAACCACAGATAAGGAGAGAGAAAGTTATCTCAGAAGTTATGGTACAAAAAGTATTATTATCAGAATGGATAAAATAAAGACTGTGAAACTGGAGGAATGAATTGGGGTACTAATAGGGACCAAGGTGGGAGAAGGTAGAGTCAAGATAGGTTGTGAAATTTGTGGGCTTGCAGGGAAAATCATATTGTCCACTCAACAATTTGAGGAAATGTAAATAGAGAAATCAAGAAAGAAAAGGGAACAGTCAGAGATGGATCTTAGGAAAATGAGAGCAATGTAAAAATTGTCACCAAGGGTGGTCAATGTTTTGAGTTTCAAGATTCATGGGATTCAAGAGAGTTTATTGTCATGTGTCCCAGATAAGACAATGAAATTCTTGCTTTGCTTCAGCACAACAGAATATAATAGGCATAAATAAATACAGAACAGAACAGATCAGTGTGACCATATACCAATGCATATATATATACACACATAAATAAACAGATAAAGTGCAATGGGCTATTTATCGATCAGAATAGCCTGATGGCTTTGGGGAAGCAGCTATTCCTGAACCTGGATGTTGCAGATTTCAGGCTCCTGTACCTTCTACCTGAAGGCAGCGGAGAGATGAGTGAGTGGCCAGAATGGTGTGGGTCTTTGATGATGCTGGCAGCCTTTTTTAGGCAGCGACTGCGATAGATCCCCTCGATGGTAGGGAGGTCAGAGCCGATGATGGACTGGGCAGTGTTTACAACTTTTTGCAGTCTTTCCGCTCCTGGACATTGAAGTTGTCGAACCAAGCCACGATGCAACCAGTCAGCATGCTCTCTACTGTGCACCTATAGAAGATTGAGAGAGTCCTCCTTGACATACCAACTCTCTGTAATCTTCTCAGGAAGTAGAGGCGCTGATGTGCTTTCTTTAGAATTGCATCTGTGTTCTCGGACCAGGAGAGATCTTCAGAGATATGCATGCCCAGGAATTTGAAGCTCTTGACCCTCTCCGCCATCGACCCGTTGATATAAACCGGATTATGGGTCCCCATACCACCCCTTCCAAAGTCCACAATCAGTTCCTTGGTTTTGCTAGTGTTGTAAGCCAGGTTATTGTGCTGGCACCATTTGGTCAAACGGTCGATCTCACTTCTATACTCTGACTCATCTCCATCAGTGATACGTCCCACAACAGTGGTGTCGTCAGCAAACTTGATGATGGAGTTTGCACTATGACCGGCTACGCAGTCATGAGTATAGAGTGAGTACAGCAGGGAGCTGAGCACGCAGCCTTGAGGTGCTCCCGTGCTGATTGTTATTGAGGCTGACACATTTCCGCCAATAACAGACTGTGGTCTGTGAATGAGGAAGTCGAGGATCGAATTGCAGAGGGATGCGCAGAGACCCAGTTCTGACGGTTTGGTAACTAGCTTGGAGGGGATGATTGTGTTAAATGCCGAGGTGTAGTCAATGAATAACAGCCTGACATATTAATTTTTGTTGTCCAAGTGGTCCAGAGCGGAGTGGCGAACCAGCGAGATCGTATCCACCGTTGATCTGTTGTGGCTGTAAGCGAACTACAGTGGGTCCAGGTTTTTCTCGAGATATGAGTTGATTTGCGCCATGATCAACCTCTCAAAGCACTTAATCACTACCGACATTAGCGCCACTGGTCGATAGTCATTGAGGCACGTCACCTTGCTCTTCTTGGACACCGGTATAATTGATGCCCTTTTAAAGCAGGTGGGAACAGACCTCAGAAGTGACAGGTTGAAAATGTCCATAAAAACTCCAGCCAGTTGGTCCGCACAGGTGTTTAGAACATGACCGGATGTGCCATCAGGTCCAGGCGCTTTCCGGGGGTTCACTCCTCTGAAGGATTTTCTGACGTCGATCACTGTGACCGTGACCGTGACTGAAATACCATCACAGCGAATGGGGGCTCGAGAAGGCACATCAGTGTTCTCCCGATCAAAGCGTGCGTAAAACGCATTGAGCTCGTCAGGGAGTGAAGTTTCACTAACATGTGTGCTGCTCCTGATTTCGCCTTGTAGGAGGTGATTGCATTCTGGCCCTGCCACAGCTGCCCAACATCAGGCTCATCCTCCAGCTTGGAGCAGAAGTCCCTTTTGGCTTTTTTAATGGCCTTACTAAGGTCGTATCTTGTCTTCTTGTAGTCCTCGGTATCTTCAGACATGAATGCCCGATGCCTGGACTTCAGAAGAGTTCATCTAAGGCTTCTGAGTGGGAAACACTTGAAAGGTTTTTGTTGGGATGCAGTCTCCACACATTTCTTTATGAAGTCTGTAATGACTGTGACGTATTCGTTCAGATCCGTTGCAGTCCCTGAACAGTCTACAGACTCCAAACAGTCCTGGAATTGTTCCTCAGTTTGGTGTGACAACAAGGAGCAATATCAACAAAGTCATCTATGCATTGGAAAAAGAGGGAGATAGAAGTTTGAATAGGATTGGAACAAGGAATGTAAACAGTGAGATAGGCTTTATTTGAACCTCTGAGTTTCTGTGGCTGCACCTTGATAGTGGATGCATGTAGAATTAAAGAAAAGTTATGAGAATTAACTCAGACAGGTGAAGGAGCAGATCACACTCTTCATGACTCGATGCTGAATACAACTACAGATGACCGACCATTCCCACGTGTATCAAAATGAGCTTGTCCTGATAACAGATCATCAACCTGTAATGTTAACTTGGCTTTTCTCAGTTGTCACCTGTCCTGTTCAGCATTTCCAAGATTCTCTTTTATTTCAGATTTCCAGAAATCAGCGTGTATCACAGTTTCTGCACAGTTTTCCTCCTACATTGTCATTCATCTCCTTCTACCTGCACATTCATCAGAAAGATTATTTGTGATCAACAAGCCTTCAGCATCCATTCTAATTTAGCACCATCACCATTTGATTACATGCGATATGTAACAGTTGCTAGTTCTGATCTGAATATTTTAAAGTCTGGTTTTTTTCACCTTACTTAGAGAGATGGACTCTGTTTTACTTTTCTATCACCATCCTCAAAATCACAGTTGTACTTTGTGTTTATCTGTTCAATTCAAAGAAAGACTGGAATTGCACTAGTTAAATTGAATACATTTTGAATTGAATTGAATACATTTTATTAGCCAAATATGTATACATACAAGGAATTTGCCTTGGTGCTTTGCTCACAAGTAGTAACATGATATACAGTAGACAGTTAAAAATAAAACATTATAATTTAAACGTGAAGAATGTAATAAAATACCAGAGCAAAAGGAGGTTACCGACATTTGGCTGTTGAGTAGAGCTACTGCTCATGGAAAAAAACTGTTTTTATATCTGGCTGAGGCAGCTTTGACAGTCCTGAGTCGCCTTCCAGAGGGAAGTGCTTCAAAGAGTTTGTGGCCAGGGTGAGAGGGGTCTGGGATGATCTTACCCGCTCACCTCCTGGCCCTTGCAGTGTACAGTTTGTCAATGGGGGGGGGAAGGTTGCAGCCAACAACCTTCTCGGCTGATCGAATGATGCGCTGCATCCTCCAGATGCCGTGCTTGGTGGCTGAGCCAGACCAGACCATGATTGAGAAGGTGAGAACAGAATTGATGATGACAGTATAAAACTGGACCATCATTGCCTGTGGCAAATTGTTAGTAAGATGAAAATCATCCATTTTTGCAACACCTAAACACCAAACCCAAGATTCAATTCATGCTTTCTGGCTACTGCGTCAAACTGAACCTAGCAATACATAACCTCTGTATACAGATTAATACTTAGTCTCTCCTCAGCTAGATATAGAGCTGTTAAATCTAAAGTTTAGCCTATTAAATGTTGCTGTATTGCCTCATAATATCAGACCCATCCATCCACCTTATTCTTATCACTTCTAATCTTTCACCCACATTTTTTAATACAATTTTTGATTATTTTCATTGTTTCTTTCAACTCTCCTACATATCCTCCAAAGTATCCAGACTTTAAGGAGTTAAATGAGTTCCACTACCAAACACTACCAAACTATTTATTTCGACACCACTGATCTTTCTTTGCATGACTCGGAATTTGGAACTGGAATTGTCCCTGCAATGATTTGCCTTGTTATTTCATAATCTTGTTGTGGAAAATGTATCTAAAGTGCCAAATGATTTCATGCTTAAGATTGTTAGCATTTATATATACTGGCTGCAATCTGATTTTTTGTTCAGTGAAGTATCTTGAAATTTCTATGAAGTAAACTGTTTTTCAAATAGAAAAAAATGGTTTATCTATTTACTATAGCATCCTATGATGTAAAGTCATTATTTACATGAAGTGTTTTCATTAATTTTCAGTATGTTCAAAGTAATCCATTTCCTTTCTTTTCATAAACCTACTTACTCCATATGTAGTTTGGAGCCTATTTTACGGCATGAATGGATGTATGCAATAAACTTGCTTTCACAGCAGTCCGTTGCCAATTATGTATATTTTGCTGTTGTATTTTTACCTCATACAGTTCGTCTCCTCCCCTAAGGGAGAAAAAAGAATAAACTATCCTTAATGCATTTGTTCAATACCTCGGGCAAACAGATTAAACATAACCTTATCAGATAGAACACGTTAATGGGCTTCTCCAAATCCTCCTGCTGTCACAGATTAAACTGCTGCTGTAGAAGTATTAGCACTACCAGCATCCCTTTTCCATTGGATTTCTTGGCTGATCTATTATGGCAAGTGCTGTTAGATATGAGGAGGGGAAAAATGAGGAACAGTCGGTTGCAATCTGATAGGCGATTGGTTTCTAGAGGTGATTTCTGTTCCTGTATTGATCCATGCCCTCAGTGTTTGTCACCTTGTTGTGTTCAGCCTTGGAGTTACTTTAAACTTGATACATAGCATTGATCTTCTGGTGTAAACAGAAAGAGATAGACATATTACAGACAAGGCATTGAGGGAATGGGGGATGGTGTGCAGGAAATCATATTTTTTTCAATTTTTCACTGTTAAGATCTTGAATGTATTATTCAATTTATTTACATGAGGTGGCTTTACTTTAAAGCGTTTTATGAATTTGAAACAGATTAAGTATGGTTTCCTAATTTATTATTTTCTACATTGTCAGTTAGAAATGTATTCATCTCACAATGGTGGAAGTTTGGAAGGAAAATATTTTCACTAAGTAGTGTAGCTATTTGCTGCTGCAGTTAAAGTTCCAACATTTCTAAATTATCTATGAAGACTTTCTATATTTTCCAACATCCTTGTGCAAATGATTAAGGAATTCCACACTCTCCGCAGCTATGTATCATAAAATATTCGCTCTGACGGAAAACAACAGAGATATCAGCAATAGAGTAATTTTGCACCTTTTTTAATGAATGTAATTTTTCTATAGAATTGCACATAGCAAAGAAACACAAGATAGCCAGAAAATATATGATTTATAATGAAAGAAGCAGGGTTTGCATACATAAAGAATTTAATTTGAAGAAACTGTCCAATATATGTTAATTTATTATTGAAATATTTTCAGCAACATCAGCAGTAATCTGTGAAAATTAATTTTCCACAGATTTTTTTCTTTGCAAAGTAATGAGTATGGAATACTCTATATGTAAATTTCAAGGAGTTTTTCCCTTCAATAAAATAAGCTACATATCACTTATTTCCTCGCAGTACTAATGGTGCTTGTGTACTAATGTATCTTTTTGTTATTTGATATTGCACCATAATAAGCTCAGGAAAAATATATTTCAGTAAAGATGTTAATATGTAGATTTTTTGACACAATATTGTTTAACCGATTGTGTACTACCATATATCCTTAACAAATTTTGGAAAATAAATTGTATTTTATAACTCCTGCAGAAGTAGCTTTTCCAAAGATATTTTAATATTTGAGATTTATAGTAAAAATGGATATCCCTACTTTTTTGTCATTCACATCATTCTGAAGCTGATTTATACAGATTTGCAATCTTGTAAAAATGTTGCTGTCATTGTCAGCAGTGTTTTCATTGTTCTAAGTCATCACAATATAGAAGCTAAAGTCGTATTATACATTTCAATCTTTGGAAAACAAAGACTATACTTATTCAGCAAAAAAAACCTCTGTGTCCAAATGGCATCATTAATCTTTGTCCCTAAGTATTTGTATTAAAGCAAACTCTTAGTTATTTCTCCTTTTCAAACATGTTATTAATTGCAACAAAATTTATCATTCATTCACTGTCTATTGCATTGTCACAGTGGAAATAGCTTCAGTTGCCTGAAGTACTTTTCCCCCTTTCCAAACAAATAGTGCCTTGTCAGACACTTTTCACAAAGTAATCCTTTAAAGTAATCTGAGGATATAAATTTTGCTAGGAAATACTGTTGTACAAATACGCAATGTACTCATGTCAAATTTCTCTTCCAGTTTAATGGAGGCATTAGCCTGTTTATTTTAAATGGGTTAATGCCTCCAATAAAATAATAAATAGGAATTTGATATGAGCACATTTCATTATCTATTTGACACTCACACTTGCAATAATTTCCATCCTCTGATCTCTGTTTTTGATGCTGGCATGCCCTTTTATCATTGGCAATCAATGCTTTTATCAGCTTTGTTAATGAGAAAAATCCTTCGCTGTTTTGCTGGTTAGCAAGCAGAGGCCATGTGGTTCTCCACAAGGGCAAATGGAAATCTGAAAGGCAAATATTCTCAAGCTGTTATTGTGCATTTGCAGGAGATCAACTTGTGAGTTACATTATTAAGGTTTGGAAGAAAAATGTGTGCCTGTACCCTCAGCCAAAGAACATGTTGATGTTCAAATTACTGAGATATTTTAAATGATTCAGATACAAGGATACAATCTGACATTAGTGATAACTTTTTCTATCGTTAGTTTAAAACTTCAGTAGTAAAACTGATGATCTGCTCTCCGATTTTTTTGGAAGTTCCTGTGATTTGGCATTTGGTTCGCTAAGTGATATTTGTCATGTTCCCTGTTTATTCTCTGGGACCCCAGTACTTGTGCTTACCTCCAACTCATGGGGCCCAGCCTCCAGTGCTCCCTTTAAACTCACAAAGTTCCATGCTTCCTGAAGCGTACCCAGTTCGGTTTCCTGCACTCCCTTGAAGCTCATTTAAGTCTGTTTTTCAGGCTGCCCTTCAAAACTTGCAGGGGCTTTGTTTCCCGTGCTCCATTTAAACTTAAAGGCTTCATTGGAACATCTATTATTCTCCTGTGTAACATTTAAAGAAGTGTGAATTAAAGGCCTGATGGTATATTAACAAAATAACATCCAATAATCTACAAAATCTGCTGGTCTGTTATCACCGAACACCCAAGCGTGTCTAATTAACAGTTATACTTAATACTTATTAAGTTGCATTGATGTGAAGCTTTTAATGTGAAAAATACCCAGCAGCATCACAGAACCAAAAAACAAGTAAGGATACTGAATCAAAAATATTTGACAAGGTGATTAAAAGTTTACTTAAAGTGGAGACCCCTAGGGAGGTAGAATTTTGAGGGTGAAGATGGAACAGCAGCTAGAACTCTATTGCAGTTGAGTTAAGAAAGCGTCACATTTTAACTTCCCCCACCTTGCAGAAATGTTGGCAAACTGTCAGTTGTTTTTTAATTGCCATTTTTCTTGGCACCTTCCACTGGATGCACCAAAACCGATCTAAAACAATAGACAATCTTGTTAATCGATGTTTCCAGAGAGGAAGGGTTAACACATAGTTTGAAAATGAGAAATGTGGCAAACAGTATTCTGGAAATAATTTAAAAACTAATTGAAGCTGCAGTTCTATAAGACTTTAGTTAGGCAGCATTTGAAGCATTGCATGCATTTCAGGTCTCCCGATTGCAGGAAGGATTTGGAGACTTTAGGGAGGACACGGGATGTTTACCAGAATGCTGCTTGAATTAGAGTGGTTTGGCTACAAGGAGAGTTGGATTGTTTTCTCTGTAATAAATCGGAGGTTGAGAGGAGGCTTGATAGAAGTATATACAATTACGAGAGACATAGATAAGATAGACAGTCAGAACCTTTTTCCCAGGGTGGAAATGTCCAACACGAGAAACATAGCTATGAGATGAGAGGGGGAAAGTTCAATGGAGATGTGTGAGGCAAGTATTGTACACAGAATGTGGTGGGGGCCTGGAATGCATTGCCAGGGGTGGTGGTGGAGACAGAGACGATATTGGCGTTTAGGAAGCGTTTAGATAGGCGCATAGAAGTGCAGGGAATAGAGGGATATCGATCTGCTATAAAATAAGATGTCAAAGCATGGAACCACAATGCAGCAGTATTGTTTTATGTACAAAGATGAGAGGTAAAAGTTGTGCTAAAATGATTCTTTCAGTATTGCTGGCAGTTGGCCTCTTGATCAAAAGCTAGTTTCAGGTGAAAATGGGGACAACAATGTTAATTTGTACACTGCATATTGAGATTAACAGCACCATTGAGAAGAAATAAGCAAACCTCTGGAGGGACTCAGCATCTGTGGAGGAAAAGGACATATATTGTGTTGGGTCTTAAAGAAGAGTACTGACCCAAAATCCTGAAATGGGAAGATATTGGTTCATCACCAGACCTACACTCGAGTTGTCTGGCTGCACAGAAGAATCGGGTGGAGACAAGACACCTTGCCACAGGGAGGAAAGATTTGAAATGTAAATCTTTAGGCTGCTTTCAGTTATCTCCTGCTATCTAATTGCAAACCAACGTCAGGGCCCGGAAGCAAGTCACATGTTCCGTTGACAGAAGACATTTGCTGTGATGGAATCTTCAGAAGGTGAAGTGTTTCAAATTAAATTGTTTTCAATATTGAGATAATGAACCTTTGGTACAGTATTGGAAACATTATCCTCTTAAACTGCAGACCAGAGTTAGAAACATAATCTCACTCCAATATCCCAATAAATAATTTTCCAGTCTTGGCTATTTTTGGGATATTGTTTCCCAGGTTTTTTAAGCATGTTTCTTAGCGAGTTGTTAAGGAGTTGCTTACAAGTGTTTGGATGCTGGATTTTTCCACACTCCTGAACTACATTGATTTAGCATCTAATTTGTGGAGAAGCAAGGAGAAATAATTTACCACACAAAAAATTATCCCCTATATAATACTCTGAAATGCAGAAAAAAATCTTTAGATGCCGATATTGGCTAAAATGTGAATAGGGAACAATAAAATATTATGGGGGTGAGGCAGCATCTCTAGAGAGAAGGAATGGGTGATTTTCCGGGTCGAGACTGAAGAAGGGTCTCGACCCGAAACATTGCCCATTCCTTCTCTCCAGAGATGCTGCCTCACCCGCTGAGTTACTCCAGCATTTTGTGTCTACCTTCGATTTAAACCAGCAACTGCAGTTCTTTGTTACACATTAAAATATTATGGTGCTTGAAACTGCATTGAAATATTGTTGTATAGCTTTTCTGGAAAAATAACCACTATATCTGGTGCTTATTACAGGATTAATGTCGGATGAAATGCTAATTCACTCTAATGCATCCCAACAGTTAATGCCTAGAATAATTCTGTCTGTTTAGTATTATTTATATCATTAATGTGAATATCACCAATGTTATAGCCACATTTTTGGATGCTTTCCAATGCACCTCCAAGGAAGACAGCACCATATTAAAATATATTTATAAATATTAACATTTAGCAATGCAAACCAGAATATGCAGTTCAACTTTTTTCAGCATTTACATTTCTAAGTGAAATACTTCCTTGATCAAGTATGTTTTGTTTAATGTCATTGTTTTTATAAAGGACAAAGGACATTTATTGTCACATACACCAATTTGTGCAGTGAAATTTGAGTTACCATGTAGCACACAAATAAGA
Organism: Okamejei kenojei; assembly: GCA_035221665.1. Classification (NCBI taxonomy): domain Eukaryota; kingdom Metazoa; phylum Chordata; class Chondrichthyes; order Rajiformes; family Rajidae; genus Okamejei; species Okamejei kenojei. The sequence continues at coordinate 53,594,932 of CM069140.1, read as the reverse complement.
TAAACACAACACTTTAGAATTTAACATAAAACATAAAAAACACCCCCCACAGCAGAACCAACGTTTCCTGTGAGGGAAGGCACCAAAGTTCAGTCCACTTCCTCTGTTCACCCATGGTCGGGGCCAATTGAGGCCTCCGCAGTCGCTGCAACGGGACCCCAATGTTTTAGGCCCTCGAACGGAAGAACACTCTCAGCAGCCCGGAGCCTCCAAATCGGCCGCTTCCTACCAGAGACCGCGGCTTCCGAAGTCCACAGGCCGAGCTAGGCTACCTCGGCGAGAGATCCCAGTCTCTGCGATGTCAAAGTCAGCACCGCCAGCGACTGGAAAGTCAGCGCCGCCAGCGGCTGAAAGCTTCCGCCGCACGTGGCTGGAAGCTCCGCAGACCACAGCTCCACCGTGTTCAAAGTCAGCAGTCCCAGCACTCCGGAGCTCCAACATGGTGATTCCCGGTAAGGCATCGCTCGCTCCGCGATGAAATCCAGTGCTGCGCCGCTGCTGAAGCTGAAGCTCTGGCCGGTCTTCCAAAGATCATGCCGATCCAGATGGTAGGCCACGAGGAGGGGGCGAAGATGCAGCTCGGAGAATAGTCGCATCCTCGACCAGGAAGTGACCAAAAACACAGTTTCCCCCTCCCCCCACACAAAAAGACCTAAAGACCTCCAAAAACAAACCTCAAAACAAACTTAAAATTACAAAAAGACAGCTGCAGGGGAGGCAGCCACACTCGATGGTGCCACCACTTGATGGGTTGTTGGGGGTTAGCTGGGTTGTTGAGTGATAATCTACAAAAAAAAAGAGTTTTAATGTAAAATACTGTAGTCCAAAAATCTTATTTATACAGAGTTTATAGGGATAAGGATATACATAGTTATAAGGACTGGATAGGCGGGGAATAGACGGATATGGATCTCATGCAGGCCGAAGAGAGTTATGGTTCTTGATTCCCCTACTCTGGGTAAAAAGACTCTTGTGCATCTACCCTATGTATTCCCCCCATGTTCTTATACGCCCCTATAAGATCACCCCTTATCCTTCTGTGCTTTATTCCTTAGAATAAAGTTCCAGTCTGCCCAACCTCTCCCTTTAGCTCAGGCCATCAAATTGTGGCAAGATCCTCACAAATCTTCTCTGCACTCTTTCCAGCTTAACAGCATCTTTCCTCTAACAGGGTGACCAAAACTATGCACAGTACTCCAAAATTAAGGAGTTGTCACCATTTTGCTGGCTGATTATGTTGACAAAATTTGAGGAAACAGACCCATTTTTACTTGAACCCTTGATAAAAGGCCAATTATGAGGAAAACAAAGTAGAATTACACACAAGAGTAGTAATTCTAAATATTTACAATTTAGTTCCATCAGAATAGGAACTGGTTGAGTCTGAGGACAACTTATACAACAGCTTTGACATAAGTATTGCTTTTTATGCTCCAGGTAGACTATTTAGTTCCACTTCCAATCAGGGATTCATTGCCAAAGTGCTTTAAAATGTCAAAGTATAACCACAGAAATGATAAGTGCAGAGTTTTCCAACCCTCAGCAAGTGCATAATGGGCCACTCTGGATATCCTACAACAAAATAGCATGAGAATTGGGCATAAATCACAGCAGGTACTGCTCCGAGCAACATATTCAATGCAACTTGATCATAAGCATCCATGCATGAGTAGCTGAGGCTCAGCGCAGAGACAGAAGTATCTACCTGATTGATGAAAGTGTGCAGGACAGTGTAAAATTTGCATGGACTCAGCAGTGACCACAAAGGTCACTGTCTGCCCACGTTAGTGGATTTTTTTCTTGCACCTGCACAGGTCACTTCAATACAATAGTCATCTTTACCTTTAATAATACGCATGTATCCCTATGCTTTGCCCTGTCAACTTTCATGTTATGAGTGTATTTTTTAAGTCTTGCATCCTCTTTTCCATCTGTGCACGCATTTTAAAGCAATCAACATTTTTGATGCTGGTTGGCTGTGGCTAATATTTGCAGAGTTCTTCTTCCCTAGAGTGGCACCAGGCACGTGCCGTGAGTAGGCACTCAGGGTAGGCACTCAGTCCGCTATAAAAAATATGAAACCGCGCATGAGCAGATTGTTCGCTCCTGTTAAATAAATTAATTAATTAAAAACAGTGACATTTCAATTTGCCCAAGGCTTCCTAGTCTTAGACCAATTGGGGGAACAGTTCCTTTCACAGCGTGTGGAGAGTCTGTGTCAGGGGTAAAGTTGTGGGGAGGGCAGGAGTGTTGAGAAGGAGGGTGTCGGGGATAATGGCAGAAACTTACTCACTCACCGCTGCCGCAGCTCTCCGGGCACGAAGCCCCCGCACTGTAGCGGGGGATAGAAGCAGCTCGGGTAGCTGCGAGCGTTCGCCGGTACCCGACAGCAGAACTGGCCGCCACTTCAGCGCCTTCTGCTGGCCTGCTCACCTCTGGCAGTGCTCTGCGTCGGAACACCAGTCACCTGCCGTTCGCCGACTTCGCTCATGTCAGTGGCTTCCTGCAAATCCTTAAATTCCCACAGCCGAGTAACCTCAATCGCGCTGTCGGAATTTAAGGACATGAGTGAGGCCAGCGAGCGGCAAGAGAGTGGTTTGTAGACGGAGAGCTGCCAGAGGTGAGCGGGGACCGGCAGAAGGAGGTAAGGTGGCGGCTGGTTCCGCTGTCCGGCCTGGCGGCCGCTCAGCCACCCGAGCTACTTCTCTTCCACCCCTCCCCCCCCCCCCAACCCGGCCTCAATGCGGTGGCATTTCACGCCTCCGTGCAAGGAGCGTCGCAAGTGGCATTATCCCAATCCCCTCATTCACAAACCATATTTGACAAACCATATTTGAAAACCCCGCCAAGAAACTTGCTCTGCGCATGCGCAGTAGACTGATGCGCATGCATAGTGCTACAAAGGCAGGATTTCAGCTGCCTTCAGCCCCGATTGTCATTGACGGCTTCAGGCAGCGCTGACGGCACGTGGGCTGCACAGAGCTTCCCGTGTTACAAGCGCTGCGGATGAAAGGCATGGAGAATTATGCCTACCTAAGAGATCGGTCTCTTACATAGGCATAATTCTCCCATGCCTTTACTATTTATATTTAGTTATTACCATGTTATAATTTTAGTCAGGGTAGGCAGTGCCTACCTTGCCTACCCTGACGGCACGTGCCTGAGTGGCACAGCTGATAGAGCTGCTGCCACACAGCTTCAGAGACTCGGGTTTGATCCGGATCTCAGGTTCTTTCTGTGTGGAGTTTGCACATTGTCCCTGTGACCGTGTGGGTTTTCTCCGGTGCTCCAGATTCCTCCCACATCCCAAAAACACGTGAGATTGTAAGTTAATTGTCCTCTGTAAATTGCCTCTAATGCGTATGGAGTGGATGAGAAAATGGGATAACATACACCTGTGGAATAACATGGTCGATAACATAGTGGGAATGTGTAATCGATGATCGGCATGGATTCGGTGTGTTGATGGATCCGTTTCCATGCTGTATCTCTAAACTAAAGTTTACAAATCCTTGCAGTTGTGATAAGGAGAAAAGGCAGGGTCTTTCTGGTCAAGATTTCATATTAAAAAATTACAAAGAAATAAAAGGTACTGTAAGGACAAATGTTTTTGAACGTACTATTAGTGCAGCTCACAGCGAAAGTGCAATGTTTTCACAAATTTACACTAGTTAACTGATTCATTGGTTATTTATAAAACATGAGAACTTTATCATTATAGAGTGTTCTAATTGGCACTTTTTCATCCATTTTCACTGAAGAAGGGTCTCGACCCGAAACGTCACCCATTCCTTCTCTCCAGAGATGCTGCCTGACCCGCAGAGTTACTCCAGCATTTTGTGTCTACCTTCACAAATGAAAATATCTGTTTGAAATTAAGGAGTTCTCACCATTTTGCTGGTTGATTATAAACAGAGCTGGAAAATGTTCAATGTTTCCTTTAAATATGTTGTTTTCAAAATTGACTTGCACAAAAGCTTAATAAGTATAAAATACATAGTTATTTCTTATAATAGCATAGTATTACATGGCTGGCTTGATTATTGAGACTTATTATCTTTGAATGAATTTATTGCACACAGCACCACTGAAAATTTATCCTCAGTCAATAGGGTTCAATAATCTAACAAGCCATGTAATAGGATATACATATTTAATGATCTGAAATAAAATCCTACTGTAGGCATTAGAGTTTAAAGCTCTGGTATCTTCCAATTATAGAATACACTTTTAACGCGTGTTAATGCATTAAAATACACTTGCAATTATAGTAGCTTTAATGTCGTGCTTTGTATCAACATGGCTATTCCACTTTTGTGATCTATGGATCCATAATGTAAAATATAGTATTTGCTGATCAGTTTAAATCTTGGTAATCAGCAATGGATTAAAAATTGTTGAAATCTATTTGGCCAATGCTGCAGTGTTAATACTTTTTGTTGAACCTATCCTTTTCCCACTGTATTGCCATTCGGATAATAATCTGTCTGTATTTAGAAGCAAAGTGGATAATCTCACATTTATCCACATTACATTGCATCTGACATGCATTTGCCCATTCACCCAATTTGTCTTAAGCAGCAGTTAAAAAAAACGTTTAAAGAGCAAAATAATGTTTTGTAGTGGATGCATTTTGAAGATCTTCATTGCTGGCCTTCGTTTCAAGATAACTTGGGTGCGGGACTATTCTTGTTGACACTGGGCAGGGCCACATTGAGGGAGTTTTGTGTCCTATTTTGGTCTCCATATCAGAAGAAGGATATTCTTGCCATGGAGGGAGTGTGACAAAGGTTTACCACGCTGATTGTGGATGCAGGGCTAAGATTTGAGGTGAAGTGGCGCAGTTGGTAGAGCTGCTGCCTCACAGCCCCAAAAATCTGTGTTTGATCCGAACCACGGATGCGGTCTGTGTGGAGTTTGCACGTTGTTCCTGTGACTAGGTGAATTCCCTCCAGGTGATCAGTTTTCTCTTGCATCTCAAAGGAATACAGGTTTGTTAGTCAATTGGCCTCTGCAAATTGCCCTTAGTTTACAAGGAATGGATGAGAAAGTGGGATAACTGCTTCTGGCTGAGAGAAAAATATGCTGTGTAAAGAGCCTGTGCCTACTAAAAACCTTCAGAGAGCAACTTTCCAAAATTAATTTTATTGAAATAAAGCTTCATGTGAAAAAGAAATTATATTGCACCTTGGTGTTTATGAAGTAAACTCATCTGACTTTTAAAGGGACACACAATACATATTTTGGATAGACACATGGATATACAGGGAATGGAGGGATGTTGATTATGTGCAGATAGATAAGAGTTTGTCTTGACATCAGGTTCAGCACAGACATTGTGGGCCAAAGGGCCTGTTCCTATGCTGAACAGTTCTATGTTTGGGTATCTTGGCGCGGCCATAGTTCAAGCTATGAAACACTATAGGGAAGTAAAGCATGCTCTATATATTTTAGCCAACATTTTTGTTCCAGGGTTGAAAGAACAAATATCTGGGACACCTCAAAGCTATTTGCTTTTGTAGAAAATAATTTTATCAAGACAACACACAGGGAGAAATGCCTACATCCCACGTAACCTATGGAAAGTGTACACCTGCATGGTGTCCACCACCAAACTGTCATCTTTCTCATCACAGATTAATTGGCTTGGTGTATGTGTAAATTATCCCTAGTGTGTAGGTTAGTGTTAGTGTGTAGGGATCGCTGGTCGGTGCGGACTCAGTGGGCCGAAGGGCCTGTTTCCGCGCTGTATCTCTAACTAAACTAAACTATGAAGAGACAGAAATGGTAGTAAATGAGAAATGATTTGAAGATAACTTGGTGTGATCTACCCCAGGGGTACCTAGTGTCTTCTGAGGTGTAAAAAATAATGTACCTGTTGTGGTTGAACAGTTGGTTTGGAATCAGTGAAATGTGAGTTGCTTTTAGAATTTGGAAGGAAGAGAAATAGTAAGAAAACCGTATAAGAGGTCTAGTCCAAGCGCAGACTGGGCGATCGTTTCACTGAACACTGGTGCTGAGTCTTACCCAACAATATCTTCTTCTTGCATCTGAGTGCACAGCCTAAAGTTGCAGGACAACTTTTCTATTTGAGTGCACGCCGGATTGATTGCATCCGCCGAAATAGGGTGGACTACCATACCTGCCAACCATGAAGGTTGCAATCTTCCCGACTCGGACCGGAACAACCCTGCAGTGTGATCAACGATCTGTGGGGTATTTCTCGAAGTTGAAGAAACCCTTGCATTCCCTCTCTCACCGTCTCTCTCCCACCCTAGTCGTCTAGCTAGTTTCACTATTCGTTATCACCTCTTCACCAGCCAACAATCGACCATTGTGGGCTTCATCTATCCTGAATCACTGGTGCCGGCTCTGATTTGTTCTGTACCTTTTCATACCTCTAGTTTCTCTCTCCCCTGACTCTCACTGAAGAAGGGTCTCGGCCTGAATCGTCACCTATTCCTTTTCTCCAGAGATGCTGCTTGACACGCAGGGTTATTCCAGCATTTTGTGTAAGACGTCTAGTAAATTCATTGTGTTTCAGGGGGATTGCATCAATTGCCTCCAAATATCAGCTAATTAAAATAGAAAATGCTGCCACCACTCTGCATATCAGAGAACATCTGTGGAAAGCATCACAGTGTCACAGAGAAAGCGTCAGGTCAAAGATTGTTTGTAAGAATTTCTGAGCGATAACCCCCTGTCATTAGGCTTTTCTATGATCTCATCCTACTTGCAGCATGTGGTGCAAAGTTATGCGTACCAGAGAATGGGATTCCCCCCTCATCTTTTCAGCTAGCAGCAGATATTTGGACGGCCGCTCATGAATATTTTCTTCAATCTGAGAAGTTTCCTTGTTGTCTCTGACTGGAATGCATCTCTTCTATGAGCTGCTGGCTGCCTTTTAAGTGCTGTCAGAGATGCACAATTTCTCTGTGCTTCAAAAAGACATTCAGATGATGAATAACTTGGATAGCTACATGCCTGAAATATTTTAAAGAGGATTCATCAGTCGGCCTGTCAACCAAAACAACTATTCACTCTATTTTCTCAGCAGGCACCTCACACTGGGCTTGTGTGAATGGAATTTACTTCTGTTGTAGATATATTTATGCTGCAAATTTTGTACAACAATTAAGTAAAATCCCTTCCAAAATTCCACCTTTTATATAAATTAAAATCAAACTCCCCAAAATGTAGCAAACCCATCAGGTCTGCTTTCCGGGAGATCAGCAATCAAGTGGGAACAATTTTATTGAAGTGCCAAGAACAGGTACACAATCCATAACTCAGTGTCAGAATGGCATTACATTTGGGTATCCCACCAATTCCTTCCAAAGCATAGGTGTAAAAGTGCAATGATTTTAACTCATGGAATATCTGCATGTACAGTAGATGTCCTATGCCTATGATGTGACCTCATTGAGCTTGCGACCCTTTTTTTCTGCTCCTCTCTTTTCCTCACTCAATATTTTGAAAAATTCCCAATGAAGAAGAAATAAAAGGGAGAATTCCCACGTAATGAGTCCCTGTTATAGATTATAATTTATGAAAGTTTAAAAGTGAATGATGCAGAAATACAAGCAAGTGATTTATAAGAGGTTCAGGCAAATTGCATCAATAAAGATTGATTTTAAAATGTTGACAGCACATTACAAGGATAAGCCAAAGATACATGACTGTAGGTTTCAATAGCCTACTATTTTTGTTGTGGTTTTACCAACATTTTAAAATCAATATCTTGGATAAGTTATTCTTTACCTTTCAGAATAAAATATTGTATCTTTTAGGTCTAGATTGAAACATAGAAACTAAGCTTTAGATTCAAATTAATGGTGCTCAAATTGCCAATGAAACGCTTTCCAAAAGGGCACTGGTGAGTATTGTTTCTATATATTTGTGCTGCAGAAATGGTCAGTTTGGGAATCATATTGATTCTTTTTTTTTTTAAAACACTTTGGCATCTGTCTTAACTGGTTTTTTAAGCATCAAGGTAATTATTACAATAGTTATTTTTCTCTCGGTTGGCATGACGAACTATTTACTGCTTTTTCAACTCAGCTGCAGCACAGAGAAACCTTCATACAATTGAATAAGTTTCTCACTGCTCATTCAGAATGTACGGTCTCTTTCAAATGACTGATCAGGATACTGGTTTGCATCTTCCCACTTTTCGCAATGTCTGAAAAATTGCTGTTTTGATCACCTCTAAAATCAAATTCTCAAAAGCAAAACATTAAATTTTCAACATCCTATGTCGCACACACAATTTAAACTTACTAACCCCTGTGAATGTTCAAAGAAGACCAATTACATCACATTGCAGGTATATTTTAATGGGTTTACAGTTGATACCTTGTTGCCATTTGCTGTTGCTAATGGCAACAACAGATGTGTAAAAACATTCTGCTCAGCCTGTTGTAACTACAACTACTAAAGAGGTATTTTGTGTCTACCTTCAGGCCATCTCCCCTGTACCACATTTAAGTTATTCCCTGTTGCCCATCTTTCTCCCATATCAGTCTAAACCTTTCCTCGCCATGTAACTCCAAATGTCTATCTCTGGCAATTTGTTCATTATCCTTTAAAAAGAATCCTACTTTCCACACAACCCATTTCCCAGAAATAACTATTTTAAAGCTATTATAGTTATAACTGTGATCGCATATCCCAAAAGACTTGCCTACTGACACTGCTCAATTCCTGATGAGTAGGTCAAGTATTACCCTTTCCCTTGTAGGGCCCGCTATATGTTGCCTGATGAAGTTTTCTTAAAAACCTTTGACAAATTCTATCCCCATTTAAGCGCTTGATACCATGACAGTCCCAGTCTATATAGGACGTTAAAATCCCCTATCAGTCTTGCAGTTATCTGCAGTCTCCCAGCATATTTGTTCCTCTAATTTCCGTTGACCATTTGGAGGCCTATAGTACAAATCCAACTTTTCCCCTTTTCATTTTCTTGGCTCACTGGACGATTCTTCAGTGATGTAATCTCAGACAACTGCTGTAATTTTCTCTTTAATCACTAAAGCAATTCCGCCTCCTCTTTACGCCCATCTCTATCTCACCTGTGTACCTGTACCCTGCAACATTAAGCTGCCAGTCCTGCCCATCCTTTGCCAGGCTACTGTTTTGGCTACAACGTCTCAAGCACACGTGCCTATCCACGCCCTGAGTTTTACCTGACAGGCTTTTAGCATTGAAATAAATGCAATTTAATCCAACCGTCTTTCCTCTCTCCCTGCTATGCTCCTGTCTATCCTGTCTACTGAACTGGCTGTCATTGATTTCTGAACTGACTTCCAGCTTTCCCAACTGCCTCACTACTGCATTGGATCCTGTCTCCTGCTAGTATTTCCACGCTAATTTATTATTTGTCTTTCTACTTGACCAAACAAGCCATTTCAGAACATACCTTTTATCTGAATGAAATTAGCTGTTTTGGTATGAAAACAGTTCTGGCTGGCTGGATATTAATGTTACAACAATATTAACTACCTCAGAAGTAACAGCAAAAGCGAATAAGCAATCAATGAAAGAACTGATGACAGTTTCAGCATTTATCAATTTTAGTAACAAAACTGTGTAGCCTTTATTTAGGATCTGAGCTGTTTAGCTGGGCATTCGTTTGAGGTTTGTTTATGAATAACTTTATTTGTTTCGAAACACTATCTAAATGTTACCCATATTCATATGTATTAGATTTGCATTATTTGCTATTTTTGCAAACGAATCCACGCCATCATATTGTTATTTTATGTTTGTACCAGATATTGAAGGACTTAAGGTAATACCTCACAATATAAATTCCACCATAGGATAGGATTCTTATAAATTCAATTTTCTATTTGAAGAAAATGTCATGAACAATTAAATAAACATTATCAGAGAATGATATTGTGAAAAACGAAATGTCATCAGCATTTATGCTATTTTCTGAGCTCTGCCTTACTTTCATTTGGATGGTTAAAGGGTTAAACTGGTTTATTCTATGAAGGAAAGCGCTCCACGAGCAAAGTTAGAACATATCAAGTGCTTCTGATATTATTTTCTATTGCGCGCCGAAAGTATATAATAAATTAATAAATAATACTTGGCAAAATATTATTTTTTTTATTTAGAAAAATACATGGTAGCTAAGTATAATTCAGAAAAGTAAACATATTTTGTATTGCCTGGTGCAGGATTATGAGTAGTAAGCATAATCTATTGGCCTATGAATGGAATTGTCCTCCTGATTGTGATGTATTGTTTTTCATTACGAGTTTGTGGTTCTTCCATTCGACGTGTGAAAATTCTATTTATTCTGTAATTTGTAAAAATTCCTTCCATATCTGATACAGCCTAGAGAGGGGTAATTGGTTCTTCGGGGCTCACGCCTCAGCCCTGATGAAGAGATATGCCTGTCTGCTGAGGCAGACTGTCCATGTAAGAGCGATGTGGCGCAATTAATAATGATTTGCAAATGGCAGACAGCAAATAACACAGACTGATTTCCTTTCCATTTATGGCTGTGCTAATTTCTTAGCATATATGAAGGCAAGAGGAACTAAAATCCAATGTCATAAATTTTGAAATTAGTTATTCATACCATAATAAATGGTTTTATCAGTTTTTTTGTCCATGCCATTATTGCTGCAGTGACCCAGACTACCAATCTTTACTTCATTTGAGTTTTAATATGTAAATGCATAATTTAACAGAATATTGAAGAGTTGATTTTCATGTTAAACTAATTAGTGTGATTTATGGATCAAGCATATGCAGATATTGCTGGGTCTTTTTTTCCCTCTCTCTCGTTTGTAGTCTTAGTTAACTAGTTTAGTGGTTTATTAGCTTGCTCTCTTTCTCTTTTTAAAGAACACTTGGAGAAACATCAAGCAGAAAAAGCTACTTGTTTAATAGGGAACGATAATGGATGCATAATTGAGTCATTTAAATTGCTGTTTGCCTACAGGAGTGAGTTGCATTAAATGTTTGATCACTTTAATTTCCAAACACATCATTACCCTTCTCAGTCCTGCTTAATAAAGGCTCTGTTCATCTTATAATGGATTATTTATTTATTTGTTTAAATAAGCGTCCGTGCTTTCTAAGATGAAGGGGGATGCTTTACAACAAGACCAACAATGGTTTGTTTTTACCTTGAACATTCTTAATATGCTCTTCTCTGCATCATATAACTAAGCCTGTAGAATACAACGCTGGTCACATTCAACAAAATACAAATTTCAGAACCCAATAATTTACCTAAATTACTTATAAACCACTAAATCTGTGAAACTGACCTTTATGTATAAATTAAAATCTTCTTAATAGATTGTTAAATTAACCCCAGAAAATGCTTTCCTACCTTTTGAAAGAATCTTTCTTATTTTATGTCTACACCCTCAATGTATTTCACATTTTTTAATCCTATATTTCTGAGGAATGAAATTTAGGAAACTATTCACCCTAAACCATTCATCAATTTGAACAATCGTATTCTATTCATATGGACATAACCCCTTTCAATCTTTCATCTTGCTTATTTGGCTTAATTCGTGATCCAAACACATAGTTTGAACTAATTTAAATCATCTTTTGATCCTTATCAAGTGTATTTTTTGGGATGATGTTGCGTTTGCAAGTGAAGGGACTGATCATTTGCCCCAACAAAAGGTTTACATCAACTATATGTTTTTGCAATGCATTTTGTTAGCTTGTCACAACAGACTTCAGAAGTTGAGCATGATCTTTGTCTTCACTTTCAGATGCACATAGAACCCAAACTCAGAAGTAATTTGTTCTTCCACTTCATACATCACTCTTATCGCACATACCTATCCCACATTATCCAGCAATTACTCTTTCATCCATTACACATTTCTCCTTTTGGAATTTTCTGCATTAGATTCTCTTGACATCTATATAACTAAAGGTCTCATCTTGACCCTGTCTGCGCTGTATATTGATTTTAAGAAAAATGCTACCATATATCGCTATGACTTTTGGCCATCTTACTCACAGTCCAGCTCCGCTGAGGCAGCCCCGAGGATTTTTCCAATCGATTAAAAATAAAAAAGTTAGGAGTGTTTAAATAATCTTGAGATCAGCTGATTGGTCCTCTCACTTGTCAATCACCCGGGGGGCGGTGGGGGCGGGACTATAAAACCCCGGATGCCTGGACGTGAGTCAGTCACTTTGGAAGATCGGGAGGGCGAGTCCACAACTGTGATTCTAACTTGCAATAAATGATTTGTTAGCCCTTAATGATAATGCTATGATTTCTTTGGGAATTTGGTGGCCTGCACTCTGCTTGAAATGCTATGAAATTGAATTTGGTGGCCTGCAATCTGGTTGAAATGGAATTTCAAAGAATAGCCGTGAGTGAACTGCCAGCCCACCAGCCCTGAGTGACTGATCTGCCAGCCCGCCAGCCCTGAGTAACTGAGCTGCCTGTCCTGAGTGACTGAGCTGCCAGCCCACCAGCCCTGAGTGACTGATCTGCCAGCCCACCAGCCCTGAGTGACTGAGCTGCCAGCCTACCAGCCCTGAGTGACTGAGCTGCCAGCCCACCAGGCCTGAGTGACTGAGCTGCCAGCCCACCAGGCCTGAGTGACTGAGCTGCCAGCCCACCAGGCCTGAGTGACTGAGCTGCCAGCCCACCAGGCCTGAGTGACTGAGCTGCCAGCCCAAGAATCCATTCAGCCCACAATGTCCATACTAGCCCTCTGGAAACCAGTCCCGTCGGCCCACAACACCCATACACCCATACTAGCGCTCCAGACCCCCCCCCCCTTCCAAAATTGGAATTGGTGGAAAGGTGGAATATTGCGTTGGGGGACCAGCCCTCCCGTGTGGACATGGGACCCAACGGGTTCCACTTAGTCTAGTTGTACTTAAGAATCTCAATTAGGATACTTCTAGCTCCAATCTGAGCTGTGTTTTTTTTTTGTCCCCATTTCCCACCACTCCTCCACACCAGACTTTTCCTTGTGGTACATTCTTTTCTCATCAGATATAATTTTAGTATCTAAAGGACACCACATAAATATATGCTTCTGGTATATATGATAGTCAATTAGTCAAGATATCAACCGGCAACTATTTTGTTATAGAATATAGTTGCAGAAAATTCTCGTGAATTCGATATTCATCCCCTCCAACTTTGTCGAAGGTAATTAAGGTTCGCAATGTGGCTTCCTCTTTCGGCGAGACCAAGTACAAAGTAGGCAACTACTTTGCCAAGCACCTGCACTCTGTTCGCAATAGCCATCTTGAGCTCCCAGTTGCATGCCATTTTAACTCCCCTTCCCGTACTTACACTGACCTGTCTGTCATCAGCTTTCTCCATGTGGTTAGAGTTAGGCAAAATACAGCTAGAACAGTATCTCATATTCAATGATAGACATTGAATTTTACAATTTCATATAAACCACAGCAGCAATATTAATTTCTCTCTCCTATTGATCCACGCAGGTTCTTACTCTTCTCTTCACCCAAACTTCCTCCGTTATCCTATTTCTTTCCTTTCCCTAAGTTGGTTTTGTCAGCTCGTCACCCACATACTTCACCCACTGGGTTTCCTATCCTCTCCCCCAACTACTTCCATCTACCCATTATGCATCCCTCATCTGGTTCTTATCATCCTCCTTCTCAAATTCTAGCATCTGCATGCTTTACTGTCTCCACCTATCACCTTTCAGCCACTGTCTCTACCTCCACACTCCCCTTTTCACCGGATTTTATCTTGTATTTAGTACTCCCCCTAGCCTGATTCCACCTGTTGCCTGCCAGCTCCTTCCTTGCCCCACCTCCCTATACTGGCTATCTCCCCACCACTCTCTCAGTCCCAATAAAGGGTACTAGCCCGAAATGTCAACTTCTCATTTCCCTCCCCAGATGCTGCTTGATCCACTGAGTTCTTCCTGCAGATTGTTTTTCTAGTTGCAAAAATATTTTACAGATTGCAAAAAAGTATCTGAATAAACATTGCAATCAAAATAACAAACATTTCTATATACATCAGGAGTGTCATTCCTCAAGGTTCTTCTCACAATTCATTCCTTTTAGGAAAAAGCCCAAGGCAAGTACCAGTCCCTCAAGTGTCTGCCAATTTACTTTGCAATGGCCATGGTGTTCCCTACAACTTAAGATACAAACTTACTGTGTGGGGAATGGTAAGCAGTAGTCGAAGAACTATTGGGTGGTGCAGCTGGTAGAGCTGCTGCCTCACAATGCCAGACACCCAGGTTTAATCTTGATCCACAGATCTGCGTGGAGTTTGCACGTTCTCCCTGTGACCGTGTAGGTTTGCTCCCAGTGCTCCGGTTTCCTCCTGCATCCCAAAGACGTACAGGTTTGAAGGTAAATTGACCTGTGTAAAATTTCTCTTAATGTGTCAATGAGAATGTTGGATAACATGGAACTAATGTGAACAGATGGTTAGCATGGGCTGGATGGGCCGAAGGGTCGATTTCCATACTATATCTTTATATTTAAAAATATATTGAAAAAAAATTGAGACTTTATATTTTAGTAAGTCTTTTCATTAGTAAATGGACATCAAAAGTGTTGCAGACATTGGAAATACAAATTAAAAGCAGCAAATGCTGGAACAACTCTGTCGGTCAAGCAGCATTTAGGGAAAGAAAAGGTTAACAACATATTCTGGTACCCCCACCTGTAACGTGAACTTTTAATTTTACCACAGCTGGTGCCTGACCTGCTGAATTTTAATTGTTTCCATTTAAGTATATTAATTAGTTCTTGCATTTATCTTTTCAGTCACAAACAATGTCAAATCTACCATCATAAATTGACTGGATTATTAAGTTGCCTTCTCTAAACTTTTATTTGTTTTTCCTCATTTTATTTTCCTTCGGATAGGTGATCTGATAGGAAATAAAGCATGTTAACAAAATAAAAGCAAGAGCACTCATTTTAACTATTGAAGTTGATAAAGTAACATCCTGAAGTATGATGTTTGATTATTTTTTCTCTAATCGCGCATTTTCCATATACTTTTGTTTCAGTGCTTTATAATGTCCAAAAGAATATCAAATTATTTATTGTGTATAGCTTGCTAAAATGTTGATTATACTTGTGCTTCATCCCAAAAGTCATTGACATACTTACAGACCAATGGAATTTTTCCCTTCATTCTGCTTAAACGTTGATGAGATTCCTATTTAATAGAAACCACAATGGCTTATCACAGAGAGGAAGTTAATCTGAGTGTTGCTGCAAGACAATTTGATAAAAAAGATTAGAAACTCCCAAGAAACTTTATTTATTTTTATAGTGAAATAAATTAGATTGAACATCAAAGCAGATCTTATTTTAAATCCAAAACCAATATCTAATTCCAAATAAAAACAATTGAGTGAGCCAGAAATAAAATTCAGGTTTATGCAGAACACTTGTCTCTTTCTCTCACTCAATGGTATCAGTTTGTGATAAGCAGAAATTCACTACAGATTGAAGATTAGGAATGTAAATAAATAACGCTCAGTTGTCTATCTACTATCCTTAACATTCATTTATTCCCTCTACCATCTTTGCAACCGGATGCTGATTGCCATCTGGAACATTGTACTGCTGTTACTTGCCTGAGTAGGTCTGACAGCACCTTCCGAACTAGTAGCTTTTACCACCAAGAAGGACAAGGGTAGATATGGATGGGATTATCAGCACTTGTATGTTCCCCTTCAAGTTGCAGACTAACCTAATTTAGAAATGTATTATTTGCTCAGCTCCTACCCAACAACATTCCGGGCTTATCGGCATTAGAAAGATTTAGAGGGTATTTCAAGACTATGACTTAATACCACTTCCAGGGCATTTAGGAATTAGAAATAAATGCTGGGATTTGCCAACTTCCCATGCAATCCTCAAAGTTCATGCATTAATACAAAAGTAACAACTTTAAAATCAGATCAGCACATGTCTTTTGCATAATGTAGCATAAAGGCCATGGTATGTTTTTGGCGTACTGTGGCTATACTAGTTTTCAAAATAAAGTTCATTTATTCCTTTATAAAGGGACATTTTCATATTGACATCACATGCATTAGTTCAAAAGTGACAAAATTAGAGAAAACACATTTGTAACCATCCTGGAATGTTAAGATTTATCTTTCGAGGTCAAATCCATTCTATTTTAATAAAGGCTGAAGTTTGCATTACTGGGATGTAATTGGTCAGAGTGTTCTCCTTCCAGTCTTTAATCAACAGGACAAAGTCATTTTTTTGACTGTCACAAAACATTCTTCCATCTGTGAATGAAAAACCATGAAACAAATTGGTATATATTGTTGATGCAATATATTTGTTAAAAGGGATCCAGGGCAAGATAGCCAAATGGATACAAAGATAGACATAAAATTCCGGAGTAACTCAGTGGGACAGGCAGCATCCCTGGAGAGAAGGATTGGGTGATGTTTCGGGTTGAGACCCTTCTTCAAATGCTGCCTATCCAGCTGAGTTACTCTAGCATTTTGTGTCTATCTTTGATTTAAGCCAGCATCTGCAGTTCTTTCCTGCACAATTGGACACCAATTTGGCTTGATGGTCAGAGACAGAGGGTGATGGTAGAAGGTATTTCTTTGAAATCAGAGGCCCGTAACAAGTAGTGTGCCTCAGGGATTGGTTGATGACTTGGGCTGATGGGCCTTATACTGTAACTCTATGCGTTAGGAGCAACCAAGTTATGGGAAATCTCAGTGTACAGCAGCTATATGCTCATTGCAGGTCCAGTTTCAAGATATTCATGTCATGGCACGATGGCCATTTAAAAAGAATCCTTGTTAAAATCGGTGTACTTTTTCTGTGCCTTGAAATTGTGAGGTTGAGAACAAAGGATTCTGTAATTACTGGATTCCACCTCTTTCTGCTGTGCAGTAGCAAGTGAAGCCACTGGGTGGGGAGATTCAGATATTCAGACCAGCAAGTTTTAGTCTTTTAAATTTAATAATTTTTGGTCCTTTTTGTTCATTTGCATAGAACCGTATAGAGATCACAAAATGTCTATCTACACTATTTAAAGATTTTTGTAAAAAAAAATTGCCAGGCACATCAGTTATAGAGTGTGAAAAACAAGATACAGTTGTTTAATGGTCTTCTGATGTACTCAATTTGTTGCATTCGACCTAGAATACTATTAGGCCTATATAGGTCTCTTTACTTTATTAATCACTCAACAGTTGATCTCTACCTTCTTTAAAATTAATATATGGAGTAAGCCGCAACAATATTGGCGTAATGATTACAACGTATCACAATATATTTGTTTTATACTGAAGTGTAATGGAGGCATTAATGCTGTTAGATCCGTATAGCTGACTTTGAGTTATCCATTTCCTGCCGTTAGGTGTATCCTCAGTTGTTAGAAATGCTGAGATGAATCTTTTGTCTAGGAGAAAGTATGATCTGCTTTACCAATTGTTTCAATGCCCATCTTCCTGTTGTGGCTCTTCTGTACAGCAGGACAATGTAATATTATTAAGATCTTGCTTAAGAATTACAGTAAACCCTCACTGCAATGGACCACAAAGAGGGACATGGTGTCTGTTATTACCGATTGTCCGGGCGTGCTGGTGCTGCGGTGCCAGAGAGAAACCCACCCCGTCACAATGTCTGTCTTTGCAATGTGGGAGGAAACCCCACATAGTGTGTGGGTGATCGCTAGTTGGCACAGACACAATATTTTCATACTCAATCTCTAAACTAAACTAAGTTAAAATGGTTCAAAAACACTATTCGCTCCGTCCACCTAGTGGTCATTTCTGCAACAGAATCCATTATAAAGAGATCCATTAAAATGAGGGTTTACTGTATAGCATTAGAAAGCATGGGCAGACAACAGTGTGAAAGATCCAGAAAAATTATTTCAGTGTTACAGTGAACATGATCTTTTCCTTATAGGTTCCTGATGACAGCACCAAGTTTTAAATACATTTGTGCAAACCTATAAATTGCTTGACCAACTGACTGTGCTTGTCATTTTTAGTCAGAGCACCACCAAGCCTTGTATTTGCTCATGCTGCAGTGTGGTAAGCAGGAAAGTAGTAACATTTCAACCATAGGTTTGGATGAGATTGTAGCTTACTGTAGCATCAAGCGGAAACAATGCAAGGCAGTATGGACAACATGCTAGTTTAGCCTGAAGCATATCTTTTATTAGGGAAAATTAGAAAAGATAATAGAAACCAACTGGTATGCCATTCAGAGTTCAGGGGTGCTCAGAAATAAAGCATATATAAGTTGGTATGGTCTCCATGCAAAAGAGGGTTCACCCATGTGAATCTTTGAAGTGACTACACAAATTGAGAAGGCTTTTAAAATTTCAGATTTTATATGATTTTCATAAATAGAGGGGTCATAAAAGCAGAACGGTAAGGTTTTATAATGGTTGGGCCTCAATAGCATCTAATGCTGGGGTTTGAAGTAGAATTTATTTGTACAGCAATTTATAATGATCTAGAGTACTAGAATGCAGGTTGGCTGTGGAGGTCAAGTCATTAGGTATTTCTAAAGTGGAGATTGTTAGGTTCTCGATTAGTAAGGGTTTTAAAGATTACGGAGAAGGCAGGAGAATGGGGTTGGGAGAAAAAAATAGATCAGCCATGATCTGAGCAGATTCGATGAGACAAATGGCCTAATTCGGCTCCTATGTCTTATGGTCTTATTATGCAATAACTGAATGGGTGGTGAAAGCAGATGTGTGTGTATCTTTCAATAGGGAATTGAGCTTGAATAACGATGAAAGAACCATTTCGAAAACTAGGGAATATGAGTGATCAGAAAGCTCTTTCAAAGCACCAGCACAGTTACATGGGCTGAATAATTTCCTCTGGCTATACAGTTCTGTGGTGCAATTCTTGATAATGAAACAGCTTTCTCTTAATAGTCAAATGGTGTGTTGTCAACAGGATGATATTGGCTTCAGCTGCAAACAAAGTCGAGTAAAGATCTAATGAAATAATATTGCTTCAGCTTAGTGAATGTGATTGTGGATAAGAAATATTCTAGGTGGAAGAAGGCAAACCTGATTGTGGACCAGGCATGGAGTTAGTAGCTAATTTGAGGATCTTATAAAATTCTGAGGTTGTGCACCATAAATTGTCTCCAGACTAGCAATTTGAAATGCCTATTTAGAAAGTACAATTTAGGCCATTTAAAAAAAAAAAAAGATTTTGATCTGTTTCCAAATTGTATGAGAACTCTGCTACTATAAGCATTGTTCAGCAGCTCAGAAACAAAGCACCATAATTTGGTATAGTTTCCATGCCACGGAGTTCTGTACATGACTGCATTTCTGCTTTTTAACACCAAAATATACTTTGTATTCAGAGGACAGTAAGTCACGGACAATCAGCAACATTTACTGACGAGATATTTATTTTTAAAGTTGGTAAGCCACTAAGTCGAGGTCAATACAAATCAATTTTCTTTTCCACAAAGAAATTAACGCTAGCAGCAGCTAATGTAATTCCTGATAATGATATGACTTACTCTTAATATTCTGATCCTGTGTTGTCAATTCAGTAAATGTTGTTCCAACAAGATGTCCCTTGCTTTATCTGTGTAAGAAATCGAATAATGACATAATGAAAATGTATTGCTTGAGTTGGCTTTGTAAGACAGTTTCTATCTAGTTATAAACAGAAAAATTAATGCAAGGCTTTAGCCACAAAGATTTGGCACATGAAAACATATTCCCACAATTTCCAGGTTATCACTTTGGGTGAACACTGAATAATAAGCAAAATAAAAATAAAACATGAATTAAAAATGAGGCACATTCAGTAATCTTGGGATGTGAATACAATTCTTTGGATAGTGATTGACTATAGAGAACCTATTTTGCCTTGTGTTTTACAATTTCCAATAAGAGGGCCAGTTTTAACTTTTCCATATAGATTGGCAAAGAATAGCCATCCATTTAAAATCTTGCTTGATTTAGATCTAATAAGAATTTAAACAAATATCAAAACACAGAAAAAGTAGTTACTATTGGTCCCATGATCATAACACTGGTAACAGGATTACTGGTAAAATTAAATCTATGGCAAATTGCAATTATTCAGATAATTATCTGAATTCAATTTTATGGGGAAACAAAAGTCACATTTCACAAACTCCAATATCCTCAGCAAATTGAATGGATCAAATTATTGAGTGGCAGCAGCTGATTTCAAAAGCCTGAACCAGCCTGCACATTTCAACCAAAGTATTGATATTAGTTTATTATTGTCACATGCACTGAGGTAGAATTAAAATCTTTGTTATGCATGCTATCGAGGCAAATCATAACAAACATGAGTATATCAGATAGTGCAAAAGTAAAAGAAACAGAGTGCAGAATATGTGTTACAGCTACTGGGAAAGTGCATGTAAAAAAAAAATGCAAGGGCTGCAACAAGTTGATTGGGAAAGCAGGAATTCATCTTTAGCGTATGAGAGGTCTTTTCAAGAGTCTGATAATGGGGAAGGAGTTGTTCTTGAATCTATAGGTAGGGGGGAGGGGAGAAGAGGGAATGACCAGATGTGAAGGGTCCTTGGTTATGTTCACTGCTTTCCTGAGGCAGCATAAAGTATGATAGGAGTGTTGAGTGGGGGTGGAAGCAGGTGTGTGCGATAGACTGGCTTTTGTTGACAACTACCTGCAATTTATTGTAGTCTTGGATTGAGCAGTTACCATGGCAAGATGTGATGCATCCAGATAGGATGCTTTCTATGGTGCACCTGTACAAATTGTGAGGACTCATTAAAGATGTGCACATTTTTCTTAGCCTTCTGAAGAAGAAAAGAGATTGTTGTGATTTCATGGTTGTGGCATTAATGAGGTTTGTCAGGAAGAAATGTTGGTGATATTTACACCTAGAAACCTAAAGCTCTAAACTATATTCACCTCAGCATCATTGATACAGATACCCTGCTTCGTGAAGTCGATGATTTGCTCTTTAGTCTTCACACCATGTTACTGAGCTCAGGATTTCCTACCTGCCCACCATATCATTGTTTAAGATCCAGCTCAATAAGGTGATGTCATCTGCAGACATAAATAAACCAGAATTTGGCTGCACAGTCATGAGCATATAGAAAGCATAGTAAGGAGCTGAGAAAGCAGTTTTGCGAGGTATCTATGTTGTGATTTATATTGAAGGATGTTTTGTTGCCCATTCAGATTGTAGTCCAAGGCTCAAAAAGTCAAGGATCTAGTTGCAGTAGGGGGCGGTGTGTCCTAGGTCCATGGAAAGATGAAAGATGTGCGATGTTGGTTCACGCAGATTCTGAGGACAGAGCTGGGGCCTCCAAGGGCCAGTGGCGTTCCGTGGATTCACTCAGGCAGGCTAATCTGACATCTGCAACAGTGAACATAGGTCCATGTATACCCAAACTTGTCGGGGCAGATTACATACTTCCACTGGCCTTCTGACCAAAACAAACATAGAATACTTTGAGCTCATAGAAGGGATGTGTTATTTTTAAATTTAGTTTAGTATAGAGATACAGCGTGAAAACAGGCCACGGAAATCGCTATCAAAACATGCAGGGGACACAATTTCTTGGCGGCCGTGCACACACAAGTGAGGCTTTGGCCGTGGGCCCTGTGGATGGTAACATCAGGAGCTGACCTGGTTGGTGACCAACTCCGAACTCCAGCAACAGCAGCTTCGTCCGCCCCGAATCGTGGGGCTTGAATCGGCCCGTTCACGTGGTCTTTCATCGGCCGGCGGGGGCTTCAACATCGAAAACCTCGATCGCCTCGATGCAGCAGTTTGACGTTAAGCCGCGCCGGGCGCTGAAAGGCCCCGTGAACGGGCCGATTAAGCCCTTAGAAAGCGGCTGATTAAATCCGGATTACAAAACATGGGGGGGGGGGGGGGCGGATCGTCCCCCACATCCTAAAGCGGGGGGGGGGGGGGGGCGTGATCAAACTGTCTAGGCCAGACATGTCCAAAGTCCGGCCCCCGGGCCAATTGCGGCCCGTGGACAAATTTTTACCGGCCCGCGGCCTCTATCATGAAATCAATAATATGCGGCCCGCCAGCACTGTTGACCACAGTATAAAGTACATGTGTACAAAAAGCTATTTTTCATATTTTTGAATTATTCTCTTTGGTTCTTTAAAATATATATATACCATCAGTATTTATGTTGCATCCGCGCCAATCGACTTTTCGAACTTGTACAGAGGAGATAATTTGCCCGTGTGCGAGAGAGATCTGGGGCTTCAGTGGTTTGGAGCATCGGAGGTGAATAAAATGACCGACGAGATGATGTGGTGAAAGCTGGCGGAGATGGTTCCACGCTGTCAGCTCCCAGCACCAAGCGGCTTGTGACCGGTTGCTGCCCGGGGCTTCTGAATTTCTCAGCCCTCCCCACCCCACCCCAACCCAACTAAAATGCAGCTTCTCAGAGGTCACCGGCATCTGGCTTAGTGGAGGATGTAAAACAGGCGAGAGGTCTTGCCTCTTCCCCCACCCCACTCCCCCCTCACCCCTCCTTTCCCCCAGATCCATGCTTCAAGATGGACGAGTCTTCGTTGCTGGACCTGCTGGAGTGCTCGGTGTGCTTGGAGCGGCTGGACACCACGGCCAAGGTGCTGCCCTGCCAGCACACCTTCTGCAAGCGTTGCCTGGAGAAAATCGTCAGCTCCAGGAACGAGCTGCGGTGTCCCGAGTGCAGGATCCTGGTGGACTGCGGCGTGGACGAGCTGCCGGCTAACATACTGCTGGTGAGGTTACTGGATGGGATTAAACAGAGACCGAGAAATGGACGGTCAGTCCGACCTCTGGTTATTAATATTCCCACCGAGACGATAACATCTGATTTAATAATGTTTGACTCAGTTACCCTGGTATTCCAGTTTTCAACTTCCCAGGTGTTCCAGTTTTAGTCATTGTGTATATTTCCCCTTCGGAACTTTCAGGGACGAGTTTGTATAAGATGATATTTATGTACAAGCATCTTATTTAAAAAATGTAAATAATTTTAGTCATAGATTAAAAATGTGAATTGTGCAACATCTCATATCAAATCGACAGTATCTCAGTAATTTGCAAAGATTGAGACATGTGTGACCCATTCAATCTGCTTTCAACCTTTGTTAAGTCCTCTGAGTTGAATAAATTCTTAAATCTCAGTTAATTAATTTTTTTGTGATGGTCAAAATCACAGTTTGAATATGCAGTGATCATTGTTTTGTTTTCAGCACTTTTCCTACAGTGAGCATATAATAGTGAATAATATGTAATGTTTCACATGAACTTAGATATCCTTTATAGTTTTCTTAATTTTTTGTGGTTTGTGATTTCGGTAAAAACCTAAATGTAAAAAAAAATGTAAAAGTAAAAGTATGCCATTTGTAATTAAAAAAAATCCCAAAAAGTTAATTTGTATTTAATGTTAATGGTTCAAAGAATGTCAGGCTAAATAGTCGGCCCCCACACATTTTCACCTTACCAAATCTGGCCCTCTTTGCAAAAAGTTTGGACACCCCTGATCTAGGCTATCAAACCTAGATAGCTTGTACAGGTCGGAAACACCCAACTAGAATACCTCAAACCTCGACGATTAAGGAGTGGATGTCATGGTTATCCATAATTTCCGGTTGGGTAATACTCGGATTGATTATTGTGAGTGGAACAAATTCAAGAACTACAATGGATGCATAATTGAACCGTGTATTTATTTGGTGGATTTAAAATGAACCAGTCTGCTTCCCCGTGCTCTAATAATGTTGAGTTCAGGGCCCAAGCACTGCAGTACTGGAGTACTGTGTACAGTTCTGTTTGTGCAGGAAGGATATAAATGCATTGCAGAAAAAAATTGGCAAGATTTTGCTTGGAACTGGATAGACTAGGTTAGATTTCATTGGAGAAAAATGAGGCACCGGTTTGAATGTACAAAATTATGAGGAGCCTAGCCAGGGTAAATAGTGCAAAAACTTTTCCCTTGGCTGAGGTGTCTAAAACCAGAGGACATAGGTTTAAAGAAAGGGGCAAGGGATTTATAGAGGATTTAAGGAAGAATGCTTCCACCTAGAGGGTAGTTAATGAGCACGTGAAATATGAAGACACAAAAGACTGCAGAGTGAGAGCAGGGAAGGTGTACTTGACGGTCAGCATAGACATAATGGGCTGAAGAGCCTCTTTCTGTGCTGCATGACTACCTGTCTAAACAGACTAAACCAAAAAGGAAACGATTAACATTTTGAGTGGAGACTATATCAAATCCTAAAATAGACACAAAAAGGAATGGGTGACGTTTTGGGTTGAGACCCTTCTTCAAACTTCTGAAGGAGTGTCTTGACCCTAAATGACACCCATTCCTTCTCCCCAGAGATGCTGCCTGTCCCGCTGAGTTACTCCAGTTTTTTGTGTGTCTATCTTCTGTTTAAACCAGCATCTGCAGTTCCTTCTAACACGTATCAAATCCTAAAACTTTAATATAGTTTTATTATTTCAGATTGACATTTTATGTTTCTCATATTCTGTTTTAATGAATGTTTGAATATAAAATACTTTTTCAAGTATTGGAACCTCTTCATTTACATTTGCTCTTCAACAGATTAATCCTCAACCTTTTCCATTTCAGATTGCAATTGTGTAAAATAGAATTAAAATGTCCTTTATTTTCTTATTCTGAATTTTTGTTTGATTGAAACAGGCTTTGTAATTTCCCCTATACAGGAGAATTAGATAGAGGTTTCAATTGGAACTTTATATGTGCCATGCACATTTAAAATATGTGCCTTTTAAAATAATGAGATTCCAGATGTTTGATAATCTGTTGATATTTTCTAAATATTTTGTTTAAGTAATGATCTATGTACAATTACTATGGCTGTAGGTTGCGAACACATTACTTTCCTGGCATCCTGCAATTTTTAGAAATTACGTTATAGTACATATATATGCATGCTGTTAGTAGATTGCAAGGGGGTTGTATGAATAATTTTAAAAAGTATTGAAAAACCAGGACACGCAGGAAGTTTACGTTTCTACAATTCAGTGAACATGCAAAAAGTTGTAGTGAAGATAAGTTTTAAAAATTATATCCAAGTTACAAGATGGGTGAGAAAATAAAGGACTGCAGCAATATCACTATTATTCTTACTAGCAATAGTATTATTGTTGGCATTGGTTTTCGAGTTATTGCACGCTGTAAGAAACAGGAGCCAAATATTATTCATTAGTAGTAATCTGCCATTTTAATGCTGATATATAGTCCCCAGTCAGCCATATGCTGGTTCATGTGCAGGCCATAAAGCATGGGGACATTTTAAATATATACCTGTTCTCCTCAGCAGTTTGAGCAATCTGTCTTCTCAAACCTCTGAATAGTGCATCACAGGGGCAGTGTATTTCTCTCAAAATGAACACATTTACAGTATTAGTGGTGTTTCATAGCAGTCTGATATGTGCTGGATCAATCTTTCACTTTGTTACTTTAAGGGCTAAAAATATTTGCTTGCTGCCTACCCTCAGCAAACCATAGGTCAGACCAAATGAATCTGATGTATTTTCTGTTCCTAAGCAATATTTCATCACCACAGTGTTCAATCAAGTTTGTCTTATGTAGTGAATTGCTAAAATGTTTCTGAGTGCACTGGAGCTCTTTATGAAATACATCTTTCTAATATAGTCTCCTCTGCTGATCTACCCTGTGTAATGAATTGGTGCTTCTGCAGAGCTTGCTCATAGAGAATTTTTCTCAATCCAAAGAATTTGACTGTGCTCCAGATCACCCAGTGAACTACTCAGTCTTGTCAAACCTCACTGTAGAGAAGACTTAAGTTTGGAAAATAATTTAACATGGATAAAGTGGGATAGGAAGTAGTTATAGAATCACACAGCATGAAAACAGACCCTGCAACCCACCATGTCTGCTCCAACCATCAAGCCATTCGTTCTTCCCACATGTTTCCCCTCCCCCACTTGAACCCAGCTACCTACACATCTTTGGGATGTGGGAGGAAATAGGAAGAAACCCTTACAGTCATAGGGCAAACAGGTAAACTCCGTTCAGAAAGCACCCATAGTCAAAATGAAACCCGGTCTCTGGAATTTTGCAGCAGCATTAATAACTGCTGCATCTTTGTGTTCCTCCAATTCGCCGCCTTTAACTCACTCTGACAAATGATCAAAACTATTTCTTTGCAGGTTTGCTGTGATTTATGCTTTGGAGAAGGAGTCACATGTAACATGTCTTCCATAGAAACTGAACTAAAACTACTGCCCTGTAAATGTATCTTCAACTCCTGTAAATAGTCCCAAAGTAATCCCATTTCATCCCCTCACTTCTTTCCCTGTAACAACGTCTTCCTCACATGCTCATTATCTCCCCTCTGTTTCTCCTGCCACCCACTATCAACTATCAGGATAGTTGACAAAAGCTAATCAACTTCCCAACTTATGGCATGCTCAAATGGAGATAATGTGCAAATTCACATAGACAGCATCCCAAATCAAAATGAAGCTGCTGGAACTATGAGGCAACACACTAACTGTTGCAACTCTGTTCCATCCCATTATTACAGTAATTGTAACAAAAAAGTAGGATGACGGTTGGCCAAATGACCATTAAAAATAAGAACACAATAGAATAATTTAATATCTGCCTCTTGGATTTCAATAGACTGGCATAGTTCTGTTAAGGCTGTGAACAGAGTTTTAAAATTCAGCAGGCATATTTGATGCTATACTGACCCTCATGCACCCACCATGATGACTTTGCTGACCAGCATTGATCTCTTGATATTCCAAGGCACAGAGTATAACATAATCTCCAAATTTTGACAGGCTTAGTCCATCATATTTCTGCAACATAATAGACACTTTATTCTTCCAAATTATCGATCCTCTCCCCATCCATTCTATCATTAGTAAAAGCGTGCTCACGTAATTAAAGGCTATTCATTCAGTAAGCCCTTTTAACTTCTGAACTTATCTTCCAAAGTTTAAAAAGCTGCAAAAAAGCAATCTTTTCAACTAATTAAGTGTGAAATAAAAACTCATGTTAACTCTGCTTCCAGTAGTGAATAAAACTAGATTTTTTTGACATGTATTTAATTATGACAACCACATCCAGTGCCCAAAATGAGAAGTATAAAATTTCCATTGGTGAGTTACGTTGTACTGAATAACCATTAAGTATTGAAACCAATATCATGAAATTAATTAAAAAATAGAGATGACTTATAACAAAAGTTGGCTTTTCCTTAATGGTATCAAATGGTAAAAACTGATTAATTATCATAAGAACAAAATTGTTCCCAACAGCATTCAGGTTTACAATATAGTTATTTCCATTTGTTATGGCCACAGTCTTTTAGTTTCATGGAATCAATAAAATGAACACACATTCATAAAAAGTACAGTTGATGATTGGATCTGGGCACAAAATGAGAATCACTGCCTATTTTAAAAGTGCATGTTCTGTTCTTATTTATGCCATTTTATTTAGATAGTTGTGATTTAGTAGCAAACTTTAAGAAAAGAGTATAACTGGTTCTAATTTCACAATTCAGTGACAAGTGTATAAATTTAGGTATATTCACGTTATTAGTAGAATTAGGCCATTCGGCCCATCAAATCCACTCCGCCATTCAATCATGGTTGATCTCTGCCTCCTAATTCTATTTTTCAGCCTTCTCCCCAAAACCCTTGACACCTGTTCTAATCAAGAATTTGTCTATCTCTGCCTTGAAAATATCCACTGACTTGGCCTCCACAGTCCTCTGCGGAAATGAGTTCCACAGATTAACTACCCTGTGACTAAAGAAGTTCCTTTCGCCTCCTTTCTAAAAGAGCACCCTTTAATTCTGAGGCTATGACCTCTGGTCCTAGACTCTCCCACCAGTGGAAACATCCTTTCCACATCCACTCTATCTATGCCTTTCATTATTCTGTAAGTTTCAATGAGGTCACTCCTCAACCTTCAAAACTCCAGCGAGTACAGGCCCAGTGCTGTCAAACGCTCATCATATGCTAACCCATTCATTCCTGGAATCATTCTTGTAAACCTCCTCTGGACCCTCTCCAGAGCCAGCACATCCTTCCTCAGATATGGGGCCCTGATTTGCTCACAGTACTCCAAATGCAGCTGTGACCAGTGCCTTATAGAGCCTCAGCATTACATTACTGTTTTTGTATTCCAGTCCTCTTGATATAAATTTGCCTTCCTTATTACCGATTCGACTTGCAAATTAACTTTTTGGGAATCCTGCACCAGCACTCCCAAGTCCTTTTGCACCTCGGATTTCTGGATTCTCCATTTAGAAAATAATCTGCGTCTTTATTCTTATTACCAAAATGCATGACTCCGCACTTTGCTATACTGAATCTCATCTGCCACTTCTCTCCCCACTCTCCTAACCTGTCCAAGTCCTTCTGCAGAGTCCTTCCTTCCTCTACACTGCCTGCCCCTCATCTGCAAACTTGGCCACAAATCCTTCGACCCCATTATCCAAATCATTCAGAGTTTCGAGCAGAATCCTGTGAAGAGCAGTGAGGTTTGCTATATTGATCAGAGTCTGTCTCTAGGAATAACACTGAGTGTTCATTTGTTTGTTGATATGTATTGAGTGTTCATTTGTTTGTTGATACGTATAGAAAACACAACCTGTAATACATATAGCTGTGATCAGAGTTAGTCCTATGTTTGCTTACATTACAACAGTCTTTGAGTCATACAGCATGGAAACGGGCCCTTCGACCCAACATCCCCATGCCAACCAAGATTCTCCATCTACACTAGTCCCACCTGCTCACGTTTGGCCCATTTCCTACTAAACCTTTCCTACCATTGATATGTCCAAATGTTTTAAATGCTGTTATAATACCTGCCTCAACCACCCACTCTGGCAGCTTGTTGCATATATTGACCACCCTCTGGGTGAAAAAGTTCCAACTAAGGTTCCTGTTAAATCTTTCCCTTCTCACCTTAAACCTATTATCTCTGGTCCGTGATTCCCCTACTCTGGGTAAAATAATCTGTGCATCTACCCTATCTATTCCCCTCATGATCTAATACACTATAAGATCACCCCTCATCTTCGCTCCGAGGAATAAAGTCCCAACCCACCCTATAGCTTAGGCTCTCAGTCCTGGCAACAATCTCGTAAAGCTTCTCTGCATTCTTTTAATCTTAACAATATCTTTCCTATAACAGGGTGACAGAAACTGAACACAATATTCCAAATGCAGCTATGCCAACGTCTCATATAGCTGTGACATAACATACCAATTTCTACACTCAATACCCTGATGATGTAGGCCAATGTGCCGAAAGCCGCCTTGGCCATCCTATCTACCCGTGGTGCCACTTTCAAGGAACTATGTACCTGCATTCCTAGATTCCTCTGCTCAACAACACTCCCCAGAGCCCTGCCATTCACTGTGAATTATATTTAATTGTTGTATTGGAATGAAACACGGTTGCAGGTCCTTGAAGCCCTCTCTCACAGTGCGAGTCCACCCACGAGTGATCCCGAGTGAAAGAAAAAAAATCAAACTCGTGGTTGTCTACGAGATTCCAAGTTTATATTCACGAGTTTAAACGAGTTCCCACGTGTATGTCTAAGTTTGCCGTTTACTTCTCATTTCTGCGATGTACCAAGTTTCTCTCCCGAGTTACCAAGTTCATCTCTCGAGTTACTCTTGAGGCAACAACGACTACCGATGTGTGGAAAAATCATCACATGGTAAAAACGATGTCATGCAGTTTTTTTTTCACTATAAAAAGACCCAGCCTGAAGAACGATCTCGACCCGAAACATCACCTATTTCTTTTCTCCAGAGATGCTGCCTGACCAGCTGAGTTAGTCCATCATTTTGTGACTATCTTTGGTTTAAACTAGTATCTGCAATTCCTTCCTTCAAACTTTTAGAGCAGTTTGTTTCAAGAAACAATCCTTCCAAAATTGCATTCAAAAGTCCATTTGAACTGCATTTGTTCAAGGTCTGGCATCAATCATTAAAAGGCTGTTTTGTGTCTGGAGGAACTGCAGATGCTGGTTTACACCGAAGATAGACACAAAATGCTGGAGTAACTCAGTGGGACATGCAGCATTTCTGGAGAGAAGGAATGGGTGACATTTCTGGTCGAGTCCCTTCTTCAGACTGAAAAAACGTTTCCAGCCTCCCAGCGTTCCCAACTTGAGATACCGGAGTGCCACGGCGGTTAACGTAATTATACCTGATATATTCTTATATCTTCCAGAGACACGCAGTTACAATCAAATGACTTAAGTTAGAATCCCTCCTTGCATACACAATATATATGAATAGCAGTCAGCTACGGCGCTGACAAAGTTACAAAGCACGCCGGTCTTCCTATTTATTGTCCCCCACGTTTCGGGTCCAGACCCTTCTTCACACTACTGAAATTTCTGGGCCTATTTCCCCACTGTCCTTCATATTCCATATTTAGTTTTTAGTTTTGCAGATATCGAATCCGCCCATCGAATTGCCCATCGAATCCGCACCGACCAGCAATCCGCGCACATTGACATTTACACCAAGCCCATTAACCTACCCACGTCTTTGGAGCTTACACCATTTTCTTATTTGACCCATATGTTACAACTTTCACGGTGTAAATATCAGCTGGATATTTAAAATCACGTTCATTTATTTATTGGTATTTTTTGGCATTCAGGTCAATGGCATGCAGGTTACCGAGCGGAATATATTTTTTGCCCACTTTTTTTCCCCTACTGCATAGCTGCATGAATTCTCGGAACTGCATTTGGCGCTGGTGTATGTGAACTGTCTCTTCCACCATCCCCACTCTCTAACTGGGCACAGAGGTTTAACTTTTGATATGTGTTTGCCGTCCGGTCTTGTGTTTAGTTAAGTGAAACATGTCATTATTCATATCGGCTCGAATATCACAGAGACTGATGCATTTTAACGATGGGCCGTGCCAAAACAACAGTTGGCAATGTATGCACGGTAGATGTCACATTGCGTGGGAAACGTGGTCTCCAGGGAGACAGATGCAAAGTGCTGGATTAACTCCACGGGACAGGCAGCATCTCTGGACATTTATAAAGCATTACATTTTAGAATGTGAGATACCCTTTATGCTCACAATTAATGCTCAAAGACTAAATCCTGGAAGCAAGAGATTCTTTATTTTACGAGTCTGCAGACCGGGTGCCTCTCCAATTCGAGACACACCGCAGCCAAAGAAGTCATCCCCCTTTATACACAGAATCTTACATTCAACCTCCCCTCCGGACCCTTCTCCAATCAGGGTCGGAGGTGCACAATCTGTAGGTACATCCCACCGTACATCCCCTCGCACCTCCCATATCATACATTGCATGTTCAAACATGTTCATGGTAATGAGCAGTTTCTTGACCAGGGGTGTGTTGTTATATTCATTTATTCTATTAAGCATGCTCAGTTTCTCATGACCTGCCCTAGTTTTACTCACCTCCTAGTGAACCCTCTCAGTTCTCCTATATCAGTACTAAAGCTAAGCTATAGTGACAAGGGTTCCATCTATCACTCCATTCCATTGATAGGGATCTCTCTACATCACTCCCTTCTACCGCTATACAATGCTATTACTTCTTACTCAAGGACTCAAGGATGGGTCTGGCAACCTTCAGACACAGCTGTGTCAGAATCCTCTCTCCAGCCCCTCTCAGTTCGAATTCTCTTTAAAACTCCTTACTTTAATGAGGTTTAATCACTTTATCCCTCACAAGAACACAAGGAACTACAGAAGCTGGTTTACGAAAAAATACAAAGTGCTGGAATAACTCAACGTGTCAGGCAGTATCTGTGGAGAACATGGACAGGTGACGTTTCGGGTGAAAGAAGGGTCTAAAGTTTGAAGAAGGGTCCCAACCTGAAACGTCACCTATCCAACTTCTCTGGAGATTACTAATCTTCAACATTTCATTTCTGGCACTCAGGCTAAACCCACGGTAGACTCAAGAGTCACTACGGTAAACTCACGGGCCACTACGTTCTTACAACGAGTTTAAATGTTTCAAATTTTAACTTCAAGAGTAAATTTGACTCGTGGAAATCTTTAAACATGTTTAAAGTTTTTCAAGAGTTAACAAGTTTCCTGGGTACCTGCCGCTAACGCCACGAGTCGCTAAGTTGTGTCCACGAGTTCTGACGTTCCCGCTACGTTAATTGTACGTGACTACCACGAGTTTAATTTGTTTTAAACTCGGGGTCACTCGTGGGTTGACTTGCACTGTGAGACAGGGGTTTAAGATGTAAATGCTTCTTTCTTTGTTTACCTTTTTAAAAAGAACATGCATTTTACTAATATGGAATGTGTGGCATAAAGTTCATTATCAAGCACTGGAAAAAGTTTAAGAAAATAACAACCCTGTAAACTGACCCCAGAATGACCTCAGGATTGATGTTACTATATTATTGTTGCAATTTCAGCAATAGATTGATCAGACAAAAATGTACGAGCCAAATTTTAATGGAACATCTGCATTCTTTTCTTTAAAAAATCCATATTCCTTAGTAAGGCAGTTTGCAATCATTATATGGTATTGAATGTAGAGCAACACACTTGTGAAGGACAGCCCTATGGTTTAATAGCTGAAAAGTTTAATGGATAATAGACTGTCAATAGTTATAAAAGGAAAATTGATAAAGAAAATTGCAAAATAAATATAATAATTTCAGTTTGCATGATGGGATGTTGATAGGTCTGAGATGGTGACTGCTTTTGTTGTATGTTTTGGAATGGGTATTGTCTTGGCCTCAAAACTCCTTTGATGTTTCACATATTTCAGCTGTGAAACTTCACCAGTGTGCAGAATAATTAATTTGATTATATATGGGATTACATGTATGTGATTTATAATCTTATTAAAAATAACTACTATTTATGAAAGGTATGAACTCATTTCATATATATTTTGTAATTTCTCGTGTAGTATTATTAATTTTATGGTGTAATCTGGTAAGTGTCTACATTCAATCTGGGTGGCGAGATTGAACATTATACTAAAATTCTTACAATTTCTGGTGATCCTGCTTTCCATGAGTTGTTCCTGTTGAAATTGTGCATAAATGTGTAGGAAGAATTTAAAAGCAAGTATATTCACAGACTCTTAAAATTATTGACACTGTCATTTTGACTAATTTGCACAAATTCAATAAAATTGGCTGAGATTTGTTTAGAGAAGTCTAGGTTTAAATTGTGTTTCAAAGTTTAACATGTATTAAGGCCGGTTTTCTTGCCTTGAACACCAGTCACAAGCACAGCAACAGAAAATTGAAAGGAGACGTATAACTTCAGATTTCTACATCTTAGGATTGTCTTCAAAATGTTTCCATTGTTTGGTTCAAAAAGGAGGTCTAGACTGGACTACCTGAAATAGAAGGTAGACACAAAATGCTGGAGTAACACAGCGGGACAGGCAGCATCTCTGGCGAGAAGGAATGGGTGATGTTTCGGGTCGAGACCCTTCTTCAGACCTGAAACGACACCCAATCCTTCTCTCCAGAGATGCTGCCTGTCCCGCTGAGTTACTCCAGCATTTTGTGTCTACCTTCTATTTAAACCACCATCTGCAGTTCTTTCCTACCTGAAATAGATGCAGACAAGCCAACACTTAACTTTCTGCTGCTTTTATAAATTCGTAGCAATCTGTCGAAATTTCGTAGTTTTATAGCAATTGTAGGCTTTGTAGCGGCTGAACACACCTAAACTGGACATTGCTGAATCTGTATTATAGTAATGAACCTAGTAGTTGCAATAATTTACTGCCTCCCACCCCTTGCCCCCTTATGATTCTGTGCAACATCCCAGCTGAACTTTCATTCTTACACTGACCTCGAATAGTGAAAGGTTTGGATTAGGTGAATGTAGAGAGGATGTTTCCACTAGCGTGAGAGACTGGACCAGAGGCCATAGCCTCAGAATAAAAGTACATACATTTAGAAAGTAGATAAGCAGTAATGAATCTGTGGAATTCATTACCACAGACGGCAGTGGAGGCTAAGTTGATGGATACAGAGCTGCCAACTCTCACCCATTGAGCGTGAGAATCACACATTTCGCCAAATTCTCACGCTTATCACAGAATTTCTCACGCTCTCTCTCTCAAGCATTGCGCCACTGCCGTGAGAGTCTCTCTGCCGAATTCGCCCTGGTGTCCGGCATGGACCAGGCGGTGGCTCGGTGCATCCTGGAGGACAACCAGTGGCTGCTGCAAGTAAGTACCAAGCACTGGGTAGAAGCGGTGGGCGATAGTGTCCTTCAAATGGGGGTGGTTGGAGAAAGCATCCGGCTTGCCTGCTAGATTTTCACTTACTGTAACTGCAGGAAAAATGTTCCCGATGTTAGTGGAAGTTCAGAACCAGGGGTCACACAGTTTAAGAATAAGGGGTAGGCCATTTAGGACTGAGATGAGGACAAACTTTCTTCACCCAGAAAGTTGTGAATCTGTGGAATTCTCTGCCACAGAAGGCAGTGGAGGCCAATTCACTGGATGTTTTCAAGAGAGAGTTACATTTAGCTCTTGGGGCCAGCGAAATCAAGGGACATGGGGAAAAAACGGGAAAGAGGTACTGATTTTAGATGAACAGCCATGATCATATTGAATGGCAGTGATGGCTCGAAGGGCCAAATGGCCTATTCCTGCACCTATTTTCTATGTTTCAATGCTTGAGTATATGGCAATAAAACTCGACCACTTGATTTTGAAGCATTCATGCATGGTAGAGGTATAATGTAGTCATAGTGATATAGTGTGAAAACAGGTCCTTCGGCCCAACTTGCCCATACCCGCCAACATGTCCCAAACACTACCTGCTTTTGGGCCATATCCCTCCAAACCTGTCATATCCATGTATCAGTCTAACTGTTTCTCAAATATTGGGATAGTCCCTGCCTCAACTACCTCCTCTGGCAGCTTGTTCCATACGCCCACCACCCTTTGTGTGGATAAAGTTACCCTTTAAAAAGTTACCTCTTAAAAATACTTCAAACAAAAAACATTGAAATCATACTTCTACAATGCACTAAAACATGATTTTAATACATCAAATTTCAAAACGTCCCTATCATGGGAGGGGGGAGCATCCCCATCCCACACTCTCCCCCCACTCAGTCGCTACACTCCCTCGCCGGGAACCCCCAAGGCCAGTGATCTGTGACCGCTCAGTTTTTGAAAGTGCCCCGCACTTTCAAAAACGCTCCGCGGCCCCTGGTTCAGACGGAGAGCATTGCCAGATGTGAACGAGGATCTGAGGCCAGTTGTCCGTAATATCTGGATCCCAATGCTCAGCGCTTCGTGTTTCGGAGTTGGCTAATGTTATTGATTTGTAATTAGCCTGATTTGTAATTAATTTGCAAAACCTTAATTTATTAATCCGGAATATCCAGGGGAATGGGATAAGTGTAATATTAAAATGACATGCAAGGTGTCAGGCTGTGTGTCACAACATACAGCCCGATAACCCATTATTTCCTTCAGTTAAATATTGGGATGGTAGCACTATTGTCATTTGCCACTCAACTATTATGTTTGTTTACCTCACTGACTATTTATAACCCCCCCCCCCAAATTCCTTTGACAGGTTGAATAGAAATGTCCCCAATCTCATTGTTTTATTAATTGAACACGTAGATGAACATCCTCAAGGAGTGTAATCAGATGGAAACTGATTCAGATGCGATATTTAAGAGCTTGTTCAAAGAAGGGGCATATTTTAAAGTAGTGACAGAGATACTTGCTGGGGAATGTGGGAGGAGGTTATTACTTGTCTTTAGTTTTTTGCTTGATCCAGGGCATATGAAGATTCAAAGTTTAATATAGTAATTGTGCTGATACTGACTCCAACCAACCACGTAATGAATATCATCCATTCCGGAGGTTTTATTTTTCAGATGCCATTTAAATTTCACTTGAATTTCAATCACTTTAATGTAAAAGTAATTGGGAATGGGAAGCATTGGAACAAAAAAATGCCCTCTGTACATATTAACTGGATTAAAGGATGTAGCAAATTTTGTTATACAAAATTTGGTCCATGAAGTGCCCCATAAAAGATTACCGCATTTTCTAAGCACCTGTGGACTTGAACGTAATAGGTTAGGTCCAGGGGCTCAGATATGGGGTTTTTGGTGTGGGCCAGATATATTGTCAGTGCAGAGGGGCTCGGAGCAAGGCCAATTGTGCATCCAGAGTCAAGGTCTGGAATAGTACTAGGTGTGCAGTCAAAGCTGGGACCAGGGGAGTGTTCAGCACTGGGAACCTAAGCAGATAGCAGCTACTATCAGGGTAGAATAGGGGGTCAGGTGTAAGGCTGGACTCAGGGTCAGGAATGAGAGAAGGTATGCAACTGGAGTCAGGGTCAGGAGTAGTACCAGGTGCGCAATGAGACCCAGGTTGGTCAACATGGGCCAGGTGCTTGATTATAATCTGATTTCCATACATGAATATACTAAGATCATTCATGTGCTGCACCTGTTGCTCAGAGCCTGGCTCTACTGTGGAATGTAATTAGAAATGTAATTTAGCCTAACCTTATTCAGCCCCCCCACCCGCCACAGCCTTCCCCACCCCCTCGGTCGCTACGCTCCCTCGGGCTTGGTGTCTCGCAGTTTCTCACTCACAACACAGCTCTGTGGATATTTTTAAGGCAGAGATTGACAGAGATCGAAGAAGAGATCTACCCGAAATGTCACCCATTCACTCCAGAGATGCTGCTTGTCCCACTGAGTTACTCCAGCAATTTGTGTCTATCTTTGATTTAAACCAGCATATGCAGTTCCTTCATACACATTGACAGATTCTTGATTACTAATGGTGTCAGGGGTTATGCGGACAAGGCAGGAGAATGGCGTTCAGAGGGGAAGGTAGATCAGCCACGATTGAATGGTGGAGTAGACGATGGGCCTAATTTTACTCCTGGAACATATGAATTTATTAAATCCCCTTCTCTCATGCAGAATGGTCAGTCATCAGCATAAATCATTCCTTCATACCCAAGTGCTTGAATCTCAAGGAGTTCTGGGCCCATCATGATGTTGAGATCTACATCCATTGCCTGCATTGATTTCTTTGGAAAGGAGTCCTCACCTCTCCCTACCCCATCCACACCCTTCCTACTGACTACACTCTCTCACATCTCCAACATCCCCCTTCCACTTGAACACCCACTTTTGACTTTTTTATCCTCTCCTGACCCTTTCATTTCCAATTACTGAGGTGACATTAATTACGTTGACTTAACCACTCCCCTCGTCTACTCCAACCCACATCCTCCAAATTGTAGCTATCTGCTCACTTTACATCTATCCCAGCCTTGTCATCAAACTAACATATCAGACGGGGCCCATTATGCTCTAGCAGACTATCTTTGCAGCTGGCAGAAGTAACGACGGATGATGTGATTGATGCAAAAGCTAAATGGGGTGAAACGTCATAAGGTCATGTCATAAGTGATAGGAGCAGAATTAGGCCAATTAGCCCATCTAGTCCACTCTGCCATTCAATCATGGCTGATCCATCTCTCCCGCCTAACCCCATTCTTCTGCCTTCTCCCCATACCCGCTGACCCCCGTACTAATCACAAATCTATCTATCTGCCCTAAAACTTTCCATTGACTTGGCTTCCACATGACCTCTCTGTCACCATCTCAAATAAACTATTCAGCAACATCTGTCATAAATCCACTGACTCCCACAGATAGCTCAAGTGCTCCCATTCTGTCTCCTTTAAGGATATCTTCACTTTCCCTTATTATCTGTCTCTTCAGCATCTCTCTTGATGAGGTTTTCCCTTCCAGGACTTCTAAATCCCCTCCTTTTTCAGAAAGTGTGTCTTCTCCTCTACTCTAGTTGGAATTTCACTCACATTTCCTCTATTTCCCCAATGTCTGCTCTCACCCTTTTTTTCCTGACAGAAAATAGATAGAATTCCTCGTGTCCTCACCTTGCACCCCACAAACCTTTACAACCTTCACATTATTCTTCATCATTTCCACCAGCTGCAAAGGGATCCCACCACCAATCATTCTAATCCTAACCCCTGATGGTTCCGCCTATTACTTTACAGCTCCTGCCTCCAACCTCTTTATACTGGCTATCTTCTTTCTACACTCCTTGTCCTGATACATGGTCTCTACTTGGGTCATTGACCATGCCTTCGCCTCCACAAATACTGCTGGACCCACTGGCCTCTTTCAGCAATTTGTTTTATACCCCAGAATCCACTATCTGCAATTTCTCTTGTGCTTTAACAATTTACCAGTTTAATTTGCCCCGTCATTTGTTTTGTAAATCTTTCAGTAAAGTCTACTTGGAATGTTATCTCCTGCAGTGCTGAGGGATCAGTGAAATCTGAATTATAGAGAACCGTTAACATTTGTTATCTTTGGTAAGAAGAGAAACAAGCACACATCTCTATTAGATAGATCTAAGGTCAGACATCTCCAGAAGACACGAGCACCAGCTCAACAACTGAGCAGGACTACTTTTTACACCTTAGTGGAGTAGAATGCTTGTGGAGGTTTTGTAGACAGATGTAAGAGCTTTGTCATCTGCTGGAAGAGGACCTGCCACTATTTGCTTAATCTACAGCTACATTTTGTGTTAATTAAGTTAACTACTGCCAATTTTACTGGTGAACTTCCATGCATCACCCAATGTGCAGTCTAGTGGTGGATTAAGCAGGTTATTGTTGCATTGATTGCAAAAGTAAATCAATAGATGATGTTCCCTATGGAGGCCACGTGCCTGCATATTTAAACGCCTTGCTGGACTTCTCCTTGATTCTTCAATCTCAGACCTGCATCTGCAGAGACATTGTCGTACGCTTAAATATTTATACTTTTTAAAGCTTTAATTGTGCAGTACACAGCTCTCTTTGAAGTGTTTCTTGAATATTAATTGTGGAGCTGTGGATTACAACATCTTACTTACCTTTTTTACTTGCACCGTTAAACTTCACAAGACTATGTAAGCGGAATGACTTCAACATATCTAAATAAAACTTCCTTGTGTTCTTATTCAAGATTACAACATCTGCATATGGCTCCATCGCATCTCTTGAGTCCCAGTACTATTCTTGCATTTAATCTGGGTTTTAGGGTCAGTATCCCTACTCACTTTGAATAAGAGCGTGACTCTGGGGTATGTTTAATTTGGACTCTTAAAATTTAGACTTAGTGATTAATATCCCTTGATTGTACAATGAATTTAAACCCAGATCACAGGCTGCTTCAGCCTCCTTATCTTTTGTTAAAAAAATATCTGTCATATATTTGTCCATGTGATAAATACACATAAGTGAAATTTAGAGCAGTATGAGAAATCTAACACAGGGTTCATTTAAAAATGCAT
This sequence comes from Okamejei kenojei, assembly GCA_035221665.1. Lineage (NCBI taxonomy): Eukaryota > Metazoa > Chordata > Chondrichthyes > Rajiformes > Rajidae > Okamejei > Okamejei kenojei. The sequence continues at coordinate 53,555,588 of CM069140.1, read as the reverse complement.
AAACCTCCTGAGTTTTGCAGTAGTGATTTATTACGTCATCTAAAACCTGATTAGATTAGTGCCTTGTAATTCGTTTAAAGGAAATCCATTAGCCTCCATATATTAAGTGTTACATATTTGAGAAGAAATGCAGAAGTAGTTTTTTTCTCCGGCTGTTACAAATGCGGCACTTACCAGGTTATGAAACTGAGCTATTTTTCACACTCAGTTTGTTAATCCAGAAGATGTCACCAACCCCTTAAACCAATCATATCACCCCAGCTACATATGATGATCTGCAGCTTCATTATGATGTTGTAGTGTCACATTGAGAATTATTCAATGATGAACAGCAAAGTGTGTGAATTTATATCTTCTTCATCATTTCCTTTGCTCAGTTTGCAACTTTTTGATTAAATCGTCAGTGTTCCCATTTCTTTGCCCCCACTATTGCAGTTTGATTCCATTGGGAAGAAAACATGCTTCCTATTTCCCAGGATTCATTAATAACAGTGCCTAGTATCACAAATTGGCAACTCATTCATCGTGTGGTGAACTTAACAGTAAATACATATAGATACTTTGAGCAATTTTTCCAAGGATGATATACAGTAGGATAAGATTCTGGTCTAACAAAGTCTGTTTATGCAAGCAAATAAGTACATTTATTGATACCAGCAGAAAACCAAAGTGAAATAACAGCCTGACGAGTGCAAACAAATTTTACTTGAATGCAGCTGTCAGATGATACCCATAGGAATTCCTAATGAACTAGCAAGAGAAAGGAAGATCATTTAAAGTTTTTTTTGCAAACCTTGATTATAGGAAACTATTTTATAACCCATTGCTTCTTCGTTATCTGATTAACACTTCCCAAATAATTGCCACCTCATATGGCCAAGAAAAAGGTTCAGCTTATCTAGTTTTTACTGATTCTAGAGCAATCACATCAATTCAAATACCCCATTTATTTCCCTGGAATCTGTTCACTCCCACCTGCCCATAAACAGCCCCAGATTCCCCCACTTACAGTAAGGGTATTTTACAGTCATTTAACTAACAAAGCCATTTAACTAACAATGAGCACATCTTTGGGAAATGGGAGGAAATCGGACACCTGGAGAAGATCCACAAGGTCAGAGGGAGAATGTGCAATCTACACATAGACTGGCATTTGAGGTCAGAGGTGAACTGAGTTGCTACAACTGCATCACCTCCAGCACTGTTATGTTGTTGAATAGGTTACAGATACGAGTGCCATACTGAAACCAGCTGTGCATTAGGACAAAAAATAACGCTGGTCACTCCCTGATTTTCTCTTTTCATTTGCCTGGGTATATGTCTGTTTTAACTTGCATCTTCCACCCCCCATAGCTTGGTTCAGATGGGAAATTCCTTTGATTAAAATGTGTAGATACAATCCAAAGTTTAATGTTCCAAAGCAAAGGAATTTGCAGCTCCAACGTACTGCACCATGAAATATTATACTCATCTTGAATAGAACTATGATTTATCTTTCAACATAATGATGAATTGGCCATTACCTGATCACAGTGCTGAAATTATGAGTGATACAATAATTATTAGCACTTGATAATTGACAACAAAACTTTTAAACATGCTTTTAACTGTCATAAAATTAAATCTCGATTTCTCAAATAGCTGTGAGATCCCATTTTGTCTGGAGTATCTAGGACAGTAAATAGCCTGAAGAAGGGTTGCGACCCAAAACGTCACCATTTCCTTCCCTCCAGCATTTTGTGTCTACCTTCGATTTAAACCAGCATCTGCGGTTCTTTCCTACACAGTAAGTAGCACCTGAGTTTTGATTAAACTCCTCAACCTTGCCATTTAATCAGCACATTTATTGCCTAACTTTCCTGACAAATACAGGTTATCACTTAAGTGCTCATTGGCAACCTTTCGGCATGTTTTTCTATGATATGCCTGCAAGACACCTGTCAGGCTGCCTATTACACAGAATTCTATAGGTCATTCCTGGAGGGTTAGTGCAATTACCTACTTTAAAGTGCAGATCTCGACTTCTTTATACTAACTAGGCCATTGCCTTCACATGATATTAAACACATTTTACAGCTTGAAATGGAATAGGAAAAAAATTACAACATAAGCTTCATTTTTTGTTGAGGACATTTAGAGAGCTTTTTTTTATCATCTTAACTTTAAGAAAACCTTGGACTAAATCTGGCCAAGGTATAACTGAGTATCTGATCAATAACAACAGATTACATTGGAAAATCAATACAAGGTTATCAATGCCTTGTTAATATTGGTTTGTTTAAGGATAATTATAATTTACAAATTTGTATTTTTATTAAAAATAGATAGACTTCATTGGAATTTCATTACAAATTAACTGGAATTATGAAAACAATGAGATCAAAGGGAAAGCTGTCCCATTAAAGTTACTCGCCATCCTAATGTGCCTTTGTAATCCTATTTCGGCTTTGTCACTAAATGATGTCCTATCCGATTTTCTTTGGGATATACAGTCAACGTATGGATTGCAGTGGTTGAAAGAGCCTGACCATTGCTCTGAGAAAACTATGGACACAATGTTGTCAGTATTTCCCTCGTCTTGAAAACATTTGTATTGCAACTCTAGGAGCCTTCATTTACCACCAGTGAATTGAATGTGGTGTGCAGATGTGAAGTAAGCAGGCCACCTGTGTCTGCTTACCATTGAAACAGTAACCAGAGTTGAATTGTGCTATTCAAAGTGTTGCCCATTATATTTCATTGACTGATATAATAATCTGCCATTAATTTTCAGTTAATTAATTTTTGTGGACTTTTTTGACTGAGTTCAATTTAAATATGAATAGTTAATCTTTTAAACCTCAGCAATTAAAAATAAGTCTTCAGTCACAGAGTATGATGGAAACTTTGGGGAAAAATTAGTGAACCTGATATTGTAGTATGATTTATTTTATTAGTTTCTGCATGTCACTTGAAGTTCTCTCCATGTGAAATGCATCACATCAAAGAATCATAACAGAGCTATGAACTCTCACCATAATAATGAACGTTCTAGGTCCATGCATCTTGCTTTAATCTTGCCGGAAGATGAGCCACTGTTTGTCAAGCCTACTTTTGATGAACAGCAGGTGACTAGTGGACGAGGCCAAGGACAGAGGTCATAGTCTGTTAATCGGATTAAAGGCCTATACAGAGATTTCCATTTTATCTACTGAGTGAGTACTTCCAACATTTCCATTTCTTTTTCAGACATCAAGCATCTGCAGAATTTTGCCTAGCCAGAATTATAGGCTGGGAGAATGTAGTCATGAAGACTGAAATCTGCAACATTTGTATGAAGTAATTCCATCAAATAGCAATGCTAAATATCATGGATCTAATACAAAAGTAGAACATGCTGAAAATATTTATCAGGTCAAGTCGCTCATGGGGGAAAATAAACCAAATTAACATTTCAGGTCAAAGACGGTTGTCATTTTTCATCAGACCCTTCAGGTCTTTGACTTGACATGCTAACTCTGGGTTTTTTTTACACCCAGGTGTGGCCTGACCTGATGAATATTTCCAGTATTTTCTGTTTTCGTTTTGGATTTCCAGCATCTGTGATTTATTTGATTTTTCATCTTGGATCTAATGGTCTGTTTTTCTGTTCCATGGCCTATCTATTTACCAAAATACCTATGCATGTGCATGCAAAAGAATTGCACAGGACTAGAAAAGATTATATTTTTGAGGAGATCAAAAGATTGATCCAGTTTGAAATGTCACTGACCTTCCACTCGAGTTAATCTCTGATGTTAACCATTAAATAAGTCAGCCAAAAATAATCACTTCCTTCAAAAGTGAATTGTTCCTGTATTTGACACCTCTTGTGTAAAGAACTCAGATGTTCAAAATGTTGTCCATTCATGTCAATTTTCTGGTATTAGGGCTTGGAATAATATTGAATATTTTCTAACCTAGTTAATTTATTTTTTATAGATTCTAAAACATCCTAATAATATCATGTTAAAATTATTTCTCATACATTTTAGTGACTCATTTTTTTTCACCATTCAGCTTCTTAATGATCTTTATTTAGCGTAGATTCATTGCATGGAAACAGGCCATTTGGTTCACCTTGTGCATTCCAGTCAAGTTGGCATACTGGGCTAGTCTTGTTTTGCCTGCATTGACCCATTGTCCTCTAAACCTTACTATCCATGTATCTGTCCAAATGTCTCTTAAAAGTAGTAATTACCAGAGTCGCATACCCATGGCCAGTTCTCATTTTCCAATCTTTGCAATATGCTGCAAGAACTATATAATGCACAAATTATGCTGCACCATTGATTTGTATAGCTCCTCAAATTGTCCTATATTCTTTGAAATATGCATCATTCAATTTGCCTTTTGCATCTCACTGTACATTGAACCGCGTTCAACTCCATTCATACGAGATGCAGATGTTCTAATTTATTGCACATTTGCAACATCATGGTCTTACTGAGTTGTGGTTCATGAGCAAAGATGCCAATTCCTGCCCTGAACTTGCATATTGGAAAGTAGGGAGTGGATGGGTCAATTTAATATATTTAGTCAACTGATCTGAATATCAAAGTTGAACATATAACTTTAACATGCACTTAAGATAGACACAAAATGCTGGAGTAACTCAGCGGGACAAACAGCAACTCTGGTGAGTAGGAATGAGTAGGTGGTGCTCGTGTACAGGAGGGTCGATAGTCGGTGTGGACTCGGTGGGTCAAAATACCCTTTTTCAGACTGAACGTGCACTTTTTGCTTTTACTTATAAAATGTAAGTGTTTAATTTTCAGTAGAGTCAATGGTCCCATTGAAATAAAGAATATAAGTTTTCTTGAGTCTTCAGATTTTGGACTTTAGTAAAACAGTGCTGAAACAGGCCTTTTGACCCACCGAGTCCACACTGACTATCGACCCTCCTGTACACGAGCACCACCCTACACACTAGGTAGTATTTACAATTTTACCAAGGCCAATTAACCTATAAACCTGTATGTCTTAGGAATGTGGGGGGAAACCAGAGCACCCTGGGAAACCCACATGGTCACAAGGAGAACGTACAAACTCCATACAATTAGCACCCATGGTCAGGATCGAACCCAGGTCTCTGGCACTGTAAGGCAGCAACTCTACCACTGCGTCACTGTGCCTCTCCTATGGAGTCCTGCAATATTATCTTGCTAACTACATTCATCCTATGTAGTGATGATTTGAATGGTACTGTGGATTGGGGATAGTGATTCTTTACTTCTGGTTCAAATTCAGCCACGTGTAATGGTATAAAAGCATCCTACCAATTATTGCAAGTCACAAAATTACACCCAATTTAATATTAAATGTCACTGAATTGAAAATTCCTCTCAGAAACGACCAGATGGATAGGATGGTAATGGAAAATGTCATAGTATTTCAGTCAAGATGCTCTTCTGTGGTTGCTGTTAAGCTCACTGTTGGGCAGAGCAGCAGCTATACTATATTCAGCCATGCAGTCCTAATCTGGGCATGTTTCTTGGTGATGCTGGGTAGCTGTAATTTGGAATTTCTTCAGTTTTACTGCAATATCATTCATAAATGAGAGAAAAACATTAAACCTAGGAAATACCTATGTTTTACGTGGGTGCGATTTAGATACAGTCAAGAAATTATTTCAACATTGGTATACAGTGGTTGGCTTCTTGTTGTTGAAATGAATGTGTAGGCCTTAAGTACTGGAAGTGCTAATGAAATTGTAAAAAAATACAACAAAGGAATTAGCAGGAATAATCTTGCAACTAGAATTTTGAATGAAATATTATGTTGGGATTTTACTGTCAATTGTTAACATTTAAAATGTAGATCAGTTATCCTTTTATCTTCTTAACCCTACCCCACCTCCACACAAACCACTTTCCTTAGTATGCCTTATTTGGCGTACTACTTTGCACAATGAAGGGCAAGGGGCAGGTTTTAATCAGGAAATTTAATTTAGCGCTGGCTCGTGAAGTTGATACAACCCAAATCAAATTGTTTTATGATGACTACAGCGATGAAGAGGAGAGGGAAAGTCAGCTGAAAGTGTTAGCATAATCTTCCACTGGAATTTTATAAAATAGCTAGAATAATTACGTAGACTCTGGATAGTTTAAAATTATAATGTTATGTGACTATGCTTAGTTATCAATTTATAACTAAAAATTATTGATGTTCAACTAACATCAAAGTTATATATTTGAACTAAGGAAGGCTGATGCAAAAATACAAACTGGAAAATATTTATTACTAATTGTTTGCATTTTGCTTTTGTCTGGTGAGTTTAAAGTGTGTTTTTTGGGGAATCTTTGACTTTTATATGTGGGGGAGGGAGGCAGGGTAAGGGGAAAACTAACTCCCAGTCACTTCCTGGCAGGGACGTGACTATTTCTCCGAGTCGCGTCCTCGCCCCCCACCTCGCGGCCTACCTCCTAGATTGGAGCGGCCTTTCCTGCCGGGGACCGGGAACCGGACCAGAGCTGAATCAGCGGCGGTGGCGCTGGAGTCACCGCGGAGCGGGCGATGCCTACCTGGGTCGCCGTTGGAGCTCCGGAGCGTTGGGCCGCTGCTCCAACATCGTGGAGCTCTGGTTTAGAGAGCTCCCAACGCGGGCGGTGCTGACCGTCATCATGGAGTCCTGGGGCCCTTTGCCGAGGGCCTCCAGCGTTGCATCTCCACCCGGCGCGGCCAGTGGACTTTGGGAGCCGTGGACTCCGGTAGGAGGGGCCGACTCGGGGTCCAGGCCGCTGAGGACGTCCCCCAGCCCCGACGTCGGACTTACATCACCATGGGGAGCGGGCCTGAACATCGGGCCGCCTGTAGTGGCGACTGCGGAGGGCTCGGGGAGGCCCTGACCATGGGTGAACATTGGGGAGCATCGGGAAGAGACTGACTTTGGTGCCTTCCCTCCCGGTGGGAAATTTTGATCTGCTGTGAGGGGATGTTTTATGTTGAATTTCTATCTACTCTGTGTTGTGTTCTTTATTTTTGGCTGTATGGTGACTTCATTTCACTGTGCCAATTGGCACATGTGACAAATAAAATCTATCTGTATCTGTGATTGGTTTATACCTACCCCACTTGCAGTCTGCATGTTAAGGCTCCGCAAAATTCCTATCCCGATAGCAGCAACCTCCCCTTCATTTTGGTCATTGCCAGCACACCTAAATATCAGTGCAGAGATTTGTTTGCAACATGCGCTTTTGAATCTCCTCTACCCTGGAGAGCGGAGATAGTCAGTAACCTTTCCCCATGGAACACGTATCTAAGACCAAAGAACATCAGTTTAAGGTGAGGAGTAAGAGGTTGAGGAGAGATCTGAGAAAAGTCGTGCTAATAAATGGGATTACAGATTGTTACTTGAAGGTCAGTATTGATTATAATGAGCTGAAGGGCCTGCTTCTGTGCCATGTAGTTCTATATTTAATAAGGAAGTTGTACGCCTCTAACTTCTCATTCAAGCAAACCAGATACCAACAGTAGGATGTTTTAATGAAGTTTGGGGAGAATGGAGGTCACAGAGGGAAAGGAAGGAACTGCAGATGCTGGTTTAAACCAAAGGTAGACACAAAAAACTGGAGTAACTCAGCGGATCAGACAGCATCTCTGGAGAAAGGGAATAGGTGACAATTCGGGTCGAGACCCTTCTTCAGACCAGGTCTTGATCCGAAACATCACCTATTCCCTTGATACAGAGATGCTGTCTGACCCGCTGAGTTACTCCAGCTTTTTGTGTCTATCTTCAATCACCGAGGGGTAGATGGTTTGCTTAGCCCTTTATCCATGAAATGTGGCAGAGCCAGCAGCAGAGTTCCACGGGTAAACAATGCAATTCCAATTACGCCAAAATATGTCTGAAAAACACAGCTTTTCTGGCATAAACTTAGGATACAAAAAATGTAATTATAGCATTTCATGTAAATTGTGTAATGTTAATCAATTGTGTGTAGTAAAAATGATAAAATTCCATTTATACCTTATAGTTATGCCAAAACTGTACTAGAAATTCAAATTCCAATTGTTTAAAACTTTGTCATGTAATTTGCAAGCAGAAATATTCACGTATTAATATTCTAACAGGTTGAATTGCAGTATTTGAAATAAAATAGGCACCTACCATTATTTCTATAAAGATACGTCGATTGAATTCATATTTGATATTGTAATTTCTGCAAAATCCAGCTATCTTTTATGTAACATTCTCAAAAATTCCTTCTTATTTGTATTGTCACAGGAAATGCTGCTTCTAATTGCAGGATTGTGGCATGTTGATTGGGCATTGTGTCTTCAATAGGCCTCTGAGGGTTAACCTGTCTGTGGCGCTAGATAAACTACTATTGTAGACCAATCTTTAGCAGAATTTATTAGCCCATCTCGCAGTCTTAGCTCCATTATGTTACACAGCCTGTTATCTGGCTCCCCTGACTGCCAATAATTTATCTAGACGTTGTTATATAGACTTGTATTTATCTATATAGTCTATAACAGAATTAGCTAGAATGAAGATAGAAGCACGTTACAGGAATGAAGTAATACAAATCAAATCTTCTGTCAGTAGATGTGTGTCCTGTCGGGTCTAGGGGATTGGACTTGCCAGTTTTAGTAACAGATGATCTCTCCCCTGACCCTTGATGGCTGCAGGGCATTCTGCTGATGGAGTATTCTGGGAGGTAATGGTGGATATGAGCCCATCATTCGACTGGACCAAGCATCTGGGATGACTGCTCAAAATCATCCTGAGCTGCTGAGGATGTCACCTTGTCCAGGAGCTATAACTTACTGAAATTACTTATTCTCCCAGTTGGCCTTAGTCACTCCAGTATAATACTATCACATTCAAAATTTAACTAACTTCATCGCATGTTGGGACTTCTTTCAAGGCATTTCACCTTATTGAAGTTTTTTTTTAACATTTACCAGAAATTTATGTGGTTTTTAAATGAAATAAAACTTAAAAATTGTCCTTTTATTTCTCAGGCTATCAGGATCATAATTCAAAAACTGCAGAAAATAGAGGGGGTTACTTGATAAAGTAGCAAATGCCTTTTCAAATCCTTAAAATTTTTAATTGCTATTTTAGATTACAGTAAATCTGTAAAAAAAACTGGACTGCGCGGCATTTTGAAGCTCACATATTTGTAGTGACAGCAATGTGTTGGTTTTCAATGTGCAACAATAATACTAGATTCAAATCTTATGTGTTTCATAAGACAGCATGACATAAATTATCTGTTGGAATCTCAATGGAAAGGACAATTGAGATCATACTTATTTTTCCCTTGTTAGTGGCATCTCAATGCTCACCACTTTTCAGTCAACCCTTCATACTCTAAACAGGCAAATAATTTTGTATTCTGAATTGTACATGTTGCACAGCACTAAACACTCATCAATGTAAAATGTCACCACACCATTTAGTTTTCATGTATATTTCATAAGATGATGAATGTGAACGGTAGAATCAGAAGTATTTACAGAAATTCAGCTGACTCCTGATATTTCAACGTCAGTGTTTGCACTAAAAGGTTAAATTATTTAATAACGAATTAAGTAATGTAAATAACAGCACATTACAGAATTTTCAAGAACTTCTTTCAGGAAGATTTGGGCAGTTACAACGCATTCATGCTTCAAAGCAGCTGTAAGGTTTTAAAATACTCTTTAAAACAATTCCATTTTGCAGTGACTATTACTGTTTTGCGGTTAAGCAATGCAATGCATTTTTTCCAGTATAAATATTCGCAGCATCACAAAGCAAATCTATTGATATTGATGAATAAATATATAATTTCACATATAACAAAATGGTAAATCTATAAAACTTATCTAAGATCCAAAGAACAATTGACGTCTAAATTGCATTCTGATAATAAGTAATTTGAAGAGATACTTGGATCAGAATAAAAATGTAAACTTTAATCAGAATTATGTGTTTAGTTCAATGTTAAGGTGTTGTGCAGATGAAATATCATTGCCATGCATATGTGACATTCAGTTGTGATTTCATTTATTTTAAACGTATTGATTACTTTCCATATCTACATTCAGAGAGCAACAATTTGATTTCCAGAGGGTCCAATCACATAAATCCAATCACATAAATTGTTTGATAATGTAAAATTTGTACAAATACTCCCGTCTGTGTTTAGTCGGAGATTATCCTGTTGTCTGGAGAATGGTCTTAGTCTTTGTCTTGACCAATCTGCTGGAATCCCTCAACGATTTGTTGCATTGGATAGCTAGAAGTTTTATTAGCTTTAAAACTGGTTGTTGAAGATCTCAATTATTGCTAAAGTGCACAATTAAATTAATAAACAGGCCCATGATAGCATGGGTGCAGATGGATTGATCGAATTGACGTCAATTCCAGAGATAGTTAGTAAGGCTGAGGGGCAAGTAGGTTCAAGTTCAAGCTTGCGTTTATTATCACTTAACCAATTAAGGTACAGTGAAATTTGAGTTACCACACAGCCATACTAAGTGAAAAGCAACAGTACACACAGCCACATAAAATAAAATTTAACACAAACATCCACCACAGTGGAATTCACATTGGACTTAGTGTAGCATTTCCAGAATGCACCAGCTATTAAATTGTTTTTGTTTGTCTCCGATAGTTAGATGCATCCAAAAACTACATTTAAATAATTAAATAAAAATCTTATGTGCAAAATAATATATTGAACTAAAGATTGGAAAGTACTAACGCATAATTAATAAAGCAAACTATCGTGAGAACTCAATGAATGGAGTTAAGGGGTCACAGTCTAAGGATAAGGGGGAATTCCTTTAGGACCGAGATGAGGAAAACATTTTTCACACAGAGAGTGCTGAGTCTCTGGAATTATCTGCCACAGAAGGTAGTTGAGGCCAGTTCATTGGCTATATTTAAGAGGGAGTTAGATGTGGCCCTTGTGGCTAAAGGGATCAGGGGGTATGGAGAGAAGGCAGGAACAGGATACTGAGTTGGATGATCGGCTATGATCATATCGAATGGCGGTGCATGCTCGAAGGGCCGAATGGCCTGCTCCTGCACCTATTTTCTATGTTTCTATGTTACTGCTTGTCCACTGCCCATTCCTATCTATGCTAAGTTCTGCTTGTGAAGTACATACCCTCTCATCACTGGGAACTTCAGGGATTGCTCCAGGGAGACTGTGCAGATGATCTCCAGCTTGTCTGTGGAAATCCCGGATGCTGTTAAGCACAATTAGTCCATAGACAGCTCTGTCTGTGGACTAATGCAACCAAACCAATGACTGAAACTGAGTACTGAGATAGTTAGTAACCAAGAAATGTGCCATTTGATGTAGTGCTGATGCATACACCCTGGAACTTCCATTCCTGATGTCATACAGGAATTTATTAAGGACTTAATCATCAACTATATTGGAGAGAAATCTTCTAGAGTTTCCATTTTCTAGAGTCTGCCTCAAAAAGGCTGCCAGCAAAATCAAAGACCCACACCATCCTGGCCACTGACTCATCTTCCCGCTGCCTTCAGGTAGAAGGTACAGGAGCCTGAAATCTGCAACATCCAGGTTCAGGAATAGCTGCTTCCCCACAGCCACCAGGCTATTAAACTCAACTCAAACAAAACTCTGATCATTAATAGCCCATTGTACTTTATCTGTTTATTTATGTGTGTGTATATATATATATTCATTGGTATATGGTCACACTGATCTGTTCTGCTATGTACTTATTTTTGCCTACTATTTGCTCAGTGCTGGGACCCCAGCTATTTACAATATACATTCATGATTTGGATGAGGGAATTAAATGCAACATCTCGAAGTTTGCGGATGACACGAAGCTGGGGGGCAGTGTTAGCTGTGAGGAGAATGCTAGGAGGCTGCAAGATGACTTGGATAGACTGGGTGAGTGGGCAACTGCATGGCAGATGCAGTTTAATGTGGATAAATGTGAGGTTATCCACTTTGGTGGCAAAAACAGGAAGGTACACTATTATTTGAATGGTGACCGATTAGGAAAAGGGGAGATGCAGCGAGACCTGGGTGTCATGGTACACCAGTCATTGAAAGTAGGCATGCAGGTGCAGCAGACTGTGAAGAAAGCGAATGGTATGTTGGCATTCATAGCAAAAGGATTTGAGTACAAGAGCAGGGAGGTTCTACTGCAGTTGTATAGGATCTTGGTGAGGCCACACCTGGAGTATTGCGTACATTTTTGGTCTCCTAATCTGAGGAAAGACATTCTTGCCATAGAGGGAGTACAGAGAAGGTTCACCAGACTGATTCCTGGGATGGCACGACTTCCATATGAAGAAAGACTGGATAGACTCAGCTTGTACTCGCTGGAATTTCGAAGATTGAGGGGTGATCTCATAGAGACTTACAAAATTCTTAAGGGGTTGGACAGGCTAGATGCAGGAAGATTGTTCCCGATGTTGGGGAAGTCCAGGACAAGGGGTCACAGTTTAAGGATAAGGGGAAAGTCTTTTAGGACCGAGATGAGAAAATCGTTTTTCACACAGAGAGTGGTGAATCTGTGGAATTCTCTGCCACAGAAGGTAGTTGAGGCCAGTTCGTTGGCCAGATTTAAGAGGGAGTTGGATGTGGCCCTTGTGGCTGAAGGGATCAGGGGGTATGGAGAGAAGGCAGGTACAGGATATTGAGTTGGATGATCAGCCATGATCATATTGAATGGCGGTGCAGGCTCGAAGGGCCGAATGGCCTGCTCCTGCACCTAATTTCTATGTTTCTGTTGTGCTGAAGCAAAGCAAGAATTTAATTGTCCTATCTGGGACACATGACAATAAACTCTCTTGGGAATCAGGACTGAGATTGGTTGTCAAACTCTCCATCATCACAAAATCTTATATTGTATTGTATTGTATATCTTTATTATCATTTTTCCTGAGTGCTTACATACCCAGAGGAAACGAAAAAACGTTGCACAACCAGTGTCCATTCAGTGCGCGGTAAAAAATAAATAGAAATAAAAATAAAAATACATATATCATGAGTTCCAATCGGCAGCGGCACGACAATGGCTCTGCTTCAGTGTGTCCAGGTTGGTGGTTGGTGAGCGATACTTTGGCAGGATGCAAAGTCCATTTATCAGCCTTATAACAGTCTTATAACATTATTGTTTGTAAGATAAATCTAGTATTTTGTAACAGTGCTTTTGATATTTCATAATAGCTTACACTTTAGTGTGAAGAAGGTCCACAACCCAAATTGTTACATACCCATGTTCTCCAGAGATGCTGTCTGACCTGCTGAGTTACTTCAGCACTTTGTGCCCTTTGGAAACCTGTGTTTATTTCCCTGGTTAACTAGTAGGGAGGAGATAGAACAACGTCTTCTGTGATTGCATGAGACAGTGCCAGGAATGGAGACGGACAAAGGAACCAGGGCATGCCAGAGGGGAACATTATATTTCTCCCAGCTTACCATCCAGGGGCCTAAACATTTTCCTGGTGAAACTAGGATTTACTTCTACTCATGTTTTTGATTTTTCCAAAAATATTTTCCAGATGCCAGAATAAACTAATTTAGTTTGGTTTAGTTTCGAGATAAAGCGCAGAAACAGGCCCTTCAGCCCACCGGGTCTGCGACAATCAGCGATCCCCACACATTAACACCATCCTACACCCACTAGGGACAATTTTTACATTTACCAAGCCAATTAACCTACAAACCTGTACATATTTGGAGTGTGGGAGGTAACCAAAGATCTCGGAGAAAACCCACACAGGTCACGGGGAGAACGTACAAACACCGTACAGACAGCAGCCGTAGACGTGATCGAACCCGGGTCTCTGGCGCTGCATTCGCTGTAAGGCAGCAACTCTACCACTGCGCCACCGTGACCGCCCTGTTTCTACTTTTAACATGGATGATGACATTCCAGCAGGAGCAAGAACAGCTATGCATGTGTATTTAAGGATTCATTTGCAGGGCTCTGCTTTATCTCCATTTGAGAGCTTTACAGACATAGAAGTAAAACTTGAAGCTCCCAGCTTGCACCACCCTTAAAATCATACAGGCATAAAACTCCTTGATCCAATATAAATATACTATTAGTGTCCAGCCAGAGACAGTTTTTAAAGGTTAGCTCATACTAAAAGCTATTAATGGTCACAAGGGAAATTAATTTGTTGACATGAGTTTGCAACTGTAATTTGAGTGTAATAGCAGTCCCATGAAGCCCAAATTAAACATGTGAGAATGAATTTTTTTATCACCTGGTGCCGCAGGAGACACTCATTTGGAGTTAGACTGCACTTGAAGGACACCTTGTGACACACTACATTAAACAAGACCCATCCATGAGCCAGTGATGCTTAGTACCAGACACAGTACCTATGATAAACCTTTACAATATTATCATTACTAAGCTGTCACTGTTGTGCCGGGTTTAATATGTTTTAAGATGAGCTGTGAAGGCATGTTTTACTACGTCGTAATTCTAAACAGGTGACAGTGCAAAGATATGCATGACCAGAGAGCTTAACAGCTGAATTAGTCTATAATTACCTGAAATCACATTGGAATTTTCTGCATATTTTCTACCTTCACCTTAAGTACAACAGTTAGAGCCTTGATGCAAAGCAGCAATCTAATCACCTAAACTCAGCAAATGCCATTGTATAGAAAATATATGAAAACTATTTTCTTGCGAGGCCTATGGCAAGAAAATACTAACCATAGTATTTCAACCTAGATTCCTTCAAAATAATCTATCTATTATCTTCCTTGGCACATCTCATCTGTGCAAATGTGTTCCTACCGTTCGCCAGAGAGTAAAGAATGGTCCTATACTATTTCTGCGTGTATCCTAACATAATTACATTTGCAATGCAGGGCAAGGACAGAGTAGATTTCTCCAACTGACGAAATAAAACCGCACAGTGGCAATCATGGACCCTTTTGTCATCTTAATTCTAGTTTAGGTTTCATTCTCACATTATCAACCATGGCTTGGATAATAGCAGTTAATTTTAGTTATACAACATGGTAGCAGGTTCTTCTGCCCAACATGTCCATGCCAACCAAGATGGCCCATCTAAGCTAGTTCCGCTTGCCATGCCCAGCTAAATCGTTCCTAATAGGTACCTGTGCAAATGTCTTTTAATGTTATTCTTTCACCTGCCTGAACTACTTTCTCTGGCAGCTCGTTCCACAAAAGTGTTGCACATCAGATGTGTTTCATTGAAACATTGACAGACAACATTAAAACAGGTCCCTCAGCCCACTGAGTCCATGCTGACCATTCACTCTAGTTATTTTTTATTCCACTTTCTCACTCCCTACACAGTGTGGGCAAATTACAGTGCCCAATGAATCTACAAACCGCAAGTCATTGGGATGTGGGAGGAAACCGGAGCTCCTGGGGAAAACCCATGTGGTCACTGCTAGGACGTGCAAATTCCACACAGAGAGCACCCAAAGTCGGGATTAAGGTGGTTTGAAATTGCCTGACGTTGTGGCATTATGAAAATACAATATTCTTTTTCTTCATTTTTTTAATTCATACTTTTGAGTCCGAAATAATTGCGTTCAAGACTCCATCCAGAACACGACTAGGCTGATTTCAGTATATTTTTGAAACATTAGTTAACTATAAAACACGAAACCCATCAGAAATGGAAAATGTGATACAGTCCCACTGCTGCTCTGCTATCCAATATGGTAAGTGCTGAACTTTTCCTTCAGTTCCAATTTCATGCACTGTCCCATATCCCTTAGCATCCAAAAATGTATCAGTTTGGGGACCATCATCCCTTGCCAAGCTCTGTGAAGAATTTTCAGATCATTTCTTGTTCTTCTCAATCCAGGAACTGTAGGACCCAGTCTGCTTAATCCCTCTCAGTCCCGTCATTCTCAGAATCAATCTGTCGAACTTCTGTCATGCTCTTTATTGCAAGTTCAGCTTTCCTTTGAACAGTCCTACACAGTATACAGTGCCCTCCATAATGTTTGGAACAAAGACCCACTATTTGGAGACCCATCATCAAACTGGAGTTTAGAAGGATGAGGGGGATCTTATAGAAACATATAAAATTATAAAAGGACTGGACAGGCTAGATGCAGGAAACATGTTGGGCGAGTCCAGAACCAGGGGCCACAGTCTTAGAATAAAGGGAAGGCTATTTAGGACTGAGGTGAGAACATTTTTTTTCACCCAGAGAGTTGTGAATTTGTGGAATTCCCTGCCACAGTGCGCAGTGGAGGCCAAATCACTGGATGGATTTAAGAGAGAGTTAGGTAGACCGCTAGGGGCTGGTGGAATCAAGTGATATGGGGAGAAGGCAGGCACGGGTTATTGATTGAGGACCTCTTCTTCTTCTTGCTTATGGCGTGCACAGCCTAAAGTTGTAGGACAACTTGTTCTATTTGATCTTATTTGATTGTGCACACCGGGTTGATTGCATTCGTCGAAACAGGGCGGACCACGTGAAGGTTGCAATCTCCCACCCCTTATTGATTGGGGATGATCAGCCATGATCACAATGAATGGCGGTGCTGGCTCGAAGGGCCGCATGGCCTCTTCCTGCACCTATTTATTTTTTAAAAAAGTAGTTTTGTTTAGTATTTTGTTGCATATCCTTTGCATGCAATGACTGCTTGAAGTCTGCGATTCGTGGACATCACCAGTTGCTGGGTGTCTTCTCTGGTGATGCTCTGTCAGGCCTGTATTGCAGCCATCTTTAGCTTATGCTTGTTTTGGGGGCTAGTTTTCTCTTCAGCATATAAAAAGCATGCTCAATAAGCGAATTCAATATTCCGACTGCGCATTCCCAGGTCAAAGGTCACTATGCATAAACATTGCTGGAAAGCAGTGGAGCTGTATACACATACACCTTCATTTCTTCTGTTTTTTCCAGTTTTGAATCTTCTAGGTAAGAAAATACTGCTTTTACACTGAATTAGTTGTTTTTAGTGTTCCTTTGTTAAAAGCTAAGATTATTTTGTCGTTTTTATTGCTTTATGCTTCGGTGAGTGAGGGAGATCTCCAGCGCTGCGGGCACTGTTGAGTTGCTGCTGGGCCGTCCCCGCCCCTTCCCGGGTGTCCCGTCCCAGTCCGGGGGCGGCCGAAGGCGTCGCGCCGGGCTTGCAGGGGGCGCGGGGAGGAAGCAGCTGAGTTGCTGCTGCACTTTGTGTGTATGCTCAGTGATGGCTGGTGCTTGGCTTTCACCAGCGCCGGGGGGTTTGGCCGACAGCCGCTGGTAGTCCGGCCCATCGGGAAGTGGGTTCCTTGGGTGTTCGAGCAGGGTTGGGCTGGAGTTGGCGCTTCTTCTCTGCGCTGGCTGTGGGCCTGGGGCCACTGGTGTCGTCGGTCCGGGGTCGCCCCGGACATCTCCGGCTGCCCCTCGGGCGGGGATGGGACACTCGGGGGAGGGGGGGGTCCAGTGGCGGTTCGGCGGCGCTTGCTGCACCGGGGATCTGGTTTCGATCCTGGCTGCAGATGAGGCGTTGGTCTATGTGCGCGCGCTCCCCTGTATTCCACTAGCATCTCGCTGTTACGCCCCACCCTCCCACTACTTGTTCCTTTGGGGGGATGAGGAGTTAACCATTTATGGGAGTTTCTCTGGAGTCGAGAACTTAACTGCTTATTTGTATTCATAGATGAGGCTGAAGAATTCCATTATAGCAGAATAGTGAAATTCGACTCAGAAACTATCATCGTTGTGTTCCAGTCTGGAATGCATTAATTTTCCTATAATGTGACCTCACGGCAGCCCTGTTCCTCAGATGAAATATATTTTTGCACATAAATTATGAATAAAGATAAGTTTGTGCACAGTTTCTTCAGCCAGCGCTTTGTTCGCTTTTTCTTTATGGTGAATGACCTTTGACAAATCCCATGATTCCTTGCGTTTTTCGGAATACCGAACTTGCTTATTGGGTTCAGATTGGGTGATTGACTTGGTCACTCAAGAATTAACCATTTTTTAGCTTTGAAAAACTCCTTTGTTGCTTTAGCAGTATGTTTGGGATCATTGTCTTGCTGTAGAATAAATCGCCGGCCAATGATTTTGAGGCATTTGTTTGAACTTGAGCAGATAGGATGTGTCTTCAGAATTCATTATGCTACTAACATCAGCAGTTCTCATCAATGAAGATAAGTGAGCCAGTACCTTCAGCAGCCATTCATGACAGGCCATAACACCCCCACCACCGTGTTTCACAGATGAGGTGGTATGCTTGGATCTTGTGCAGTTCCTTCTCACTCTGATATAAATTAATCTTCGTCTCATCTGTCCACAAGACCTTTTTCCAGAACTGTGGTTACTCTTTTAAGTACTTCTTGGCAAACTGTAACCCGGCCGTCCTGTTTGTGCGGCTAACCAGTGATTTGCATCTTGCAGTGTAGCCTCTGTGTTTCTGTTCATGAAGTCTTATGCAGACAATGGTCATTGACAAATCCACACCTGACTCCTGGAGAGTGTTTCTGATCTGTCGGACAGGTGTTTGGGGGGTTTCCTTTATTATACTGAGAATCTTCTGTCATCAGCTGTGGAGGTCTTCCTTGGCTTGCCGGTCCCTTTGCGATTAGTAAGCTCACCAATGCTCTCTTTCTTCTTAATGATGTTCCAAACAGTTGATTTTGGTAAGCCTAAGGTTTGGCTGATGTTTCTAACAATGTTATTCTTGTTTCTCACTCATAATGGCTTCTTTGACTTTCATTGGCACAACTTTGGTCCTCATGTTGATAAGCAGCAATAAAAGTTTCCTAAGGTGATGGAAAGACTGGAGGAAAGACTAGGTGCTCTCTTATACCTGCAGGAGGCAATTAAACACACCTGAGTAATTACAAACGCCTGTGAAGCCGTGTGTCCCAAACATTATGGTGCCCTGAAATGGGGGGACTATGTATAAACACAGCTGTCATTTCTACATGGTGAAACCAAAATGTATAAAAATATCCTTTAATAAAATCTGACAATGTGCACTTGAACCACGTGTGATTTTTTTTTCTATTACAAATCTCAAATTGTGGAATACAGAGCAAATAAATAGATGGGTCTTTGTCCCAAACATTATGGAGGGCACTGTATTCCATGTGCAGTCTCTTCCGGCGCTTGTACTCAAATCCTTCTGAAATATAAGCCAACTGTTTTTATTCCTAATTGTTTGCTGTATCCACACATCTTTAGTTTCCTCTGAATAACAATACTTTTCAATTTCTCACGATTCAAATAATACTTTTTTTTTACCAAAGTGGATGACCTCATATTTGTTTGCATTACTTTTCATTTGCATTGCTACACTCAGCCTGAGCTTGTGCGCTTGAAAAAGTTTTGCATCTTCTTTACAAAATGGTGCTCCAATTTAATATGATCAACAAACTTGAATATATTGTACTTGGTCTCTTTGTCCAAACCATTGCAGTAAATGGTGAATAGGTTGTGCCCAGCAGCAACTCCTGTGGCATCCTATAGGTCACTGCCTCCAATCCCAAAACTTCCTGCTAATTGTTATTTAGTTTTCAGTTTTTTTACCAATCCTCAACACACACACAATATTGTGCATAGTCCCAGATCTGTAATTGTGTCTGTCGTCTTAACAAGGACAACTAGACAGAGGGAGACGAGACCAAGTGCAGGCTCGGCGATCGTTTCGCTGAACATCTCCACTCAGTCCGCCTTAACCTACCTGATCTCCCAGTTGCTCAGCACTTTAACTCACCCTCCCATTCCCAATTTGACCTTTTGGTCCAGAGCCTCCTCCAGTGTCAGCGTGAGGCCCAGCACAAATTGGAGGAACAGCACCTCATATTTCGCTTGGGTAATTTATAATAATAATAATAATAATAATAATATTTATTTATTAAGCACATTTAAAAACAACTCATGTTAACCAAAGTGCTGTACAGACTAGAGCAGGTAGACACAAAACAGAGCCAGGGCAAACAGGAGCGGCACTCCCCTGACATCAGTCTGAAGAAGGGTCTCGACCCGAAACGTCACTCATTCCTTCTCTCCAGAGATGCTGCCTGTCCCGCTGAGTTACTCCAGCATTTTGTGTCTACTAGACAGAGGGATATGGACCAAAGGTGGGACTAGTGTAGCTGGGAGATGGGGGCCGGTGTGGGCCAGTTGTGCCGAAGTGCCTATTTCCACACTGTATCACCCTATAACAAACTGTTCAACATTTACTGGTTCATTTATTATTGTGTATTTCTGGTTAAATCCTCAAAAGTACTTAATAGCTTTTACAAACATAATTCCACTTACATAAATAAAATAATTTTGCATGTTCTTCCTGTGACGGCGTGGCTTTCCTCCGGGTGCTCCAGTTTTCTCCCATATGGCGAAGACGCATGCGTTTGTAAATCAATTGAACTCTGTAAATTGCCCCTAGTGTGTAGGGAGCAGATGAAAAAGTGGGATAACATTGAAGTAGCGCGAATAGGTCAACATGAACATAGTGTGCCAAATAGTCTGTTTCTGTGCTGCATCTCCAAACTAAATAATTGTTGACTCTGCCTAATCAGATTTGTTGTTTCTCAGTATACTGCGCGCACGTTCTTAACAGATTCAAACAATTTCACTACTGTTGATGACAAGCTCACTATTCTGAAGTTCTTAATTTTCATTTTCCTTTATTTCTTAAATATTCCGATTACATTTTCTACCTTTGAATTTGTGAGAAGTGTTCTAGAATTTATAGAATCTTGGAAGATCTTAACCAGTGAATCCACTTTTTTCCACTGTCACTGTTGTCAGCACCTCAGGATGCAAGTCTTCAATCCTATTTATCTATTCAAACTTATAACTGATGCCAATTTCTTTCAGCTCCTTTTTCACTTCACGTATTGCTTTTGGATGATTTAGTAAACTGAAGCCTGCTGGACTGTGAAAGATCTCATGACATTTTATTGTAATTGAAGCTCCATCCAACAGCACCATACCTTCACAGAAGGACTGCAGCAGATCACAAAGGCAGCTCACCACCCTTGACTCGATGCAAAATATACTGGCCTTGTACTATAATTCCCACATGCTGAAAAATGGATGAAAGCAACCATTTTGAAGAGGAGTAGAGAGTTTCTCCCTGTGCCCTTGTGAAATTTTTCCTTTCAACCAGCATCAGCAGATTATCTGGACACGATCACATTATTCTTCCTGGGTGCTTGTTGTGCACTAATTGGCTGTCACATTTCTTGAATTAGAGCAGTGATTAAACTTCATTGACTCTAAGAGCTTTGGCATGTCCTAGGGTTCAGAAAGGTGCTATAGAAATGCACGATCATTATTCTCTAGTGACATTAGAAACACTCAATTGATAAGTGCCTGATAATCTATTCCCACCCATGTTCTTCAGTGTAATGTGAAGAACATTGTTTTTGAGTAGCCAAGACTAGATTTTCCCAGAGTGCACAGAGCCCATTGAGATGGTTAGAAAACTGACCTTTTGATGGAGAGCTGTAGTAGACTTTTACACTTGAAGAGCTGACTCTAAAACTGTCATAAAGAGATGCTTCTATGTGTTAATTCATAATAAAATATCTTCAGTTACACTAATAGCAGTCTTTGAAAAATTAATGTTGCTTATACAGATTTAATGTGCAAGTATAATGAGTACAGAATACTTCTCATGCAGTCTTCAAGGAATTTTTCAACAGAACGCAGCAGTATTGTACTCCTTTACTCTTGATGATGCTTCCCAAGGTGATAATAAACAGCAAGTTACAATAACAGGTTTTCCTTCCAATATGATATGGTGTTTCCATTAGAGAATCATTCAGAGCAATCCATTTTATAATAATGTCATTAAATCAGTCCTTTTTAAACAATGACTGCTGCTGCAGTTTTATGGAGGTTTTGATTACTGACGGGGAGCTGTGAATAATTGTACACCTGACTGACATGATGAGAATTTTTTTTTATCCAAAGCTTTTTGCTACATCTTTTCCCAATTTTCAGATGATTTGACCTTCATGTTACTGCCTATGTAGTCAGCTCATAGATGTTGTGCCTGTGCTGCTCTGAGAACCTCCAAGAGCCACATAAGATATTGGATTGTTATATTTCTCTCCCCACAATAATACTATTTGCATAGGTGCACAGCCATGTGGGGATGGTATATTTGGTGATACTGCTCTGGAGTTCCACTAACACTGAATTCGGCTTGAATGTTGCCTGCGTTGCTGATTTTAGTAGGACATTGGTAGGGGGAAATTCATAATGCCAATCAACATGGTTGTGGAGAGACATTGTGTCTCTGTGACTGGATCCAGAGTTTCATGGGGAGAGCTTAGAGAGGACTTATTTAATGACATTATTATAAAATGGATTGCTCTGAATGGGGTGAGCTTACAGTAAGGTTGCTCTAAGGACACCCCATTAAAATAGCAGTCCTTCCGTTACACTTCTGATGAAATGTCAACCTTATGAGGGTAAAGCAGTGGATGTTGTCTATATGGATTTCAGTAAGGCCTTTGACAAGGTTCCCCATGGAAGGTTGGTTAAGAAGGTTCAATCTTTGGGTGTTAATGGCGGAGTAGCAAGATGGATTCAACAGTGGCTGAATGGGAGATGTCAGAGAGTAATGGTGGATGGCTGTTTGTCAGGTTGGAAGCCGGTGACCAGTGGGGTGCCTCAGGGATCTGTGTTGGGTCCACTGTTGTTTGTCATGTACATCAATGATCTGGATGATGGGGTGGAAAATTGGATAAGTAAGTATGCAGATGATACTAAGATAGGTGGTGTTGTGGATAATGAAGTAGATTTTCAAAGTCTACAGAGAGATTTGGGCCATTTGGAAAAGTGGGCTGAAAGATGGCAGATGGAGTTTAATGCTGATAAGTGTGAAGTGCTACATCTTGGCAGGACAAATCAAAATAGGACGTACATGGTAAATGGTAGGGAATTGAGGAATGCTGTGGAACAGAGGGATCTAGGAATAACTGTGCATAGTTCCCTGAAGGTGGAATCGCATGTAGATAGGGTGGTAAAGAAAGCCTTTGGTGTGCTGGCCTTTATAAATCTGAGCATTGAATATAGGAGTAGGGAAGTAATGTTAAAATTGTACAAGGCATTGGTAAGACCAATTCTGGAGTATGGTGTACAATTTTGGTCGCCTAGTTATAGGAAGGATGTCAACAAAATAGAGAGAGTACAGAGGAGATTTACTAGAATGTTGCCAGGGTTCCAGCAACTATGTTACAGAGAAAGGTTGAACAAGTTAGGTCTTTATTCTTTGGAGCGCAGAAGGTTAAGGGGGGACTTGATTGAGGTCTTTAAAATGATGAAAGGGATAGACAGAGTTGACGTGGATACGTTTTTCCCATTGAGGGTAGGGAAGTTTCAAACAAGAGGGCATGACATGAGAATTAAGGGACAGAGGTTTCGGGGTAACGTGAGGGGGAACTTCTTTACTCAGAGGGTGGTGGCTGTGTGGAATCAGCTTCCAGCAGAAGTGGTGGAGGCAGGATCGATTTTAACATTTAAGAGTAAAGTGGATAGGTATATGGACGTGAAGGGAATGGAGGGGTATGGTCTGAGTGCAGGTAGATGGGACTAGGGGAAAACAAATGGTCGGCACGGACTGCAAGGGCCGAGAGGGCCTGTTTCCGTGCTGTAATTGTTATATGGTTATATGGTTATATGGTTATGTCAGCTGAATATATAACTGTACTTACTTCCCATCAGATTCTGACTGTATTTCCGGCACTTTTGGTTTGTTTCTGCTGGACAGTTAAGGAACATTGAAAACAAAAAATTCAAAATGTCCTTTATACTCATCCAACGATCACAAAAGATCGCAGAAGCTCAGTTTGTGGTGGACATAATTTGTATTTAAATTGCAGTACTCTTTTGTCCAAGTTGTGCTGTTTTGGGTCATATTGCAGCAAATAAACCAGTGCAACCAATTAGAAATGCTGCACTTGAAATTTATTGTCTTTAATTTAAGATTTACAGTCAGAGGATCTCTACATTGGAAATATTATTGTGCATCATCTGTTGCATTGACACGTGATCTTTATCATATTCTAATCACTGTATGGATAATAAACTTTTCCTCTTGTGGCTTAAATGCAAGCTTCTTAGAAATGGTTTGTTTCACTGAAGGACTATTGTATATAAATTAGTTTACGTAGTGCTGACCTTTTCATTGCCATGCGATCTAAAACATTGTACCCTAGAGTATGTCACGTCACTAATTATTTGCGGGTGGAAAGTGCCAATCATGTAATTGGATCGGACACTTTTGATCAGGATCCACACCACCCAATTTGATAATTTCCCAGACGTGCACATAATGATATCAGTCATCATTTGACACTTGCTTCAAGCCTTCATAAATAAATTGAAGCTCCCAGATGCAAATAATGACTGTCATTTGGATGGCACAGAAAAGCAAGGAACAAGACCCATTCAGTTCTAGTTCAGGAAGATGCCATTTCCAGGACAGGGTGCCGGGGCTTCAAATAATGCAACTCCAAAACTCGCTTGAAGTTACTTGCACTCCTCCAAAAATATTCAAAATAGCAAAGTGTTTTTTGGAGAGGTGAACTGAAGAACCTGTTTATTGGACATTCCGGTGTTATCCATGTGCAGGATGAACAGCTTTTAGGAGGCACTGTGCCTGAGTGCCGACACTTCTGTTCAAATGGCCTGCCTTCTATGCCTGCCAGTTTCTCCCTCGATAGATGATATAAATAACCTTTTGAATCAGACATTTATGATTTGTACTGCGTGTCGTGTTAGGGAGAAAGAGTTCTGAGTGAAAACTGTAAAGAAGATAATATGTGAGGTAGGGATGGAGAGGCGGTTGCAGGAGTGGACAGGGTTTACAGGAAGTGGGAAGTGTATGCATGTCTCCCTGAGTGACCCATAAAGAATAGTACAGTATTTATTTGACGATGTGTATGATTTGTAGTACTGTAGAAGACACCTTGATGTTAGAACCTCTATCTGGCACTGTTATATGGATTGTACCACCAGACGTTATTGTCTCCCTTCGGGAATGTTAGTGCTCCTTCCTTTGTCTTTTCTGTCCTCCAGGGAAGCTATAATGTTTGTTGTTGATTCACTGCCTTGGGGGAGTAAGCCTTTAAGGGTACACTTCGATTACTGGGAAGCATAGTGATGGCAGCTGCATTAAATTGGGCGTGCTCCCATCAGCATCTGCATGTGTCATGATTTAACATACATTTTTGGATACAAGCCATGCTAACACTAAGGCATACTTATTTGAATACAATTTTCCACACATTTTGATATGGCCTGGCTTTGAGCTGGTTTTACATACAACAATATTTTGATGCACCAAAAAAAGATTAAATCCAATTTCCAAGCAACAATTCTTGGTGACCGCAGGTCTTTCTACAAATAAATACTACTTTTTATTTATTGTGATAGATCTGTGCCAATTGATTTACGGTTAGACTTAAAATTGTTTTGGTAACTAATTTGCCCGTGGGTAATGGGTGCATTTCAATTTAAAGGTAGCTGGAAGCAAGAGGGGGAAATCACATCTTTCTCTGGTAAAGAATCAGAGTAGTTCACTATGGTTCAGCAGGATAAAAAAAAGTGCTGGAGTGAACCTCTACTAATTCCATGTCATTCACCAGACAAGAGTTCTCTGATAAAAATCTGAAACTATCTTTTAGTGGAACGTATTCATTTTTTTTACACCATTCACTCATTTTCCATGCCATTGCTCAAGGATGCAATGTTTCTAAGAATAGAGATATTCCAGCATTTCATCTAATAAGTAATATTCTGCTGCAGACATGGAGGGTTATAAGTTTACACTTCATTTAAGATTGGACTGACAGTCCTCTTCTGGTTAACAATGAACTTTATTGAATCATAGGCGAGCACAAGGTCTAAATGTTGTAAATGGGTACATCTTTAGATGAATTAAGAGCTAATAGATTCTGAGATCAACCAGAGGGCAATTGTTTCTCTATAATTGTCAGATTGTAAATCTCTTTCAACTGCATCTTGTTCCATATGTGCAAAATGTTTTCCTTCACATTTAAGAGTACAAGCGCTTTGCACAGCTGCATTTTACAGACCTCAATCTGAATTGGAGCAAAGCCAATTTGTTTCTTTTGCTTGGGTGGCCCATTGCTTGATTGAACGAAATATTAAATAGATGTTGAATATTAAATTTCTATTACTTGTATTTGATTCTGACTACTTCTAATACTGAAAATCATGTAGTGTTTGGAAAAATATGCCATTTGCATGGTGTCCTACTGGTCATTGTTACACAATGTCTTCCTTGAGGGACATCCCAGATTGAGTGCTTGGGCAAAAACCTGGCAAATGGAGTTTAAAGTGGGAAAGTATGAGATAATGCACTTCAGTATGAGGATTCATAATGAGGATTACTATCTAAATGGGCAGAGATTGCAAATGAAGTACAGAGGGGTCTAAGTGTTGCAGTACAGAATCGCAAGACGTTAGCAGGGAGGTCCACCTTCCCATCCCATGAGATCCACAAATCCTGTAAAGACCAGGTGAACTGAGACCACTAGCATTTTATGAACAAGAGTTTTAAAATTACAGAACCAAGGAGGAAATAAGATGAGATATCGCTTCCATGCTCGCTGCATTAGGCAATTGTCTTGCCATGGACCACTTCCATGGGCTTCTGTTGAAGCCTGACCATAGCACCTACCCGGGATTTTCACTCAAAAACCCGACAACATTGTTTTCATCCAAAAAATGATACAGTGCTAGAGTAGCTCAGTGGGTTAGGCTTCAGTCTGCAAAAGGAACCCGCCCTGAAATGTTACCTATCCATGTTCTCCAGGGATGCTGTCTGACCCGCTGAGTTACTCCAGCACCATGTGTTTTTTTTTGTAAACCAGCATCTGCAGATCCTTGTTTCTACTGTTATCATCCAGCTGTCTTCATGTGGAAACCACTGTTGGGACATTATAATTTAGATAATCAACTTTTGTTTTTACATTCAGGGGGAGCATGTGGATTATTGGCGGCAGCTGCTCCCGCACCCCACCCCCCCCACCCCTTCGATTCTTGCATTTAATTAAAATTGAGGCTTTAGAAACAGATGACTTTTATTTTTTTGAGATTTTACACTCTCCTTAGAAAAAAAGGAATAGTAATTGAATTCATTTTCTCCATAAAGTGCCATAATTCAATAATTAATAATGTTCAATACATTCCTGGTAATGTGCTTCACAGTATCTGTACCGCACTGGTTACAATACCTTTTTTCATTGTAAGGGAGCCGAGCTGTAAGACAGATTTAAAGAAAATAATTCTCTGCTCAAGGGTTAAAAAGAAGCAAGATTGTTCTGAAAGAAATCCTTGCCACTAATGGAAAGATCGAAAGCCCCTATATCACTTAGTACATGTCTACTTCTACTTTATACCTAAGGCATTCATTGTCTCAACTTTGGCTTGGTTCAATCAAACACAAGCCTAACATACAGCATCACTTGCGCATCAGGACATTGAAATATGGCTACAATTAGCTCAGATACAGTTCAATTATGATAAACAGTGCAGCACCCTTTAAGCTATGATTAAAAGGCCTCCCCTTTGATAGAGAGACCTAATTTCACATTATTATTGCTGGGGCTTGATTATAAAATACTCTCTGAATTTACAGTGAAGAGATGGATGTCGGGGCATCTTTATCATCTTCAGATCAGTGGTGATGCAAAGCTCTTCCCCCATACCATTCATTTTGATTTTTTTAGCGTGGCACCGCTATAGTCTGCCACACACAGCTGGGCAAAGTCACCCTTACGGTAACAGCATGATAGATTACTGCACCATAATGAAATGGAGACATCAAGCCTCCACACTAAAACATAATCCAACAGGATTGCACTGTCCTGAATGGACGAGAAGAATTGCTCCTCTTTCAGCTTCATCAAGAAAAGCATTACACACTGCAGTTGCAGCTCCTTAAAGCTGCACTGTGCCATCCTGATTATTGTTACACTAGACATTAAAAAACCTTTTTAAAGCAGATTCTTTATCTTCAATTTTTTAAATTATTAGAAATGCTTTTAACATCTAGCCAAGTTGGCTAAACATGTAAATATTGAAAACATGCAAAGCTTTTCAGTTTCAATGTTCGGTTTTAATTTCTCTTTAATTTTTCGCTATTCTCCTCTTATCACTGTTATTTAATTGTACTAAATGTTAACACTAAAGTTCTTATAATGAAAATCCATGCATAGTATTAATTCACTAAAAAAATGTTTCAGATGTGTCTCCAATGTGAGTTTTATATTAAATTGAGCAATCACTGATCTGAAGATGTTTCGGATGCATTGCACTTTAGTATTTTGATCTCCGAGCACACACTTGTTTTATCTAACAGAGAATATGGGAATCAACAAAAAAAAATCAACCCTAATAAGTAAACTCATATTTTAGTAAGCTGTACAAAACATATTCTAAGGCAAGCACCAAAAGCAGATGTCCATGATACCTCAATCTCTAAGGATTTTTTAAAGAGTTACAACGTGGAAATAGGTGCACCAAGTCCATGCTGACCAGCGATCATTAATGTATACTCGCACTATCCTACACACTAGGGACAATTTACAATTTTACAGAAGTCAATTAACCTACAACCCTGCATGGCTTTGGAGTTGCTTATGTTATAGTTGGCTGAAACCAGTGACAATTGTAATCAAGCTATCCTTTTTCTGGATATGGTATTCACTCTCCACCTTTCATCTCATTGATTGCTATGAAATGCACTTTAATTTTACAAACTGTTTCATTCAAAGGGAATGATTTTTATTCTCTAAATCATATTGAGCTGCAGAAGCATGTTTAAGTAAAAGTTTTTAAATCTAGTTGTCTTTCTTCCAAACTTGTAGCTTTGAGTTTACTTAGCACTTGGCATCCTTTAATCCATCAGAGTATTTATGAATGAACTATATTATGAATTAATCAAAACAAATTCACACAAAGCTACTAATTTTAGATTGAAAAAACATATTTAACAATACATTTTGACTTTATTTTACAAAATGTTTAAATAGTAACATCAAAATATGGAAAAATACATTAGCATTGTTTCATATCTGCCAAGATGACATTTCTTGGAATATGTCCAACACACAAGTCATGGACTGATGAGGGAATGAGCTGACAAAGGAGGTAGTTGAGACAGTTACAATAAGATTTAAAAAACACTTGGACAGAGACATGGATAGGAAAGGTCTAGAAGGATATGGACCAAATGCAGGCAAGTGGGACTAGCTTGGGTGGGGCATCTTGGATGAGTTGGGCTGAAGGGCCTGTTTCCATGCTATATAATTCTGTCACAAACATATGATTGAACATCTGCTGCTGCACAGAGTTATACAGCACATAAACGGATCCTTTGATTCGCCGCATCTATGCCAGCCCTCGTGTATGTTGACCAGCAGTTTGTGACTCAAACTAGAGATGCAAATGTTGCTAATTGTTTTCCCTTGATGGTATAGAAATTATAGTCTGCCAGTGTTAGTGTGTTACATTAGCAATGTGCAGCATCGACCAAGCTATTTTGAATGCAAGCCCACTCCTTCAGTAACTCCCAAGGACTCAGATATGACTGAACTGATGTGGCACATTTTTGCAATTCAAAATCTGTTGGCCCACTCAGCAAATTGAGGATAGGGGACAAGGGGGGAGAGAAAGACCCAGAGGTTGTGAGACTGATTGGGATCATGGGATGGTGTTCAGATATTGTCAAGCGGAGCAGGCCAAAAGCTCCATCAGGGACATTGTAGTTTTATTGCTCAGCTTGGTTTGTTGGGATTGGAGGGGGAAATAGCTGGATAAGATGGAAGATCATTGGACATTATAAGCATTTTAAGCAAGCATTTTAGTCAGCGCTTAGTTCAGTGCTGTGAAATTATGATGACTACTCTTGAAGGGTTGATTAATTTATCAGGCAGCACTCAGTCATTATCAGTCGTGTGGTGGCGCCATGCAGCTGTCTGTCCTTTCATTCTTTTTGTTATTTTAATTCTGTTTTAAAGTTGGATTTTGGAGGTCTTTTAGTCTTTTTTATGTGGGGGGGGAGGGGGAAAACTGTTTCTCTTAGTCACTTTCTGGTTGAGGATGCAACTATTCTCCGAGCCACATATTCGCCCCCTCCTCGCGGCCCACCACCTGGATTGGCCTTTCCTGCCGGACACCGGCCAGAGCCTCAGCTTCAGCAGCGGCGCAGCACTGGGTTCCATCACGGAGCGAGCGATGCCTTACCGGGGTCGCCGTGTTGGAGCTCCGGAGTGCTGGGACTGCCGACTTCAACACCATGGAGCTGTGGTCTGCGGAGCTTCCAGCCGCGGGCGGCGCTGACTTTCCAGCCACGGGCTGCGCTGACTTTAACATCACGGCGCCCTGGGATCTCTCGCCGAGGTCTCCAGTGTTGAATCTCCGCCCAGCTTGGCCTGTGGACTTCGGAAGCCGCGGTCTCCGGTTGCAAGTGGCCAATTCAGAGGCTCCGGGCCGCTGAGAGTGTTCTTCCGTTAGGGGGCGTGAAACATCGGGCCCGTAAACATCGGGCCCGTAGCGGCGACTTCGGAGGCCTCAATAGGCCCCGACCACGGATGAACAGAGGACTGAACTTTGGTGCCTTCCCTCACAGTGAAAAACGTTGATTCCGCTGTGGGGGGATGTTTTTTATGTTTTATGTTAAATTATAAAGTGTTGTGTTTACCTTATCTTGTTTATCTTATTTGTGTAATTCAAATTTCACTGCACCAATTGGTGTATATGACAATAAATGTCCTTTGTCCTTGTTCGTTGTCAAAACAGTGTTTAGGCTGTGATAATCTTTAGTGGATGTCTGATACTGAAAACTCAAATCAACACACATGACTTACACTAAAGGGGGGATGGGGACGACGACCAGCTGTATTTTTGGAATGATGTGAATTGCCCCACGACTAGCCGTTATTGTAAGTCCCGCTGGTAATTGCATGGTCCTGAAATAAATAGCACTGCCTGATGTAATTTGCAGGGTTGGTCTTTTTTCCGTTGATACTACACCCAATGCCCCTGTTGCTTCCCATCTTAAAGATGACATGAAGGCAAATGTCAGCTGTTGCTCATTGGCAAACTGCAAACACATTTATTTTCCAACTAACCTGCAAGCCAACCGTACAATTGACCTCTGAACTTCATGACAATCCTTAGAGCCGCTCTGATTTACTGGAAGCAGCAGTTTAAACAATGAAACTATTTTTCTTACACATCTTTATTGAAACAATATTTTTTTCTCTATCAGCACAGAATCAGTCAACATTTTCCAATATTAGCCATTCAGTTAAATACACCATTATAATACTAACCTGAAATTTGTTTTTAGCACTTGGAAATAGGGTCAAAATGTGTTGTCCTTCACAATCTGTGAAGAATTGATAGATGTTTTAATTAAATATTTCATTTGTGTGAGGAAACATTAGTAAAAATTACCAAAATATCAAAAACTAATTTTTAAAGAAAACATTTCAATAATTTATTTGGGATTTCTTCATTTATTGAGAGGTAGGAAGAACTGGTTTTGAAGGTGAGAATAGTTAAAATTAATCTAACACATTTATCCGCAGATAAAAGAACTGTCATGTTCATAAATCAGCAAAGACAATCCAAAGTTAAGAGTCATTTTGTTTTGGCATTGGTTTATACCAATGTATTGGTTTATTATTTTCACATACTGAGGTACAGCGTGCAAACCTATTTTTATGCTCCGAGGTAACAATTATTTTGAATTATTCAAGCTCAAAAGGGTCATACAAATCTCCAGAAATCATCAGACATTTAAAAAAAAATAAAGATTTGCCTCTCTCTAATGTGGAAAGCATTTAAATAGTTCTGCCTTTAATGGTTGCTAATTTGTGAGCAAGACCTTTTTTTTAATATCCTTCAGATTTAACTTTCCACTTCTCTCGAAATTATTAATCATCTTTCACCAGGAGAATTCTATTCTTTAAAATGGGATGAAGTACAACTTTGGTACAGGCAATGAACCAGACAGTAAGGGTAGAGAATAGCTCCAAAAAGATCCACTGATTCAATAGTGGATCAGATGAACCGCAGCAAAGGCAATAATGCAGTGGAGATGGATGGGTAGGCACAGTAAAATTAAAATAAATGTAGGCTGGTGAGTCACTTTTTTCAGCTCTGCCAAAGCTTGCAAGAAACCAGCCACATGCTCATTAGCAAGTGGGTTTTTACTTGCACTTTTCTAGCCTACACTTCCCAGTAAAGGAAGAAATTACCTAAGGGTCTCTACTCCTTCTTAGCTGCTGCTCTTGATTATTGAACAGTTTGCAGATGGAAGAGATGAATGTTGTTTTTGTGTATATCACTGAAGAGTTGAGACAATATATCTGTCGATACGTCCAGTAACTAACTAACTCGTGCCAACCTCAAACTCTGGATGCAGCACATCATTAATTCAACATAGCACCACGTAACTACTTGATAATAATCTAAAAAAAGGGGAAGCATTACCATCAACACTACAGGGAAATCAAATACTTTACGATGAGCTAAAATAAATATTAAATTGCTATTCGTGCATATTTTGTGATATATTACTTCTACCACTTTAGGTTGTAATTTACCATCTATAAAATAATTCCTGACATTTTCATAATTAAATCCCATGACTTTTTACCAGAGGCTCAGGTAAACTGTATCATTCAATGTTGGTTTTTAAGGCATTAAAGATGTCTTAAAACTTTGATTGGGGACATTTTTTCTCCAAGTACTGAGTGTAAATTTAAGAGGTTTTCAGGATAGCATAGAGGATTTTATGAAAACAAACAAAATTGAACCATCAATAGATTAAATGCTTTGCTATGGGGCAAACTAGCATGCTAGAGAGAGGGTTGAACGAGGGTTGGAGTGCAAAACAGAATTGTGATTGAATGGGTTGAGAGAAGCAGATGCTGACGGAATTCAAAGATGAAATGATTCAGAAAAATTATATGTAATTGGTTTATAGTTATTGACCAAACTTAAGTTTTGGGTGCACAGGTTTTGATTGCAAAATGCAGGCATCTTTCACCTAGAAGAATTAGGCGATATATATATTCCATTGTTTTAATTCAAAGCCAATAATTGGTTCATTTTAATATCAATACTACTTGTAGGCAACTTGCCATTGGAGCAGTTGATATTTCCACAGTACCAATTGCTGTGGATGATTGAAAGGAGGAGACCTTAGGATTTGAGGGAGTAAGAACAGCAATACTGCAGCTCCCCACTCCTCAACCATCATTTTTACACAAAAAAATCAACTTGCAGTGTTCCCTTTATAAAATGCTGGTTAGGGTACACTACATCAGTTACAACTGAGCAGTAAGTGGAAAGTACATAAACAACATTAGAAATTAAGAAGAGGTGTACTCTACAGAGAAGGTTTTCTCTTCTTTTCTTGCCAGTTCCCCATAACATGCAATTTTCAGAATTTTCAAAAATGTATCCATTTCCTCTTCAAATCACAATTTTCTCAATTGCAATTAAATAATGTAAAAACCATGAAACTAAATAGGGCTTTCAAAAGGAACTCGGGCTTTTAGAAGAGAGTAATTAGGATGAGAAAATGGCTACCTGAAGGAATAGTTGAGGAAAATTGTATTAGTGATTTTAAAGGAGAAGAACACCAAGCAAATAGGAGGAAAGTGGGTTATGCTGATACAGTTGACTAGGGGAAGATGGCGAGTGGGGCAAATGGTTTTCGGGTAAAATGTTTGACCATCAAGTTCAAATCTCATTCGGTGATGATTTCTGTCCTATGTTAGTTATACTGCTGAAGGTCACCATGCAGTCCTGTCCATGAGGAGCAATTCCTTTAATCGTATTTTCTTGTACCCCTGTTATCTCCCACACAATCAACTTCCCTTTGATTCTTTTTGCCATTCACCTACACTATATAACCATATAACAATTACAGCACGGAAACAGGCCCTCTCGGCCCTTCCAGTCCATGCCGACCATTTGTTTTCCCCTAGTCCCATCTACCTGCACTCAGACCATACCCCTCCATTCCCTTCACGTCCAAATACCTATCCACTTTACTCTTAAATGTTAAAATCGATCCTGCCTCCACCACTTCTGCGGGAAGCTGATTCCACACAGCCACCACCCTCTGAGTAAAGAAGTTCCCCCTCACGTTACCCCGAAACCTCTGTCCCTTAATTCTCATGTCATGCCCTCTTGTTTGAATTTTCCCTACCCTCAATGGGAAAAACGTATCCACCTCAACTCTGTCTATCCCTTTCATCATTTTAAAGACCTCAATCAAGTCCCCCCTTAACCTTCTGCGCTCCAAAGAATAAAGATCTAACTTGTTCAACCTTTCTCTGTAACATAGTTGCTGGAACCCTGGCAACATTCTAGTAAATCTCCTCTGTACTCTCTCTATTTTGTTGACATCCTTCCTATAACTAGGCGACCAAAATTGTACACCATACTCCAGAATTGGTCTTACCAATGCCTTGTACAATTTTAACATTACTTCCCTACTCCTATATTCAATGCTCTGATTTATAAAGGCCAGCACACCAAAGGCTTTCTTTACCACCCTATCTACATGCGATTCCACCTTCAGGGAACTATGCACAGTTATCCCTAGATCCCTCTGTTCCACAGCATTCCTCAATTCCCTACCATTTACCATGTACGTCCTATTTTGATTTGTCCTGCCAAGATGTAGAACTTCACACTTATCAGCATTAAACTCCATCTGCCATCTTTCAGCCCACTTTTCCAAATGGCCCAAATCTCTCTGTAGACTTTGAAAATCTACTTCATTATCCACAACACCACCTATCTTAGTATCATCTGCATACTTGCTTATCCAATTTTCCACCCCATCATCCAGATCATTGATGTACATGACAAACAACAGTGGACCCAACACAGATCCCTGAGGCACCCCACTGGTCACTGGCTTCCAACCTGACAAACAGCCATCCACCATTACTCTCTGACATCTCCCATTCAGCCACTGTTGAACCCATCTTGCTACTCCGCCATTAACACCCAAAGATTGAACCTTCTTAACCAACCTTCCATGGGGAACCTTGTCAAAGGCCTTACTGAAATCCATATAGACAACATCCACTGCTTTACCCTCATCAATTTCCCTAGTTACCGCTTCAAAAAATTCAAGAAGGTTTGTCAAACATGACCTTCCAGGCACAAATCCATGTTGACTGTTCCTGATCAGACCCTGTTTATCCAGATGCTTATATATATTATCTCTAAGTATCCTTTCCATTAATTTGCCCACCACTGACGTCAAACTAATAGGTCTATAATTGCTAGGTTTATTCTTTGAACCCTTTTTAAACAATGGAACAACATGCGCAGTACGCCAATCCTCCGGCACTATTCCCGTTTCTAATGACATTTGAAATATTTCTGTCATAGCTCCTGCTATTTCTACACTAACTTCCCTCAATGTCCTAGGGAATATCCTGTCAGGACCTGGAGACTTATCCACTTTTATATTTTTCAAAAGTGTCAGTACTTCCTCCTCTTTGAATCTCATAGTTTCCATAGCTACTCTACTTTTTCCCCTTAACTCACCGAGCTCAATATCCTTCTCCTTGGTGAATACCGAAGAATACACTGCGGAATAATTTACAGTAGCCAATTAAACCAACCAACTTATCTTTGGCATACAAAAGGAATGCCGAGCATCTGAGGTTAGGTTCAAACCCCGGTAGCTGGGGGTAGAGGCTGCAGCATTAACTAAACCACCATAGATAATGAAGGATAGGTTTCTCTTATGTAATTTTCAACCGCTGGATGAGGCTTTATGATAGAAAACCGGACTGGTGGCAATTGTAAATCACCAGAAGCATGTTTTTTTTTTAAATACCCCACTAAGATTAAAATTAGTCTGTAAGCTAACATGCTTGGACAGCAGCTAATAGAAATATTTTCATTGGATAAGTTACAAAAGATGAATGCTCTTTTCCACCATTTCATCTAACCGTACATAATGTTTCAGCTGTCCATCTAGTCAACTATAACTTTAATTTAACCATAAAATAAATAATAAAAACACTAATTAATCTTAATGTAGATGGCTCTTCCCCACACCATAGCACACAATATACAAATTGATCGAAGCATATAAACAAAAGAGAAAGTTTACCAGGCATACTTGGCCAGCTTCTTACCTGACAATAATGGATGACTATAACATGCGCAGTGACAAAGCCTCATCAACTAATTGAGTTTGGCAGACTCTCACTCCAATGAACCGTGCCATCCTCAAAAGCAGCTTG
This sequence comes from Okamejei kenojei, assembly GCA_035221665.1. Taxonomy (NCBI): domain Eukaryota; kingdom Metazoa; phylum Chordata; class Chondrichthyes; order Rajiformes; family Rajidae; genus Okamejei; species Okamejei kenojei. The sequence continues at coordinate 53,519,345 of CM069140.1, read as the reverse complement.
CAGGTGGTCATATATCTGGCATTCAACCATGCCGAGATGCCAGGCACTCCACCAAAAACTTATTTTTCAACGACCGACACTTGAATTTCCTTAAAATGTAGAAACAAGGAAGCGCAGATACAAGTTCACAAAAAAAGGAACAATGTGCTGGAGTAACTCTAGTAGATGACATTTCGGGTTGGAACCCTTCTTGAATTTCCTTTATTGTTAAGGAATATAGCAATAAAAATGTCCTCGCTGTGTATCTAGCATTGCACATTTTATGAACACAGCAAAATGTTTTATAACCTGTGTTATGAATCTTAATACATGCAACGCTACTCTATAGTATTAAACCTAATAACTTATTTTGATCGTATCCTGAAGCTTTGTGCAATCAAATCCATTTTAATGAGGGTTGAATACAGTTTTGTTTCAGCAAATTTTCAATGGCAGATTAATGATATTTTGTTAATATCATTAATCTGTCCAATTTTTCATGGATAGTTGACAGTGCTGTTTTCTTTGTCCCGAATGTGCAAAATATATATTTGTGTGTTCTTTGCTACGAGTGCCTTATATTTAAAGGCCTGCGAGGTGCTACTGCACAATTAATTCTGCAAACTAAAACAAGGACTACTTGATGGTGGCACTGATCAAATAATATTAACAAACACATCCTTTACAGACAATAAAAATATCTGATATCTTTAGCGTAGATTAGGCAGAGGTAGAGTTCTGAACCATCATAAAACGGTCCTTCCACAAGCTAGGGTACTGTCCGATTCGCTTCGATCTCATTGTGGACTTTGGACTCTGGAATTGGTGTGCTACACTGCTGGGAACTATATTCTGCACTCTGTATCTTTTCCTTTGCTGTACCTATAGTGCTTGAGTTTTGCTTTCTTGTATCAATGTATAGTTTTATCTGATTTGATTAGATTTCATGTAAAACAAAGCTTTTCAGTACCTTGTTACACATGACTATAATAAATCTAAACCTAAAGACTTAAATGTACTAAAGAAACCTCCTCTAACCTAATTTACTGTTCCGGTTGTGAGAGTTAGATATAGCTCCTGGGGATGACGGAATGAAGGGATATGGGGAGAAAGCAGGAACGGGTTTTGGATGATCAGCCATGATCATATTGAATGGCGGTGCTGGCTCGAAGGGCCGAATGGCCTACCCCTGCACCTATTGTCTATGTTTCCCCATACATCGACAACTCAGCAATCATTTTGCCAAACACTTGCACTCAGTCTGCCAGTGCCTTCTGGATCTTTAGATTGCTGACCATTTAATTTCTCCTCCCCATGCCCATGTTGACATTTCTGTCCTGCAAACTGGAGGAACAGCACCTCGTATTCCACTTGGGTAGCTTGCAACCTAATAGTATGAACATGAATTCTCCAATTTTAGGTGACTAACCTACAGCGCCCCTACTCCCTCATTTTCCTCCTCCTCTCTTGTCTGTACCTCATCTGAATGCTCACCCAATCTTCCCCTCCTTGTTCATCTATTTTGCTGGCTTCACAATTCATACGTCTTCTTCCTAATCTCACACCTTATTTGTCTTTGTATCACTTGCCTTTGTCCCACTATCTGCCTATCAAATCACATCTCACTTGCATCCACCTATTTTGTCAGGTTTTGTCCTACTCCTTCTCTCTTCAATTTTTCTTCCCTCCATTCAGTCCTTTCCATTTGAGATGTAGTTTGGGTTTGGAAAGTCTCCATCTGATAAACCTAAAATCAAATAGAAGGAGGATAGTGGGAGGCAAGGTTCACTTTACTTGTTGCATATTGAATGAACATTATCAGATCTTTTCTTTTTCGCCTTTCCCTGGTGTGCATCATCCCTTAGGTGAATAGATTCTGCTGAAATGCATTGCAAAAACATGAAAAACCAAATTCCATTCCATTCCATTTCCCCCACATCCTCCATCTACACCCAAGCCCCAGACAGAGTCAGAGAACCTGCTCCTTCCCACAGTCTCACTTGGTCCAAGGGCTTCCATCCTTCAGCAGGACCTGCCTCACTTCCAACAGAGCTCACCTGCCAGTAGTTTCTTTGTTCTAGGCGGGTGGTGGTCCAGTGGTCACTCGCTCAGGTATAAATCAATGCCTCTGGTCAAGCCACTCTAAAAAGCTGGAGCAAAGTTTTGACAATTATGGAATTAATTTTGATCAGATGATTTGCTCAGGAGTTCATTACATTGCTTACTTGTTCTCCTGTATGTTGTAGTTTGACACCATCAATTTTGTTTTTTTTCCTCAGATGACTGCAAGAATATTGCCAGCATATTGACGGAACTAGCACGAAGGGGGTTCACTTTCAAACAAACTGGATCCACATATTAAAAAACAACAGCTCGTTGCTTTGGAAAAGGCCATGAAGATATCTGGGAAAAGTTGTTCAATCGCATGTGGCATGTAATCTATTGTCAAAAACTAAGCTAGTTTCATTATACCAGAATGGTCGAGTTTAATTATATTAATATCATACTAGATATATATTGCCTAATAAGGTGTATAGTTCTGTCACTAAGTAGTATAACATACCTTCCTTTTTATTTGAAAACTTAATCCTATCCTTTACCTCACAAAGAAAATATTATTTTTACAAATTATTAATAAGGAGAAATGATTTTGATTAAACTCCTCACCTGTTTTTTCCTGTAGAATTGTGATATACAGTGCCCCACATAATGCGACAAAGACCCATCATTTATTTATTTGCCTCTGCACTCCACAATTAGAGATTTGTAACAGAAAGAAAAAATCACATGTGGTTAAAGTACACATTGTCAGATTTTAATAAAGGCCATTTTTATACATTTTGGTTTCACCAATCAGATATTACAGCAGTGTTTATACATAGTTCCTCCCGTTTCAGGGCATCATAATGTTTCGATTATAGCAATGTCATGTAAATGAAAGTAGCCATGTTTAGTATTTTGTTGCATGTCCGTTGCATGCAATGACTGCTTGAAGTCTGCGATTCATGGACATCACCAGTTGCTGGGTGTCTTCTCTGGTGATGCTTTGCCAGGCCTGTATTGCAGCCATCTTTAGCTTATGCTTGTTTTGGGGGCTAGTCCCCTCAGTTTTCTCTTCAGCATATAAAAGGCACGCTCAATTGAGTTCAGATCAGCTGATTGACTTGGCCTCTCAAGAAATGACCATTTTTTAGCTTTGATAAACCCAATATGTTTGGGATCATCATCTTGCTGTAGAATGAACCGCCGGCCAATGAGTTTTGATGTATTTGTTTGAACTTGAGCAGATAGGATGTGTCTATACACTTCAGAACTTATTATGCTACTACCATCAGCAATTGTATCATCAATGACGATAAGTGAGCCAGTACCTTCAGCAGCCATACATGCCCAGGCCATAACACCCCTACCATCGTGTTTCATAGATGAGGTGATATGCTTTGGATCTTGGGCAGTTCCTTCTCTCCTCCATACTTTGCACTTGACATCACTATGATATAAGTTATTCTTTGTCTCATCTGTCCACAAGACCTTTTTCTAGAACTGTGGTTGCTCTTTTAAGTACTTCTTGGCGAACATTTTATCTGGCAATCCTATTTTTGCAGCTAACCAGTGGTTTGCAACTTGCAGTGTAGCCTCTGTATTTCTGTTCATTAATTCTTCTGCAGATAGTGGTCATTGACAAATGCACACCTGACTCCTGAAGAGTGTTTCTGATCTGTCAGACAGGAGTTTGGGTTTTTTTCTTTATTATAGAGAGAATTCTTCTGTCATCAGCTGTGGAGGTCTTCCTTGGCCTGCCAGTCCCTTTGCGACTGGTAAGCTCACCAGTGCTCTCTTTCATCTTTTGATGTTCCAAACAGTTGATTTCAGTAAGCCTAAGGTTTGGCAGATGTCTCTAACAATTTTATTCTCGTTTCTCAGTCTCATAATGGCTTCTTTGACTTTCATTGGCATAACTTTGGTCCTCATGTTGATAAACAGCAATAAACATTTCCAAAGGTGATGGAAAGACTGGAGGAAAGACTAGGTGCTGAGAGCTTTCTTATACCTGCATTAAGGAGGCAATTAAACACACCAGAGCAATTACAAACACCTGTGAAGCCATGTGTCCCAAACATTATAGTGCCCTGAAATGGGGGGGGGGGAACTATGTATAAACACAGCTGTAATTTCTACATAGTGAAACCAAAATGTACGAAAATACCCCTTCATAAAATCTGACAATGTGCACTTTAACCACATGATTTTTTTTCTATTACAAATCTCAAATTGTGGAATACAGAGGCAAATAAATAAATGATGGGTCCTTGTTCCAAACATTATGGAGGGCACTGAATAGATTGTCTCAAAGTACCCAACATTAGGTACTTGAGGAGCTTTGTCCTACCTTTTACAGATGTATCCAAATCTCCTGGAACCTTTCTGGAAGTGGCAGGGGTTAAACCGTATCTGCCGTTTTGTTCTAAATGAACTTATTCCGAGAATGATGCTGGACAGAGGCCCAATTTCCTTTGTAGTCACATTTATTTTTGCAGTCTCTGTGCAATGTGAAAATACTCCACATCCATCATTTGGAATTACACAATTCTACCCTACAATTGCGTTTTCCTTTGCATCATCTAAGAGTTCACTTTGAAACACTTTCTTTTTAAAGCAGCGTTAGCTGTTCTTACTTTTTTCCAGAAAGTTCTATTTTGTTTTGTTACATAAATAATTTTCAAATTATGAGAGAAAAAAAAAATCTTCAATGCAGGTGAAAGTTGAGGGACCTGCAATAATGGTGTGTTTCTTAAATTAAGGTAGCTGAAGTGTTTGAAAATTGATGAGGAAAATACATTTCATGTGACACTTTTGGAATTATGGGGAAGAAAAAGATGACATAAGGTCAGCAAGTAGTTGATGCAGTGTTTATATTTCTCTCTCCTGATTGATGGTTATCAATAAGGGAATAACAATCTTGGTTCATTCTTAATCTTCAATCAAATGCAATTAGTTTATGCCCAACTCTTATTGAATTTAATTAACCCATGTAATTATTCTATCACTACAACATCATGTGATGGAAACTACATGTTGACTGAATCTTAATATGCAAAATTATTTTGTAATAAAAACTTCTGAAATGCAGATATTTCTTTATATATTTTCTATACTGTTAGTTATTGAATAAGTTAGTGAGGGTATTATTTTATTTTATGATCAGTTAGTCAAGTTTGTATTGAAAGAATTTATGCAAATGCAATGAAAGAATCTGATTCAAGAAATCCAACTCTGACCTATCAAATGATCTAAATAAGATATTTCAATATCTCTTGCATAAGAATATTCTGCAATCCAAAAAAAAAAAAACACCCACTCATTCCCAGTAAACTATTACTACCTGGAAAATATATATTAACATATTGTTAATGTTAATTAGTTTAGAGATTCAGCGCAGAAACACCACAGAGTCCCATACACTGACACTATCCTACAAACTAGGGACAATTTACAATTATACCAAGTCAATTAGCCTACAAACCTGTGAGTCTTTGGAGTGTGGGAGGATACCAGAGAAAACCCACGCAAGTCAGGGGGAGAATGCACAAGCTCCCTACAGACAACGTCCGTAATTAGGATCGAACCCGGGTCTCCAGTGCTCTAGCAACTCTACTGCTGCGCCACCATGCTGCCCTTTTAATTCTAAATGTAAATCAAAATGGACCGTGATTCCCACATTACAGACACAAACAACACTCATCATTTCCATGCACCAGAGACATTTCTTTGGAACTGTAATTTTTGGATTGTTGTCCAACTTGAACATAGTTAATAGAAGTTTGACAACAGAGCAGTTGCTTCATTGTTCTGATGGAATCACCTCCGCTTGATTTGAGAAAGATCAAAGTCAAGTCGAAGTCAAGAGTTTATTGTCATGTGTCCCTGACAGGACAATGGAATTCTTTCTTTGCTTAGCACACAAAAAGCTGGAGAAACTCAGCGGGTGCAGCAGCATCTAAGGAGCGAAGGAGATAGGCGACGTTTCGGGTCGAGACCCTTCTTCAAACTGGTCAGGATCAGGGAAACGAGAGATATAGACGGTGATGTGGAGAGATAAGGAACAATGAGTGAAAGATATGCAAAAAAAGTATCGGTGATAAAGGGAACAAGCCATTGTAAGCTGTTTGTGGTGTGACAATGAGAAGCTGGTGCGACTGGGGTGGGGGAGGGAGATAGAGATAGAGGGAATGCCAGGGCCCGAGGGCTGAGGGAGAGGTGGGAAGGGGAGGAGACAGCAAGGGTTAACAGAATTGAGAAAATTCAATATTCAAGCCCAAAGGATGCAGACTCCCCAAGCGGAATATGAGGTGCTGTTCCTCCAGCTTGCGGTGTTGCTCACTCTGGCCGTGGAGGAGGCCCAGGACCGAGAGGTCGGATGTGGAATGGGAGGGGGACTTGAAGTGCTGAGCCACCGGGAGGTCGGGTTGGTTATTGCGGACCAAGCGGAGGTGTTCGGCGAAGCGATCGCCAAGCCTCCGCTTGGTCTCACCGATATAGATCATCTGGCATCTGGAGCAACGGATGCAGTAGATGAGGTTGGAGGAGGTGCAGGTGAACCTCTGTCGGACCTGGAAGGACTGCTTGGGTCCCTGAAAGGAGTGGAGGGGGGAGGTGAAGGGACAAGTGTTGCATTTCTTGCGGTCTCCTCCCCTTCCCACCTCTCCCTCAGCCCTCGGGCCCTGGCATTCCCTCTATCTCTATCTCCCTCCCCCACCCCAGTCGCACCAGCTTCTCATTTTCACACCACAAACAGCTTACAATGGCTTGTTCCCTTTATCACCGATACTTTTTTGCATATCTTTCACTCATTGTTCCTTATCTCTCCACATCACCGTCTATATCTCTCGTTTCCCTGATCCCTGACCAGTTTGAAGAAGGGTCTCGACCCGAAACGTCGCCTATCTCCTTCGCTCCTTAGATGCTGCTGCACCCGCTGAGTTTCTCCAGCTTTTTGTGTACCCTCGATTCTCCAGCATCTGCAGTTCCTTCTTTAAAAAAAAGGAATTCTTTCTTTGCTTAGCACAACAGAACATAGTAGGCATTGACTACAAAACAGATCAGTGTGTCTATATACCATTATATACGTAAATACACATATAAATAAATAAATTGATAAAGTGCAAATAACAGATAAAGGGGTATTAATGTTCAGAGTTTTGTCCGAGCCAAGTTTAATAGCCTGATGGCTGTGGGGAAGTAGCTATTCCTGAACCTGGTCGTTGCAGTCCTCAGGCTCCTGTACCTTCTACCTGAAGGTAGCAGGGAGATAAGTGTGTGGCCAGGATGGTGTGGGTCCTTGATGATGCTGCCAGCCTTTTTGAGGCAGCGACTGTGATAGATCCCCTCGATGGAAGGGAGGTCAGAGCTGATGATGGACTGGGCAGTGTTTACTACTTTTTGTAGTTTTTTCCTCTCCAGGGCGCTCAAGTTGCCGAACCAAGCCACGATGCAACCAGTCAGCAAGCTCTCTACTGTGCACCTGTAGAAGTTAGAGAGAGTCCTCCTTGACAGACCGACTTTCCGTAATCTTCTCAGGAAGTAGAGGCACTGATGAACTTTCTTAATAATTGCATCTGTGTTCTCGGACCAGGAAAGATCTTAAGAGATGTGCATGCCCAGGAATTTGAAACTCTTGACCCTTTCAACCACCGACCCGTTGATATAAACAGGACTGTGGGTCCCCATCCTACTCCTTCCAAAGTCCACAATCAGTTCCTTGGCTTTGCTGGTGTTGAGGGCCAGGTTATTGTGCTGGCACCATATGGACAGTCGCTCGATCTCTCTTCTATACTCTTACTCATCCCCATCAGTGATACGTCCCACAACAGTGATGTCGTCAGCGAACTGGATGATGGAGTTCACACTATGACCGGCTACGCAGTCATGAGTATAAAGTGAGTACAGCAGGGGGCTGAGCACGCAGCCTTGAGGTGCTCCCATGGGGATTCCTACCTACCTAAAGGATAAAACTAATCGCAGTGAAACAACAGCTGAAAGATATTATTTTCCCTGAAATGTCACAAAGGAACTTGTTTTGTTTATCTTTGTTCCATCATATGGTTGGATTGCACAATTTACCTCAACAGTATTACACGAGAATTTAGCCCGCAAACAGGTTGCTACTCTTAAATGAATGTTCTTTCAAAGTTGTGCTTTATATCCAAGTGAGAAAATTGTCCATTTTATAAATCTCAGAATATAATATGGATTTTATGGAGTTATTTGTATATTAAGTGCAGGCAATGACATTAACTAACAGTTGATATCGATACCTGACACATATTTGTAATGTTTTTGTTATTCAGGTCTAGATTGGAACATATAAAGTAAATGATCAAAAAATTCATAGATCATTAGGAAACTCAATAAAACAATTAACCGTCTCATTGTCAAGTGAAATGTTGGAACACGTTCACTACAAAATTGTTTACTTCATTCTTTAATCAACTTATGATGGAACGCACAATTTACTCTATCAATACATTTTACATTATTAATGTTAATGCTTTCACCACTTTTTGAATGATGCCTTTCATTTAAAAGTTGAAGTACCGTCACCGGTTGGTTTCCATTAGCCCCAAATATCTACCAAACTTGGTTATCAAAATAATTCTATTTTTATAATATAATATCTCTATAACAGAAATTCATCAAGACTGTTATCTAAAATTTAGCATTTTAGTGATTTATCAAAGTGCCATTAAATTCTGGGATAGAAATTAACTGTAAAAAGTTAAGGTTAAGCCTATTTATTGATGTAGCTGCCCATAGATTTTTGATAGCAAGTCACACAATAGAGAGAGCAGACATACACCAATGAGCGAGGTGGCTGTTTTACTATAGCAAGACCTTAAAAGCAATTTGTTTTTTCAAAGTGGAGAGTTAACAGCTATTCAAATTTATGTTATCATGGTCATATATTTAAAGAGTTGTTAACTTTTGCATTGACATTTCACTTGATTTTCAATGTGAAAAAGAATTCTGAAATTCTCCAGAAAGATTTTTGCCTAAAAATGCAATTGCATTTTGATTTTCTCAATGGTAAAGTCATAGATTCATACAGAAATAAAGTACTGAAAGAGACCATTCGGCCCATTGAGTCCTTGCTGACCATCATTTGAGCCTCTGTACTGCTGTCCTCTCTCTTTTTGATGCCAGTGCAGCCTATACACCAGCACTGCTTATCACCTTTTTGAAAAACCGCTGGGACCACACATACAAAGTACAACACCAGCCATATTTCCATCCCAGCCAGTCACATGAAAATCACAAAAACAGTAGATGCTGGAAATCTGAAATAAGAACAGAAAATACTGGAAACGTTCAGCAGGACAGGTAGTATTTGTGTAAAGAAAAACAAAAGTTAATGTTGCAGGTCAGAGTCCCTTTGGCAGATCCCAGCCACATGATGTGCTGTCCTGATCTTTCCCATGCCTTCTCCACTCAACTTCAGGCCTACAGCCAAATTCCTGGGCCCAGAGGATGTCTTGATGCACAGACACATGCCACTCAATAATCTTCAAATTATTAGGCATTTTCACTGTCAACATCAATGTTAAAGTTGGTGTATATCCCATCTAACCACAAAAGCTATAACAGAATTAAAAATAAAAATAAAAACAGAACAAGGCAGACAGCATCAACAAGGTGAGAAATTTCACTTTTTAATGACCGGTCATTACCCTTTTCTTACCAGATTTTGATTGCTGTTTATATTTCACAACTCAACTGCTCTAATATCATGTCTCCTCAATCTAACTCCTTCAGCATTTGCTCAATTAGCATATACAATAATTTGTGGATTTTGCTTAAAAAAAAGACAAAATTACAGCTGCAGGTAACTGCATTCAAAGATTTAAAGATCTCTTGCTTTATATTGCATTTAGTGGCCATTCATTAGATTTTTGTATCATTTTACAATTGGGGAATTCAGTTTAGTTCAGAGTACAGCATGTAAACAGGCCCTTCGGCCCATCAAGCCCACAAGTTCTATGCCCTACACACTAGGGACATTGTACAGAAGCCAATTAGCCTATAAACCTGCACGTCTTTGGAATGTGGGAGAAAAGCGGCACACCTGAAGAAAACCCATAGGGTCACAGAGAGAACATGCAAACTCATATAGCCATAAGTCAGGATCGAACCCGGGCCAATAGCGCTGTTAGGCATCAACTCTATTGCTGTGCCATTGTTCTATTCGATCACTCCATAAGCTTCTCAGCTTTTAAAGAAAAAGACATAATTCATAAAATGTTAAGAATTACTTTCCCACTCAAAGTGCATAAATCATTTCAGGTCAGGGCTCACAGAAATTACTTGAAGAGACTTGCATTTAGACTCATTGAAGCAATTGTTCATTCCTTTCATCATAATTACTCAGGTCAAGCAGGATCTGTGAAAGAGAAACATACTTTATTTACTGCTTTGGTAGTAGCAATCAAAGGCTGCTCTTTATTCCATTCAAAATAAAATGTTATCTGTTGTTAGGATACAACGATTTCAAGCTTCCATCATTGCCCATCCCTAATTGGCATGAATGTTTATGCATTTTATTACTGTCATCGCACCTTACCCAACTGTGCAATAAATGATATTGAGTAAACTTTGCAGTATATTCATAAAGCTCATTAACGACCTAATTGTTTGTAAATTGTTTATTCAGAGCTACACTTGCTTGGTATGTGTGGGCAAACTGGGAGCATGGAAATATTAAAATATCTTCTGAAATAGAAAACGTAACACCAGTGTCCATGATTATTGGAGGTAATTGAACTAGTAGGCAATTGGAAAATGCTGATCGGCAACATTATTTGGCACCAAATCGTCGTTGCTGCATGTCCAAAATTGTCCAACAATATAGGCACCATTTACAATGTTTCAGCTGGTTTATGTGAGAGTTAAAAGCTGACTGCAGTGACTGCTGACCTGGCCAAAAGTATTCTTATTCAAATACAAGATGTTGATTCCAAGAAAGTTCAGTTCTGAACAAATTTACAAACATTAAGCAGCTAATGAGCTTTGTGAATATACTGCAAAGTTTACTTAGTATCATTTATGGCACACTTGGGTATGGTAAGGTGACAGGTAGGATGATAATAAAATCCATAAACAAGATTTTTTTCAGTGTAAAAATAGCACTGCATCATTTGTAATGGTTAATAATAGGGATACCCATGGGATAATAGGCACAATATATAGCTTCTCTGATATTCAGCACGCTGAAGCAGTTGTTAATTAGTTATCATTGCTTTTACTTAAAACCTTATTCATTTATTCTTAAAGTTGCATTATCATGAATTTAAGTTTACTGCTCCTGTAGAAACACATCTACACAACTTGCATGGTAAATGAGGGCTGCTTATCATAGTGTGCACTTCTAACAGACTGCTCCCAATTATTCTGCTCAGTTTTATTTTCTTCTGTTTGGGCTGAACAGAATATTGTAGGGGGAAAAAAAAAATCAACGTTTACGTCTTGGTCTTTGGTTCTTTTCATTTGGATCGACAATGTCATCCAGTACCATTCCGTTTTGTACTTTTTATTTTTCTTTATTCAGAAAGGCAGAGTGAAATGTTGAAACACCAGTCCAGCTTTTGTACTTTTGAAATTATGTCCTCTGGTACACATGTCATTGAAACGTATGACACTTTTTCTCCTCTGGGCTTTTTGAGAGCAAACAGCTGGTAATAAAAAATATTAGTTATTTTTCCAATTTGACTTCCACCGGTGTACATCAGAGAGTTGATAGCCACAATGAGATCAATTATCTGGGGAACTTCTATCACATTAAAGATAATTAAGTGGAAATGTATATTTTAGGGGATGCCTTAATTCTTGTGTAATTTGGTTTTGGTTAAAAAGTGTATCATTGTAGTTTTTTTTACTCTATAGCTCATTGGTTTTAAATTCATTCACAAATATTGGTATCACAGGCAAGTCTAGCTCTTTTTGTCTGGTCCTAACTGCCTATGAAGAGCATCATTTGCTCTTGAGGAGCTGTTTAAAAAGCAAACACATTGCCAAGGGGTTGGGGTCAAGTACAGACCAGATCAAGTAAGAACATCAGTGAACCTGATGAAATCCCCCAGTAGCAAATGGGGATTTAAACTTGTGTTTCCAGATCCCTCTAAACTTTTCCTATCCCTATACCTGTCCAAATGTATTTTAAATGTTGTTATTGTACCTGCCTCAACCACTTCTTCTGGAAGCTTGTTTCATATACAAACCATCCTCTGTGTGAAAAAGGTTGCCCCTCAGGTTCCTGTTAAATCTTTCCCTTTTCACCTTAAACCTATGCTATCTAGTGATTTTGTACACCTCTATGAGATCACCCCTCAGCGCCCATCGTTCCAAGGAATAAAGTGCTATCCTTCCCAATTACTCTATATATCTCAGGCCCTTTAGTCCTCAGAACACCCATGTTGCTTTGTTTCAAGGCTTTTAGCAGATCTACCAAATGTTCTCCTCTGTATGGTAATGGGTTCCCACGCTGGAGCTTGGAATACAGTGTCCGTTTTGGAAGTCTGAAGTCCAGCAAAGGGCATGTCCTTGTCCAATGTAATCCACTGGGTGTAATTGATATGGGTACAAAGGAACTGCAGATGATGGTCTGAAGAATAGTCTCAACCCAAAATGTCACCTATTCCTTTTCTTCAGAGATACTGCCTGACAACCTGAGTAACTCCAGTATTTTGTGTCCAGATATTTTTTGTAACAAACTGCAGACACATTTCATTTAATGGCAATATCTCACTATATAAGCACCATTAAACAATTTTTGTGATAAGAAAAAAAACTAACAATTCAATAGCATAGCCTGTTTTAAATGTGAGCTTGTTCAAAATATATATATTTTTTTTAAGAGATATAGGAATAAGAAACTCTACAACCTTTATAAGGACTACAAATCTATTACCAGGTTCACCTTTCTTTAATTGACAGACAATGGTTCTTTTTGTTTCAAAAGTGTTTTTATTTTAGCTATCTTCAACCCATTCAGGCACCACTGGCAGACATTTGGCAACATGTACATGTCCTATTCAGGAAAATAACCCAGTGCTGGCAGTTTGGTATTAGGTTAATGCCTTTAGAATGGGTGCAATGCAGTGCAACAAGTTCCATGGAACGGAGCCCAGCATCATTTTTGTACATGGAGATAAGGGTCGTACATATGAACAAATATAAAGATCTAACTTTTCCAACAAAGGAAAATGCAAAAGGTTGCCCAATTGTCAAATTCCACTGTTAAAATCCTCAATATACCCATGCTTCTAAACAATCCTGGCTAAACAAACCCCACAAAGTACAGATTGCTCACCAACAGGAATGATGACCTGACCTCACCAGATGCTGTGAAGCTAGTTTATGAATATCATTATCACACAGATTGTATATGCCTTCAGCCTGACACTAGGCATAGAAATAAAGCCTCCATGCATACCCGTACCTCAGCGGGGCACAAGGGCAAATGAAAATGACAGATTCCAGAAGCTTCATACATCAAAACAAAACCATTTAATCACAAACCTGTGCAGTTTCAGATGTCCAGATGGGCTTTAGCCTTTTCACAAATCAGTCACAAGTGATTCCCTAGCATGCTGGTAGCAGGGCCGTGATGCCAACCTGCTTTACAAACAAATAAAGCCAAATATTCAGTGGGAACAGGGATTAAAATTATGGCCTTGTTGATTGATGCATCCTTTCCCTATTGATCTATATCGAGGGAATATATTAACTGATATTTCCATGCTAAGCAGGAAATAAATCACAGGCATAACGACTGCAAAAATTGGTTACTCTACCAACAAATGACAATGCTATCCTTACATTTCAAATTGTTTCAGGTGTTTGAAAACTTCTGCCCAGCAAGTTGCTTCAGTGCTCCCCAAATGGGGAAGCAATGTCTATGTTTCTGGCATGGACTCCACTTTCACATCTTAACTCCTCTAAAATGCAAGATTAAATTCTGGATTTGGATAAAATGTATAAATATTGTAAAACACTTTAATAAAAGCACGCTAAATATAATGAAAATAAAATCATAGAAAGTCAGTAATAATTTAACTCCATACTACGTCTTTTCAAGTCCAAATAAGACGGCAATACTGTCAAATCTAAAATTGTCTGTATGGAATTTAGGAATTTTGAGTCAAGCCAGAAAATAACAACTGTAAATGTAAACATTCTTAACTTACAATGCAGTTGGAGGTTGGTTCACAGTCTGCTTGATCAATTATGTACACTGCATTATCTTCTCAGCCAATGGAGAGACAAGATCTTTTCAATAAGAGGAACAAATGATGGAGAAGCGACTCCAGAACAATCCTGTGCAATTTCAGACGTCCAGATGGACTTTAGCCTCTTCACGAATCAGTCACAAGTGATTCCCGTACAATTTCAGGTCGGCACGATGGCGCGACGGCAATATTGCTGCCTTACAGCACCGGGGACCCGGGTTCAATCCTGACTACGGGTGCTTGTCTGTGCGGAGTTTGAACGTTCTCCCCTTGACCTATATAGGTTTTCTCCGGGTGCTCTAGTTTCCTCCCACACTCCAAAGACATACAGATTTGTTAGTTAATTGGCTTGGTATAATTGTAAATTGTCCCTAGTATGTATTGGATAGTGCTAGTGTGCAGGGATTGCTGGTCGGTGCGGATTCGGTGGGCCAAAGGGCCTGTTTCCATGCTGTATCTCTAAACTAAGAGGGGAGGGCAAGATTTGCAATTTGTAGCACAAAGGGCATTCCTGGAATGCCAGTCTCTCCTTGGATGTCCATTTATTGATTTGCTGCTGTCTTCTTCCAAATAGTAGGAGGAATACAATGGACAGTGCCTAAATGATGTGCAATCAATTTCAGACCTATAAAAATGGGATTTGTAAATGTGAAATATAATTTTCGTACATTATTTATTTTTAACAAAAGGTATGTGCATCTCTGCTCAGAGCTCACATAGCTCTTTATTCAAGTATTTCTCATGAATAAACCTGGGTGGCCCTGTGCTTCTAATCAATGAGAAACACTGTCTTGACACTGTGTGGATCCAATATTCCATTGACTAGATGGTTCTGTTTGTTTCTCAGCATATCTTCTATCATTCAGAAATATTGTGGCCAACTGAACTCAGTGTAATTCTTCCGTGACAGCAAACAGCTATGTCCTTGCCTATTCTAGAATTTGATCTTCCTCAGAACCTCTCTAATTCTTTCACTCATCAACTTAAACATTAGGTAGACAAAAATGCTGGAGAAACTCAACCAGAAGGGTCTCGACCCGAAACGTCGCCTATTTCCTTCGCTCCATAGATGCTGCTTCACCCGCTGAGTTTTTTGTCTACCTTCGATTTTCCAGCATCTGCAGTTCCTTCTTAAAACTTAAACATTAGTACCTTTTTATTTACATTTCTGGTTTTCTTCATATTCACCCACATTAAGCCTTTTAATTTTATATGCTAATTAAATTCTCACCTGAACCTATTCAGTTCAAAACAACACAAACCTCACCTGGACCATCATTCCCTTAATTAAACTTATGGATATCTTTCTTTCCACCCAGAGTGATGGGTGATGGAGTCAGAACTAATCAAGACGCATTTTTCCTTTGTTCCTTTGCATTTTTCAATTTCCCCACTATGTTTATACATTTCTTTGTGGTGTTTCTTATCCCCAGATGCATTACCTTACACT
This sequence comes from Okamejei kenojei, assembly GCA_035221665.1. Classification (NCBI taxonomy): domain Eukaryota; kingdom Metazoa; phylum Chordata; class Chondrichthyes; order Rajiformes; family Rajidae; genus Okamejei; species Okamejei kenojei. The sequence continues at coordinate 53,503,637 of CM069140.1, read as the reverse complement.
TCTCTCGAATTAATTCAATTTTCTTGGTTTGATTAGTTTCTTTATCTGAACAAACCATATTTTATGGCAAGATATGCTTTTCTTTCCATTGACCATGTGGCCAACTTTATGTTTCTTATACCTTAATCATGCCCCTTTCAATCAAGTTATGTGTCAGTCTTTTTTCCCCATGTTCCTAAAAGTATTTTCACTTATTCTATTGCCTAGACTGAGCTCATTGCATAATTATTTCAGCTAGAGAATATAACAAAGGCCCTCTCTTCCATAGACAGCTTCAGTAGTGCACAATTTCTTGTCTATGCAAAAGTGCAATGGCTCACATGCTCATAACTCCATTTGCTCCACATTGATGATGTGTCCAAATTTAGTTTAGTTTAGAGATACAGCACGGAAACAGACCCTTCGGCCCACCGAATTGTAAGTATACAAACCCAAGCTGATTAACCTACAAACCTGTATGTCTTTGGAGTGTGGGAGGAAACCGAAGATCTCAGAAAAAACCCTCGCGGTCACGTACAAATTCCGTACAGACAGCACCCATAGTCGGGATGCAAGCGCTGTAAGGCAGCAACTCTACCGCTGCGCCACCATGCTGTTTAAATGAGCATTTACACATACCCTGGTGCACCTCATTCACAATAACTGTGGCAGAAAGAATGCAATGTTCTATTATTATCATGCATTTTCCACCATGTAGTTCTCCACCACATCTAGTCATCATCCAATGAGTGAATTGGTGCAACTGACCAAGGTCCAAATAAATTAATGGCAATTTTAATATTTGGTTAGTTGGTTGTACATTCATTTCCAATGGTCTGAGCAGTCTGCACATGGAAAGAGGCACAAGATAATCAGTTTGTGTAACTGGCAGAACACCCAGATACGGCACCTTTTGTATAGATGGTGGCTTGCATGCAGGATCTGACACCAATTCAATGCCGAGAGGGCCTGTTTTGTACTTTCATGTGAAGGTGTCAGCAAGTTATGTATGATGCAAATATTGGGGAAACCTTCTTTGAATGTTTGACAGTGAAGAAGGTTTTCAATGCTCACAGTGGGATCTTGATCCATGTGCAATTGTCTATTTAAAATCTAGTGCAAGACGGAAAGAGTTTTATGTGTACTGGGTTATGATATAAATTGAATATTTTTCATATTTTTCAGAACTTATTGAGATCAGAAAAGATTTAAGGTCACCTTCATAAGTGCAGAAATAAAGTTTGAAAAAACTACGTTTGCTGGAAATCTGGAAATGCTGGAAATTTCAATAGGTCAGGCAGCACCTGTGGTGAAGAATCAGCTTTAGAGATTCAGTTTAAACTTATTATTCAAAGTTTAACTGAACTTGTAGACAGCCTGATGTTTTGCATGTCACAATTCAAAGTCAATTTCTAAAGAAAACATGCTTAAACAGCATAATAAATAATTCTCAGCTGCTTTTGGCCCATCAAAACTGAATTCATTAGCTGATATTCCCGCATCAAAATCATATATGACTATTTCCCAATTGCAGATTCAACTATAATACACAGTATATGAAAATCCTTGTGCTATAATGCCTTCTAGTGGCAAAACGTGAAGTTTCCCTCTGTCAGAAAATAAATAATTTATTGGATATATAATTCTAAATCTCAGTATTCGGTTACAAATGGGGAATATAAAACTTCATTAGCAATGTAAGATTGAAGGCAAAAAAATCTGTCAAGTATACCATTATAACACACTTAAATTAAAACAAACATCAAAGAAGCACAATATTCCGTTTACTCAACTCAGGGAAATCCACATCAGTGTTATTCTAAGACTGCTCCATATGATCCTCTATCCATTGAATGTATCCCTTCCCTCCCAACCTCCATAGGTATTTCCAACACATCCCTACTCGCCAAGCTCTGCAATTTGATCTGACTAATCACAACAAGGCATTGTGTGATGTATGGTGACACTAGAGAAGTTTGACCAAAGATTGTTAACAATAAAACCACTTGAATTAAAATCACAAAAAAGATAGCAATCGCAATATTGAGGCATAAACAAACATTTCTTAAAATTAATACTATTCAAAACAACACACATCGTAATGCAGAGATAGCAGTAAGAAGACTAGTTTCTAGTTTCATTAAGGTGGAAACCACACATTTAACATAACGTATTGTTCCTCCATCATCAACCCTTCGCTATTTCTTTTTCTATCCTTTTGCTGCGTCAAATCCATTATTAATCCAATCCGTCCCATTTCTTCTGTACTATGCACTTAAAATGTGTTAAATTCATAATTAGATTCCTAACCAATATTACACATTTCTTGGAAGTGAAACAATATTTAGGAAAATTACATAAAACTGGAAATGCTACTCTCAGCTCCAGAATTACTAACTTTTAATCAAAGTTTCCAAGTTTGCACATGCATGTGAGCAGCTGCTGCATCTGGATCTTAAGTGTTCATAAAGATTGCCAGAAGCAAAAGGTTAACACTTCATATCTGTGCAACTCCTGCCCAGACTTTGCTGATATTGCCTGATACCTTGTTCACATGATGTATACATTTAAAGAACAGTTAACCAATACTAATTGAATTGGAATTTTTGTTCATAACTTAGTATTGCTTCTATGTCTCCCAAACTATCCAGATCAATTTCTTAAGAAAACTACATAACCACTTATGATACCATGATTTGTGATTATTGTTATATTTTTTTTAACTAGATGAACTATGGATTGTTCCCACTGAATCAAAGGAAGTTCAGTCTTATCTCACATTACATACAAAATATGAATACAAAATTATCGTGATTTATCGTAAATGACAATGTTATTTCAAAGAAATAATACAAGGGAATAATATGCTTAGGCCTAATTTCCATGAGAATGTTGCTGTACACATATTGTATTGGTAAAGCAAAGAGGAGCATATGCCATAATAGAAATTATTTCGATGGGACTATTTTAGATATTCCAATAAGGGACTGATCAAGAGTGGGAGGTGAGACAGGTTGAAAGACCTTTGGGTACAGACGACTTATTATTAAATATCCAGCTCTCATTAACGATCGATTTGGATATCAAACCAAGTCATGTGTACACCAAGGACAATGTGTGCAAAGCAGAACACTTACTAATATTGGGCTAACCACAGCAACACCATAATTGCACCAGGTACATTTTCACCAATACATCATCTATAGACACAAATTGCTGGAGTGAAGGGTCTGTTCCACTTATGTGACTTTTCAGCAAACTGTCTGCGACCTTCAAGCTCGGGGGCACGCGCCTGAAAAACCTCTTTTGCTCATAGAAACATTTTCAACATGTTGAAAAAATTGCCACGACCAAACTGAGGCCGAGAGTAGTAACCACTATGCGGGAACTCCTCTCGACCATGAAGGAGACTTACCAGTGACCACCTACGACAATGTGTCGACCATGCCGTGAGCTTGTGGCGAGCTAATAAGGTCGCCATAGTGCAACAGGCCCTTAACTCAGCGGGACAGGCAGCATCTCTGGAGAGAGGGAATGGGTGAAGTTTTGGGTCGAGACTTGTACCTTTTACAATTTCCACTTACTGTTCCATCTCCTTCATTCTTTTTATATTTTCTTCATCAATGCATTTTTAAAAATCTCCTCTACATCCTAACTATTGGTTCATACACATCTCTTTCCCACTTTTCCTTTATTCCAAGGAACTAAAAATGCACTGCATGGCATGTGCTCTTAACTAGGAAGTACTAATGTTCTAAGAATCCACCAGAGGAGGCTCATGGCAAGGGGAAAGGAAAATATAGGCACAGTTGGCCAACACCTTGAGAGAGGAAGACTCGGAAAAAAAAAGAACCCTGTTGACAGAAGGGGATCACGATTAGAAATAGTTAGCAAATATCAGACAGTTATAGGCACTAAAATGTGGGATAAAGTCTGATAAGTGATGACATGAAACCCAAATGATAAAAAACAAAAAGGTTTTAACTTACTAAAAAGGTTTTGTGGTCTTAAACTGGTCACTGCATTGCTGTCTGAAAAAAACCTCGAGAAGTGAAATAGAAAATACATTGGCATTGATAGTGTGACAGTGTGATCAGTCACTTGTCAAAAGAGGTAATGGAAATTGTTACACTATAGTAAAGTCCATGTTGTAAATGGCATCGATAATGTTATACCCCTAAACAAATTCACAAACCTACAGGAGGTTCTAACAGCTACTTCAAATCATTTAATGACTCACAAACATTTAAAAAAGATTCCTTTATTCTACACTGATATTTCTGCACTACAACAGATGTTTACAAAGTAATTTGGACATTTCCTAATAAATTGATTCTGTACATACTTGTAGCAATTTCGTTCTTCAAGGAGAAATTGTAACAAAACGATGGTTATGTGAGTGGCCTTCACTTAAAACTACTTTAATTGCCCTGTACCAACAGAATAAACCCTCTAGAGGGGATACATTTATGCAAATATCAAAAGGGCTTCAATGCAGTTCAGGAAAAACAAGTCGTGATAATGATGTTCTGGGTCAGTTCTGGGCTATTTGATGGAACTTCTACTGGACGGCTTGGATGCTTTCATTCTGTTGTCGTGATTGCAGTAGACATTCCTTTCCAATGCTGCTGGATATTATCAACAGAGCTCACTGTTCCCAAATTTTCGAGGGCATTGATGGTCTTTTTTTGCAAAACAGCTATGTAGTGAAAGATCCACATAACCACGTTTTGTCCACTTTCTAGACTTTCACATAAGTTCAGGGCTTCTTCAATTTCTTTACAGAAGAACAGCTTGAAGCAGATTCCCTTCGCTTTCTCTGTGAAAACAAGAATCAAAATGCATGAAACCTACTTGCATCGTCAATGATATTTCCAGATTAACTCTAAAAAATTAGAAAATAACTGGAACCTTGTGCAGCAAGCAAAACAATAAATAAATCACTATTTCCGAAGAATGGTAAATGTTTCTTTCCAAAGCTGAGAAATATGCATTTACTGGATTGCCAATGTGAATCACACATTGAAGGTGAAAAATGACTGTGGATTTAAATCATAATTGAAGGAGATATCAATTCACCTGTCAATTCATTGGGGAGGCCTGATGGTTAATACAAGCTTGTTTAAATTTCATCTGAAATATTACATTCTCTGACATCTTAAACAGTCAAAAAGATCATACTGCCCTGCTTCAATTATTTTTTTTCTGCAGAAAGTTTTGATTTCATGACCTTTCCCTATTTGGAAAAGCTGGTAACGAACTAGAGTATCTCGAGTGATTTAATTACTTTGGAAGTGGCAGGACCCAGATGGACATATAGCACAATTTCTCAACTTTGTGGCTTTCAATGTGACTTTCACAGAGAGTGGAAGGAAAATAATAGAAGCTTTAGGGTGCAAACAACACTATTGGTCTAAGTGCCCACAGTGGGTCTGGGACTACAATACATAATTTATGTATTTGATTTCCAAAATAATGGCATCATTCAAATGTATACGATTCCCATTAATGTAAAGTAATTGTTTAATAATGATCAGATGGTACAAGGAAAATCATGATCCACGGAACTGTCACGCGTTAAGGGTCAAATATATTTAAAATGAGTAAATGCTAGAAATACTTAGCAGAGCAGGCAAGATTTGTAGAGTGAAAAATAGAATTGGTAATTTTCAGTGAATATCTAAAAAGATAATACAAAGGTTCAACTTGTAAGTCTCAAGCAAAATCAAGGCAGAAGAAATAAGAAAGAAAACAAAACGACAACTATTTGATAGAGTGGGAAGTGGCAAGATTAAATGACGAAACAAAAAACATAAGGCAAAAACAGGATGGCCAAAGGAAAGCAGCAAAAGATGGTCAATAGATGGAAACTATTAAACACAATGTCAAGTTACTAGAATGTTGCCAGGGTTCCAGCAACTATGTTACAGAGAAAGGTTGAACAAGTTAGGTCTTTATTCTTTGGAGCGCAGAAGGTTAAGGGGTGACTTGATTGAGGTCTTTAAAATGATGAAAGGGATAGACAGAGTTGATGTGGATAAGCTTTTCCCATTGAGGGTAGGGAAGATTCAAACAAGAGGGCATGACATGAGAATTAAGGGACAGAAGTTTAGGGGTAACGTGAGGGGGAACTTCTTTGCTCAGAGGGTGGTGGCTGTGTGGAATGAGCTTCCAGCAGAGGTGGTGGAGGCAGGATCGATTTTAACATTTAAAAGTAAAGTGGATAGGTATATGGACGTGAAGGGAATGGAGGGGTATGGTCTGAGTGCAGGTAGATGGGACTAGGGGAAAACAAATGGTCGGCACGGACTGGAAGGGCCGAGAAGGCCTGTCTCCGTGCTGAAATTGTTATATGGTTATTATATGGTTAAGTCTGTATCACAGATAGCTGCAGTTACAAGTTTATATAGAGCTTCATCGGAACAATTTGGGGAAAGGATGAAGACAGAGGTTAGGTAAGTGCAAAGGCAACTTAAACTTCAGGGTCAGGCCTGTAGACAGACCAGAGATGATTTACAAAGAGGCCAGCATTTGGTCTTCCATTGCACTTGTAGAGGATATTGGTTAAAACACTAATATTTCATTCCAAGCACCATATTTTAAAAATAATACAGAACCAATGGCGATGTTACTAGAAACTGACACCATGAATTTCAGTTAAGGATGAACAGTCTAGGCCTTTTTTCAATTAAGAAAATATCTTTAAACTGATGGATAGTTTTTGAGTGGATGTGAAGAAAAAGTATCCCCAATGGAGAAGAACATAGCTGAAATTATCAAAATAAGACGGGCACTAAGGAATTTATAGGGAACTCATACAAAACTTCATTATCCAAAGAATGGTAAGAATGAAAAATATACTGTCACATATGATGGTTAAAGTTGTATAGATGCTTTTAAGAGAAAAGTGGATGAGGACATAAGGGAAAAGAAATAGAAAATTATTATGATATAGATAAGGAAATATGGGAGAAGATTGAAATGGAGCATCAATTCGTGAATAAACCAGCATGGACTGGTTGAGCCAAAATACTTGTTTCTGTGCTGTAATATAAAGTGTGGAGTACTTTTACAATGTTTCCATTGATTGAGTTTACAATTGTTTTAATTTTTTATTTTTTCAATGCTTGTTATTTTATAGATTTTTAATAGTTTTTGAATGTTTCTCAGTGCCCGAGAAATTCAAGAAGCCTGGGTGTAAATGGTAGCTATCATTTCTTTCTCTATCACGGGCATGAGTGTGGTTGCTGTGGCCCACCAATATGACAACTTTATGTTGTACAGGACCCTGCTACTATGCAGGTGTAAGAAAACAAGCTGACAACAACAGATGCAGAAGAGATAAGCCTTTACTTATAAACAGGACTAGATAACTGTTTTTCCACAGTACCTACTCAGTATTTCCTGCATTTCAGTTTTATTTCAGATGTTCAACATTGCAATACTTTGCTTTGGTATTTAGACTACATAAACAAAACACATGATTAATCATAAATCTTCCAAACCTCTTCCTGAGATGGAGTTATCATCATTTTGTAGTTAACTACTAATGGAGAGCACGAAACTGGCAAATCCTTATTTCAGAATGATTAGAAATAATTTATTCAACAAATATATTGGACTGCCAATACTGGACAGCTGTTATTGTAAATATGTATTTTGTAGTTGCAAATTTAGGTTCCTTTAGTGAATGTGAATCATCCAAGTACATATAAATTCACATAAAAAAAATATTGTGCTAATTCAGCCTCTTATGCATTACTAAACTGTCCAATCTGTTAATGGAATTGAGATTAACATAATTCCTTAAATTTTCATTCCAAGGATAATGAATTATTTTTCAGCCAGGAACTAGTTTTCCAAGAATATCAGGTTTAAGAATAAGAAACATTAGTTTTTATAATCAACTATGGTATATATTCAATCATTGTCTTTCAAGTAGTTATGTTAAAACCATTGAGATTCCTCAGTTTGCCATTGAATTTCCCAACAGTTATTTATATATCAAGCTCTTTTATAGATATTCATTGTTAAAAATGTTGATTATGCTACTTTGGTTATTAATTCCATTCTTACATCTGGGCAGCACAGTGTCGCAGCGGTAGAGTTGCCACCTTACCACATCAGAGACATGGGTTCGATCCTGACTCCAGGTGCTGTCTGTACGGAGTTTGCATGTTCTCCCTGTGACCGTGTGGGTTTTCTCCGGGTGCTCTGGTTTCCCCCCACATTCCAAAAATTGTAAACTGTTCCTAGTGTGTAGGATAGTGTTAGTGTACGAGACTGATCGCTGGTCAGTGTGGACTCGGTGGACCGAAGGGCCTGTCTCCACACTTATCTCTAAAGTCTAAAAGTAAATTCACGTTTTTCCAACTCATGGACATAATTCTTTCCCATTCGAAAAAGTTTAGCTAGGATAGAGCTCACAATTTCCCATTTTGTATTTAAATTTTTTTTTTTAAATTATCTTCTTAAAAAAGCTGCGATTTTTCAGAATGGACCTGGAAAGGAAATAATCAATTGCTAGAAAAAGAAAATTATAGCAGAAATGAAGACAGCAGCAATAGTCTTCCCAATACTTAATTGAAGGTGTTTTCTGTTCATCAAAATATGAATGCCACTCATGCAGTGCAACAGATCAAATGAAGCAGAGGGATCAAGCTGTGATGAGGCACTGCCGGGTGCCAGCGCATACATACTAAATCTGACACTGTTTTCTAATAAAATTGCCAGAGACTGAAAAAAAAAATCGAGTGCAAGAAAGGAAAAGAAGTGAAACAATGGCAGGGTTCCCTTACTATGACTGGATTAAAAAATGAATAGAGCCAGACAACTGCAGTCTTACAGTGATATACAATGTGATCTACTATGTTAAATGCTCCAGACTAATGCAAAGAATGATGTGTGATCGTTAACTTGGTCACTGTCAACAGAATACCCTGCGTGACTTTGTTCAAAGTTGTCACAAATCTGTGTCAGATACCCAGATAACAAGAGAAATTCAAACAATAGAGTTTGGGTATAGATGACATGTATTAAAGAAGCAACAAACAATTTGCTGGAGAAACTCAGTGGGTCGAACAGCATCCGTAGTCGGTGTTTCAGGTTGGGAACCTTCATCAGGAAAGAAAGAGTATATAGCCAAAATTAACAGGTGAGAAGGAGGGGTCGGGTAGGAACAAGAGCTGGTAAATGATGTCAGGATGGGTTGATAGACAGATAGAGTCAGGTGAGGGAAGCAAGGGTAAAAATGGCACTATTAGTTGGTATTTTCACCCCTCCCTTCCCCCCTCTGACTCCTTCTGTCAACCTTTCCTCACCAGTTCCACCTATCATTTGCTGGCCCTTGCCTCAGTCCCCCCCACCTCTTAATGCTGGCCATTTCCCCTCTGCTCTTTCAGTCCAAATGAAGTGCCGCAATCCATAATGTCGACGGGCCATTGCTGCACAGTCTGCTGAGTTCCTTCAGCAAACTATTGCTCCAGATTACAGCAAATGCAGTCTCTTGTGTCTTCATGGAGTAAGATTGTTGTTAGGAAGAGAAATGGACATTGGAGGAACTATTGATTCTTTAAAGCTTCTTATGGTCCCCATTGGAACTTTTTAACTAGTTTAATAGATATTCCCTAACATTAAAGTTCTAATTTGCCAGAAGATGATAGTGTTTAACTTTGCATACAGGGTTATAAATTTCTCCAGACACAAGCCATGGCAGATGCTGGTATACAAAAATAGACAAAGTGCTGGAGTACCTCAGCAGGTGATGAGGTACTTAAGCATTTTGTGTCTTTATAAATGTCTGCGATCTCTGAGAGCTGTAGGTAGGTCTGAAGAACTTGGGCAATTCCTGATTGCAACATTCACAATATACATGCTATTTTTGGCATTTTCTGCATCAGCTACTGTCACCTTTATTTCCACCACCAAGATACCATAACTGCGATTGAGACACTGATGCAAAGTCAGATCCCTTGGCAGATCCATACAACTTAGCCACCCATTATTTATCCAAACTTAACAGAATAATACAAATACGTTTTACACTATACAGTGCCCTCCATAATGCTTGGGACAAAGGCCCATCATTTATTTATTTGCCGCTGTATTCTACAATTTGAGATTTGTAATTTTAAAAAATCACATGTATGTAGATGATATGTGTATACACCTTTAATTGATAGTAACATTGTCCATGCTAACCACTCCCTCACCAGTTAGTATAATTGTAACCTACACGCCCCTAGCTCTCTCTCTGGTGATCGTGACAGACCACGTACAGCTAGGGCAATAATATGTGATTAATAAAGTAGTGAAGATCTAACGGTATCCATGAATCTACTTTACATGGTGTCAGAAGTGTATCCTTCGCCATGAGGGGCAGGGTTGAGTCTGCTCTTCGCGAGATGGTGGCCACGGGCATCCTGAAGCCAGTAACGGCCTCCTCCCAGTGGGTCTCTACTATGGTTGTCGCTGCGAAGAAAGATAAGAGTGAACTACGGATCTGCATCAACCCTAAGGACTTGAACTTGGCCATCAGGCGTCCGCATTATCCCACGCGGACGGTGGAGGATGTTGCTGCACAGGTCGGCCCTGCCACCGTGTTCTTGGTTCTCGATGCCAACAGTTCGTTCTGGCAGATACCGCTAGAGGAGCGATCCTCGCACCTGACGGCCTTCAGCACGCCTTTCGGCATGTATCTCTTCCTCCGCATGCCGTTTGGGATCAACTCTGCCAGCGAGGTGTTCCAAAGGACTATGGAACAACTGTTTGCTGGGCTTCCGTGTGCCATCATTGTCGACGGCATCCTGGTCTACGGGAAGAACGTTGCTGAGCACGACTACCACCTTCGCCAGGTGCTGCAGCGGGCCCGAGAAGTCAACCTGAAGCTCAACCCGAAGAAGTGTCGATTCCGTGTTCCTCAGGTCACCTACGTGGGGCATGTCTTCACTGCATCGGGGCTGAAGCCCGACCCGCAGAAGATGGCCGCAATATCTGGGATGCCTGCACCTGCCGACGTGCCTGGCCTACAGCGCTTCCTGGGCATGGTCAACTACCTGGGGAAGTTCATCCCCGACCTGAGTGAACTGAGCGCCCCTCTGAGGGGTCTGGTGAAAAAGGACACCAGAGGACACCAGCCTGGGCCTGGTTCCCGCAACACCAGAAAGCATTTGACACCCTGAAATCCAAGCTGATCAGCATGCCAACGCTGAAGTACTTCGAACTCCAGCGCCCCATCGTTCCCACATGCATCTAAGTTTGGCCTCGGGGCCGCCTGCCTGCAGATCCATGACAGGGCGCAACTGCCTGTGTCCTACGCATCCCGCACAATGACGACTGCTGAACAACGCAATGCCCAGATTGAAAAGGAGCTGCTGTTGTTGTCTTTGCCTGCTCTAAATTCAAGGACTATATCCTGGGCACCTGCTTCACTGTCGAGACGGACCACCAGCCTCTGGTCACCATCCTCAACAAGCCGATACACATGGCCTCCTCCCAGTTCCAGCGCATGATGCTCCAGCTACAACGCTTCACTTTCACAGTGGTTTATCGCAAGGGCAAGGATATGTTTGTTGCTGACACGCTGTCTCGGGTGCCTCTCTCATCCACAACCCGACATCCATACGAGGCGTCCGATCTGATAGTCCTGAAACGTCAATTTCGTGCCCTCCAGTCAGTTGAAGTTCCTGGCCAAGCACACGGCAGCTGAAGCTTCGCTACAACAGCTGGCCGCGATCATCAAGCAGGGCTGGCCAGACCGCCGTTCTTCCCTGCCGGCCGCAGCGGTGCCTTACTTCTTGGTTCGTGACGAGTTGGTGCTGCGTGATGGTGTGTTTGTGAAGGGGCACAAGGTGGGGTGCCCGCAGCACTCCGCGAACAATACTTCGAAACTGCTCATCGTGGCCATCCCGGGGCCAAAGCGACCCTTTCCATCGCTCAGAGCCAGTTCTTCTGGCCTGACATGCCTCGCTACTTCCGGGATAGAGTCTCCGCGTGCCCTATCTGCAACAGCCTCGCTCTGCAGCAACAGCGGCAGCCGCTCCTGCAGCAGCCAGCTGCTAACCTGCCCTGGTCTGCGCTGGCAACCGACATCTTCGAGTGGCACGGAAAGCACTTCCTGGTGCTTGTCGACTCTTACTCCAGCTGGTTTGAAGTTGACCAGCTCCACTCCCTCTCTTCCTCCGCGGTCATCGAGAAGTTGCGCCGCCACTTTGCCACCTTCGGGTCGCGGGTCAGCCTGCAGTCGGACAACGGCAGCCAGTTCACTAGTGCCGAGTTCCGCGCTTTTGCCGAACGATGGAACTTTCGTCATTACACCAGCCCGGAATACCCGCAGAGCAACGGACTGGCCGAGCGCACGGTCCGCAGTGCCAAAGGATTGTTGGAACGTTGCCGCCTATCCCGCTCCGACATCTACCTGGCCCTGCTGAATCTCCGCAGCATCTCCCGCGACCATGCCCTGGGCTCCCCGGCTCAGCGCCTCATGTCCCGAGTCACGCGGCCCATGGTCCCGGTGTCTCAACAGTCCCTGTCTCCCTCTGTCCTTAAACCTGCCTTAGTCCGGAAACGCATTGCCCAGAAACACGGTATACAGAAGCGTTCCCATGACAGGTCCTGCCGTGTCCTTCGCCCTCTTCTTCCCAGCCAGGTCCTCCGTATGAGGTCCATTTCTGGCCGCTCCAAGCTGGCCGAGGTCGTCGGTTCCTGAGGGTCCTCAGGAAGCACAACCTGGACTCCAACCTGCTGCTGACCATCTACCGCTCGTCCATTGAGAGCCTGTTGACATACTGCATTACAGCATGGTACGGCAGCTGCACCATGGCAGACAGGGAGAGGCTTCAGAGGGTAGTTAGGGCAGCATAGAAGATCATCGGCTGCCCTCTCCCCTCTCTGATGGACATTTACACCTCCCGCTGCCTCAACAGGGCGAAGAACATTATCAAGGACAGCTCCCATCCTGCATTTGGCCTGTTCAACCTGCTGCCCTCAGGGAGGCGCTATAGGTGCATCAGCACAAGGACAAATAGACTCAAGAACAGTTTCTTTCCAAAATCCATTATCTCCCTGAACTCACACATGCACTGACTTCACAGACTAACCCCCGGACCTTCATCTATCCACCTACTGTAATTTGTACTGTAACTGTAATTCTATTTATCCATTGTCTTTTATAGATATGTACATAGCGCCGCAGAAACTGTGCACCTTATTCCCCCCCCCCCTTTTGTTTTTACACTGAGTAGGAGCAGCTTTTAATCTCACTGTACATGTGTATAGTGACAATAAAAAGGCATTCATTCATTAAAGTAGTGAAGATCTAACGGTATCCGTGAATCTACTTTACAATGTGGTTGAAGTACACATTGTAAGATTTTATTAAAGGCCAGTTTTATACATTTTGGTTTCACCTTGTAGAAATTACAATTGTGTTTATACCCTTCCTTCTCCCCCCCCCCCCCCCCATTTTCAGGGCACCATAATGTTTGGGACACATGGCTTCACAGGTGTTTGTAATTGCTCAGGTGTCTGAGCAATTACAAACTTCTTAATTGCCTACTTAAGAAATCTCTCAGCTAGTCTTTCCTCCTGTCTTTCCATCACCTTTGGAAACTTTTATTGTTGTTTATCAACATGAGGACCAAGGTTGTGCCAATGAAAGTCAAAGAGGCCATTATGAGACTGAGAAACAAGAATAAAATTGTTAGAGACATCTGCCAAACCTTAGGCTTACTGTTTGGAACATCATTAAGATGAAAGAGGGCACCGGTGAGCTTACCTCAAAGGGGCTGGCAGGCCAAGGAAGACCTCCAAAGCTGATGACAGAAGAATTCTCTCTTTATAACCCAAACACCTGTCTGACAGATCAGAAACACTCTTCGGGAGTCAGGTGTGGATTTGTCAATGACCACTGTCCGCAGAAAACTTCATGAACAGAAATATAGAGGCTACGCTGCAAGATGCAAACCACTGGTTAGCCGCAAAAATAGGATGGCCGGGTTACAGTTTGCCAAGAAGTACTTAAAAGAGCAACCACAGTTCTGGAAAAAGGTCTTGTGGACAGATGAGATGAAGATTAACTTATATCAGAGTGATGGCAAGTGCAAAGTATGGAGGAGAGAAGGATACCACCTCATCCGTGAAACACTGTGGTGGGGGTGTTATGGCCTGGGCATGTATGGCTGCTGAAGGTACTGGCTCACTTATATTCATTGATGATACAACTGCTAATGGTAGTAGCATAATACATTTTGAAGTGTATAGGCACATCCTATCTGATCGTTCAAACAAATGCCACAAAATTCATTGGCCGGTGGTTCAATCTACAATAATAGACAATAGGTGCAGGAGTGGGCCATTCAGCCCTTAGAGTCAGCACTGCCATTCAATGTGATCATGGCTGATCATCCACAATCAGTACCCCGTTCCTGCCATCTCTTCATATCCCCTGACTCCGCTATCCTTAAGAGACCTATCTAGCTCTCTCTTGAAAGTATCCAGAAACCGGCCTCCACCGCCCCCCTGAGGCAGAGAATTCCACAGACTCACAACTCTCTGTGTGAAAAAGTGTTTCCTCATCTCCGTTTTAAATGGCTTCCCCCTTATTCTTAAATTGTGGGCCATAGTTCTGGACTCCCCCAACATCGGGAACATGTTTTCTGCCTCTATCGTGTCCAAACCCTTAACAATCTTATATGATCCAATAAGATTCCCTCTCATCCTTCTAAATTCCAGAGTATACAAGCCCAGCCGCTCCATTCTCTCAGCATATGACATCCCGGGAATTAACCTTGTGAACCTACGCTGCAGTCCCTCAATAGCAAGAATGTAATTCCTCAAACTCTGAGACCAGTTTTCAATATTCCAGGCGTGGTCTCACTGGGCCCCTGTACAACTGCAGAAGGGCCTCTTTGCTCCTATACTCAAGTCCTCTTGTTATGAACGCCAACATGCCATTCACCTTCTTCACTGCCTGTTATCCCTGCAGGCTTACTTTCATTGACTGATGAACAAGGATCTGCAGATCGCGTTGTACTTCCCCTTTTCCCCAACCTGACACCATTTAGTTAATAATCTGCCTTCTTGTTTTTGCTACCAAAGTGGATAACCTCACATTTATCCACATTAAACTGCATCTGCCATGCATCTGCCCACTCACCCATCCTGTCTAAGTCACCCTGCATTCTCATAGCATCCTCCTCACAGTTCACACTGCCACCCAGCTTTGTGTCATCTGCAAATTTGCTAATGTTACGTAATCCCTTCATCTAAATCATTAATATATTGTAAATAGCTGCGGTCCCAGAACTGAGCCTTGCGGTACCCCTCTAGTCACTGCCTGCCATTCTGAAAGGGACCCGTTAACCCCTACTCTTTGTTTCCTGTCTGCCAACTTTTGCCCACTATTCTCCTATGTGGGACCTTATCGAATGCTTTCTGAAAGTCCAGGTACACTACATCCACTAGCTCTCCCTTGGCCATTTTCCTAGTTACATCCTCAAAAAATTCAAAAAGATTAGTCAAGCATGATGTCCCCTTCGTAAATCCACGCTGACTCTGACCGATCCTGTTACTGCTATCCAAATGTGCCGATATTTAATCTTTTATGATTGATTCCAGCATCTTCCCCACCACTGATGTCAGACTAACTGGTCTATAATTCCCTGTTTTCTCTCTCCACCGCCATTCTTACAAAGTGGGATAACATTAGCTACCCTCCAATCCACAGGAACCGATCCTGAATCTATAGAACATTGGAAAATGATCACCAATGCGTCCACAATTTCTAGAGCCACTTCCTTAAGAACCCTGGGATGCAGACCATCAGGCCCTGGAGATTTATCAGCCTTCAGTCCCATCGGTTTACCCAACACCATTTCCTGCCTAAGGTGGATTTGCTTCAGTTTCTCTGTCACTCCAGATCCTCTGGCCACTAGTACATCAGGAAGATTGTTTGTATCTTCCTTGTGAAGACAGATCCAAAGTATCTGTGCAACACATCTGCCATTTCCTTGTTCCCCATAATAAATTCACCCTTTTCAGTCTTCAAGGGTCCAACTTTGGTGTTAACTAATTTTTTCCTCTTCACATACCTAAAGAAGCTTTTACTATCCTCCTTTATATTCTTGGCTAGCTTACCTTCGTACCTCATCTTTTCTCCCCGTATTGCCTTTTTAGTTATCTTCTGTGGCTCTTTAAACATTACCCAATCCTCTGGCTTCCCACTCATCTTTGCTATGTTGTACTTCTTCTCTTTTATTTTTATACTGTCCCTGACTTCCCTTGTCAGCCACGGTCGCCCCTTACTCCCATTGGAATCTTTCTTCCTCTTTGGAATGAACTGATCCTGCACCTTCTGCAATTTTCCCAGAAATACCTGCCATTGTTGTTCCACTGTCATCCCTGCTAGAGTATCTTTCCAGTCAACTTTAGCAAGTTCCTCCCTCATGGCTCTATATTCCCCTTTGTTCAACTGTAATACTGAGACGTCAAGACAATGATCCCAAACATACTGCTAAAGCAACAAAGGAGTTTTTCAAAGCAAAAAAATGGTCAATTCTTGAGTGACCAAGTCAATCACTTGATTTGAACCCAATTGAGCCTGTCTTTTATATGCTGAAGAGAAAACTGAAAGGGACTAACCCCCAAAACAAGCATAAGGTAAAGATGACTGCAATACAGGCCTGGCAGAGCATCACCAGAGAAGACACCCAGCAACTGGTGATGTCCATGAATCGCAGACTTCAAGCAGTCATTGCATGCAAACGATATGCAACAAAATACTAAACATGACTACTTTCATTTACATGACATTGCTGTGTCCCAAACATTATGGTGCCCTGAAATGGGGGGGGCAACGTATAAACACTGCTGTAATTTCTACATGGTGAAACCAAAATGAATAAAAATGGCCTTAATTAAAATCTGACATGTGTTTTTTTTTTTTACAGCAGCAAATAAATAAATGATGAGTCTTTGTCCTAAACTTTATGGATGGCACTGCATATATCGCATTTCAAAATCTGCAAAAGCACTTCCAATTTTCAAACAGTTAAATAATTACCAGACTACTATAACCAGGTTGGTAGTACTAGGGAAAAAAAAATTGTTTTTGGGGAGGGGCAGGAGAACTGTGGGGTGGTAGACAGGAGGTAATGTTAAAAAAAATAATTCTGAAGCACTCTGAAATGGTTGTACAGTGAATTGATTTGACCTTCAGTCTTATTCTAATCTAATGCCATCTTCATTGTTTAATCAGCCAGTAAAGGTCAAAGCTGTATTTAACATTTTAACTATTTTGTACACCACTGAAAATGCCCCGCAGCAAATCTTCATTCCCAACATTTCAAAACTGACATTCTGTTCAATTTTATGCTGATTGATATAAAGAACATGATAGGGATCCATTAATATTCTATAAATACACCAAAGCCATAAACTATGTATTAGACTCAAGTACAAGGTTTCTCTAACTGTTCTCATCATATATATATGGCTTTACTGCAGGAAGATGTTCCCAAATTATTAAAGGTAAATTGCAATTTCGAGAAAAAAATTAATAAACTCTTTCCACTAACTGAAGGAAATTCTATCCAGTATACTAAGCAAAATCCATGAAACAAAAAACACACAATAAATTTCCTGCTATACAGAGTAATTCTATCCTTGTTCTGTTTGTCTTGAATGAATCACAAAATATAGGAGCTAAGATAGAAAGTTGGATCATGCAATTTGAAAATTGCTTGCAAAACAACCATGAGGAATAGAGTTAGCCCAATTTGTGAGTAAGGAACATCAGGCAATGGAAGAGTTATTTTAGTCTTCCAGCATACATGCTTCTGTAAAGGTCTGGTGTTTTGAGATATTAAAATTAATTTATTTTCATTTTTTTCTATGTGCAAATTACTGCAGAAAATGCAATCAATCTCCCCACATACTCGACAACACTAGTGCTAAATGTGTCACCCAGATTTTACTTTTGGTTTTCACTCGGATCCTTCCCAAAATCTTAAAGCTTTACTGCAAAACAAATCAAACACAAATTAGTGAATCCAACACTTGATAGAACTCATTTAAATATCACATTATACCCCTCGACTTCTTCAACAAATCACAATCTGCACGAATTAGCAGCAACACTTCCTCCTTGATGAACACAGGAGCTCCTCTAGACTGCGGTCAGACCCCTGCTCTACTCACTCTATACTCACGACTGTGTAGCCGGACACAGTTCGAACTCTATCTTCAAGTTTGCTGACAACACCCCTGTTGTTGGCAGAATTAGAGATGACGATGAGTCAAAGAGTTTAGGAGGGAGATCGATCAACTGTCAAAATGGTGCCAGTACAACAACCTTGCTCTCAACGTCAGCAAGACAAGGAACTGATTGTGAATTATGGAAGAGGAAGGACGAGGATGCACAAATTTGTCTTTATCAACAGGACGGTGGTGAAGAGTAAAACGCTTCAAATTCCTGGACAAGCATATATCTTAAGATCTGTCCTGGACCCAGCACATTGTTGCAATCATAAATAAACCCATCAACGCCTCTACTTCTTTTGAAGATTAAGGAGATTCGGTATGTCAACAAATACTCTCTTGAACTTCTACAGGTGTACAGTAGAGAGCATATTGACTGGTCGCATCATAACCTGGTTCAGCAACTCGAATGGCCAGGATAGAAGATTGCAAAAAGTGGTGGTGAACACTGCCCAGTTCATCACAGGCACTGACCTCGCTACCATCAAAGGGACCTACAAGAGTCGCTGCCTCAAAAAGGCAGCCAGCATTATCAGAGACCCATACCACCTCTTATTTCTCTCCTGCCATCGAGAAGAAGGTGTAGGAGCCTGAAAACTGTAACATCCAGGTTCAGGAGCAGCTTCTTCCGGACAATCAGGCTATTGAGCACCAATACCTCAAAATAAGTACGTATATATAATATACATGCCGATGTATATGTGTGTGTATATACACACACACACACGTGTGTATAAGACAGGCTTTGACCGATTGTGAAGTTCAGAGATATGCAGTCATCTGCAGTTTTAAGGCAAGAATGGCAAGATTAAAAGATGTTGGTGGCAAGTTTTATTTTACACAGAGGGTGTTGGGTACCTGGAATGCACAGCCAGGGATTGTGGTGTAGGCAGATGCATTAGTGGCATTTAAGAGGCTTTTAAATAGGCACATGGATATGTAGGGAATGGAAGGATGCACATCATGTACAGGAAGAAAAGATTAGTTTAATTTGGCACCATGTTCGGCAAAAACATTATGGGACAAAGGGCCAGTCCCTGTGCTGTACTTTTCTATGTTCCATGTTCATATTTAATCTATTTTATTGCAATGGGTAAAATGCAAACAATGTATGTGCTTGTAAATATTAAAGGATTGATAAAGGGTAAATTAATGGAGGCAATATAGTTATGTTGTAGTGGAGTTTTTGATGCAAACATTCAAAACTTTTAAGGTCTGAAATGCTTCATTACAAATTGATACATTTAAGGTTTTTTTGTGTCACCATGCTGCTGCAAGCAAGCTTTTTATTGTAGCCGTACCTCACTGTACTTGTGCAACTGACAGCAATCTTGATTTGACTTGACTCCACAATGAAAATTTATAATTTGGCAATCAGTCAACCAGTGAGACTATGTTGCAGTCTTTGTGTTGTCATCTATGCACAGCTGATTTTTTTTTGTTCAGGCAATTTAGAAATACACAAAACAAGCTCTAAAATTATAGAATTCCAGGCTGAGGAATCTTCATGGAGGTAGGCCAATAATTGAATGTTATGGATCAGCTCAGACAATGCAGATTTTTAAAAATGCTGCAGACAGGCATTTGTGGGCCTCCACATATTATATTAAAACACAAACTTTTTCTAGATTCCATAAAGTCATACAGCACAGAAAAAGGCCATCAAACTGCCATTTATTCCAATTGTTTTCTCCCTATATACCCAATAATTTCAACCCTCTCATTGATTCTATGACTCACCTACAAAATAGGGGCAATTTATGGTGACCAATTAACCTCCCACCCTAATGGCCTTGAAATGGGGTGTGAAACAAGAACATTTAGGGAAACCGACATGGGTGCAGAGAGAATGTAAAACTCCACACAGAGAACACCAGGTCAGGAGCCAAATCCAGGTTACTAGCTGTGCCATGATGTCACCCCCTTTCCCATGTAGAAAGTCCAGCCGAGAGTGAGTTGTCAAAGATAGAGGGAAAATTCTGTGTTCTCCAAGTTGTTCGGCACATGGGCGGGATGTGCCGGGCAGAGAAAGCTATTTCTGGCTGGAAGTCATTCAGATTTCACCAGGTGCATAGCACTGACCATGGGTGAGTACTGGTGGTGATCATTAACAATAGGCATGTTCAGGGAGTCATTACTTTTCCTTTACATAAACAGCCTTCAGCATTATTTTATTCTATTGGAACTTCAGATGTTCCTACTGCATCTATTGCTCACCACTCAGTTGACATGCTCTCTTGAAAAGAATGGCCCATTGATAAATGAATGTAGCAAAGTGCTGCAACTGAGACAATGGTAGACATCAGTCAACGCTGACTGCAATAATCTGAGGACCAATGAGTCCATGATGACATGTAACCACTTCTAGAGGCATAGGGGTTCAAGTGGAGCTTCACTGCAGAAAGTGGCAAATTTCAGTCGCAACAGCTTTAAGAAATGTAGGCCTTTTGGAAGCATGAGTGGAAGGAGGAAGTTGCTCCTGTGGAAGACAAAAAGTTCCCAAGTTTCTGTTTTTGGCTAATCATGTCCTGCTCACATTCATACTGATGGTAGTAGTAAATGTACGACATTCATGAGCACTAGTGAATGCAGCACGCATTTAGTTGCGCATACTCAAAAGAAATTGAATGCGCTTTATACAATGAAAAATGTCACTCTACAATGCTTCATGTGAATATGGGTGACATGCACCAGAAAACCTGATGGTAGACATAAATGCTGGAGAAACTCAGTGGTGAGGCAGCATCTATGGAGCGAAGGAAATAGGCGACGTTTCGGGCCGAGCCCCTTCTTCAGAAAACCTGATGGAATCTTTTAATATGAGCATGGCTTGCTGCAATTGACCAAATGCAATTTGCAATTGATTTTATGCAGCATTTCAGACTAGTACTGCTTAAGAAAATGTGCAACAAGATTGGATTTCTATGCCAGAGTCTCTGTGGTGACTGCTTAGCAATTAACAATTGATTTTGGGTTCTCTTACATGCACTTCATAACCACATTCTAACATTCCTAGCCATTCACATCTTAGGAAACATTTTTTATAGTGTAAAATCATCCACTAGCTCTCAGCAGTAATCAAAAATATATTGCAACTTTTTTAATATACAACACTTAACTGAAATCAGGCAATTTTTAGTCTTGTATGGAAAAAAAATGTTTGCAATTACTTCTAAACTTCTGTTCCTGCAGTTAGCAACTACGTCATTAGATCTTATAAAGAAGAAAAGTTGGACAGATTTCTGGATCCGTTTTGTAAAAAAAACTGTTCTTATGTAAGAGAATCACGAGAACAGGAATGGGTCAGAGTTGAGCCTGATCCACAGTATAAATTCCATCATTATAAATCTGCCCCATTTGCCTTTTTTGATTCAGTGTACCTCAATATTTTGCCATAGTAAAATGTTCACACTAGCCCTGCCCACTTCAACTGATCCTCCATTTTGAATGGAATGTCCATTTGCACCACCCTTTATAAAGGAAACATGCATGTTAATTTAATTCTTCAACCACTTTCTCTAAATGCTATGAGCATGGGTTTCGCATTGCTCTACATGTATATTATATTACGAAAACTCTCATCTTGTCTGTTACTGTGTGTGTGTGTGTGCTCGTGCATTTGCCTGTGTGTGCGCATGTGATCCCGGAACTACGCCAAAACGGTACATGACAGCGCTACAATATTTGCACCACCTTACTCACAATTGTCCTGTGGTCTGGTGTATCAAGTTTCATTCAGATTGATGTTATATTTTACAAGCTATTCACATTTTTTACTTTAAAAAAATAAAACAGAGCCCCCATTTGCCCCACCCTTCCCGTCTTTACTTGACTGGTGTCAAAAGGACACCCCACGGATCCTCAGCGCAGGGAGGGAGAGGAGCGGCACGCAGGGCAAAGTAGGTTTCTGCCTCCGCCTCTCCCTTCCCTCTCCTCCGGTCAGCCCATTCCCCCCCCCCCCCCGAGGAGCAGCAGCACGGGGCCCGCGAGGAGGAAGAGCGCGGGTAGGAAGAGGAGCGGCACCCAGGGCAAGGTAGGCCTCCGCCTCCGTCTCCGCCTATCCCGGCTCCGCGCCACTCGGCCCGTCCCCCCGACAGCCCCCGCCCCGAGAAGTGGCACCCAGTGCAGGGCAAGGTCGGCCGCAGCCCCCCACCTCTGTGCAGTTTGGGGGCTATGGGTAAGTGGTGGAATATTGCGATGGAGGAACAGGTTGCATTGGGGGAATGGGTGAGTGGTGGAATATTGTGCTGGGATGGGGGAACGGCTTGCGTTGGGGGACCAGGCCTCCCGTGGGGGCTATGGGTGAGTGGTGGAATATTGCGTTGGGGGTCCAGGCCTCCCATGTGACAGGGACCCAATGGGTCCCAGTTGGTCTAGTATCAATTAAACCCTCTAATCTATTTAATTGCATCTCAATTAAATTAGCCTTCAAACATTCTAAATTTAGGAATAACATATGTGGATGTTGCTGGCAATGTTGGCATTTATAGCCCTTCTCTAATTACCCCAGATCTAGACAGGCAATTATGAATCAACCATATTAGTGAGTCTGCAGTCAGATATGCAATCTGCCCTAACTGTTTAAGCATACATAAAGTACCTCTGTGGCACAGCAGCTTAACGTATATCACATCACTACTTGAAGCTTTTGACATACGGTGTGCACTTTAACCACATGTGATTTTTTCTATTACAAATCTCAAATTGTGGAGTACAAAGGCAAATAAATAAATGTCTTTGTCCCAAACATTATGGAGGGCACTGTATAACTAATCTCTTGAGACAACATAATAAATGTTACTTGCCACCCTTCAACACTAAGTTGCGTAACAATTAACTGTACACCAGAGCAGTACTTATACAATTTATTCTCATCGGCTGAACTCACTGAATGTCCTGATCCTAAACAGTGTGCACACAGCACCTGAAATAAAAGCTGAAATAAAAGCTGAGAAAACCCAACCTTTAGTCAAAGACATGAAGTAGTTTCAATGCTGCGGAATGTCCCGGAAACAGAACATGGTAAACAGATCTGCCAGAAAATAATCTTTCAGCTGTTCCAGGTTTTGGCATCCACATATGCATGCGCCCAAGTCTCAAACTTTACTTTAGTTCAGTTTAGAGATACAGCGTGGAAACAGGCCCCATTTTGCCCACAGGGTCCACACCGACCACCGATCCTCACCCATTAACACTATCCTACACACACTACGGACAATTTACACAAACACCAAGTCAATTAACCTACATGCCTGTAGGTCTTTGGAGTGTGGGAGGAAACCAAAGATCTCGGAGAAAACTCATGCAGTTAAAGGGAGAAAGTACAAACTCCGTACAGACAGCACCCATATTCAGGATCGAACCCGGGTCTCCGGCGCTGCAAGTGCTGTAAGGCAGCAACTCTACCACTGCGCCACCCCACTTAGTGAACCAAGTAATTAATTGCCATGGTTCTTTTTAACATAATCTATTAATAACATATGATAGCTATGGTTGAATAGTAAAATGCCCTATTGCACTGTCTAACATCTGGTTAGTAAACATTGATCAGACCCTGCTGAGATTGAGTACAGTGATGTAAATTGTAAATGTTTGATGTAAGGAAGTACAATTCAGTTGGATAGACAGGTTTCCAGTGGTGATATCTGTAAAGTTGATTCACGGATACCGTTAGATCTTCACTACTTTATTAATCACACATTATTGCCCTAGCTGTACGTGGTCTGTCACGATCACCACGATTAGCATAGTGAAAGCAATGTTCATATATTTATACTACTAAGGAAAACGTTATAGAAACCGAATGGATATCCATCATTTTTATATTGATTTTACTTAAAAATGGATAAATAATGACAGTGTAGAAAGCTTGATATTTCAATACAAAAAGGGATTATTCATAAATTATACATTTTAACCCCTTTGGCAAATAACATTATTTTATTAACCAGTGTAAATTTAGTTAAGATTTACTGGATATTATCCTTGTATCAGTGCTTACCGAGTTTGGTGTGAGAGGTGCAGCTCCAACAACATCAATGAATTGATCTTTTCCTTCTCCCTTAATTTCCTCAGAACTAGTTCCCACAGTTCCGATCTGTCCGTCTATGCCAAAGCCTTCTCCTGATGCTAAGTTGGTTGTCCCTGCCTTTGCCAGTGCCTCGTATCGATGTCGTAGCATCTGAAGCTCATATTCGCAATTGGCATAAGCTTGCTTGAGCTCATACAGTAACACCAGATCGCTGCGAAGTTCATTGAACATATGCACAATCTCTTCTGTGGGCATTGGATTTAGATCTGCAAAGCAAGATCAACCAAAACAATATAAAAACATTTTTGTAAATTTTCATAAATGTAAACAGCAAGATTGCCTATCTAAAAGCTGTCTAATATGCATTAATAATGTTGCAACATGGGAGCTTGGTACTATCCAACGACAGTTCAACAGACAAAATATATCGAAATTTGTATTATAATTTCAGTTTTGACAAAATCAAGCTTCAGAACTGTAGCCATATAGAACTGTGGGAACACCTGCACCATCCCTCATAGGTTAGCTTACCGGTAATACAATTGTGCCCCCTTAATACATCAGCTTCCCTAGTCCCGTAGTTATCACCATCAAAGAATCCCTAAAGGCCCTGGTTAGGATTATTGGCACCTAGCAAGGTCAGACGCATCGTCAAAGATGACAAACAAAACAAGGCTACTTTTTATATGTGCAGTGGATCATTGATCTTCTTGGACTTGTTCCTGGAAAAAAAAACCTCTTCCGTTTAATGATAACTTCCTCTGGAACTCTAACATTCCTCACATTGAAACAGTTAACATTATATTGTAGCAAAACAAAACTATCCAAAATATAGAATGGTGTGTTTTAATAGTACATCAACATTGAAAACTTTTTTTTGAAAGTTTCTTAAATTATTTTTTTTACCTCCATCATATACATTTCTCAAATCACATTCTGAAATTAAAAATGGGAATTATATGGTTTGGTAAAAAGCAGAATTGTCTTGCTGATTAATTGCAGATATCACAGGTTGAAGTATTTTAACTAAAGAATACAGCATATTTATTGGTAAAGATTCTCCTGACATAAAAGGTTATTGTTGCATTCTTATTTTATTTTAGGTTAAAATTTTATCTGTAGAACATTTTACGATGCAACAAGTTTAAGTATTGCTAGTTTGTCCTTAAAGACATATGAGCCATGAAATTGTCCAGTGTAAGTCTGCAAGAAACAATTCATGCTTGACTAATAACCTCATGTCAAGATAGTGCAAAATAACTTTATACACAATGCTGATAATAAAACACTGGCACTTATCAGAATTTGTTTTTCTATTTGAGGAATATAGGAAAAAAAATCAAACGTTGTCAATTTTAATCAAATTGTGCACAATATAATATAGAGCAAATTTGAAGGCATAATCCACGATGACACCATAGGGTGACGTTAAAGGAGTGTTGAATTTGTGAAACTGCCACTGGGTGAATTAATTTAAAATACCTTTTATTCCATCCAAACAAATACAAGGTTTTTCCTGTGCTTCAAGCAACATCACCAGAAAGAGACTTTCTCATCATACAGTCACTACTGGATTTGCGTACTTACTATCTGCGAGGTGACAACTACATGTGCCAATATATAAACCTCTGCACCTCAATACCAATATATTGTCTTGGGTACTGAAGATGTGATAAATTCTGGTCACTTTGATTTATTCGTCTCAGCACAATCTTATAGAAAATATGGAATATTTAATCAGTTTGAAATTAATTATTTACATTTTCCAACAAATTATTTACTGTCAAACCATTTACAGTATTATGCTGTTGCTTTATTCGCTTTGTTTGAAACTGAATTCAAGTTGTTCTGCAATTGGTTATATATATATATATATATATATATATATATTGAATATATTATATATATATATATATATATATATATATATATAAATAAAACCAAACACAAAAGGGCAGTTTTAGTCCATCAATCTTGACTGGATTTAACCCTAATTCCAAAAGCAAAAGGGAAACACTACCACTATTTTCTGCAACTCAACTTGTTTTTATTAGTGTTAAAAGGTCTGAAGCAGCAAAAGACACTTTTGTTTTTACTACGACAATCTCATTGCACATTATTTCCATTGTCCTTTTCCCAAATCTATTATATAACTAAAAGTCTCATCTTGACCACTTCCTGTCTGCGCTGTATATTGATTTTAGAAAAAAAACTACCATATATCGCTATGAGTTTTGGCCATCTTACTCAGTCCTCCTCCGCTGCGGCAGCCCCAAGGATTTTTCCGATCGATGAAAAATAAAAAAAGTTATGAGTATTTAAAAAATCTTGAGATCAGCTGATTGGTCCTCTCGCCTGTCAATCACCACGATGAAGGTAAAATGCCCCTTCCGAGGGTGGGCAGGACTATAAAACCCCGGATGCCTGGAATTGAGTCAGCCACTCTGGAAGATCGCGAGGGAGAGTCCACAACTGTGATTCTAAGCTATGAATCAACTGAACTGTGAGTCTGCAATGTACTTGCAATAAATGATTTGTTAGCCCTTAATGACAATGTAATGAGTTGTTTGGCAATTTGGTCGCCTGCACTCTGCTTGAAATGCTATGAAATTGACTTTGGTGGCCTGCACTCTGCCTGAAATGCTGTGAAATTGAGTTTTGTGACCGGAACTCTGCCTGAAATGCTATGAAATTGACTTTGGTGGCCTGCACTCTGCGTGAAATGCTGTGAGGTTGACTTTGGTGGCCTGCACTCTGCTTGAAATGGAATTTCAAGGAATAGCCATGAGTCAACTGCCAGCCCACCAGCCATGAGTGACTGAGATGCCAGCCCACCAGGCCCAAGTGACTGAGCTGCCAGCCCACCAGGCCCGAGTGACTGAGCTGCCAGCCCACCAGACCCGAGTGACTGAGCTGCCAGCCCAAGAATCCATTCGGCCCACAATGTCCATACTAGCCCTCTGGAAACCAGTCCCTTTGGCCCACAACACCCATACTAGCACTCCAGAAACCCCCCCCCCCCACTGGCCACCAATATTGGAATTGGTGGAGTGGTGGAATATTACATCTGGGGACCAGCCCTCCCGTGTGAACGTGGGACCCAACGGACCCCATTTAGTTTAGTACTAAATACATTTTGCAACTTCACTCTGAATATATTGCTCAAAAAAACACATCTTTTTACTTTTGAAAGTAATCAATAATATAATCAGGATTTCTATTCCTTGCTTACCAACTCCCAATTCCGTCAGCATCTGTTCAATGGCTTTGATTTTTTTCTGTCCAACTGAGCTTGGTAGTTTCATCTAAAGGCAGGAAGCAGGTTATTAACAATCAAACACATTTATTACAACTGTTACAACAATTTTTAAACAACTTAATTCAGAGTATCTCATTTACAAATATTAGATTTTTTTTTAAATGATTTTTTTCCGGCATATATAGGAATGAAGATATAAATGTATTAGTTATGTTTTGGAAAGATACCATGAAGTTCAAACAAAATTAGATGCAAATAATTACACTAATACAAACTAATTTTCCCCCAAAACGTTGTAAATCTATTAATATTCAAAATATTCCTTTCCTGCAGCTATTCCAATACTGCACTGTGCTGAATGGAGTACTGTTCCATTGTCTAACACTTTGTCAACCCAAGTAAAACTTACAAATATACACACGATTATCACCTTCATTTTAACCTGAAAGTTCATATTGGAAATCACATAACAATGATTTTTTTTTAATTAATTAAAACCAACAGGCTGGAGACAGGAATAAAACAGGCTGGAGATAGACACAAAATGCTGAAGTTACTCAGCAGGACAGGCATCATCTCTGGAGAGAAGGAGTGGGTGACGTTTCGGGTCGGCATACCTCTTCAAACAGGCTGGAAATTTCTTAGAGGGTTGTATTACTACACTGGCTACCGCCAGGAGTTCTGAATGTCATTGAACTGCAGTAAATCCTACAAGAGTACTGTCAAATGATCCCTTTTTCATTTCTATCAATATCCTGCTTTGTAACCTGTATGTAAATTGCTTTGCATACATTCACCCATCGATCCACAGCAACTTGGAGGGCCCATGGTTATGTAAATGCAGTGCTCTTATCTGACTTCCACTCAATTGAGTACAATCCTTGCCAAAAAGATAAATCAGGAGGCAGAAAAAGATTTCTGATGCTAAAGGTGTTTTAATAGAGATCCAAATTTCATGTTTGAATCATTGATAATTATGCAACGTTGCTTATAATGCAACCCTCGTTCATTTTACCCTCACATACAAATAAAGAGGTCAGGTATGTTTCTGTTAATACGTAGAATGAGGGAGCTGTAGTATCATCATGCTATCACATAGAAACATGAAACAAAGGGGATGGAAAATCATTATGTTTTGTTTAATTATTCTAGTTTAATGGCTTTTTAATTGTTTACTTTTTCTAGTTTTAATTGCTAACTTTAATTGTAAGGGACTTCAAAATTTCTCATATTTATAAACTATTAAAGTCAAATGCGATTGGTTACAGCCAGCAGAGGTCCGCCCTGGCTTTGTTGCTGTTAAGAGGCATTTTTGGAGCAAGGCTTCCTCACCAAGACCACATTGCTTTGCTAGCACACTAGTTGACTGGGATGGCCTCAGGAGAGGCACTAAACCAAGCGTGAGGTTAATCTCTCTGCAGTCCTGCACTGGTGGAACAGGGCACATAAAATCTTTTCATTACACATCATGACTTGGGCTTCTTGATCCCAGGTATAAACCAAAGAACTGTTTAATTTGGATAAGTGCCAGTGTCAAAATTCTCAGATTAATCACACTGTTCAACCACAAAAAAAGGATGGAGCGAGCAATACCGATAAATGTTCGTGTATTCAACTAATTTATGACCTCTCCAAATAACATTATTAATAATGCAAATCTATGAATGATTAGGGGATGTTTTGTGCCATAGTAAAACTCATTTTAGGTTTATGACAATTATTTTTTATCAATCTAGTTTAAATTAGAATCCGAGTCAAGTCTTCAAAAGGATAATGTGGCAAACCACCATCAGCCCCCAAAGCTAAATTCTGACCCACGTTAATTTGAAAAGCAGAAATCTGGTGGCAGTCAGTAATTTATATAATTTCACAAATGATACAGTAATATCATGAGATTATACATCTTAATACAGGTTACACCAACGATGTGTATTTATGTTTTTCCCATTATAATGTATACCTAGTTTATTCATAGCATTTAGTAATTTCAATGCCTTGGGCTATTTGGGCTATAAGAATCACAATAGGACCTGCGGAATAGGAGTTCTGTAACCAAATATATCACTGGAGCACAAAGTACAGATGCGTAATAACATTAATTATACAAAATATGTTAAGGGATATTGGATCAATTCTATGAAATGATATATGGCTATGTTTTATACAAATCAAAGGAACTGTCTTCCACAATTATTACAGTTAGAAATTAGAATCTCATTCTGTGTCATACCATTTTCAAGCCATTATCAAAATATAATTGAATTCAACCAAAGAACAAAACAAAGCATTTAAAAATAAACTTCCTTATATAACCGATTCCTTCATGCAACAATATGTGATTGTTCAGGCAACAAGCAAAATAATTCATCATTACTAAATATTGAAAACGTCCCAAAAATGTTGTTTTAAAAACAAAGGTTTGATCAAGTATTGAGTATAGAAGTTTGGAGGTCATGTTGCAGTTATACAAGACATCGGTGAGACCCCATTTAGAATATTGTGTTCAGTCTGGGCACCATGTTATAGGAAAGATATTGTCAAGCTTGAAAGGGTTCAGAAAAGGTTTACAAGGATGTTGCAAGGAGAGATTGAGTAGGTTGGGTCTCTATTCCATGGAGTGCAGGAGGATGAGGGGAGATCTTATACAAAATCATGTGATGATTAGATCGGGTAGATGCACTGAGTCTTTTGCCCAGAGCAGGGGAATCGAGGACCAGAGGACATAGGTTCAAGGTGAAGGGGAAAAGATTTAATGGGAATCCGAGGGGTACATTTTTCACACAAAGGTGGGAGTATGGAATAAGCTGCCAGAGGAGGTAGTTGAGGCTGGGACTATCCCATCGTTTAAGAAACAGTTAGACAGGTACATGGATAGGACAGGTTTGGAGGGATATGGATCAAGCGCAGGCATGTGGGACTAGTGTAGCTGGGACATTGTTGGCTGGTGTGGGCGAGTTGGGCCGAAGGGCCTGTTTCCACACTGGATCACTCTATGACTCTAATAATAAAAAGTAAGCCAAAGTACAAGAAAAAGCTTAAGATTTTTTAAAGTGTAATTACTTTAACATTATCTCCAATGCCCAGTGGCTTTTTACAGCAATTCTATTTATCCACACCGGATCATATCCTCCTCCTATGCCGTGTCTATTTCCATGTATCAGTCTAACTTTCTCTTAAACATAGTAATTGTATCAGATTGACAACGTGCTCCAAATATCAACCATTCTTACTGTTAAAGTTTCATCCCTCAAATCTGTTTTAAGGCTCTCAACTGTCATCTTAAAACCATGCTCTCAAAAAGTCCAATTATTCTTCCCCAGATTCCTGTCAATTTCCTCCAGATTCTACCACTTACCTGTGCATTCGGAACAACTTACTGTAGTGAGTGAATAATCTACCAAAATAAATTTCTTTGGAACATAGGAAGGAATTAGAATCTCAAATGTAAACCCATATTAGTCAACTTATATGATCATTAATGATATTTCATCCATATATTTTTGAAATGGCAGAGCTACCATTCATGTTATTAAGTATAATTATTGCTTTCTCTCTGCTGTATGAATTTGGTGCTGCAGAATAAACGTTAAGTGGAAAGAGTGGTGGTCCACCCTCACCTCCCCACCACCTTCCCCCCCCCCACCACACCCAACCAACCAACCGTACCAGTTGATGTTGGGGGGGGGGGGGTGGGGGAAGAGGGGGTGAGGATGTCAGGAAGGCCAGGAGAAGGTAACAATTCTGACCTCATACTGGTTCTCCGCCAATTAAAACTGAATGCATGCGTAATTCAAACATTTTTTAGCACCTTTGGTTGCTGGAACATATTCAAGATCAGTAAATATTATGCCAATACCAGGGGGAAGATTATGAACCTTATTTACAATGATTATTTCAATGTAATTACTCATTAGTCATTGACAAAGGTGATTTTGTTGTGCCGCTTATCACAAACAAATCTTTACCTTTGTAGCCCACATCAACATTCCCATTGTTCACAATTAGCTGGCTTAATCATTGATGATCATGAAATATTAGGTGGTCAAAAATTGCTTCAAAATTCAAAATAAAAGTAACAATTGAATAGATTAAAAAAGTAAAGAATATGTAGAAAAATATGTAATTTAGAGAAATAATTTAATCCTTTTACAAATGGTTCCTCAGAGTGTTTTATATTTGAACTGGATGATCACTTCTTTAAAGTCATCCTGATAAACAAACTGCAACATGTTAACCCCCACAGGAGCTAATGTATTATTAAATGTATTTGAGTAATAAACTCCTCACTTTGATAAAATAAATTTTGCATACTGACTGGTCTGTGCTCATCAGTCTTGAAGATAAATAAACTGACGGTGGTTACATTTTCAGATATGAGTTTTACATTGGTGATATAAATCATGAAATGTTAGTGATGATAGTAAATTAAAGTACACTTTGGCTGTTGACAGTGTATACCCTTCTAATAAATTAGCCTTCCATATTATTGAAGCATGGAGCAAGTTTATCTTATATGGTTTAACAATCTTTTTTTGGTGGATTATCAAAGCAATCTTTCAAAATTACTGAATTTACATGCATTCAACATTGTAAAAATTGACATAAATTCTGACCATGCCTTCTGGCACAATAATTCAATAACTTCACCTGCATAAATCGTATACTGTTCTACCTTTTCATAATATATCAACAGTGAATCAGATGCAGCAGGCTGGGGTCTAAACTTTTGACTACCAAACTGGGCCTTTAATAATAAAAGAAAACACAAAGTGCTAGAATAACTCAGTGGGTCAGGCAGCTTCTCTGGAAAAAAAATAGATAACCAAAGTTTCGGGTCAGGATTGTTCTTCAGACTGATTTTACTTGTGCGAGAATTGGGAAGAGGGGTTGGGGCAGGACAAAGCCTGGCAAGTCATAGAGTGATAGAATTATACAGCATGGAAACAGGCCCTTCGGCTCAACTTGCCCACACCAGCTACACTAGTCCCACCTGTCTGTGTTTGGCCAATATACCTCCAAATCTATCCTATCCATGTACCTGTCTACTGTTTCTTAAACATTAGGATAGTCCCAGCCCACTCAACCTCTCCCAAAAGCTCAGACCATCTAGTCCTGGCAACATCCTCAAAAATCTTCTCTGTATCTTTTCCAGCTAGACATCTTTCCTATAACATGGTGCCCAGAACTGAACACCACACTCTCACCAATGTCTCATACAACTGCAACATGACCTCCCAACTTCTATATCGCGATCTGTGGATTCAGGTAAGGGGAGGTTTGATTGACAGCTGGGTGGTCAAAGGCTAGAGATGTGAAGAAGACAAAAGGCTGAGAGACAAGGAAGGAAGATGTGCAAAATGTGCAGCCAGAGGAAGGGATATAGGTGGAAAGGGACACGGGAAGGGGGAAAGGGTTGTTGTTGGCAAATTACCGTATATTCCTGGCAATGAAGATGCATCTGCGTTGAAGAGGCACCCCCATTTTGAGTTGCTAAATTTTGAAAAAAGGCTGGCGGGACATAGAATTTCTCACGCTCAAAAATAAATAAAGATAAAGAGAGTAACAATTCAATTTGCCCAAGTCTTCCAGATCTCCTCCATTCTGAATGACTGAATGGGTGGGGGGTGGAGGGTGACGGCAGGTGGAGAGATGCTGGGAAAAACGGGAGCACACCGGGACAAGTTGAATCAGTTGTGATCTTATTGAATAACAATACTAGTTCAAGGGACTAATTGAGGTTGCTGTTGAAAGACACGGACCCAGCAGTGAATACCATGCAGTGCCACCCAGCGCAGCAAGTGAGGCCATGTCCTGCACCCCGCGGCAGTCGGAATTTAAGGATTTGCGGGAAGCGGCTGACATGAACGAGGCTGGCGAGCAGCAGGAGAGACGCGTTCAGACGGAGAGCACTGCCAGAGGTGAGCGGGCTGGCAGAAGGCCCTGTCTGGTCCCGGTGGCCGCTCGCAGCCACCCAAGCTACTTCCCTCCCGGGCCACAATACGGTGGCTCTGCGCCTGGAGCACAGCAGTGAGTGAGTTGCTGGCATGATCCCGACCCCCTCCTTCTTAATGCTCCTGTCCGTGCTGGCCCAGGCCAGACTCCCCACATGCTGTGAAAGGAACTCTTTCCCCCCCCCCCCCCCCCCCCCCCCCCCCCAGCAGCGCTGTCCTTTTACAGCGTTTCCCATCAGCTGCCAGCAATAAGGGATAGACTTGGCTATCCATCAGTACTACAACATCATTCTTGATGTTGCTGTACTTAGGGACAGCCAAGTCTATCTTTCTTGGCAAACAACCTAACCTTTGGCCTCCACGACGCAGGTAAATTTTCGTGCCTTATTTTTGGGTAAAAAATAGCGTCTTCATTGCCGGGAAATACGGTACCTAAAATTGAAGAATTCAACATTCAAACCACTGTGTTACTACCCAAGCAGAATACAAGGTGATGTTCCTCCAGTTTGTGGGTTGCCTCACTCTTGCAGTGGAGGATGCCCAAGACAGAAAGGTCGATATTGGGACACACACACCACATTTTGTGCCTATTCTTTCCTAATCTCAGAGTTTTGTCTTCTTCCCATCTCCGACCTTTGTCCATCCTTCAGGCAATCAAACCCCTCACCTATATCAAACTATCACTTCCCAGGCAATAATGACAATTCTACGAATGATTTGTCTGCTCCACACATCACCTATGGCAGCTCATAGGTCGTGTCTACATGTCTGCATCACCCATGGCAGCTCATGGCTAGCATCAAAGCAACAGCACAGTTACCAGCACATTAGTTTTGTTTTCAGGATTTTCAGTCTTTTCCGTAATATATCCTTGCAAAAATTAAGGATTTACTCTACCCCTACTGTACCAATTGTCACGTAACGTTGGTTTCTTCAGGGACCTAACTACTTTATTAATCATGCGAAAACTGAGCTTGTCTTTAGCGCAAAACTTAAAAAAACTCAAGAAAACATTGAAAATTGGGCTCTTTCAAATCTAATAATTTGTTCTTTTTTTTCATATTAATTAGAATTACTTTAAGCAGCACTGAAACCATCCCCAGAAAACTAAACGTGGTTTAAGGAGCAAGGTCAATATTTTAAGACAAATCCCAGAAGCCATTAATTTAAAACTCAGCAGCCACGGTGCACAACATGTGACTTGCAGGTCAGTTCTGGTCAACTCGTTTCAGTGATCCACATATCCTTCAAAGCTGGCTCCAGGTCTTGTGGCCCCTCAGGTTTACTGGTTGTCAAGAGACTTTTAATATCTAGTTTTGAATGCTTGTAAATCACTGCTTAATCAAAAAATGACCGTAAGATTAAATCATAAATTATTAAAAATTAAAACGGTTTATAAAAAGTTAAAAATAACAGAAACACCAGAAAACACTGAAATACGTTTAAGTTGATTATTCAAGAAAAGTAACCTGACATTTATTCATATCCCTGCAGCACTTCTCCTCTGTTCACATGAATAAACTCATGTCAGATCTAACCTGACACAGGTTCAGTGGGCAGATTTTCCAGCATAACTGCTGGGAAACTGCAAGAGATCGGTGCTCTCCTGCTGACCCCTGTGTGAATCCAATGTCTGAACACAGTCAGAATGGTCATGGTGAGATGCACAGGTATTCCACATTTGTGTGACTGATGCTCAGACACATTTCAGATTGCGAACTTGATCTGCGCAAGAGTTGTGCACCACTGTTCAAATCAAATAATTACTATAAACAATTATAAATGGTACACTCCCACTATCATGCTTATACAGTTGTCTCCTTATTTTTTTTAAACATTATTGAAATATTTTAAAATTCTTACTCTTTGACTTCGTAACGTGACTCCAGCAGACTTGAAATCTGGAAATTTTATACCTGCGGTTTCTGGTACAGTCTGTAAAACAAAAATAGGCAGAATATGTTAGAACAGAGCCATGTAGGAGTCAAAGGATAATTGTGGATGGGTGTTTTTGCGATTGGAGGTCTGTGACCAATGGTGTGCCACAGGGGTTGTTGCTGGGTCCACTGCAGTTTGTTATATACATTAATGATTTCAATGACAATTTAGTTAATGCTGTTAGTATGTTTGCAGATGATACCAAACTTGGTGGTACAGTAGACAGCAAGGAATGATATTCAAGTTCACAAGATTTAAATTAGTTGGTAAGGTGGGCCACTTTGGTATGTAGGGTTTCGAGGACTATTGGACAAATGTGTGCAAATGGGAATTGCCCAATTTGGAACATTGATTACAGACTACTTAAATTTACTTTGGCAAATAGGAATGTTTATATGCATAATTTTGATGCATGTCCTGTTGGCTAAATACTTAAAAGCATCAACTTAAGCTAGTGGCTTCTGGTATGCATTATCAATGGTAGCAGCAGAGAGCAATACCAGGAGGAGTGGTTTGAATGTTACATTTTTTGGCATCTTGATATCACTGGGATGGCCGTAATTCATTGAGGTGGTGGTTGATGAGCCATCTACTTGATCTGCAGCAGTACTCTATAATGCTGATGGGCAGAGAATTGCAGGATTTACAGCCAATGACCATTAACAAATGACAATGCAACAAGAAAGTGCAGATGCTGGGAATCTGAAACAACACATTAAAAATGCTAGAAACCTCAGCCGGTCAGGCAGCATAAGTGGAAAGAGAAACAGAATTAACGTTTCAAGTTGAAGACTTCTTCAGAACTTGTGTCTTCTGTTTGTCCTACAGATGCTGCTTTTGTTTTTATTTTCTAAATCTATGTCAGAATGGTGTGATACAAAGGAACCTAGATATGCTGGTAGACAAAAATGCTGGAGAAACTCAGCGGGTGAGTCTCTTGTCCTTGGTCTTTTTCGCTGGAGCATTCAGATTTCTGTTACTGTCGGAACAGCCAAGAAAAGGAAAGCTGTGCACTGTGCAGAGTGAAATGAATGTTTTGGTTACTTACGAGGTATCAATCAAGCATGTTGTTTTGTTCTAGATGGGACTGAGTTTCTTGAGTAGCATTGGAACTGGCCACAAGGACTATTCCATCGTACTCCTGTTTTGAACCATGCAGATGAATATCAAGAAGCAAGTCACTTAATTAGTAAACCAAGCACCTGACACTCTCATGCAACCACAGTGTTTATGTGTCTGGTGAATGGCAGATCTCAGAAGATGGTGAGAGATTCAGCAAATGACAGGTGGTAAGACAGGGTTTTGATAGAAATGGTCTTTGCCAAGCACTTTTGTGGCATGAATGTTACTTGCTGCGTATCAGTTTATGATTGTATTTTTGTCCAGGTCTTATGGAATGTCCCTAACGAGGGATAAAATTGGACCATGAGAGAGACAGAATGGACAGCTATCTGCAGAGTCAAAGAGATGGGGGAGATATTGAACAATTTCTTTTCTTCGGTATTCACCAAGGAAAAGGATATTGAACTATGTGAAGTAAGGAAAAAAAGTAGAGTAGCTATGGAAACTATGAGATTCAAAGAGGAGGAAGTACTGACACTTTTGAAAAATATAAAAGTGGATAAATCTCCAGGTCCTGATAGGATATTCCCCAGGACATTGAGGGAAGTTAGTGTAGAAATAGCAGGAGCTATGACAGAAATATTTCAAATGTCATTAGAAACGGGAATAGTGCCGGAGGATTGGCGTACTGCGCATGTTGTTCCATTGTTTAAAAAGGGTTCAAAGAATAAATCTAGCAATTATAGACCTGTTAGTTTGACGTCAGTGGTGGGTAAATTAATGGAAAGGATACTTAGAGATAATATATATAAGCATCTGGATAAACAGGGTCTGATCAGGAACAGCCAACACGGATTTGTGCCTGGAAGGTCATGTTTGACAAACCTTCTTGAATTTTTTGAAGCGGTTACTAGGGAAATTGATGAGGGTAAAGCAGTGGGTGTTGTCTATATGGATTTCAGTAAGGCCTTTGACAAGGTTCCCCAAGGAAGGTTGGTTAAGAAGGTTCAATCTTTGGGTGTTAATGGTGGAGTAGCAAGATGGATTCAACAGTGGCTGAATAGGAGATGTCAGAGAGTAATGGTGGATGTCTGTTTGTCAGGTTGGAAGCCGGTGACCAGTGGGGTGCCTCAAGGATCTGTGTTGGGTCCACTGTTGTTTGTCATGTACATCAATGATCTGGATGATGGGGTGGAAAATTGGATAAGTAAGTATGCAGATGATACTAAGAAAGGTGGTGTTGTGGATAATGAAGTAGATTTTCAAAGTCTACAGAGAGATTTGGGCCATATGGAAAAAGTGGGCTGAAAGATGGCAGATGGAGTTTAATGCTGATAAGTGTGAAGTGCTACATCTTGGCAGGACAAATCAAAATAGGACGTACATGGTAAATGGTAGGGAATTGAGGAATGTTGTGGAACAGAGAGATCTAGGAATAACTGTGCATAGTTCCCTGAAGGTGGAATCGCATGTAGATGGCGTGGTAAAGAAAGCCTTTGGTGTGCTGGCCTTTATAAATCAGAGCATTGAATATAGGAGCAGGGAAGTAATGTTAAAATTGTACAAGGCATTAGTGAGACCAATTCTGGAGTATGGTGTACAATTTTGGTTGCCTAATTATAGGAAGGATGTCAACAAAATAGAGAGAGTACAGAGGAGATTTACTAGAATGTTGCCTGGGATCCAGCAACTATGTTACAGAGAAAGGTTGAACAAGTTAGGTCTTTATTCTTTGGAGCGCAGAAGGTTAAGGGGGGACTTGATTGAGGTCTTTAAAATGATGAAAGGGATAGACAGAGTTGACGTGGATAAGCTTTTCCCATTAAGGGTAGGGAAGATTGAAACATGACATGCGAATTATGGGACGGAAGTTTAGGGGTAACGTGAGGGGGAGCTTCTTTACTCAGAGGGTGGTGGCTGTGTGGAATGAGCTTCCAGCAGAAATGGTGGAGGCAGGATCGATTTTAACATTTAAAAGTAAAGTGGATAGGTATATGGACGGGAAGGGAATGGAGGGGTATGGTCTGAGTGCAGGTAGATGGGACTAGGGGAAAACAAATGGTCGGCACGGACTGGAAGGGCCGAGAGGGCCTGTTTCCGTGCTGTAATTGTTATATGGTTATATGGTTATAATGTAGATTTGCATTATACATTTGCTATGGAGTTGAATGGAATTGGGCATGGTGCAATTAACAACAGACATTTCTACTTCTGATCTTATGATCAAAGGATAGTTATTGATGATGTGGCTGAAAATGGTTGGTCGGAGGGCACTGTCCCAAGGAAGGCCTACAGTGAGGTTTTGAGCCCAAGGTAATTAACCTCCAATAATCACAAGAATCATGCTGAGTTTCTCCAGCTTTGTCTACCATCAGATTATCATGATAGTTCTCAAGCACCCATATCAAATAACAATTCTTGCATAACCTAGAATTAAAATTTTGCACAGATACTGTAATATGACCAAGTATTAGTAAATAATTTCAAAAAACATACTTTGCATATTTTCATACAACACAGAAGTAACCATTTGGCCTACTAGGTCAAAGCTGACTCTTCTAACATCAACCTTATTCCCCCACTTATTTTCCAGTATACTGTCCTCTCTCATGCTCATCAATTCAATTAGCCTGCCACCCATCTACTCTTGGGGCAATTTATAGTTGCCAATTAACCTACTGGTACATCAGTGAAATTTGGGAGGAAACTTGAGGACCTGGGTAAATCCACACAGTCACAGGGAGAACTTGCAAACTTCACCCTGACAGTACCCAATATTAAGGTTGGAACTATGCAGCTGCATCACAAATTGCTACATCACTGTACCTTTGCTTAGAATTACGCTGGTCATAGAAACATAGAAAATAGGTGCAGGTGTAGGCCATTCGGCCTAGCAGTAACGTGGTATAAACTTATCGGAATAAAATCTGGACTCTAAGGAATACGGAGAATGTTACAGGGGATTTCACTGTAGTTTCAAGATCTAGGGGAGGAACCAAAAGATTAGATATAAATTATTTCTGCTGATTTGGGAATCCAGGACAATGAGCCACTGTTTTAACATGGAGATCGCCCTTTCTAGAGTAAAATTAGAAAAATACATTTATCTGCAGTGTAGTAGAAACTTAGAACTCCACTGCAAATCATACTATACAAGAAAACATCAAGGTAATGCAAGAGAGAAGATTAAACAGAATGCAGAATAGTGTGACAGCTACAGAGGAAGTGAAGGAAAAAGGTGCAAGGGCTGCAACAAGGTAGATTTGGAGATCAGTAATTCAGCCTTAGCATGAGAGATGTCTGATAGGAAAGCAGAGAAGGTGGAAAGACAACGGTGTTGATTAAATGGGTTTGCTACTTCCCCAAGGAAGCAAGTGTTAAAGACAGTGGCTTCCATTATAGAATTGGCTGCATTCACAGCTCGCAATTTCTTGTTGTTTGGGCAGAGCGAATGCCATAACAAGCTGCATTACATCTGGATAGGATGCTTTCTATGATGCATCTGGAGAAATTATAAGGTCAACGGAGACATGATGAATTTCTAAAATTCAGTATTTTATTGAACAAAATAAAAGGGGCAAATCTGGGTTCATATATCAGCCTGATCTTATTTAAAGACAGGGTAGATCAAAAGGTTAAATAGCTTATTCTTGTTCCTCTATAAGACTGGTCATTCAGCAAAATTTCAAGCTGAATAAAATTCAATTTATTTCTCATCCTAAAATCCCAGCAATGCAGATTTGTGATGTTTTACCATCAGCAACTCTGTTAAAAGTTAAAATAATTGAGGCACAAATGGATGTGTATCTAGAGTATCTATTCCATCTGGTTATAAGTTGCCTGCAATCATGCCAGTGAAGTGCTTTAATGAGAAGTAGTTGCTGGGAGAAACAGGTCAACGTCTTTTTTGGGCAACTCTGTCTAGGGGGAAGGGCGGGGGGGAGTGGGAGTGGAAGTGGGGGCGAGAGCAAGGCCAATTCACATTTTCTATTATTTTTCTTTGAAAAAAATACCCTGTGATTTATGGAGTCTCACCGGTTTTTCTGTTTCTTTTTTCTGCGGAAGTTTCTTTTTTGCTGCCTTTCGCTCTGCCCTGCGCATTTCTGTGGTGTTGTCTGCAGCTATGATGAGTTTCTGTAAATCCTGCGTTTTCTTTTCTCGTTCTTTTTTTCTCATTTCAATTTTCCTTAATTCTTGTATTAAGTATTCTTCTTCAGCCACCTATTTTAAAAAAAGCAAAAAGTTAAATGTTACAGTAAACTAATTCTGCCTTGTTGAATAGATGCATACTATTGTACAACTTTACAGAAGTCAATTTCTCTGTTAATGCACAGTGAGCCTTTTTTGGAAGATGGGCAAAGAGGGAATTTGTTTACCGCTTTAATTTCCCCCTTATGTGCGTGTAACCACACTGTTGTGGATCAGAAGGCACATTTTGGGTCGATGCAGAAATCGGTCTCTAAAACTAATAAAATATTTTGCAAGAAACTGTAGATGCTATAATCTAGAGCAAAAACAAAGTGTTGGAGGTCAGGCAACATCCGTGGAGGGGAATGATTTTGAGATAGCCGACTTCGGTCTAGTTTCAGACAGAAATATATCAGTCTCTAACTGAATGTGAAAATCTTTCACCATGATCACATTCCTCTACGCATC
Source organism: Okamejei kenojei (assembly GCA_035221665.1). Classification (NCBI taxonomy): domain Eukaryota; kingdom Metazoa; phylum Chordata; class Chondrichthyes; order Rajiformes; family Rajidae; genus Okamejei; species Okamejei kenojei. Next base: position 53,462,506 of record CM069140.1, on the reverse strand, counting down.
CCATACTTTAAGGTTATTAATTAATCCCATTTTGTTTTATACATGGATAAATCAAAAATAGTATTTTCCCTGCTTGGATCCACAATCCTTTTTTTCTAGGAAACTCTCGAATTACTCTAACCTGGATTATCACTCATGTAAGGAACAGCAACACCACTGCTATTGAAATATGTTTTTAAATGGATATATTTTAATTTAGGCATACAAATGTATTTAACATAGCAGTAGACTTGCAAGCTTCTCATTTAATGCCAGACAAACTTATCCCTTGTTTCACATGGTGGCAGACCTGATATGTATTTAAGTAATTTGTTTATTTTTCATTCCAACTGCAAAATAAAAATTTGTCTTTCATTTTACCTGCTCTGGTGTTCTATTGTACAGTCTCTCAAGCTGCTCTTTTCTCCGTCTTTCGTGCCCAGCATCAAAAACAGAAAGCTTGGGATCAGCACCAGTTGGGGCTCGGATCTTTGTTAACTTTGCACAAATGCTATAATATCGCTCTTTCAGATCTTCTACTGAACGTTTCTGTAGGGGAAAAAATTAGAGACTAAAGAAATAATCTTATCGTTAAGCATTTGCCAAAATATATTAAACAGCTTTTACTGGAGGTACCTCAGCAATCCAGGAATTAATGTGATCAGCAATTGGATAGAGCAGCAAACAAGATAAAACCATCTTATGGACCAAGCATGCCTGTAATGCAAGGGTACACAAAAAGCTGGAGAAACTCAGCGGGTGCAGCAGCATCTAAGGAGCGAAGGAGATAGGCGACATTTCGGGTCGAGACCCTTCTTCAGACCAGCTCCAATCCCTGTAATGCAAGGACCTGGTACCCTTTGCTGATCCAATATTAACTTAATAGCAAATAACATATTGGACTGACCATTTTGTTACACCTGAACATATGTTTAATCAGAGTTTTATAGTGCTTTTATGCAAAGCCATTAACCTATAATGAACATTAGGCAATTCTAAAACAATACTAAGCAATCTCAATGGGTTTTCTGATCTGCTAATTCCATACTTGACAAATAGCAATCTGAACCATTGCCAATAAGACGAAAGAGTAGTCCGTCGACAACACTAGTTATGCGATTACTCCTATTTCAACTATGATTGGCTATTATCATGCTACCCATTATATTTACAATTAAATACCACACATTGTACATTGATGCCAAACAAAGAAGATGTAGCTGGAACTCCCTGCCAAGGATGGTGGTGGAGGCATCATCTCTGGCAGAGATGGTGGTGGGGACAATAATATTTGCTATGAAACCGATGTTAAATAAAAATAAATGAGATTTTATTTGACTGTTAATTTAACAGTTAATTTTCCCATTAAACAATTACCAATTAGACTCAGCCTGATTTCACTTCAGTGTTAATTGATTTAGTGAAGCGTACTTATGATGAATGTACAAAGATCACAATATCTAGCTTATATAAGTATGTGTCTATGAGCACATGGGGTGCAGTCTCATCAATGTACCTGCTGGGTTATGGGTGACTACATATCTACATCAATGTACCTGCTGGGTTATGTGTGACTACAGCTAGGTTGAGAAGGTAGCTCTATGCTTCTGAAGTAAAATGCAGGAAGTTATTTGGCAAATAATGTAGATGTAGACTGTTGAGATGACCTATTCATTCAGAGCACCACTATTGACCTGAAATTTGTAACAATCATTATGACATTCTGAAAAATGCCATTTGGAATAGTTTGCCCCATAATTACGTGAGTGTATCCCTTGCTAATAAATACATTAACAACATCATTTTATCATGTAGTTGGAAAGGAAAAATGTTGTCTATTGTAAGATTTTCAAATCTCTGCATGTCAATAAACACCATCTGGTTGTTCAGTTGCCCTGGTTACTAGCTAACTGTAATCTCTCTGCCTAAGTATAATTGATATTATGCAAAGATCCCAAACAGAAATGCTTGTGAGCTGCACTGATTAAATCCAGAACAAAATAAAATACAAGATTATAAAATATGGCAATTCAGCATGAATTACCTAAATAGACTAATTTGATAATAATGATTTGTCCATTTGTATCATTGAACCCAACAAGATTAATTTTCAAAAGGTCTAAAAGATGGAAGCTCAGGATGAGTTTTCAGGCACTGATGTTATCAATTGTAACTGCATTACACTTCAGATATATCCAACAGTCAATCTCAAGTTTCCATTTTATAGCAAACAGGCTCAGGTGTACTGGAAGAGCATGACATTTAGGATAAATATAAGCAACATCATCTGCAATGAATCCTGTTACTCAGATGATCCAGCATAATAAAACTAATTTGCCATGTTACAGTCCACATTCACTATATCACAAGTCAGTCTCACCCAGTTCAAGAATCAAGAAACAGTTGAATCCATTAAAATGCTTACAGCAATACTAATTCTTTGATTTAAAAGTCATTCTAATATGAGTAATAGATTTGTATTAAACTCAGTGGTGTCGATTTCCAGATTTTGTTTATCCTTTAATTTTGTGTGTTCAGTGATGTCTGTGAAACGTTCACTCCTGTTACCATCTGTATCAATGTGTTTTTGAGAGAATGCACTGTATGCTTTGAATATCATCCTGTCACTGGTTTCAGTGATGTAATTTTTTTTTACTATTAGTTACAAAAAGTTGTAGCTCGATTTTCTACTGGTTTATTCGATATTTATTACAAATGGGGACCATAGATACAATTGTAAACCGTAACTTAAATGAAGAAACATCTGAAAATAACTGGAGATTAGAATTTGTATTTCCATTGTGATGTTAGGGTATCTCCAAGAACAAAACATTTCTTTAAAACTGTTGAACTATAGAGAAAAGTGTAATTTATACTGAACTATAGAAAAGTCCACAAAATGAACAAATTATTTTCCTCAGATAGACACAAATGCTGGAGTAACTCAGCGGGTCAGGCAGAATCTCTGGAGAAAAATAATAGGTGGCGTTTCAGGTCAAAACAAAACATCACCTATTCCTTTTCTCCAGAAATGCTCTCTGACCCGCTGAGTTATCCAGCGTTTTATGTCCATCTCCGGTATAAACCAGCATCTGCAGTTCCTTCATACACAAATTATTTTCCTAACTAGAAATGAATACACATTTACATTGCTCACAGATGTTTACGTTTTCCAGTGCTTACAGTGAATGGTTATATCTATTCATTTTGGCTCTACTCACCCTGAACTGCTGGTGGTCATAACGGTCATGGATGACAATAAAACGGAGATCAAAGCGCTTGCAGAGGTCAAAGAGATGGTCTGTTTCTGCTTTGGTCCATCCATCATCATGTAGACACATTTGATATTCTTGCTCTGAGTATACAGGCACCTGAACAGCCTATAGATTGCAAATAAATTTACTTTTAAACTTTCCTCAATAAAATATAAGCTAAATATAAATGTGTGGAATTGCTGGACAGCTGCAATTCCAACCCTTTCAATGTCTGGATAACTGGAAGTTTCATTTTTATAGTCTATTTCAATTGTCCTTAAAAATTGATGAGGATTTAACTGATAACTTAGTCACAAGAGCAAATATGACAGCCAAATTAATACATGCATTAATTCAGAACAATTATTTATTTGATTAAAAGATTCAGCATGAAAACAGGCCCTTTGGGTCACCGTATCCATGTCAACCATCAACACCCATTCACACCATTCCTATGTTATCCCACTTTCTCATCCATTCTCTGGGATGCAAGCAGAAGCCTCCACGTGGCGCATCCCGGGCAATGCTGACGACAGGAACTGTACCACAGTGACTGACTGAAGTAGCCAATTCTGCAACCACTGACCGTCAACCATCACTGACCGCCGGAAAGACATGATATAGAAGATGGCCAGACACGAGGAGGAAGAAGATCCATTCTCTGCACACCAGGGGTAATTTATAGACGTCAATTAACCTACTGACCTGCTGGCATGTGGAAGGAAACCGAGCATCCGGAAGAAACCCACTGTCACAGGGCGAACAAGCAAACTCCTTGTAAACAGTACCCAAGCTCAGAATGGAACCCGGGTCTCCAATGTACCTCTGAGGCAAATGATGGTGATTGTTACAGGGATTGCAGGGCTTGAGTTGGATGGAGAGGTTGGATAGGCTTCGGCTATTTTTCCTGGAGTATAGGAGGCTGAGGAGAGACCTTACAGAGGTACATTAAATCAAAAGGGGTATAGAGAAGATGGATGGCCACAGGCTTTTTCCAATGATAGGGGAGACTAAAGCTACAGCGCAGATAAATCATTAAAAAGGACCTGAGGGGCAGTTTTTTCACACGGAGGATGGTGGGTTTATGGAACAAGCTGTAAACCTGGATACAATTACAATGTTTAAAATACTTTGGACATGTACATGGATAGAAAAGGTATACAGGGATATGGGCCAACCATAGGCAAATGGGCCTATCTCTGATGGACATCTAGGTCTTCATGGCCAAGTTGGGCGGAATGACATGTTTCTGTGCTATAAAGCTATGGCACTGTAACTCTAAATGTGCAACCTGACCAAGCATACATTAAAACTAGAATACAACAGGCAGAACATCATATAATTCCCATCATGTCTAGTCAATCCAGTACAGTTTCCAGAAAATAATATGCACTCGCACAAATTATAGACCGTTTTGTTTCCAATTTCTTTAATTACATTTATGTATTTTACCTTATTAAACCGAGCAAATGGGTAATCTTTGCCTTCATCTGCTAAACGTCTCCAATGATAAAATATTGCACCATCCTTCCTGGCAGGGTTGGTAAAAGGCATCCACTTCCATGGTCGTACCTTCTTACAGCCAAGCTTTGCTTTAACAGTCCTGTAACCTTGGGTTGTGTCACTTGGAAGCAATGGTGGGGCATCCCTGGTCACAATAAAGAAAGAAAGCTAGTTGTGAGATATCAACTTTCTGTTAATAAAAGTTACTTCTACTTTATATTTCTGGAATTCTGTCCTTTGTATCAACCTTCTAACTGAAGAAATATTCAATATTTTGTATTTTATTTTAATTTGGACATGTCTGATTTATTTGTCAGTTTATTCTTGAACTAGAGTCACTGTGTTACAGCACCAGAGGCCCAGAGTCGATCCTGACCTCAGGTGCTGCCTATGTGGAGTTTGCATATTCTTCCCATGACTTTGCGAGTTTCTTATGGGTGCTCCGATTTCCTCCCACGTCCCAAGACATGCAGATTTATAGGTTAATTAGCTTCTGCAAATTTGCTCCCAGTGTGTTAGAAGTGGATGTGAAAGTGGGATAAAACAGAACCAGTGTGAACGAGTGATCGATTGTCAGTGTGGGGTGTGGACTTGATGGGGCAAAGTGCCTGTTTCTATGCTGTGAAAAAATCTCAAACAAACCCACCAACATTGAGACTATTATCAACATACTTGGAAATAGGTTTGGAGTTAGACCAGGGAGTTACGTTGTCAGGATAATGATAACCAGATCATATTGGGCAGGGGCAGTTCACACAAGCCACGAGTCCACGAGATAGTAAAGTCAGGGTAGAGCAAAATTGATGAGATAAAATTAAAAGAAAGAAAAAATGTGGAAGACAATTCACATTATGTTAAGTCAACACCAGGATTTTTACTGGGGTCAGTGAAAATGAAAATGAGATAACAAAATTCTGTTTACTTGCATGTACATGAATGTCAGGAAATTCACATTAGTCAGGAAATGGTGTTGGGTAGACTGATGGGACTGAAGGCTGATAAATCCCCAAGGCCTGATGGTCTGCGTCCCAGGGTACTCAAGGAGGTGGCTTAGAAATCGTGGACGCATTGGTGATCATTGACGCATGAATCGTGGCTCTGCAAATCGTGGACACTTTGGTGATCATCAGAGAAAGAAGGGAGTTATAGACCAGTTAACCTGACATCCCTGGTGGGGAAGATGCTGGAGTCGGTTATCAAAGATGTAATAGCGGCGCATTTGAGTAGCAGTAACTGGAGTCAGCATGGATTTACGAAGGGGAAATCATGCTTGACAAATCTTCTAAATGGTAACTTGTACCTCAATGCTGAGAGCATCGTTAAAGTTCTAAATTATTTCTTTGCAACAGTCACCAGGGAAAAGGGTGCTTTCAAAATAATGAGGGAAGTGATACTTGACAGACTGGATACATTACAACATCGCAATATTAGGAAATGCGATCGAACTTTATGTACGTATATCAGCAGGACTGGATGGGTGCATCTTATGATTTTGAGGTAAGTGTACTAGGAATTGCAGCGATACAAATCATAATTTTCCAATGCCCTTTGAATATGGGTTGGAGGGAAAGTCTGAAGAAGGGTCTCTACCCAAACGTGACCCATTCCTTCTCTCCAGAGATGCTGCCGGTCCCACGGAGTTACTCCAGCATATTGTGTCTATCTTCTGGGAAGTCTTAAGCAGACAGGTGTTTAGCAAATGTTATTCCTTCATTCCAAAATGGGAGTAAGAGTATGCCTAAAGACTACAGACCAGTCAGATTAACCTCAGCAGTGGGAAAGCATTTCAAAACACTGAAATGTGACCAATAAGAATTACCTGAAGGAAAATGGAGTAATTGAGACAAAGCAGCAGAGATCTGCTAAGGGCAAATTATGTTTAACCAATTTGATAGCTTTCCAATAAAGTGCACAACTCAATGAAAATTAATAGGCACGTTGAGAAAACAGTTAATCAGAAATACAAATTCTGACTATTAATTAAAGCCATAGAGTACAATGGTCGGGACGCATTGCTGCACCTTCATAAAGGACAAGGTCACTGACATAAAAGGGTAAATAATAAAGAGCAACATGAAAGAAACAAATCTGTAGCATGTGGTTGGATTCTGGAGTGCACTGCCTACAGAAGTGGTAGAGTATGGAGAAGAAAAATTAGCAGAGCACCAAAGAAATGGTTTGTGGGTAGAACTAAAGAGTTGTTCTGGTACAGAGCCAGCATGGACATATGAGCTGAATGACTTTTGTGCTGTAACCAATCTATCAATCTCAGATTCTATAATTCTCCATGTGGTACTGCTATCAATATTTATCGTGGGTCCCTAAACAGTCGAATGTAAATAAGGAATAGGAAGCCAATAATTAATCCTCTAGGGATTCCAATATTAGTGGCTGGATAGATACAGTTAGTGCCAACTATCCATGTCCCACTGGACGAAACAACAATGGAGTGGTACTAAAATCAAATGGAGTAGCTAAAGGGATAACAGTACAGCTCTCAGCAAGACAGCAAATGATGAACTAATTGCAACTTACCCCATCACAAAACCATTCAGATGTCAATGATTCCATATGTAACGGTACAAAATCACTATATACCACTCAAAAAATAAACTCTTAGACCTGAACTAGTGGCTTTATCATGACTTAAGCCCGCCTTAAGCTTTCCTTACAATTGTCTTGATTAGCCTTGGTATATGCTATTTGTACTTGCCCCTTAATGCTGGGATTCGTTTTCACCAAACAAGAGAGAGAATACTGATAAAAAGCAAGGCGACAAATTGAACAATAGCACTGGAGGCAGATTTAACATTGGTATTGGAGGGAAAAAAACATAGATTAATATCATCAGGTTGATCTTAAAATAATCTAAAAGTTAAGGACTAAAAATAGAAGGGAATAATAAGGAAATCCACCAAACCAGTACAGTTCCATTAATTCTCCTGTAAGAACTCCTTGGAGGGGAATGGAGATCAATGGAACTGAGTTTTTGAAACATAATGGAAATGAGATGTGCCTCCATTACAACATACGAATCCTAATGAAACTTTTGCTATCAGTGATTGACAAAAGTTTTGTCGTAATTGAACCAGGAGATATTGCCTGGCAAGCTACCTGCTTTTCTGGGGGTAGGGTTTGTTGTTGTGAGCCCCATGTGATTTCATCTATATTGCAAAAGGTCCCATTGTTTCTCACAAGGGATTGACCCATCTCTAAAAACATGTTCCTACTGGAGAAACTTGTTAACAAGTTTGAATGTTACCTTGTGTTTAGCAATAAACACAAATAGTTTACCACCAAACCTAATTTCTGAGCCAACATTTCCTAATCACACAGCATAGAGGTTTTTATAAAGATCAGAAAAAACCTTCACTTCATTAATATATTGCCATAATTATTGTGATTACCAGATTGAAATCATGAATGGTAACAAACCAAACCAAGTGGATGAAATTCCTTCAAATATTTCACGAGGCAGAATAGCTGAATATGTATCACCATCTTGTGGCCACTACATAAACTACATTTGCAATTTATTTATTTCACTTTTTGCAGTCTAGGTTTCTCGAGCAAGGCCAGCATTTATTGTCTTCCTCTTTTTGGTCAAAGTATTGTCACGTTACAGTTGAGGTATAAGTTTCAAGATTTAGATATGGTAATGATGAAAAAAACTAAGATGCATTGACAAGTCGGGATACTGTAATTTATTTTAGTTTTTTTCCACCAATTCCACGCCAGCCAGCTATCCCCGCACACTAAAGGGCCTGTCCCACTAACGCGACCTTTCAGCAACTGTCTTCGACCTTCAAGCTCGAGGGCACTCGCCTGAAAAACCTCGAGCTTGATCGACCGTTAGCGATGAAACCGCGAGCTGGATCGACCTTCAGCACACAGACAACTTTTGATAAAGTTTAGCGGGCATTTAACATTACCGGTCGGTTTTCCTTGGTTCTGAAAACTCCTAATGAGCCAATTAAAATGCCCGGTCAGCAAAGAAGATTGTCTATGGCTACCTCAACTGCCTATAACTACGTAGCGACCCCACTCCACTGAACTACGAGTTCAAAAGAACCATGCCAACCAATTTTTACTCGCGGAAAATTTTTCAACATGCTGAAAAATTTTCCTCCACCAAACTGAGGCCGCGGGCATGCGGGAACTTCCCTCGAGCATGAAGGAGAGTTATAGTGATCTCCTAGGACCAAGTGTCGACCATGCTGCGAGTTTGAATCGAGCGCAAACTCTTCTAAACCCGCAAATTAGGTCCCCGCAGTGCGACAGGCCCTTAACACTATTTGACACACACTAAGGACAATTTACAATTTACCAAAGCCAATTAACCTACAAACTTGTACGTCTTTGATGTGCGGGAGGAAACTGCAGCACCGGAGAAAGCCAACGCAGGTCACGGGGAGTACATACAAACTCTGTAAAGACAGCACCTGGGGTCAGGATCAAACCCGGGAAAGGCAGCAACTCTACCGTTGTGCCACTGTGCAAATATAGAAAGCAACTTGGAGATCATGGAGTTCCCATGTGTCTGCTGCCCTGATCCAGCTTCTGAACTGCTCTTATAGTAACACTATTTATGTAGCTGGTCCGGTAGCTACAGGACCACCTGGAATGTGGCCATGTCACCTGGAATGTTGGTGGTGGGGGACTTCGCAATGGTAATGCCAATAAATATCAAATACAGATGACTAGATTCTCACTTGTTTTATTATCACTGCCTTGCACCACAAATGTTTACTTGCCACCTATCAGTACATACCTAAATATTGACCATTCTTGTTGCATACAGGAATTAACTCCTTCAATTGGTGACGAGTTTCAAATGGAAATTAATAATTTGCAATCAACAGTAAACATCCTCAAGCAAGGATCCTTTAGATCTTTTGATGGATGGAAGGTCATTAATAAAAGTTACCCCCCCCCCCCCATGTCATTGTCTTGATGAATACTTGCCTTAATGCCCTGGGACTGGGATGATTGATGTCCAATGACCACAATCATCGTCCTTTGTGAGTGGAATGACTTCAACCAAAATAAAGTTTTCCCCTTGATGTCACAATCAAACTAGTGTTTTGATATCAAGAGAAGGTGCTCTCATCTGACTTCTGGAATTCAAGCTTTTGTTCACATTCAGACCAAGGGACTAAGGTGGACTGAAGCCAGGTTATCCAGGTAAAACCCAAACTGGTCATCAGTGAGCAGATTATTGCTGAGTAAGTGTAACCTGATAACCCAGTTGACAACACGTTCCATCTCTTTGCAATGATTGTAAGCTGACCGATTGAGTGGTATTTAGCAAGATTGTATTTTAAACTGTTTTCTATGAACTGGAAATAAGTGTTATTTTTTCCAATCAAGAGATTCCAGTGATGTAACTGTAATGGAACATCAGAAGATACAACTTGTTCTGGAGCACAGGCCCTCAGTACTATAGCTAAGATGTTGTCCAGTCCTATAGTCTTTACCCTATCCAGTGTACCATTGCTTAAGATCACATGGAGTTCATCAAATTGGCTGAAGATTGGTTTCTGTGAAGGTAAATACCTCATTGTTTAGAGGCGAGTAAAAACCGTGAAGGGAATATACAAGGTGAATGCATAGTCTTTTTCCTGGGATATGCGATTCAAGAATGAGAGGGCATTGGTTTAAAGCAGGGCTGTCAAACTACCGGCTCGCGGGATGATTTGGGGGAAAAAAAAAGTGTAGTTTCTCCCCTGCACCGGTCCCCTTTAGTAGTCCCAGCACCGACCCCACCCCCGAGGCACCGCTCACACCTCCCACACTCACCTCCAGCGTCTCTGTGTCCGTCGGCCGCTCTGTCCACACCCCATGAAGTTTTAAACCCGGCCCGGAGCCAGGAGTGGACCGGGTGAGTGGGGGTGTCTGTGCCGCCTCCGGAGCCGCAGGGATGAATCTCGGGCCAGGGCTCCGCTCCAATGGCCGATCCCCGGGTCACTGACCCTTACCTCCCCCGGACTGCAGCTGGACAGAGCATCTGGGCTGGCCCACATTCCCGGGAGGGGGTGGGGGTGGGGAAGAGACGGGGGGGGGGGGGGGGGGGAAGAGGGAAACACTCCCCGGGCATCGCCAAGTCTCCGCTCACTCTGGATGTTGTCGCCTCGTCACTGACACACACTCTCACGTACACACTGGCACACACAACGTTTAAAGGGATATGGGCCAAATGCGGATAAATGGGACTGGTTTAGATGGGGCATTTTGATCTGTACGAACAAGTTGGGATGAAGAGCCTGTTTCCATGCTGTAAGACTATGACACATTGTAGAAAGGGTGCAATTGCTCTGGAGAGGATCCGGGGCGATTTATGAAGACGTTGGTAGGGCTGGAATTTTTTTTTTCATTTTGAAGAAAGATTTGATAACAGGGATTGTATTCTCTGCAGCAACGGAGGTGAAGAAAAAATTTAGTTGAGGTGAGTAATATTATGAGAATAGGTCCTGTTTCGCTTAACAAAGAGTGTAGGAAGGAACTGCAGATGCTGGTTTAAACCGAAGATAGACACTAAAAACTGGAATAACTCAGCAGGACAGGCAGCATCTCTGGAGAGAAAGAATGGGTGATGTTTCGGGTCGAAACCTTCAGACTTAAGAGGTTGAAAACCAGCCATAAAACACAATGACTGTGCCAATGACCACTCAAAGGTCGCCGGGCAACCTAAACACCGTGTCATTTTGCCCGGCTTGGCAACCAGATACTGGTTTGTACCGAAGATAGACATAAAAAACTGGAGATACTCCGTGGGTCAGGCAGCATCTCTGGAGAAAAGGAACGCGACGTTTCGTGTCGGCAACGGCTGTGAGGGGCAAAGATACTAGATGCGGGGTAAGGAAGCGTCGGAGCAAATGACAGGCCCCGAACAGCGGCAGTAGCGGCCGCGACACCGGCATCATCTCCTCCTCCTCCCGCGCCCCGCCTGGCCTGATAACGGCCTCTGCTTGTAAACCCGCTAACCGCTCTTTCAAAACAAACCCTCCTGCACGCCGAGGACGGGAGGAGGGAGGGAGGGGGAGCCCCCCCACCCATGCCATCTATCCACCCCGCACTGATTCACACACACACCCCCTCCCTGACCCTATCGTGCTGGAAATGTCTTCAGAGCGAACATTGACTATGTTTGATAACAGAATGCAATCAAATATGTTTTAATTCCCAATGTTATTATTTGTTTTAATCCATAAAGATGGATTAATTAAATTGTGAACACGCGAAACATTAAAACCGCAGTGTTCGATTGTCACTGCTACCGTTGACACGTTATTACAGAATTCATTTTAACGCCAAATCAATGCTCTTAATATGGAGTATCAGTACTGTAGTTATTTAATGAGCAACATTCACAACTTAAATGACCACCTAAACTGTCATTTGGCAACCTAAAAAGCTGCCAAGGTTGCCCGGCTGGCAACAGGGAAAAAAAGTTAAGCGAGAGTGCTGATGTGTGTTATCCAATTAAGGGCAGAAATCAGAATCATGTGTTCATCTTTATTGACGTGACACCATAATAAATATATTTTACAGAAAAAAGAATTTAATGATGTGGCACAGTGGCGCAGCGGTAGAGTTGCTGCCTTACTACCACATGGGTTTTCTCTGGATATGCCGGTTTCTCCCACATCCGAAAGAAGTGCAGGTTTGTAGGTTAATTGGCTTCTGTAAATTGTCCCTGGCATGTAGGATGGAACTGGTGTATGATAGATTGCTGGTCGGCGTGGACTTGGTGGGCTGAAGCAGCTGTTTCCATATATATGTTTTACATATATATCTTAATTTCATTGAACCATATACGATTGAATATGTGCCATTATTTTTGACTTGTTTCTATAGTCAAAGGGTAGGTTGATTCATTTATTTGTGGGGAACAGTGATGGAAGTCCGACTCTTGCCTTGTTTCTGTTTTTTTCTCTCTATATATATGCATAACAGCATGAATTATAATCTGATTTTCATACATCAATAAAGTCGTTCATGTGCTCCACCTGTTGATCAGAGCCTGGCTCTACTGTGGAATGTAATTAGGAATGTAATTTAGCCTAACCTTATTCATACCTAATCAAATTTAAAGCATAAATGTTGCATTCAAGTGTAAGTTAAAAGACTCGCTACAGTGTGCACCAGATTGCACAATTTCAAGCTGAAAAATGCGAAAGCTCCCTACCGTGGGAGGGGGGGGGGGAGATACCCCCTTCCCACACCCTCCCCCCCCCTCAGTCGCTACTCTCCCTCACAATTTCTCACTCTCAACTCTCACCCAATGTTGGCAGCCCTGTATATTGGAGGAAAAAGTGAGATTATTCACTTTGGAAGGATTAATAAAATGAAGTGAAATGGCAAAATACTGCAGGACAGGGGGTCAATACATGCATTGGCATGCAGCTACATAATTAGAAAGGTGAATAGAATGTTTGCATTTATTGCAAAGAGTATGGAATATAAAAGGAGCTTTTTGCAACTTAGAAATGTTCTGCAGATACTCAGTGATACCAGAGAGGCAACAGGCGATCTGGAATCGCCACTCTTAACCATTGAAACACCTGTGTGCTGCTCCAAAAATCAAATCCCCTAATTAGTATTGGTCTCCATTCTTCTGCTCCCTCCCTATAAAGCTAAGCCACCAAGATGCTGTGGTTTTGAGTGGTGTTATTCGTCAGGAACACTTTGTTTCCAGTAGTTTTCAGAACCAAATACGGGTTTGAAAATAAAATACATCTCTCTACATCGTTCCTGTGACTTTCAGTCTGAAGAAGGATCTCGACCCGAAACCTCACCCATTCCTTCTCTCTAGAGATGATTCCTGTCCCGCTGAGTTACTCCAGCTTTTTGTGTCTATCTAGAGATCTCCTAAACTACGTGACACCCCTTTTTCGCTCTCTGTCAGTTACGCTTTCCCACTTTCTTGAGATGCAAGGTGACCACTTCTAATAATCTGCTATCCACAAAGCACTCGTCTCACAGATGGACCAGCTGTTACTCAAGTAACAAAACCTCGAATCCCTCTAGTTGACAGCACTTCCTGCAATGTGATCATAAAATCTTGGAGTTCTTGCACAGTTCAAGTTCACAGTTCCTGCATTCCACAAGTAACTTTATTTCCTCTTTCAGTTTCTTGCAGCTAACGGCAGAAATCAGAATCATTTAAGTTATTTGTTCCTTTAAATAAATATTGCTTACTTCACTATAGTTCTTTAATCAACATAGACATTGTACTTAGTAGACACTGTGGTTTAGCACTGCCACTAGTGTGTATGTCCAGATACAAGTTCTAAGTCAGCCAACAGTAACTAGTTAACGAGCTCCCACCGTCTAATTAGCTAGGAGACTGGCAGACTACGTGTACCTTTTTTTACTATTGGATCACCACTAAGGAAAATGTAAATGTTAAATTAAATTAAACAGACAAATAACTGAAGCCATATCAACTACCTTATTCACCAAAAAGTTTTTTAAAAATTGTACTCGGATATTACAAATTTTATTTGGGATTATAAATCCCATAGAATACAAAGACCACACCTGAATAAACCCAAAGTAGTAGGGGGATTAGCACTCCCTAATTTTATGTATTACTATTGGTCTGTAAATATTAGAAATATGATTCAATTGTTGGATAACTCTCCTCAACAACCGGAGTGGATCATTATGGAGAAAGAGGACTGCTCCCCTTTTAATATTGTTGCGATCCTTCTCTCACCAATGACGGTGAATAATACAAATTACAACAAAAATCCAATTATACATAGTACAATCAGAATTTGGAAACAAAAAAAATACAACTTAAAATTAAGAAACATCTCTCCTATCACCTATCGCTAAAAACCCTCTGTTTAAACCCTCAATTATAGAAACATAGAAATTAGGTGCAGGAGCAGGCCACTCAGCCCTTCGAGCCTGCACCGCCATTCAATATGATCATGGCTGATTATCCAACTCAGTATCCTGTACCTGCTTTCTCTCCATACCCCCTGATCCCTTCAGCCACAAGGGCCACATCCAACTCCCTCTTAAATATGGCCAACGAACTGGCCTCAACTACCTTCTGTGGCAGAGAATTCCACAGATTCACCACTCTCTGTGTGAAAAACGATTTTCTCATCTCGGTCCTAAAAGACTCCCCCCTTATCCTTAAACTGTGACCCCTTGTCCTGGACTTCCCCAACATCGGGAACAATCTTCCTGCATCTAGCCTGTCCAACCCCTTAAGAATTTTGTAAGTCTCTATGAGATCACCCCTCAATCTTCTAAATTCCAGTGAGTACAAGCCAAGTCTATCCAGTCTTTCTTCATATGGAAGTCGTGCCATCCCAGGAATCAGTCTGGTGAACCTTCTCTGTACTCCCTCTATAGATAAAATACTTATACAATGGGAAAGAGTAGGAATTAAAACTTTGGGAGATTTGTATCAAACGGGAAAACTACTATAATTTAAACAATTACAACTAAAATACAATCTGGGTAACAATCAGTACTTTAAATATTTCCAAATATGGGATTATCTGAAAAAACAAGCACAAGAATTTTACAAAATGCCATCAGACTTACTAGATGAAGCAATGAATACAAAGGCGGAATCAGCAAATGTAATATCATATATATATTATACTAAATGCAGTAATACCAACAACGGAAGGTATCAGAGGAGAGTAAGAAAACGAATTAAGCATAAAAATTTCCAATGAACGGTGGAAAGAGTACATGTGCATAAATGCTGAATTAACGCAAGACAGACTTTAATACAATTTAAAATCTTACACAGATTATACTACTCAAAAGCTAAATTAAATACTTTTTTCCCCAACTTCTCACCAATTTGTGATAAATGCCAGTCTCAAGAAGCTACTACAGCGCACTCATTCATCTTTTGTACAAAAATTCAAAGGTTTTGGACTGAAATCTTTGAAATCTTCACAAAACTGTTTAAAATAAAAATGACACCAAAGGCAGAATGGATTATTTTCGGAATGACAGAAGGTAGCTCGGAATTAAATGCGTATCAAAAGAATCTATTTGATTATGGCTTAATAATAGGAAAAAAGCTTCTTAAAATTCTGGGAAAATGCCCCAAAACCAACATTAAATATGTGGATTTCAACTATGTTTGAAACACTACATCTGGAAGATATGAGGCTCCGCCTGGCAGGAAAATCAGATCGTTTCTCTCAGACGTGGTCTGCATTTATAGAATTGCTACAAAGATAGGGTGCAAGAATACCTCGGGCCTTAGTAAAGGGGGATGAAAAACTATCGAGTTGGTAAATTCCTTTTGCGTGATATATATAATATAGTAACTGGCTTTTTGTTTTCTCTCTCTTTTTTCTTTTTCTTTTCTAGCGTCTATCTCTTAATCCCCTTTCTCGAACTCTTTGACCAACGGTTTTATTTTTCTCCCCTTTGGCACGCTCTTTCACATTCACAACTCTTTTCACCTACTTCACTCTCTCTGTTTCTATTCTCTTTCTTTAAAAGCCATAAGATTATGGGGTACAATGATTGTAACAATATATATGTGATGTACACTGATGTATTTACCTCTATTAAATAAAAATATATATTTTTAAAACTACCTTATTCACCAAAGTCCAGACTCTACACTGCTTGCTGTGCTAAAACACACTGTACTTTTAAAGAACCCAACAATTCTGTGATTTTTTTTAAAAGAACAAATTTAAAGCTTTGTGGAAAACAGTGGATTGGGATTAATTGAATATATCTTTATAGGGAGGTTGCACGGCAGTCAAGGTCACAACCCGTGACCCATACTGTTGCCACGCAACGCCGTCTGGAGTACACGTGGTGAATGTCAGGTAAGCACATACTATGGCTGCCAGTACAGCGGGCCCGCCTTCTATCTCAGCATCCGGACTCCACACTCTGGTTCTACACTCGCGGTCCCCGGGCCGTCTGTCCCCGCGGTCAGGGGGGGGTGGGGTAGGGTAGCGGTGCTGGTGTAGCGCAGTCAGTGACTCTGGGTGGGCGGAGGGACTAGGCTGTCCCCAACTCTGCTGCAGCTGATGGGGACGTTGCCGGGTTTTCGTCCCCGTATGTCCGCTCCCCCGCTCCACCCAGCCCCGTGTGTGGGCACTGCCGATCCACAGCGCGTGCCAGTGCGGCCGCACAGAGGGAGACGGGGTGGAGGGCTGCTGCGGCTGGACAACGCTGACCCCGGGGGTGCTGTACCGACGGATGCTCTCCTTCGGCCGCTTACACCTTGCTCGGGTTCAGAGCAAAGATACTAGAGCATTTGATTCAGGGCGCTCAGTCACCCTCCACAATTATTTACAGCGCAAAAGTTGATCATTGTGACGGTTTTTAACAGGAAAGAAAGTACGCGTTTCATGTGTTAACAGTGTTTGCGGGAGGTTGCCATGTCCTTCAGACAGATTGATCTACTCCGTGCATCACGCCCTTTGACCCAATGACCTTGCGTGCAACCCCCCCTATAGGCATTTTTACTTACATTCGGCAACACATACTCAATTTTATTTTCAGAATGTTTTACCTTTCACGCTCTCTTCCCATCAAATTGCAACATTGCATAACTTCTCCTCTAAAGTTCGCTCCACAAAATTAAGATAGTGTGTGCGATCTTTTGATAATTTATATGGAAAAAAATATTCAATGTAATCATTTCAAAAAGATCCATGAACTCTCAATATAATCCAGCAGACTGGAATAAGGGGTAAAATAGCATTGCAATGCAGCTTTTCAGCCACAGGAGGCTGCTATAATACTGAAGTTCAGCATTATTTAAAAGTATAACCATAAAACCATAAAAAGTGAGCAATGATAAAAGCATGAAAGTTCATTTCCTTTACTTACTTTTTGTCAGAATAAAGTAGAGCATAAACTTCTCTGTGCATTCCCTCTGGTCTCTTAAAAGTGAGCGCTTCTGCTGATTTCTTTGACTTTTTCTAAACAAAGAGTTAGTGTTATCTGTTATGTTTAGCATTATGGAACACAGTGATGGAAAAAAGTTGATGTATTTAAAAGTGTACAAAAGTGAGATAATCACAAAGTATAAAATATAACTGCAGGAGGAAAATTGGTTCATTATATATACCTGCAAATTTTATTTAGTACGTTAGCATCTTTAGAGGGACTCAGAATATTGTGGCGAAAATGCTGGAAACACTCACCAAGCTAACTCTTTCCACAAATACTGCCTGACCTGCTGAGCATCTCTGTATTTCCAGTACTTGTAGATTTTTCGGTTTATCTTTCAACATTCATTCCGGCTTGCAAAAGGCCAATTCTTTTTCTATCATCTCAATTGTACTCAATTGGTGAATTTAATACAGGATTTGACATGACTGTGATATCACATGAGAGTTTCCAAATTAACACATTGTCTGAGCATCAGTACCCTGCAACAGAGCTTGATTGCAACTTGGTCTCCTTGCCACTGGTTCAATACCTTGCACTATCAAGTCCTTGTGGTAGCTGCTATGCAAAACGACCACAAATTAAAATAATCTAAGCTGTAACCTCTAGACATAATATAAATTTGCCTCCTAGAATGTCAGAGTATCATAAACAATGCCAACCTTATTGCCTTCCATCACAGTGAGGGATTTGGGGTAATCGCTGTGGTGGATGTTTATGTTTACTTATGTAGTTGTGCGTCTTGTTGCTTTTTTTTTAGTATGGCTGTATGGTAATTCAAGTTCCACTGTACCTTAATTGGTATGTGACAATAAACTGACCTTTGAAATTCAATAGGAGGATGGGAAGAAATGCAACTCTGCAGCAAGAAGGGGCCAACTCCAGCCAAATGGTCCATGCCATGGCTTTACCCACATTTCTTCACATGGATAAGCACAAAACCACAAGGCAACAACCCCAGTTCAAATTCTGTTACCCGTTACATTTTGTCAGTGTCCAAGTGAAGGCTCGTGAAGATGTCCGCACTATATTATTGTGACAAGTACCGATGATTGCTGAACTGACTGCAACCTAATATTCCCTAATATCCCCATCAACAGCACTCCAAACATCTACGTCAAAGGAAGTATTCCCCAAAAGGGTTAATACAAAGCTCAAAGATAAACCCACAATATCAATCCCACAATAACAATTCTTTACAGCCCAGAGGCTAGAACGCCCACAGGTTATATGCTGCCTTGAAGTCGACCATATGAAAAGACACTCGGTTGATCTAGTTTGATAACTTATAACCATATAACCATATAACCATATAACAATTACAGCACGGAGACAGGCCCTCTCGGCCCTTCCAGTCCGTGCCGACCATTTGTTTTCCCCTAGTCCCATGTACCTGCACTCAGACCATACCCCTCCATTCCCTTCACGTCCATATACCTATCCACTTTACTTTTAAATGTTAAAATCGATCCTGCCTCCACCACCTCTGCTGGAAGCTCATTCCTCATAGCCACCACCCTCTGAGTAAAGAAGTTCCCCCTCACGTTACCCCTAAACTTCTGTCCCTTAATTCTCATGTCATGCCCTCTTGTTTGAATCTTCCCTACCCTCAATGGGAAAAGCTTATCCACGTCAACTCTGTCTATCCCTTTCATCATTTTAAAGACCTCAATCAAGTCCCCCCTTAACCTTCTGCGCTCCAAAGAATAAAGACCTAACTTGTTCAACCTTTCTCTGTAACATAGTTGCTGGAACCCTGGCAACATTCTAGTAAATCTCCTCTGTACTCTCTCTATTTTGTTGACATCCTTCCTATAACTAGGCGACCAAAATGGTACAACCATACTCCAGAATTGGTCTTACCAATGCCTTGTACAATTTTAACATTACTTCCCTACTCCTATATTCAATGCTCTGATTTATAAAGGCCAGCACACCAAAGGCTTTCTTTACCACCCTATCTACATGCGATTCCACCTTCAGGGAACTATGCACAGTTATTCCTAATCCCTCTGTTCCACAGCATTCCTCAATTCCCTACCATTTACCATGTACGTCCTATTTTGATTTGTCCTGCCAAGATGTAGCACTTCACACTTATCAGCATTAAACTTCATCTGCCATCTTTCAGCCAACTTTTCCAAATGGCCCAAATCTCTCTGTAGACTTTGAGAATCTACTTCATTATCCACAATACCACCTATCTTAGTATCATCTGCATACTTACTTATCCAATTTTCCACCCCATCATCCAGATCATTGATGTACATGACAAACAACAGTGGACCCAACACAGATCCCTGAGGCACCCCACTGGTCACCGGCTTCCAACCTGACAAACAGCCATCCACCATTACTCTCTGACATCTCCCATTCAGCCACTGTTGAATCCATCTTGCTACTCCGCCATTAACACCAAAAGATTGAACCTTCTGAACCAACCTTCCATGGGGAACCTTGTCAAAGGCCTTACTGAAATCCATATAGACAACATCCACTGCTTTACCCTCATCAATTTCCCTAGTTACCGCTTCAAAAAATTCAAGAAGGTTTGTCAAACATGACCTTCCAGGCACAAATCCATGTTGACTGTTCCTGATCAGACCCTGTTTATCCAGATGCTTATATATATTATCTCTTGGGATCTCTATAGGAAGAGGAAATCAAGTGAGCTCACCACAACAATAAGAGCCAATTAATCTTAAACATATGCATTCCCATACAAGTTCCACCTATACTCAAGGGGAAAAATCACTACAGGCACCCAAAAGTGGTGGCTTGGCAAAAAAAAACATGATTAAAAAAAACAGACGATGAATAGAGAAAGCACGGGAAGCTCGGCAATTCAATGACAGCTACGTGTACCGATTCTTCAGTCCACTCAAAAACACCTATAGCAAAACCCTGAGAAACATAGACCACTTTTCATATCTCAGGATATGAAATTTACCACACTGAGAGCCATGAAGAGGACAATTTCCTCAGAGATTGAGAAGCAGTCTGAATCCATGCTGAAGTTCTAAAGCTTGGAGGTAACAGTCACAAATTCACAATCTTATTATCCACATCTCGGAGATGCCATAATCAGGATCAACTGCAGGAATGGAGACAAGATCAACTGTTTCGTCCTATTGGCTGAAAATCAGTGTGGA
Source organism: Okamejei kenojei (assembly GCA_035221665.1). Taxonomy (NCBI): domain Eukaryota; kingdom Metazoa; phylum Chordata; class Chondrichthyes; order Rajiformes; family Rajidae; genus Okamejei; species Okamejei kenojei. Next base: position 53,441,709 of record CM069140.1, on the reverse strand, counting down.
TACTGTTCTTCTTGAGCAGTGCACATAAACTTCATCGCATAACTCCAAGGAAAATTCACTAATCGGTGTCATCCAGTACTCATTCTCAAAACTCATTAACGCCTCTGACTATCTATTGAAAGGGATGGTTGTGCAATCTCCAGGAGAAATTCTTTTCCACTTCACGCTTGCTCCTTGCTGTCATTTTACTGCAAGCCACAATCCTGATGAAAAGGTCTTTATCAGAGCTTATATCAGTGAAGACCAGAGTCAAACAAGACTACATCATTGGCCCTACACTTTTTCTTCATTTGTTTTCATTGCAAAGTTGTCCCTCACCTCCAATAAATGGACAATAGACAATAGATGCAAGAGTAGGGCATTCGGCCCTTCGAGCCAGCATCGCCATTCAATGTGATCATGGCTGATCATCCCCAATCAGTACCCCGTTCCTGCCTTCTCCCCATATCCGCTGACTCCACTATCTTTAAGAGCACTATCTATCTCTCTCTTGAAAGTATCCAGAGAACTGGCCTCCACCGCCCTCTGAGGCAGAGAATTCCACAGACTCACAACTCTCTGTGAGAAAAAGTTTCCTCGTCTACGTTCTAAACGGTTTACCCCTTATTCTTAAACTGTGGCCGCTGGTTCTGGACTCGCCCAACATCAGGAACATGGTTCCTGCCTCCAGCGTGTCCAAACCCTTGATAATCTTACACGTTTCAATGATCCCCTCTCATCCTTCCAAACTCCAGATTATACAAGCCCAGCCACTCCATTCTCTCAGCATATGACAGTCCTGCCATTTCGGGAATTAACCTTGTAAACCTACGCTGCACTCACTCAATAGCAAGAATGTCCTTCCTCAAATTAGTGGACAAAAACTGCACACAGTACTCCAGGTGTGGTCTCACTAGGGCCCTATACAACTGCAGAAGGACCTCTTTGCTCCTATATTCAACTCCTCTTGTAAGAAAAAGGCAAACATGCCATTTGCATTCTTCACTGCCTGCTGTACCTGCATGCTTACTTTCATTGACTGATGAACAAGGACTCCCAGATTCCGTTGCACTTCCCATTTTCCCAACTTGACACCATTTAGATAGTAATCTTCCTTCCTGTTTTTGCTACCAAAGTGGATAACGTTGCATTTATCCTGTGATTATCACAAAAATTACCACACATAAACTTCTCTGTGGTAGTGCAGTGATCTGCAGAACTGATGGGAAACGCTTTAACCTACAGCAACCACACACCAGAAAATTATAGGGATAGTTCCAATTGTAAGGGAGATGGAAATGCAAAAGTGCAAATTTATTTACCAAACTAATTATTTGATTCAAGCTGACAGGGATTTTGATATTTAAAGTTAACATTTTCTTGTTAGTTTCCTCCCCTTTTCACATTTTGTCGCTCCTTGATTATAAATACTTAATATTTATACTTAAAGATATATGAATCAATAGTCAGTCAACAGTCAATCAGCAGTTGATAATATGGAGAATAAACATCAGGGGAGTATAAATATTAAAGTTTAAACAAAGCTAATTGTACCTTATCTGAGTTAATAATATCCTTTTTACTGATGGGCGTGTTTTCAGAATCGCCTCCGCCCAGCTCCAGGATATCACGAACATCTGCCCCGGTAGACATTTTTGTGTACCTGTAGAAAGTCCAAGAGTAAATTTACGAACAAGACTAACAAGTACAACCATTAGTAATTACAATTATAATTTTGTCACTTGAACGCGAGATCTAAATTCTATAACTGACAAACATTTGATTTTCACAACTCTAAATCAAACCCAAAAATACCCTTTAATAAAATCTGACAATGTGCACTATAACCACATGTGATTTTTTCTATTACAAATCTCAAATTGTGGAGTACAGAGGCAAATAAATAAATGATGGGTCTTTGTCCCAAACATTATGGAGGGCACTGTATATGTTTCATGACTCTCATGTACAATGCCAATTCAATGTATCCTCCTCCTGAGGGTCTTTGCTAATCACCTAAAATTGATGATTTCTGGTTATTGATACACCATCCAACTTACTTTATCAAAACCCTCAATAACATGGGGAGATATTAAAACTCCCATATTCCTCTTTGCTCTAAAAAAGAAGCCTATATTTCATAATATCAGTAACCTCAATGTGATTTAGCGCCATGCATTACTTTTGAAATGCAGTTATGTAGGAAAAAATAGCCAATTTTTATTTAGCAAGAAACCAAAAATAACATGATAATGATTAAAATATCTGCTTTAGTGATGTTGGGTGAAGGGAAAATACTGGCCAAAATACCAAATAATCCCCCTGCAAAATGATTTCCTCCTTCTGGGACTTGCTTTAATATCATATGAAGAGATAGTACCTCCAATATTATAGTACTCCCTCAATACTGCACTGAAGAGTTGGGTGGTCAAGTGAGGACATAGATTTATTTGTATGGTCCAATGAGGAAAGGTCCACACGTAACCGCCTCTTATCTAACAAAAGTCACTTATCCTTAACCTAATTCTACCAGATGTCTTCTGTCCTTTCAGTAATACTTAAAGCTTAGTGCCACCATTGGACAAAATGCATCAAAAATGATCCAAACACCATTTTTAAAAATAACGATTCTTTACTATTTTCTTGCTTTCATTATCAATGCCTTTTGCAAAGCTCATGATTTTCTTTGGTCATTTAATAACTTTATCAACTGAATTCCCATTTTCAATCACCTGTGTACACACAGCTTAGGGATCTTGTGCACCCCTTTATTACTTTCTCCACTTGGTTTATTTATCTTTCTTCATTCTTTGTTCCAATTCTTTCATGTCGCATTTCAGTGCAGCATATTTGCTCTGCCTTGTGACCACTCATTTCAAACTGTCTATATTCTTCCATCGTTATAAAGGGCCACTTTAAATTTGAAAAGAGGTTCAAAGAAGATTAACAATTGCTAAGTAGTAGGAGGTACAATTATCAAACGTGAGGATTTAAAAAAATATATAATTTTATCTTTTCATTTTCAGCCCCATTCTCCCTGGGGATATGATGTCGGGCCATCTCCTTGAACTGTTGCAATCCTTCTAATATTTAATTTTTCTTCAATATTGTTAGGTACAAATTTTGTGGATATTTTAAGTACATTTGTACTAAAGGGATAGGGAAAGTAGGGGTGGGACAACCAAGAGATTAAGGATACAAGCTTATAGAGTTTATTGAAGAATTGACATATTTCTAAGTAATTTGCTTCAGATTTCGCAGTTCGTAGATTTTGGGATTGCAGAACCATTAGAAGGAGTTATTATTAGTAAACCACAAAGGTATTCCATTTCCTATTTTTAAAACTAGATTTGTGTAAAGCTTAGTTTAATTAGAAGTCTTTCATGTGGAACTAAGCTTTCAAGTGCCAGCTACTTAATCTATATCGTTTTCAAAAGAAGTCAAGGTGTTTTTTTTTGTCAGAAAGGATCTCTTCCTTTCATATCCATGGTACAGTTCTTATTAAATTAATGTTACACAGATGTTCAGGATAATTCATTTTTGATGGAATATTAAGCAAAACCTTGGAAGGTGTACACTACCAATTTTATCTCCATTACTTATGAAGTCTTAGCAGTTTACACAACTTTCCCATTTAAAATGAAATCCTATTTCTATTCTTAGTTTCCATTTATACAATAAACCACTTTAAAAGCCATTCACTTATATCCAAAAATAAGTTACGTTACGATTGGAATTGAGTACTTATTTTTGAAAATATAGTAACTGGAGCTCAAATCTCTTATCATTGAAGCGTAAATACTTCACTCTTGTAAACTCTTGTAAGAATACATCAAAAATGCAGATATACAGTAACAGGGACACAATTCCCTCCGTTCTGGTCCTTTTACAGTAAACCCTCATTATAACAGACCATAACGGAGGTGAGAGGTATCTGTTATTGTCGATGACTGCAGATGATGTTTAATAGACAAAAGGATACAGTGCTGGAATAATTTAGCGGGTCAGGATCTCTAGAGAACATGGATAGATGACATTGGGACCCTTCCTCGGACTGATTCAGTTGGCTGAGTTAATCCAACACTTTATGTTGTTTCACTTTAAAACTAGGCGCCAATGCCACTGGTCTGCAGAAGTGAGCCCTTCTTCACCAGTTTAAACAGCTGTTGTGGTGGCTCACATTGTAGCCCCCCCACAGGACACTCTTTCTTCAGGCCACTGTAAATGACAGGACATGCTCGGTCACCAGGGGGCTTCCTCCCCTCTCACCAGTGAGCCCTTATTCACCGGTTGATGTGGCTGTTGTTGCAGCTCACATTGGAGCCTGACAGGACGCGTTTCCTTCAGGCCGCTGCTCCCGACAGGACATGCTCGGTCACCGTGGGGCTCCCTCCCCTCTCACCCGTCACTTTGTCCGCTCTCCCTCCTTCTCCCCCGCAGTCGGCAACTGACGGTGGAGCATGTCAGCGACTCCGGGTGAGGAGGTGGTAGTGGAAGGAGGAAGAGACTGAGTGGGCAGAGTGATGTGAGGAGGATGGGGAGGGGATGGTGGAGGGGTTGAGAGGCCGATTGGACAAAGCACTGTCCAACAGAATGAAGAGGTAGCTGGTGAGAGGGGAGAGAGCCCCACAGTAACCGAGCACGTCCTGTCGTTGGCAGCGGAAGAAAGCTTTGTACCATCCCAGAGACTACAACATGAGCCACAACAACTAGACCGTGCTGTGAATGAAGAAGGTCTCGCTGATGCACCTTGCAGGCCGCGGGTAGCGTCGGAGGTTGGCGTTGGGGGGGGGAGTGCGAGACAGGGATGGGTCGGCAGATCTGTCCGCTATAACCCGTTATAAAGGAGTCCGTTATAAAGGAGTCCGTTAAAATGAGGGTTTACAATATTTCAATTAGTTTCATATCGGGAACAAAAATTGTATCATGTTATGTTAATTGATATATTGTCTGAAAGAAACTTGTAATTATACCTCAGAATGTGTTAAAATATTTTACAGCTTTTTAACTTTGCTTCCCCACTAGCACCATACACTAGCACCATACACTTTGCTTCCCCACTAGCACCACTACACTACCACCACCCTCTTCCCCCACTCCCCATAACAATCAGTCAATCTACACACAAGTAAGCACCCACAAAGAGCATGACTTGTGTTGGACTTTTCAGGTCCTTACGTTTTGCATTTTCCACAGACTCCTCTGTCATGCTTCTCAAGTTTGTGGACTACACAACCCTGATTGGACTGATCCAGGATGGGGAGGAATCTGCCTACAGACAGGAAGTGACACAGCTGGCATCCTGGTGCCATCGCAACAACCTGGAACTCAATGCTCTTAAGACGGTGGAATTGATTGTAGACTTTAGGAGAGCTCCCCCTCCCCTCCCCATCAACAACACCACATTCACATCTGTGGAGTCATTTAAGTTCCTTGTGGCTTCACTCACACCCCATCCAGCAGTAATATAACATCCCAACTCCTATGCTCAATACACTGACTAGCAAAGGCCAATGTGCAAAACGTTTTTTTGATCGTCCTTATCTACCTGTGGACACCACTTTCATGGAACTATGTACCTGCACTCCTAGGTCTCTCTGCTTCACAACACTCCCCACAGCCCTGACATTTACTGTGAAGGACCTGCCCTGGTTTAATTTTGCAAAATACAACATCTCATATTTATATCAATTGAACATTTATCATTCACATCAGTTGCCCACTTGCCCAACTGTTGAAGATCCAGCTGTAATCTTTGATAACATCTTCTCCATTAGGGCTCTCGCTTAACTTTTTTTCCCTGTTGCCAGCCGGGCTTTTTAGGTTGCCAAATGGCAGCTTAGGTGGTCATTTAAGATGGCTTGCATGACACGTGCGATAATGTGCTCGGATGAAGTGCGTAGTTACCAGTCGGAATTATGGTCAACGAAGCATTCACATATTATTACTGCTTCAAATAAAGTCACAAACTAAACATATTCACCAATCAAGACATGATATATACCACAATCACATGCAGCAAAATTATAATACAGTATAATAAAGCGCCGTTAACGGATTTGCAAGCAGCGGCCGTTATCAGGGCGATAGCGGCCGCTGCTTGCAAATCCGCCAACGGCGCTTTCAAAAGAACCCCTCTTGCACGCCGAGGCCAGGAGGTGGGAGGGAGGGAGAGGGAGGCCTACTTCCGCCGGGAGGCGGTGGAGCCACTATCGCGGCCACTGTTGCCGCTGTTCGGGGCCCGTTATTCGCTCCGACCCTTCGTCACCACGCACCTAGTATCTTTGCCCCGCAATAGTCGCCACCGAACGTCACGTTCCTATTCTCCAGAGATGCTGCCTGACCCGCGGAGTTACTCCAGTTTTTTGTGTCTATCGGTATAAACCAGTATCTGCTTGCCAAGCGGGGCAAAATGACTCGGCGTTTAGGTTGCCTGGCGGCACTTTGGGTGGTCAATGGCACCCGGGCAACCGCTAATTTCGAGCCCTGACTATCTACAATACCACCCGCTTTAGTGTCATCTGCAAATTTACTAATCCTACCTTGTATGTTCTCACACAAAACATTAATAAAAATGTAAACCAACCCAGATATTAAATGATGACAAAAGGAAATGTAAATACTGATTTACAAACTGCTCGAGTAACTCAACGGGTCAGGATTAGCGATGTTTCTGGTCTAACTAAATTCTGATGGTAAGTTTAAAAAGTGACCAAGTGCCAAATTGCAACCACGTGGTACTTGTTTATTTGTTATAATTAAGTCTCCAAATGTCACACCTTGGTTTTGCCTGACATATATATATATATCCTTCAATCGAAGGTGGACACAAAATGCTGGAGTAACTCAGCGGGACAGACAGCACCTCTGGAAAGAAAGAATGGGTGACGTTTCGGGTCGAGACCCTTCTTCGGAAAATCCTTCAATTGCTTGCATCACCATGAACATTTTTTAAATTCTGGCATTTTATTGTGTACACATGAAATTATTTTGAAAAAGACACGTATCTCAATGTTTTGTTTAAATTGGGACTCGGGACTTAGTTCAGGTCTGAAATCTGCTTCCACCTACTGGACATTTCATTTCAACACCAGAGTCTGGGCAGTCACCAGGAACCTGATGTTACACACAGGGCTTCCCTTCACGCCTAGGCCCAAACTCTTCATTCTAACGTTTGTATCAGTAATAAATACGAACAGTACATAATTACGAAGAGGACGTTCGCCAATTATTGATGCAAAACACGTGTACCTTGTACTCACCCCAAAAGCGAGCTGAGTTTTCCCCTTTAATTTTCCGACTGCGCTTTCCGCAGAACAGTGTGTAGGCCGGGGGCATTGTGGGAGATCGGCGTGATGGCTCTGCGCATGTGCGGAGTACGCGGCACGTCGGGAATTGTAGTTCGAAGCGTGGGGCGGGAATTAATTTGCAGAAAATAAACACAAAATTGTGGAATAATTCAGGGGGTCAGGCAGCACCTCTGGAGAACAGGATAGGCTGAAGGTAGGGCCTCGATCTGAAATGTCACCCATTCCTTCTTGTTCTCTCCAGAGATGCTGCCTGTCCTGCTGAGTTTCTCCAGCATTTTGTGTCTAGTGTGTAAAGGGCCTGTCCCAAGAGCTCTCCCGAGTTTAAAAAAAAAATCAAACTCGCGGAAAGTACGTAGAATGTACGTAGCGGGTACGTCGGAGCTCGGGACGTTTCTTAGCGGCCCGTAGCGCTAACGGCAGGTACACGGGAAACGTAGTAAGCTCGTGAAGTCTATTCAACAGGTTGAAAAATGTCCATGAGAGCCCCGAGTACCTACGAGTGGCTATTACCGTAATTCTCCGAGTTCGGATCAGGGGAAACTCGGGAGAACTCTTGAATTACCTCGTACAGTGGGACAGGCCCTTAAATTTACAGAAATGTCAGGCTGAACCGGTGGAAAGAGAAGCAAAGTTAATGTTTCGTGTGCAGGACCATTCATCAAACGGGTTTTAATGCGAGGTTTCGAAATCGAAATGACCAGCTCTGTTTCTAATCCTTCAGGTATTGTGAAGATATACTGAGTTTTTTCCAGCAGTTTCTGTTTTTATTTTAAAATAGCTAGTATTTTTTCCCACCAAGTTATTTTCAGTGTTTAGAAATAGAGGAGCTGATGGATTCGCTATTACTGGAAACCAAAGATCCTATAGCTCCGGTATAGGAAGGTTTCACGGCAGTCGGGTCACGACCCATGACCCGTGCTGTTGCTACGCTACTCCAAGTGGAGTACACGCGATGAACTGCAGGTAAGCACTTACAGCGTAGCGGGACCGTTAAAACCCGCCAAAATGTTGAATTTTTTGCGCTGTAAATAATTATGGAAATCGGGATAAACGTGAGAGACATTTACCCAACTTCAGAATTCCAAAAGTGAGGAGAAATTACGGTACATAGTACCTTCATTTCGCTTCATTTTTCGCGTCAAGCCTTATGACCCAGTGACCTTACATGCAAACCCTCTAGGAACTTTGCTCGAAACATTTCACAGCCCGATTGCTAACTAGATAGCACGCAACAAAAACGTTTCACTGTACTTCGTTACACGTGACAATAAACTAAACTGAGAAGCCGTTGTAAACAGCGTCTGAATTTCCACGAGATGTTCAGTGAAACATTAAGCGCTGAAATCACTGATCGGGTCGGGAGCATCTGCGGAGAGACTGGACAGACGACGTTTCGGGGCGGGATCCGTCGTCAATCTGAAGCTGACCCCCGAGACGTCGTCTGTCCATTCCCTCTACTGATGTGCATGTGCTGCCTGATCCGGTGAGTTACACCAGCATATATGTCAGTGTCCGGAATCACCACCAAAGATTATAGAGGAGCCACTTGCACGAAGTGTTTCTGCGAGGAAACAATCGCGGGTGGGGTGGGCGCGCGCGCGCAATGGGGTGGGGTGGGGTGGGGTGGGCGCGCGAACGTGCTCGAGCGAGACGTTGAGTGAAAAAGGCGCGGCCGGGAACGGGCGAAGGGGAGCTCGAGGCGAGCGTGAGGGCAGGTGCGGGAGGCTCGAGGCGAGCGTGCGGGAGGCTCGAGGCGGGCGCGGTCGCGGGGGAGCAGGTGAATGCTCGAGGCGGTCGCGGTCGCGGGGGAGCAGGTGAATGCTCGAGGCGGGCGCGATGGGAGTAGGTGAGGGAACGTGGGGCGGACAATGGTGTAGGTGAAAGAGCTTGGGAGTAAATGAGGGGAGTTGGAGGAGGGAGCGTGAAAGTAAATGAGGGGAGCGGTGAGGCGGACGCGCGGGAGTAAATGGGGGAGCATGAGGCGGGAGGTTGAGGTGAGGACGGGTGAAAGAAAACGAATAAAGAGGGGGAGTCTAGAAATGCAGAGTCCACTAGAGAGTCGGTATTAGACCGCGAGGGCAATCGTGCAGGAGATGGACCTAGCACACGGGTGTGGATAGTAGTTAGTCAAATAGGACATGTCATTTGTGGGTTGGATATCTCCGGTGAATTTCACCTTTGACATAGTAAATTCCATGGATGTTATTTCATTAAGTTCTGGACCTTTGTGGAATCTTTGCCATTTACCTGTCCACCACTATGCATGACCAGATGTTGCAGATCTTTGATTGAAATCCATCGTTTTCCTTACATAGAGTAATAATGTGAGATAAAAGCCGCAAAATATGGAATAGGCTAAATATGTAAATGGGAAGAGAAAAATAATATTAGTATGAATCGAAGAGGGCATGTAATAAGAATATGAATGAATTTGGCAGTACATATTGAACGTGTATAGAATGAAAGATCAATGGTCTGAGAAAACAGGCAAGAGACTGAAAATAAAAGACAGGAATTAATGGTGACAGAGAGAATGACCGGACAGGTGTGGGAGTGGCACGGTTCGTTTTAAAAATCATTGGGATAATCTATATTACTAAAACCCTTCTCTTGTTTATGTGTATGTATATGTTAGCAATGTTACAAAATTTTGAGATTTTAAAAATCAAGTCTGCAATTTATCCCATCAGATAAAGCATAAAAAGAAATTTAATTTGACACCTAATTCACTTTCATATCTTCAGTATTAAAAAAACGTTATGGCCATTTTCATACTCGGAAATTAGCATCTTGTTCCCCATTGCCTTTCCATTGACTTAACTCAAAAGCTGTGATCTAGGGCAGTCAAAAGCCCAAAACTCTCTTAAACATTAAGAGAACTCAATGACATTTTCAGTTATTATAGATTGAAGCATTCTGAAACAAATATGAAACAATCTTACTTGGATGACCTGAAATTAAAGCATATAATTAGTTAGTTGTCTAATTGTAGCTAATTACAAAATTCAACTACTAGATCTAAACATCTATCCATTTCTTAAGAAATGATAAACATTTTTAAATTGCCTAAAGTGTCCAAATAACATTCACGCAATAATCCACAATATAACATGATTTTTAAATCTCATTTTCATGAATTTATAGGCCAAATGGAAGGAATTGAGTGTTTAATTCCTGTAAATTAATGGCCATTTAAATCAACTTGCAAACGGGTTTTAGTGGAATGCGGTGGATTGGAACGTTGCGGTTTGCGGTGAATTTAACCCACAGTCGGCAGGGAAAATACAGCTGACTTTTTTTGTCCCCATTTCGCAACATGAAAATGTGATTAAAGGCTTCCTAAAAACCAAGTTTTCATGTAAAAATAAATTGTGCACTTTATTTTCTCTCCTACGTTAGGTCCATTCTGCTGTCGGCGTTCAGAGCTTTAGAAGATGATTTTTAAACTACTCTAGTTAATAAATAATCTAGTGTAGTTTAAAAATAGCTTCATGAATGAATTATCGGAGCGATTTCTCTTTAGCAACGAAATTGCCCGACATGGATCAATTTGGACTGTCTGGGGAAAAACGGCATTTTAAACCCGCGCCCCCCCCCCCCCCCCCCCCCCCCCCCCCCCCCTGAAAGGCGCCAAAGTCACGCACACGGGGAGTGGCAGAACAGCAGCGCTGCTCAAGGTAGGTATTGTAACATACCTATATATGTGTGTGTCATCTGGGCACAATCTGGTTAATTCCTATTTTCTTCCAAAAGCTAGGCCACAGCCTTCACACATTTTACTCACATTTTTCCCATTGAGGCGATAAATATCTTCCCGTCGCATTCCCGCCTATATTTCTGAACTTTTCAATTGTTTAAAGTTTTAAAAACAGCCTGAAAACTCACCCATTTCGGGGGGAAAAAACCTGAGTGACGTCACAATGCACTCGCAAGGCAGGACAGGACACCCCGGGAGGGTGGGGCAGTCCAGCGTTCGCAGTGGTGGCGGCTGCCGAAGCCCGAAGGTGGAGCTGGAGTGAGGGCTTGGGATGAGGCCGTGACCTGAAAAGAAACCGCAGCTGGAACCAAGGACGAGCCTGGGTCCATGGTCAGGGACGAGCCCTTAGATGAAATCGTAGCCTGCCATATAGCCCAGGCGGCGGCCGAGCTGATTGCTGGAGTCTACAGCCAGTGACCGGCCAAATTGCAGGCCTTGGCGCTGCTCTACCACCTGGGTAGGTCCTGGGGCAGGGAATGGGGGTGAGGGGAGGAAGATGAGGGAAATGAGGAGGGAGATAGCATAGGGAGTGGGGTGATAGACGGAGATGGGGAGGGGGGAGTATGGAGGAGGAAAATGGGGAGGGATGGAGGAGGGAGATGCCCCCCTCCCTATCTACCCTTACTCCCACCCTCTACACCCCTCTGTACAACCCTCACTCCCACCCTCTCAATCTCCACCCTCTCTACGCGTCTCCCTCCCCCCAACTCTAACCCCCCTCCCTCTCTCTCTTTTCCCCCCTCCCTACCTCTCTGCCCCTCTCTCTACCCCTCTCCTCTCTACCCCCCCCCCTCCCCCTCTCCCCTCTCTACCCCCTCCCCTCCCTCTCTACCCCCTCCCTCCCTCCCTCTCTACCCCCCCCCCTCCCCTCTCTCTACCCCCTCCCCTCCCTCTCTACCCCTCCTCTCCCCTCCCTCTTCCCTCTCTACCATCCCTCCCTCCCTCTACCATCCCTCCCTTCCCTCTCTACCATCCCTCCCTCCCTCTCTACCCTCCCTCCCCCCCTCTCTACCATCCCCCCCTCCCTCTCTACCATCCCTCCCTCCCTCCCTCTACCCCCCCCCCCCTCTCTACCGCCCCTCCCTCCCTCTCTACCGCCCCCTCCCTCCCTCTCTACCGCCCCTCCCTCCCTCTCTACCGCCCCTCCCTCCCTCTCTACCGCCCCTCCCTCCCTCTCTACCGCCCCTCCCTCCCTCTCTACCGCCCCTCCCTCCCTCTGTACCGCCCCCCCCCCCCCACCCCCCTCCCCCCCTCTCTACCGCCCCTCCCCCCCTCTCTAACCGCCCCTCCCCCCCCCTCTACCGCCCCTCCCCCCCCTCTCTAAACCGCCCCTCCCCCCTCTCTACCGCCCCTCCCCCCCTCTCTACCGCCCCTCCCCCCCTCTCTACCGCCCCTCCCCCCCTCTCTAACCGCCCCTCCCCCCCCTCTCTACCGCCCCTCCCCCCCTCTCTCTACCGCCCCCTCCCCCCCCTCTCTACCCGCCCCTCCCCCCCCTCTCTACCGCCCCTCCCCCCCCTCCTACCGCCCCTACCGCCCCTCCACCGCCCCTCCCTCCCTCGCTAACCGCCCCTCCCTCCCTCGCTACCCCGCCCCTCCCTCCCTCCCTACCGCCCCTCCCTACCGCCCCTCCCTCCCTACCACCCCTCCCTCCCTCGCTCCCTCCCTCCCTCCCCCTCCTATCCTCCCTCCCTCCCTCGCTACCCTCCCTCCCTCCCTCGCTACCCTCCCTCCCTCCCTCCCTCCCTCCTCCCTCTCTACCACCCTCCCTCTCTCTCTACCACCCCTCCCTCTCTCTCTACCACCCCTCCCTCCCTCGCTACCACCCCTCCCTCCCTCGCTACCACCCCTCCCTCCCTCGCTACCACCCCTCCCTCCCTCGCTACCACCCCTCCCTCCCTCGCAACCACCCCTCCCTCCCTCCCTACCACCCCCCTCCCTCCCTACCCCCCTCCCTCCCTCCCTAACCACCCCTCCCTCCCTCCCTACCACCCCTCCCTCCATACCACCCCTCCCTCCCTCGCTACCATCCCTCCCTCCCTCTCTACCCCTTCCTTCTCTAGGGATTGAAGAGGGAGGGTGAAGAGGAGATGGGGAGAATTGAGTCTCGCCTGCGCAGTTGGGGGCTATGCGTGAGTAGTGAAATATTGCATTGGGGGAACAGATGAGTGGTGGAATCTTGTGTTGGGGAGCAGACCCAACGGGTCGTGGCTAATAAAGAGCAGTCGCTCACTGCTCAGAGTTCCAAGCTCTGCTCTGCACGGCTTCGTTTGGAGATACAGCAGGGAAACTGTCCCTTCAGGCCATTGAGTCCACACCGATCACCTGTCCACTCTGTCATCCTACTTTCACAGCCGTTCACATTAGGGGCAATTTTACAGATGCCAATAAACCCACAAACTGCACGTCTTTGGGATGTGGCAGGAAACACACATGGTCACATGGAGTGCAAGTGAACTAGAGAACAAAGAAATAATACACATACAAACAGAACAAGGTGAAGCCTCCAAGGACAGAATTTTTAAAAGAAACACAAAAGCTGAAAGATAATGTATTATTGGAAAGATAATATAAATCTTAAGAGTACGTACGGATAGTAAAGCAGGGGATAACCTGACATGTTAAACCACACACAAAATGGGGCAGTATAAGAAAATGAGAGAAGGGAAAAGATCACTGAGATAGATGGTGGACCAGAGGTGCCAAGAAGGTTGTTCTCTACAATTTGAAATTGTACTACCAAACATCTCTCACTATTTAAAATTAGATATTTTACACAAGCACTTTGTATACTTTAAAACAAAGTCATATTTTATCGAAATAGGGAAACATTTAATTCAGAATGCAGTACTTAAGACATCAATAAATTATTTGTTGCAATGTGATGATGTTATTATAGCCTAACATTTGCAGAATTAATTGCTGAAGCAAGGTCTATATCACCATTTAAGAATAAGCTACTTTATTAGGTGATGAAAAAGGGATATAACAAATAGAATACATGTAGGATTAGAGCTGATAATAAACAATTGTGGAATGAAAGGCAAAATACTGAAGTACAAACCAATTGGGGGAAAAAAATGTTTTCTCTTTCCACAGATTCTGCATAACCTGATCAATATGTGTTTTTGTTGGCCCAAATTCTTATTTCTATGTAGCAATTTCTATGTTCAACTTTTTTTTGTATTGTGAATAGTAAAATGTTGTAGTACAAGAGTATAAATACTGCAGGTACATTTGCTTTGTTCATGCTGAATTTGCTATTGAGGAAAAAGAACAATGTTTCTTATTTATTTTGATTTCAGACTTTGAATCTATCATATATCTTTCTACTACAGGGTTACAATTCATTAGAAATACCAGAAAAGCCTTCCTGTTTACATGGCAACGGCACAACAAATGCGAGTCTCTGAAAAGCAAAAATCTGGGGTAAATATTTTCATTCAGTTGAAGAATAGATTTTGCAACAAAGTTTCTCTACAATCTATTACAGGATGTTAGATGTTGAAAGTAAATTGTTAAATAATGTGGATTAAGAGCTCTGTTGTTGTGATTGCCATTTTGCTTGAGCCTCAGTTTCTCTCTAAGATAAAAACTAATTAAACTAAAAAATAATTTATGAGCAGAAGAACTTCAGAAAAATGAAAAACAGTACTACTGTGTTGACTCCCACACGGGCAATTTTTTCTACCTAATCTTGCTTTTAAATATTTGTGGTTGCATATAGAGTAACTGGTCATATGCTACGGTTCTTAAAGGAGTACACGTCGAATATTATATTAGCCACTTGCATCATAGCTTTCTTAAATTGGAGGAAAGAAAAGAAGAGGACAAAAAATGCTCAATTGTCCAATCCCTTTGTGTTTTAATTTTGTACTATGTCTTCCAAGTTTGGTACGAACTACCGACAGGCTTTAATATTTTCATTCTGCAGAGTTAATAATGCATCCTCTGGTATCTATGTTAAGCATGTCTGTTTGCTTTTCTTGATGATAGGGTGCCTGTTTCACTTATGTGGGACTCCCATTACCATCTGATGACTTTGTGTGTAAGGACTGAATGTTTAGGACAGGGGTGGGGAACCTGCAGACTTCTAGGCCATTAAGTGCAGCCTTTTGAATGAATCCAAATTTTGTAGAACAAATCCTTTTATTTTTATTAATATGTTTTTGTTTGTCTTTTATTGTTTTTATTTTAATCTTAAAATGAAATTTATTTAAAATACCAAAGAGTAAAAGAAGATCCAATGAAATAATCCTCCCCGACTGACGGCCACAATTAAAACATTAGTAAGGACTATTTTAACAAAATAATGTACATTTTGAAGAATATATAATTGAAGTTTTTTGGATGCGGCCTTATTAGATTACAGCTAAGTTAACTCGGCATACCAACATGAAAAGTTTTCCGACCCCTGGTTTAGGAGATTATGTCAGAGTAGCCTGAGTGATAACTGTAATGCATAATTTAGATGGTCTGACGACGGAGGAAGTGAACTAGGACATACAAATGACATAATAATTGCTTGACATTTGGCATTGTTGATTTTAGTGATTGATCGATTCCTGGTACAGGGCTCTCAAAAAGAGAAACTTTTTTTCTCTATTTCCAGCCGTGCAGCTGCTTAGGTTGCCAAATGACAGTTTAGGTGGTCATTTAAGACTGCTTGCATGACGCATGCGATAATGTGCTCAGACGAAGTGCGTAGTTACCAGTCGGAATTGTGCTCAATAAAGCACTCACATATTATTTCTGCTTCCAGTAAAGCATTCACATATTATTTCTGCTCCAAAAAGGACGAAATAGTCTAAGGGGAGTAGGAGGCAACCGTGGCTGACAAGAGAAGTTAGGGATAGAATAAAACTAAAAGAAAAGATGTATAACACAGCAAAGAGTAGCCGGAAACCAGAGGATTGGGAATCTTTCATAGGACAACAGAAGGAAACAAAACGGGCAATACGGGCTGAAAAGATGAAGTATGAAGGGAAGCTGGCCAGGAATATAAAGAAGGACAGTAAAAGCTTATTTAGATATGTTAAGGGAAAAAGAGTGGCAAAGTCAAATGTGGGTCCCTTGAAGGCAGACACGGGTGAAATTATAATGGGCAACAAGGAAATGGCGGAAGAATTGAATAGGTACTTCGGATCTGTCTTCACTAAGGAAGACACAAACAATCTCCCAGATGTACTAGAGGACAGAGGATCTAAGGGGGTAGAGGAATGAAATAAATTTTCATTAGGCGGGAATTAGCATTGGGTAGGCTAATGGGACTGAAGGATGATAAATCCCCTGGGCCTGATGGTCTGCATCCCAGGGTCCTCAGGGAGGTGGCTCTAGAAATAGTGGACGCATTGGTGATCATTTTCCAATGTTCAATAGATTCAGGATCAGTTCCTGTGGATTGGAGGATAGCTAATGTTATCCCACTTTTCAAGAAAGGAGCGAGAGAGAAAACGGGGAATTACAGACCAGTTAGCCTGACTTCGGTGGTGGGAAAGATGCTGGAGTCCATTATTAAAGAGGTAATAATGGGGCATTTGGATGGCAGTAAAAGGATTAGTCCAAGTCAACATAGATTTATGAAAGGGAAATCATGCTTGACTAATCTTCTGGAATTTTTTGGAGGATGTGACAAGTAAAATGGATGAAGGGATGCCAGTGGATGTAGTGTATCTAGACTTCCAGAAAGCCTTTGATAAGGTCCTGCATGGGAGACTGGTGACTAAAATTAGAGCACATGGTATTGGGGGTAGGATGTTGACATGGATAGAAAATTGGTTGGCAGACCGGAAGCAAAGAGTAGGAGTGAATGGGTCCTTTTCAGAATGGCAGGCAGTGGCGAGTGGAGTGCCGCGTGGCTCGGTGTTGGGACCGCAACTGTTCACCATATATATTAACGATTTGGAAGAGGGAAATAGGAGCAACACTAGCAAGTTTGCGGATGACACAAAGCTGGGTGGCAGTGTGAACTGTGAAGAGGATGTTAGGAGGTTGCAGGGTGACCTGGACAGGTTGAGCGAGTGGGCTGATGCGTGGCAGATGCAGTATAATATAGATAAATGTGAGGTTATCCACTTTGGTGGCAAAAACAAGTGGGCAGATTATTATCTCAATGGGGTTAGGTAAGGGGGAGACCAGGGCATCCTTGTACACCGGTCGTTGAAAGTTGGCTTACAGGTACAGCAGGCAGTGAAGAAAGCTAATGGAATGTTGGCCTTCATAACAAGAGGATTTCAGTATAGGAGTAAAGAGGTTCTTCAGCAGTTGTATAGGGCTTTGGTGAGACCACATCTGGAGTATTGTGTACAGTTTTGGTCTCCTACTTTGAGGAAGGACATCCTTGTGAGTGAGGCAGTGCAGCGTAGGTTCACGAGATTGATCCCTGGGATGGCGGGACTGTCATATGAGGAAAGATTGAAAAGACTAGGCTTGTATTCACTGGAGTTTAGAAGGATGAGGGGAAGGGTCAAGGAATGGTAGGGAAGTGTCGGAAATGGTCCACCTCAGCCCTCGGGCCCTGGCATTCCCTCTATCTCTATCTCCCTCCCCCACCCCAGTCGCACCAGCTTCTCATTTTCACACCACAAACAGCTTACAATGGCCTGTTCCCTTTATCACCAATACTTTTTTGCATATCTTTCACTCATTGTTCCTTATCTCTCCACATCACCGTCTATATCTCTCGTTTCCCTGATCCCTGACCAGTCTGAAGAAGGGTCTCGACCCGAAACGACGCCTATCTCCTTCGCTCCTTAGATGCTGCTGCACCCGCTGAGTTTCTCCAGCTTTTTGTGTACCCTATATACACATCTCCCTTTGTCCTGTGCAGCGCCACCTGCTGCACGGGAGGAGCAACGGGTCCTCCCACCCCACACAGTCCACCAAACATCACATTCCCCCTTTCCAATTTGAACATCTCCATTTGGCTGGACCTCGCTTCACTTTTTGCCAGCCTTTTTTGCGTTTCACAACTCTTGCTAAAGGCTCAGAATCAACAGAGTTTTCCTCAGTGTTCTCTTTTGAAGAGATATCAGTATTTGCTTTATCTGTGTGCTGTTCCTTCTCCACTTGGCTCTAGTATTTCTCAGTGGTCGTCAGCGTTTTCGATGCAAATGCGATTGGTTCTTCCTTGCCGTTCGGCATTGTTTGTGAGATTACAGCTACATGACCACATGGCGATGCATCAATGGTCAGTGAGATCAGCTTTGATGGGTCATAGTGGACCAAACGCTTATTCTGGGCGAGCATCTCCTTCAACCTGGTGAATGCATGGTCAAACTCTGGACCAGTGCCATTTGACATCCTGTTTTCGCAGGTTGTTCATTGGTGCGCACAAAGTCGAAAGTGCCGGTATATAGTAGTTAACCTTGCCCATGAAGCTTTCAAGCTGCTTCACTTTTTTGGGTGTTGGCAATTTCACAATGGCATCCACTCTTTCTTCCGATGGCTTCAGACTACTTGCCGAGATCACATGTCCGCGATATGTGACCTGTTGTTGGTAAAATGCGCACTTGCCCATGCGCAACTTCATGCCGTAGTTGTTCAGTGCCGTGAGGACCTGTTTTAGGTTCTACAGGTGTTCTTCCTCTGTCCGGCCGGTGACAGTTATGTCATCCAGGTAGGTGGCTACGTACGGAATCCTGGCAACCAGATTGTCGACCAGTTTCTGGAAGATGGCCGGCGCCGGTCCAACCGACAATCGGTTGTATCTGAACAGTCCCTTGTGCGTGTTTATCACGAGCAGGTTTTTTATCTCGTCGTCCAGTTCCACTTGGAGATACCAGATCACAGCAATAAAGGAGGAAAGTCTATCCTGGCCTGGATCTCACAAGGAGGGAGAAAAATACTGGGGTGATGTTTAATACTTGCAGGGGGAATACTTACAGATGGGCCAAAGGGACTCCTGGACTAGTACAGGCCTGATGGGCTGAAGGGGCTCTTTAAAAAATAAAAATAAATCTCAGTGAAATCTCAGTTAAAGGCACTTTTTCTGGGCAAGGCAGGCCAAGCCAAACAGCACATTGCATTTTCATTTAATTTCCATTCCCATAGCAGTTTCAAGCGCAGGGCAGGCCAAGCCAAACAGCTCATTGCATTTTCATTTCCATTGCCATTATAGTTTCAAGCGCAGGGCAGGCCAAGCTAAACAGCTCATTGCATTTTCATTTTATTTCCATTGCCATTGCAGTTTCAAGTGCTGGGCAGGCCAAGTCAAACAGCTCATTGCATTTTCATTTCATTTCCATTGCCATTGCAGTTTCAAGTGACTGAGTCATGTTCAGGCATCTGGGGTTTTATAGTCCTGCCACCCCCTCCCCCCGGAAGGGGTGTTACCTTCATCGCGGTGATTGACAAGCAAGAGGATCTCAAGGTTTTTTACACACTCATAACTTTTTTTTTCATCGATGGGAAAATTCTCGGGGCCTGCTCAGCGGAGGAGGACTGAGTAAGATGCCCAAAATTCATAGTGATATATGGTAGCGTTTTTTCTAAAATCGATATACAGCGCAGACAGGAAGTGGTCAAGATAAGACTTTTAATTATATAGATTTTTTTCATTGCAGGATGACAATGTGTCTTGTGTCTTATGAGTAGCACAAGATCTGTGAGAGGTGCAGTTGTGTGTTCATCATCAACTCTGTGCAAATTTTCCAATCTTCCACAATCACCAAAATGCGATTTTATTTACAGTAATTCCCGTATTTACAAACATTTAACATATTGTTTTTCACTTTAATTCTTGTTCTTCGTGGTACATATATTCTGTTTACAAAGCTATTTTCCACCATAATGTATAATGTGCTGTTCTCATTTCAGAGGAATGCCCAAAATGCATTTCACCCAGCTTTCTGATTTATAAAATGTCACTAAGCAAAATATTTTCCAGGAATGTGCTCCTTTAATAAATCAAGGAAAGACTATTTAATTACTTCAAGGATGTGGACATCCTTGGCAAGACCAGCATTAATTACTCCTCTTTTATTGCCCTTGAGAACGTTTTGATGAGCCACCTTTTTGAACCAGTGTAGTGTTTCCGGTAAATGTACTCTCACAGCTGTTGGATAGGGAGTTCTAGAATTTAGACAGCGATGATAACGGAATGGTAATATTTTTCAACATCAGGATGGTATGTACCTATGGCAGAGAAAACTACACTTGGTTGTGTATTTATCAATGTTGTGTAAATATATCAATGTCCTCTCCTTGAAGAAAATCCATCTGTAGCACATTTAAGTGGCTTGATTGGGCAAACCACATCAGTTGTATGCTCCACATCAGACTCCTGAAACAGGCATTCCATTCGGAGCTCCATCACAGAAAGGAATTATTAAGCAAGCATGGGAAATGATTCAAGGATCTGCTCAAAACGTCACTGAAATTATGCAACATCCTCTCATAATCCTGGGAATCCCTAGCCTACGATTGCTTAAAGCAGAGATGGAGCATTTTGTGTTGTATTAATAATATACAGTCCATGCATCAGACGCACACAGAAATCAACTGTAATCTAAAACTAGTGAACTCCTAAATACATACATGAAAAATACCAATATAACAGATGTATGGAGGATCGCTAACCCAGTAGGTAGGGAATATTCATTTTATTCAACGGTACATAAAACATATTCACGTATTGATTACTTCTTAGTGGACACAAAACTAATTCCATATACATATAATTCTAAATATCATAATAGTATTATTTCTGATCATTCCCCGCTAACTTTTTCTTTAAAATTAGATGGAATGCCTGATAAAAAATTGTTTTGGAGGTTTAACCCCCAAATCTTAAACAACTCACATATTTAAAAGAGCAGATGGGATTCTTTTTTGAGACAAATGATGCACCAGATATTTCACCCTCCTTATTATGGGAAACATTTAAGGCATTTATTAGAGGAACTATAATCTCATATCACAGCAAGCTTCATCAGCCCTGAGGCACAAAGACGTCGTGAGGGCAAGTGCAGCAGGGAAGAGGAGGCTTTGGCCTTACGACAAGTAAACCAACTTGGCGAAAGGCCACAACATCAGAGCGGAGGACATTGGTGGTTGGGGAGGTGCGGCGACAGGAGGAGGCTGCAAGAAGTGCAAAGCCGGTCTCTCTTGCCAAACCGGGGCAATGGATGCAGTGGGAAGGTGTGGAGCGGAGGAAGATCAGCTGGAAAGAACTATGGGAAATGGAATCAAGCAAGATCAGCTTCATCATCAGAGCGACATACGACGTCCTTCCATCATCAAAGAACCTCAATCAGTGGTGCGGCGAGGATCCAACCTGTGCCCTCTGCCCAACTCCAGCGACCCTCAAACACATCATGGTAGGCTGCAAGACCAGCCTCACGCAAGGGAGATACAAGTGGCGGCATAATCAGGTATTAAAAAGCCTGGCAACAGCCCTTGAGAACAGGCGGTGTGCGACCAACTCCTTGCCTCCGAGAGCAAGCAACCCCTCCCACTTAAGGGCGACAACCTTTGTCCGAGAAGGACAGAAAACACCTAAACATCCTTCCACCAGATCAGAAGAAGGAAACCTATGCAGGGCCCGTGACTGGAGGATGCTGGCGGACATCGGCCGACAACTAATCTTTCCACCTGAAATTGCTTCAACCAACCTCAGGCCAGATTTGGTGTTCTGGTCCCTTTCACAGAAGACTGCTTACATCATAGAGCTCACAGTTCCATGGGAGAACTCTATTGTGGAGGCCTATGAGCGTAAGAAGCTGCGCTACACAGAGCTTGCAGCAGAGGCAACGCAGCGTGGCAGGAACACCAACGTTTATCCAGTTGAAGTGGGATGCAAAGGATTTGTTGCGTCATCTACCATCAGACTGCTGAAGGAGCTTGGAATCCACGGTCAGGCTCTGCGGAAGACCATAAGATCACTCTCAGACGCGGTTGAAAGAAGCAGCCGTTGGATTTGGCTCAAGCGGAAAGACCCATGCTGGGCACCAAATACATCATGGTGAATCTTTGAGGCAGTTTGACACGGGACACGCGCTGAGGGCTGATCATCCTGCAGCGGGCCGCCCTTGTGGAGGGTGTATAGTGTTAAAAGGCTGAAACACCCAGTGATGCAAGGGTACACTACTGATGATGTGTCCTGTGCCCAACTGTCCTGAAGGTTACCCAGGCCAAGATATACGTATACGTTACCCCCCCGCCCCCCCCCGATGTTGAGCGTCTACCACTCTCAGCAATCAATGAATGTCGTGAAATGCTCCCCACCTACTGGCACAAGGGACTTCTTAACATCTTGTCCTGTGTATTTGATTCATAGTATTATTTTTGATCATTCCCCGCTAACTTTTTCTTTAAAATTAGATGGAATGCCAGATAAAAAATTGTTTTGGAGGTTTAACCCCCAAATCTTAAACAACACATATTTAAAAGAGCAGATGGGATTCTTTTTTGAGACAAATGATACACCAGATATTTCACCCTCCTTATGGGAAACGTTTAAGGCATTTATTAGAGGAACTATAATCTCATATCAAGCTTTCTAAAATAAAAAGAATAACACTGAACAATTGCAGTTAGAACAAGAAATTAGACAATTAGATTTAGAAAATGCCAAAGAACCAACTATAGATAAACATAATAAGATAACAATACTAAAATATAAATTAACATTTTATCGGGCAGAATAATAAGATTATTTCAAACTACAAATCAAGAAAATTTCGAATTTGGTGATAAACCACATAAACTCTTAGCACGCCAACTGAAAAAATGGGAAACAGAAAATACAATTACTAAAATTAAATCAGACAAAGGGGAATTACTAACATTACCTAAAGATATTAATAAAAGATTTGCTCAATTTTATCAAAATTTATATACATTGAAAACCTCTGCAAATAATACTCAAATTACAAATTTCTTAGACAATTGCAATCTTCCAAAATTAAATATGGTGGAACAAGAGGGATTAGGAGCTCGGATTACACTACAGGAAATAGAAGAAACAATAAATTTGTTGAAGAATGGCAAAAAGCCAGGACCAGATGGCTTTAGTAATGAATTCTATAAAAGATTCTACGAGATAATTTCTCCACGCCTGCAAGATTTATATATATATACGCTTTTAAAGAAAATAAACTACCAGAAATACTAACTGAGTCAACGATTACACTTATACCAAAAAAGGATGAAGATCTAGAAGACCCAGGCTCATATAGAGCTATTGCACTCCTAAATACAGATTAAAAAATATTAGCAAAGACCCTAGCGAGAAGATTGAGTAAATATGTTAGCAAACTAATAAACCCGGACCAAACAGGGTTTATACCAAAGAGATACTCATTTAACAATTTGCGACGGCTGTCTAATATAATGTACTCACATAATACTGAAGAAGAACTAGCAATTATTTCATTGGATGCAGAAAAAGCTTTCGATCAAGTAGATGGCAATATTTATTCAAAGTATTGCAAAAATTTAACATGGAAGATAACTTTATCTCATGGGTAAAATTATTATATGATAAGCCGACGGCTAGAATACTGACTAATAATATATTATCCCCGAAATTCCAATTAGCAAGGGGCAATAGGCAGGGGTGCGCACTATCGCCCCTGCTATTTGCACTAGTGATAGAGACTAGCAGAAAGTATAAGAAGTCATCCGAATATTCATGGATATAATACCAAACAATCAAATAATAAAATTTCATTATAAGCGGCGACATATTACTATATATTACAAATTCGCAAATTAGCATACCAAATATACTAAATTTAATAGAGGAATTTGGTTCTTTTTCAGGATATAGAATAAAGTGGAACAAAAGCGAAATTATGACGATAAAACCTCAAGAGCCGACACATTTGTTGAAATTCCCCTGTAGAATTGCAACAGAAAAATTTAAGTATTTGGGCATCCAAATCACTAGGAAATATAAATCATTAGGAAATATAAATCATTACTCAACGCAAACTATATGCCTTTATTAACTAAATTAAATGGATTGATTACATTTTGGAAAACACTGCCGATGTCCTTAATAGGCAGAATAAACGCGATAAAAATGATCTTCTTACCACAAATATTGTACCTATTTCAATCAATACCAATATACTTACCTAAAAAATTCTTTAAAAAACTAGACTCTGATATTATAAACTTCATATGGGATTATAAATCACACAGAATTTAAAAAAAAAAACACTTGTGTAAATCTAAAGAATCAGGGGGACTGACACTCCCTAACTTATTGTATTACTATTGGGCAGTGAATATTAAAAATATAATCTATTGGTTGGACAGTTCTGCCCAACAGGTAGATTGGATAAGAATGGAGAAAGAGGATTGTTCCCCTTATAATATAACACATAGAGAGTGTTAATTAATATAACACACAGAGAGTGGTGAGTCTCTGGAACTCTCTGCCACAGAGGGTAGTTGAGGCCAGTTCATTGGCTATATTTAAGAGTGAGTTGGATGTGGCCCTTGTGGCTAAGGGGATCAGAGGGTATGGAGAGAAGGCAGGTACGGGTTACTGAGTTGGATGATCAGCCATGATCATATTGAATGGCGGTGCAGGCTCGAAGGGCTGAATGGCCTACTCCTGCACCTAATTTCTATGTTTCTATGTTTCTATGTTACGAGCGATCCTTCTTTCCCCGATGAAACTGAACAATATAATACATAAGAAGAATCCAATTATTCACAGTATAATACGAATTTGGAAACAAATAAAACCAGCTTTAAAATTAAGAAAATTATCGCTTCTTTCTCCAATAGTTAATAATCCATCATTCAAACCATCCATTATTGATAAACCGTTTATCCATTGGGAAAGAATAGGAATTAAAACGATGGGAGATATGTATGAAATGGGAAAACTTTTATCATTCCAACAATTACAACTAAAATATAATTTGAAAAGTAATCAATATTTCAAATACCTTCAAATTCAATATTATTTGAAAAAAATATATACAAGGATATCAAACTTTAACCCCAGATTTATTGGAGGAAGGAATGAATAGAAAGGCAGAATCAAGCAATTTAATATCTTACTTATATAATACAATTCTAAATATAGAAACACCAACGGCAGAGGCAATTAGAAGGGACTGGGAACGAGTTATTGATAAAAATTCCGAACGATACATGGGAAAAAAATTTATTATATGTAAATAAATGTTCAATTAATGTAAGACATAACCTAATTCAATTTAAAATTTTACATAGACTATATTATTTGAAAACTAGACTGAATAAAATATTTTCAAATGTTTCCCCAATCTGCGACAAATGTCTAACTCAAAATGCCACTATAGCACATTCCTTTGTCTCTTGTACAAAACTGAAACATAGAAAATTTTGGAACAAAATATGATCATGGCTTCATCCAACTCAGTAACCCGTAATTTTTACAAAACTATTTAACACAAAATTGAAACCCCAATACAGAACTGATTATCTTTGGATCAATGGAAGAGGGAAGTAAACTAACTATATTCCAAGAAGCTTTTCTTAATTACGGTCTAATAACAGCAAAAAAACTTATACTCAAATTTTGGGAAAACGTAACCACATTCAAAATGTGGATTTCAAACATGTCTGAAATGCTACATCTTGAAGAAATGAGATTCCTCCTACTAGGCAAAGTAGACCTATTCTTAAAGACTTGGTCTCAGTTTATCAACTTTTTACAAGCATATGGTGCAACATAACATAACCTTAGAA
The DNA here is from genome assembly GCA_035221665.1 of Okamejei kenojei. Classification (NCBI taxonomy): domain Eukaryota; kingdom Metazoa; phylum Chordata; class Chondrichthyes; order Rajiformes; family Rajidae; genus Okamejei; species Okamejei kenojei. The sequence goes on along the minus strand of CM069140.1, from coordinate 53,415,972 downwards.
ATTAAATGGTTTAGAACCGGGTGACAGATGGGCAAAAATACGAAATAGGTAGATCTCTCCTAATCTCTCTTTTCTTTATTTTCTCCTTTTCTTTCAATCTTTTTAGCTTCTCATCTCTGTCCTTTATTTCTTTGGCTATCTGTTTCTACTCACTTGTCTATCTATTCCGACATTCTTTATTTATTTTTTCTCTCACTGTTCTTTTATTATTAAATCAAAAGTACGAAGTTGTACAAGAATGGAAATATGTATGTATGTATTAGGTACTCAAGTACCACACTATTGTACTTCTAACAAAAAAAAACAAAAACAAAAAAACAAAAAAAAAGAAATCAACTGTAAACATTGGAAGGAACACACAAATAAAAAATGTAACAATCCGTCTTCCCCATCAAGTACTTCCTGCTCCATCAATGGAAGAACAGTCACATTAATCACTTAAGCACCCAGAGAACTGGGATGGAAAAAAATCAAGATAACTTCACCGTCCTGATAGCAACTGCATAAACATTTTGTTATCGTTGTCACCTGTTTAACCTGTTTTGTCCTGATATTTGTGATTAATTATCTATAATTGCCATTGACTTCGACGTAAACAGGGCTGTCGTCTCCTTATTGCCATACCAGAGATATTGGACACGCTCAGACGACACATTGCTTTCTTGATGGAGTCAGGATGTAGAACAGCACAGCTCAAAAATAGGCCCTTCAACCCACAGTGTCTATGCTGAACATGATGCCAAGACCAACTCTATTGCTATTAGATCCATGCTTGCTTAGGTTTATATGTGTTTCGGAAAGGTATGAACATGTGTTTTCTGCAAGTGAATATGTTAATGTGCATTGTGGCAATGAATTTAGGAGGAATGTTTTGGGAATCCTCAAAATGTTTTCAACAATCTGGGGTTGCAATGAAATTGAGGCATCCTATTTTTTCCCCCAACCAATCCTTTGGAGTTTTTACGTTTTTTGAAGGGAAAAATGAATGATAGAAATCAATTTTCGTTCAATTTTCAGGCAGTCAATTCTTATGTCTATAAAAAATATATATATTCTGCATTACTGTAAATATGGAGCTGAAAATGGAATGCCTAATTTATTCAAAATAGACGTTTGTGAGGATTTTCTCATCTTGACGTGGTTTTCAAATGGTTTACTTTATTTTCCTAATGTTTTTCTTGAACTGCCAGTGGAATGCAATATTTCCTAACGATGTAACAACACAACACCAATCCCTTGTATTTATAAAAAGAATGATGGCTGTAGGAGTATCTTGCATCACATACCTGCGTGGGATATTTCCAGAAGACGCCTATAGAACACGATACTTAGAAGGTAAACATATTTTTGGTTTGACATATAGTTCAGTTATCTCAGGAAAGTCATACCAAAATCTTGACACAGTTGTACAATCATGGCTTTTTTTATTCCAAATATTTAAACTAATATTTATATATAATTAAAATGATGTGCTAAAAAAACATGAAGTTAACGTAGAAATGAAAATTGAAACAAAGTTGCACAGTTTCTTACTATCAGGCCAGAGATCGATTCCTTTACACAATATGTAGCACTGTAAAGTAATTTAGATTAATAGACCTTGTTAAAAGTGTTTTTTATTTGTTTAATTGCTCAAGTTCTACAAAGTTACCAATGGATCGTTTTCTTGCTACTTCATTAGGATCAGTGTAATTTACCATTAACTTACTTGAGTTGTCCTCCTTGATTTATAATAGTTGTGACATTTTTCCATAAGCCACATAAATAAATATGTTTCCAATTTTTCTTTACCTTTTCCCGAAATCATAGTCAGACACTGTTGATGCATTGCAGTGAAAACCATGTTTCGCCACTGAGTGGGACAAGATTCTTGTTGTTTATTTTCTATTGAATCCACGTTACAACATTGCAACTTTCATTCAAATAGATTTTGACTCGGATTACAGCATCAATTTTAGATCAAGGGCAGAATGATTTAGACTGGACCATATCATCGTTTTCTTTGATCAGCTCTGTTAATCCATGCTCTCCAAATTTCAATCCATCAATTACCTCTGTTAGTTCCAGAAATAACCTCCTTCGCCGCCTGGCAGGGTCATCATGGGGAGCCAACGCATCTACCCTTCGCACCGGAGCCCTCGCCCTGGTATACAGTGCTGCCGAGTACGCTGCACCAGCATGGTGCAGGAGTGTACACACACGCAAGCTTGATACCACACTCAATGAGACATTGAGGATCATCACTGGCTGTCTGCGGCCCACTCCATCAGAGTTCCTCCCTGTGTTAGCTGGCGTAGCACCTGCAGCCCTGCGCAGAGAGCACCTAACCCACAGCCTGGCGAACAAAGTCTCAATGGACCCAAATCATACCCTACACAACCTTGCCCAGTACTCCAACCCGGATCGTCAACGCCTGCCCTCCCGGCACCCCTTCTCTCGTCATGCTGCATCTCTTCGTAGCTCCGATTTCAACATGCTAAGAGCATGGAGAGCCTGCTGGCAGGACACCCAACATCCCGCCCAAATGACCGTCTACCCAAACACACTGTTGCCACCTGGTGCAGAACTGGTCCGCAGAGAGTGGGTTACACTGAATCGTCTGCGAACTGGTGTTGGGCGTTTCAATCATAACATGAAACGTTGGGGACTGCGCCCATCAGCAGCCTGTACTTGTGGACACCCCGACCAGACCGCACACCATGTAATCCACGACTGTCCCACCCTCAGCCCACCAGATACCACTACCATCGACCTGACCAACCCCAATCCTGACACAGTGAACTGGCTGCGACGCCTGAATCAAACTGTGTAACTGACTCATACGCAAGAAGAAGACCTCTGTTAGTTGTCTTCTCTTCATCAAATGCCATTCACCCATCTCTGACATCCTTGCAGACCACTTGGTTCCAGATCCCTGGTTCATTGGACTAAAAGTCTTAATCCTCTTTAAATGTCTTCATGCTCTTTATCACATAATTATTTTAAAACTATATCATCTATTGAGTTGGGTTTACTGTGTGTCCGTTCATCCCTGAAATGCAGGACTCTCACTTAACGTGTTTTCGCTGTTGCCAGCCAGGCAACCTAGGCAAACATTTTAGGTTGCCAAATGACAGTTTAGGTATCATTTAAGACAGCTTGCGTGACGCGTGCGATAATGTGCTTGGACGAAGTGCGTAGTTACCAGTCGGAATTATGCACAATGAAGCATTCACATATTATTTCTGCTTCAAATAAAGTCACAAACTAAATGTAATCACCAATCAAGACATGATAAATACCACAATGACATGCAGCAAAATTATAATACAGTTTCTCAACTCTTTATACACGTTGTAATGAATGCCATCTCTATTATTTATTTCCCCTTCCAAACAAAAATGTGGTTGGATTATTCAGCGTATGATCAACCTGTGTCAATAAATCTTGGACCATGGTAACATATATGCTTAACCATGCACACTACAGATTGATGCAAGCATGTTTTCTGTGAAGGACCGAAAATTATCATGACATGGTCATAGCATAGGCCTTTTCCTCTTGAATCTTCAAGCATCAATCTCTGTTAGGCCCAGTTAATAAATAATTGAATCTGACACCTTTGAAGGTAGACACAGTAACAACATCAAGAGGGGAAAAATAAATACATAATATATCCCTTCTGCTCTTGGATTTTGTAATTTAAAATAAATAAAGAGAATGGAAGTGTACTTTGATTTTATTTTCCTTGTAACATACTTGTTATTGTATTATTATTATTACCTGACCAGACCTATACCATACTTTTGAATGTACATAGTACCTCTTTTACTCTGCCCACTAAGAAGATGAGTCATGGAATTATGTGACTATATTGAATCAATCATGGAATTTGGCAAGTGAGATTGGCCAGAAGGGCAATAAAAATGGCTGAAGTGTGTTTTTTTTTTTTGGGGGGGGGGGGGGGGATATCAACTTTAAATGAACAGAAACATTATACTTGTGAGAATTTGTGTAACTTTTCTGCTTGATATTTAAACCATCTCCTGAAAAGAAAAGTAAAGACAGAGCCAATCAAATACATCTAAAAGTCACTTTAATGGTCATCTGAGTCTCTCTCGAGCAGAGCATCCTCCTCATCAGACTTGTCACTGTCAGTGTGAGGTCCCGAGGCAGATGCTGCAGCTGGAACTTCTCCCGTGTCAGGCCTCCTTGCCCTCATCCCTCCTGCATGCCACAAGCTGATGGCTAGCCGGGAATCACAGTCCTTGATGTTACTGGCATGCAGCATGATGAGGAGCTGGTCCGACACCTGGTCATCCTGGAGGGAACTTCTGATGGTGGTCTTCACCTGCTTCAGCCGGCTGAAGCCTCGCTTGGCCTCAGCTGAACTTGCTGGTATGGTAAGGACAAGGTCAAGGAGAGTGCAGATGATGGGTAGCTCTAATGGTGTGGGACTTCAGGAACACCATGTTGTATCACAACAACCCTTTCAGCAACATGGCTGTTACTCGGCACTACACTGGAGTGTTAGGGGGAACTTCAATGCCCAAATTTCAGGGTGGGTTTCTGATGAAAAAGTGGGGGAGGACTGGTAAACAAGACACAGACAGAAAGAGCAGAGGCAGAGATGGAGACAGAGACAGGTACATGGATAGGACAGGTTTGGAGGGATATGGCCAAACACAAGGCAGGTGGCTTTGCAGTTTCTCTCCCCCTCCCGTGAGGTGACGGATTTAAAGGCCTGTCCCACTTGGGCGACATTTTCGGCAACAACCTGAAAAGAGGTTGTCGCGTCGTGGTCAGGTCTCCCTGTCGCCCCAGGATTTTGGAATGTTCAAAATCTAGGGGTGCCATTTGTCGTGTGCCCTGTCACACGCTGACGTATGCTGTCCTGCGGGTGACGCTCGGTTAGGGTTATAGTTGGGGTTAGTGACCACAGATGGGCTGTAAAATATTCTTCCTTCAATGCATGGATTTTAAACATTAATATATTAAAATTAATACAATAAAATTAATTGTACAAATGAAAAGATGTCTGAATCATTCAGTTTTATTTTGTATTGGTCTGCTTCCAGATCCAAATCACTATCTCTAACTTTTCACAGGGATGGATTCAGTTAGTGTAGACTAAACTTCCCTTTCCCCTCTTTCTCCTCCCCGCTCCACTCTTCTCCCCCTTCTCCACTCCCTCCCCTCACAACCCCTTCTGCCCCACCCTTCTCCCATTTTCCAATCCTCCCCCCCCCCCCCCCAACTTTCCCTGACGCCACCCCATTTGTGGACCCAGCCAGTGACAACTAGATCCCATTAATACTACTGCACAAAGGCCAGATAATCTGTTTTAGTAACATTGACTTTGGGATAAATGCAGACTTTGGGAACAACACCCCCCCCCCCCCTCCCCCACTCCCTCGCCTTGCTTCAAAATGGGTGGTGGGTATTTGGACTCAGTGGCCAGAGCAGGTGGGTGGCACTGGTACATTAACAACATTGCCTGTACCCAGTTGAAAAGCCCGCTGCCTCTGGGGATTTGGAGAGACCATTATACGAGAGATCTGCCTCTGGGACAACTCGTTTAGTTCCAATGAGGAGCAGGCAGAAAATTGGGGGTTCGAGTCCAACACCTGGGGTCCCTGTGAACATTTAGTTCAGAGATACAGTGCCCTTCGGCCCACCGAGTCCGCACCGACCAGCGATCCACCGCACACTATCCCACACATGCTAGGGACAATCCTTATACCTATAAAACTCTGATCTTGGGTGTGTGTGTGTTTATTTGTTTGTGTGCGATCACATCTACTCGAAGAAACGACACGCTAACGGGAAAACTTTAACATATTCCGGTCGAGATTTATCACGTGAAATCAAAAATTGCCATCTGAAAATTTGATGCATTATTTCTCAAGTTATGAAAATTTTCACAAATCTCAAATAACATAAAATAAACTCGATGGTCTCGCTGACTGATAACGTCACAATGGATCTGACTGCCTGTCTCTGCTCGCGCTGTGAGTGACTTCATCCCTGTTATGTATTCTGTAGTTCTTGGCTTCTTAACTTTCACTTCTTTAAATTTGTCACTTAGCGTTTTTAAACTACTGCTCAGGTTGTGCTGCATGCTCCGCTGGGCTCCTTGAAGTTCTACAACATGGCGACGGCCGTTATCACTGCGCGGGTGAGGGTGTGGGGATTAAACTGCTGTTGAGGTCATGCTGCGCGCTCCTTGAATTTCTAGAACATGGCAGCGGTCATTATCGCATCGCGGGCACGGAGAGGTAGTCTATGGAGACCTGCGATTCCTCCGTCGATCGCAGGGACTCGGGGAATCGTGGTGCCTTTTCCCTCCTGGTGATCTCTGGCCGTCACGAGGGATGACCTCCTCTCCGTCACCCCCACACGATCGTCTGTCACGCGGGTGGGTGGGCTTCCCCTCGCGGAAGCCATGGTCAGCAGGCCCTCTGCTGCTTTTGACTGTCCTCAGATCGCTCCGGGCCTCGCTCGGGTCCACGCCGGCCGCAGCCTCGCCCGGCGCCTGGTGGGGAGGCTGCTGCTCTACGATTTGGGTAGGTGCTGCCTCTACCCCCTCCCTCTCGACTCCCCGGGGCAGAGAAAGAGATGGGGGACGGAGGAGATGGGGGCCTCGCTCAGGTACACGTCCCTCCCTCTCTGCCCCCCCCCCCCCCTCTCTGCCCCTCGCTCCCTCTTTGGCCCCCCTCCCTCTCTAGGGATTGGTGAATATTGGGACCTATGGGTGAGTGATGGAGTATTGCGTTCGGGAACCAGCCGTCCCCTCTGACGCCTCACCCCTCAATCTCTACCCCCCCACCCTCTTTACCCCTCTCTCCCTCCCTCTCCACCCCCTCCTCCCCCTCTCTCTAGCTGCACCTGTGCAGTTGGGGTTATGGGCTAGTGGATAGAGCGGGGGATGGGGTAAAAGGAGCAAATTAATAATATTAAAGAGGGGGGTTAGTATGTGTGACGCCGAAGGCTGCCCCTCCCCCCCTCCCCGCAACCGCTCGTTGAGGGGACGGTCCCACTTGGTCTAGTTCATACTTAAATACCAAGCCTATCAACCTAGGGTTAGGGTTACCTCCCGCACTCCAAAGGCACACAGGTTTGTATAAATTGTCCCTAGCGTGTGTGTGATGGTGTGCGGGGGATCACTAGTCGCAGGCTGGGTCCACAAATGGGAGCGTTGCGGAAAATGGGGGGGGGGGGGGGAGAACGGAATGTGAGGGGAGTGGAAAAGGGGAAAAAGATTGGAGTGGGGCAAAGGGAGGAAGATGGGGAAGGGAAGAAGGGATGGGGACAGGAGGGGGGAAGAAGAGGAGTTCAGTCTACACTCACTGAATCCATCCCTGTGAAAAGTTAGAGACGGCGATTGGATCTGGAAGCGGACCAATACATCTGTAAAACTGAACGACTCAGACTTCTTTTCATTTGCACAATTGATTTTATTGTATTAATTTTAATATATTAATGTTTAATGCATTGAAGGAAGAATATTTTACAGCCCATCTGTGGTTCCTAACCCTAACAAACCCCTAACCGGGCGTCACCCGCAGGAGAGCATATGTCATGCAACTTGGACAGTGGACGTCAGCGTGTATGTCATCCAACTTGGACAGTGGACGGCCTGATGCAAACTGCCGGCGTTTCTCAGAGAGCTCCTGCCTTATCCTTGTTCCCTGCCTTGCCCTATGGAGTTGCTGCTTGTTTGTGAACCAGTGTCTCAGGCAGCTCAGGATTGGCGCTCGACACCGCTGCAAATTATTCTGTTGTTGTTGTTCCCCTAAAGGGCCTGTCCCACTTTGCGATTTCTTTCGGTGACCACGGAGCATCAGGTACAGTTTTACGGGCGTCAGTCACTGATGCGCCGCGGTCGCCGAAAAAGATCGCAAAATGGGACAGGCCCTTTAAGGGAACAACAGCAACAGAACAATTTGCAGCGGTGTCGAGCGCCTATCTGCTGCCTGAGCCACTGGTTCACAAACAAGCAGCAACTCCACAGGGCAAGGCAGGGAACAAGGATAAGGAAGGAGCTCTCTGAGAAACGGCAGCACAGTTTGCATCAGGCCGTCCGCTGTCCACATCAGCAAGCTTTCCTTCACTTGCCAAGCCGGGCAAAATGACACGGCTTTTAGGTTGCCCGGCAGGACTTTAGGTGGCCATTGGCAACCGTTCATTTCGAGCACTGCTTAAGACAAGGAATGTTGAAGCATTTTTTAAATATGTTATTTTTGTTGGTAAACATTCAGCCTAAAATTCCTTTGCATTAAATACATTAAAACAGTACTATGTAGTTCAATGGTTGCTTAATCTTGAGTACAGCATCTGCACCCATCTTGGGGTGCCTTGGAGTGTAAGAAATTTGCTCCTGACTTTGTGAAGATAATTCGGTTTCCTCTAAAACTTTTTTTTTTAATGATTAAATTTCCAAATGTTATCAATAGAAGTGCAGCACTCAGAATTTGCCTTGACTTGATTTTTAACATCACTGGTTTGAAACATATTTGTTTTTGTTAACTTGGAACAACAAGGTTTTGCCCAGCTTGTTAGTCATGAAACCTATGCTACAGTATTTGAAAGCACTGCACTGGAGTTCTTTCCTGAATTCCTAATACGTCAAACACAATCTAGATTGGCTGGACAGCTTTGCCATAGAAGTCAAGATTTCAGTCACTCAATTTAATTCCAGGCAGGGTGTTGATCTGTATTACATCTGTTTTCTGCTCACTGCTGCATTGGGGAGGTCACCCAACTTCCAGATGCAAGTGGAGAAGTCATCTAGATTTTTTGCACTTAACCATGTCAACCAAAGTAGGCACTGGGATATGCCTACATTTCAGAATGCTTAAAATGCAGGCAGGTATTGACTGAACAAATACATTATTATTATTTACAGATGCTATGTTGACAAGCTCCTGTCCAAAAATGTCAGGCTGCAGCCCTGGCGGATCTCCTTGGCCTCCACACACAAAGAACACGCCTCCTTCGCCGCTGTTCCTCACCAGTTTGTTCAGATCCATCTGACACTTTCCACCTCCGCTTCCCCCCACCCAACCTATAATTGCCACATCTATTCATTAAGTAATAACATTTATGTGTGTTGTTTATGTTGTGTGCTGTTTATGTTGTGTGCCCTTTAAAAGTTTTGAGTTAGGATTGCAACTGCTGGGATAACCACATGCAACTGTGATGTCTTGCAATGGAACATACCATGCTGACACTGACTATGAACTTTGCAGCTGAAAACAATGATCCCTATGTGACTAACAATGCAGTTTTAATGTCGTTGACAAGTATTAAAACAATTTATAGTTAGAAATTATGTTGATAGTCTAAGAAATTGGCTGGTATAAATGTGAATTTGAACAATTTGTGCAGTTGGATTCTGAGATGATTTCAATGGCAGACTTTTTTCCTGTTTCATAATATATCATGAGCACGAGGTTTAAAGTTGTGAAATATTGATGAATGTCACCATCATTTCCAAGGCATGTGTGTAAAAATATTGCGTGAAGATAGTCGGTTTCCTGGAGCAAGCAAAGTAGTAAAATGGTAAGTATGACTTTTATCTTTGCATGGAATTTAACAATAAAATACATAATTAAATGACATTTCAACAGGCAATAGAATGGTTTTAGCAAGAAAAACAAAGAGATTTTGTAATTTTGAATAAAATTAGAAGTGAAGCTTCTAATAACAACAGTATCTGCCAAAGAGTTTAGGTAAGTGGATGGAAGCAGATGTGGCATTTGAATGAACTCATAGCAAATGGTAACAGCAAAAAAAGTGGATTTGCTCATAATACATATGTACCAAACATGATGCTAAGTTAAACCAATGTCCTCTGCCTGCATGTAATCCTTATCCTTGCAAATCCTTTTAAAATATTTTAAATGTCACCATCATATCTGCCTCGACCATCTCCCCTTGCGCTGTATTCTAAGCACCCTTTATCCACTGTGTAAACAAAAATTTGCCCCACATATCTCCTTTAAATCGTGCCCCACGTGTCTCCTTTAAATCTTGCCCCACGCATCTCCTTTAAACTTTGCCCAACTCGCCCTAAAGTTATGCCCTCTCATCCTTGACATTTCTGTTTTGAAAAAAAAGCTCTGACTGTCTACACTATTTATACCTCGTGATTTTATATACTTCTATCAGGTCTCCTCTCAACCTCCGATGCTCCAGAGAAAAGAATCCAAGTTTGTCAATCCTCTTCTTGTACCTAATACTCTCTAATCCAGGCAGCATCCGGGTAACCTCCTCTGCAGACTCCAAAGCCTCCACATCCTTCCTGTAATGGGGCGACCCACAATTGCACATTGTACTCGAAATACTGTAATGTGCTATAAAGCTGCTATATGACCTCCTGACTCTTATATTCAAATCCCCAACCAAGGAAGGCAAGCATACCATATGCCTCCTTTACCACTCTGTCTACTTGTGTTGCCACTTTCAGAGAGCTATGGACATTGACTCCAAGATCCTTTTGTACATCAGTGTTTTGTACATCATTGTATATCCCTTGATTCCACTAGCCCCTAGAGGTCTATTTATCTGTTGTGAATGATCTTGCCATTAAATGTATGGTTTCCCCTTACATGCAACTCTCCAAATGCAGCACCTCACGCTTGGTTGGATTAAATGCCATCTGTTGTTTCTGTAGCTGATCTATATTCCTCTGTACGTTTTAACAGCCCTCTTTACGGTCCACAGCTCCACCAATCATTTGCAAACTACCTAACCGACCCATCTACATTTGCGTCCATCCACTCTTCATTATAACATCCACTATCCTATTCACGTTTAAACTTTTTTTTTAAAGTCACCTTTTTTTAAAACAAAAACCCGGTCAAGCTTTTAAGACAATCTGCCAAAGCCATGCTAACTATCCCTAACTATCCCATGACCTTCTAAACGCAAGTAAATCTCATCCCAAATAGCCCTCTCCAATATCTACCCTACCACTAACGTGAAACTTACTGACCTATAATTTCCTGGATTACCTCGGCTTCCCTCCTCAAATAAAGGAACAACATTGATTACTTTCCAGTTCTCTGGGACCTTGCCTGTGATTAGCAAAGATACAAAGATTATTGTCAAGGCCTGTACAATCTGCTCTCATGCCTCTCATTAACCTGGGGTAGATCCCAACAAGCCCTGTGGATTTATCCACCTTAATGCCACTTAAGGGTCCCAACACCGCCACCATCTTGACATCAAAGTGCCCCAACATATTAGTCTTCCCCAGACTGATGTCATTTTACATCAGGAATTTCTTCCAATAAAGCCAGTGCAATATCTCCAGAAAAAATGCAGTGAGAGAGGATAGTTACATACATCATATGTGGACCATGTTTATAGATGTAAATGGAGTTATTTTGTGTGGTAATTTCAACCCAAAGTAATTCCACTAGTGTCATCCTCCTTATATTTCACCTCACCTCTTGCTTTAAAATCTGCATATTGTAACTTGGAAGTTGGAAACCAGTTTGGGAACCTGAATTCCCATTTTGTGACTGATCTCAACACAGGTCAGGAATACAACACAATCATCCTGAGCTCAAAGAGTATTTTAGGACATTTAAGTGAATAAATATTTATTTTTAAACAATGTAAAATCTATTTATTGAAAGAACTAGGAAGTAAATTTTCTATATTGCGTGGAACATTGATATACTAAATTCAAATCTTATTTAAATTCCTCATCATGTTCTATTTTCCAGGATGATGGGGTGTTTTGATGCCTTGGAGAAAGGATTTGTAAGTCAATTTTGTGTCAAATAGATGATTATCTTCCAATATTCTATTTTATACATTCCAAGCATGTGTTCTCTTATTTATATAAATTTATGAACATTTTCATTTTGATGAGTAAAAGTAAAAATTAAAAAGTTATTTTTTTTGTATGTACTTCTAGATTGTAAGTTAATTTTAGTGTATTTTATTTCCATGCGCAATAATTACATGTTCGTATAAACCATGTCTTTTTTTCTCAATAGCTACGAACAATTATTTTGGGAGTAAGTACATTCCAAAAATTTACATGTTTATTATTGGATGAAAGATTTTGAAACCAACAATTCATTAGATTTCAACGATATATTCTTGGACTTTAAATGATGATACTATACTCCTGTATGTAATACAAACATTTCAAGATAAGTATGAACATAAAATAGAAGTATGTTTGAAATGAAGTATGAATAGAAATAATTGAAAATGTACAGATTGTTAATTATTGTAAAGACAAAAGATTGCTTAAAATGTAGATTCTATTAAAATTAATACATCTGTATCAACTGTGTTGGCGACCAGAGCTCTCATCACCCTTCTTAAATTAATTAAAATCTCTTGATATTATTCCAAAAAGCACAGAGTTCTAATAAAGGCAAGCATTCTGTATGCTTTCTTCACTGCTCTATATACCTCTGCTGCTGATTTCAGGGATCTTTGGATTTTGACCCCTTTTTCTCATTATTCCCTATTATCCTACTACCATTGGTATATATGTTGCCCTTACTTAATCCCACAAAATGCATCACTTCACTCTTATCAGGATTAAATTCTATTTGCCAGTGCTCGGCCTAAGTTACTGGCTAATCAATATCATTCTGCAGTCTAAACAACACTACCAACAATACCACAAATGATGGAGCTGGAATCAATCAGTCAACAAATTTGGGAGCTCCAGGCTTGTAAGAACATGTGCCAAAGTCACAAACTTGATTTCTTTCTCAGTGGTAATTCATCCCAGCATTTATGAGTAATATCTGGCCCAGCACCATGGCTCCTCCATAAAGGGTAATTATTTGGATATAGTGTGGAAATTGTGGCAGTGCTGTCAAAATCTTCATCTTGGCTTAAGTTATGTGTTCAGGAGAGAGGGAAAAGTATTGTGAAAAAAGGAGAAACCATATTAATTTAAGTCACATAGGATGATAGAAGAAAAACTTGCATATTAAATGAAAATATGTTGAAATTTTGTAAATTTTTTTTTTTTAGGTTCATAGAGATCCTGAGGATCCAAATGTAAGCATTTATACATGGTAAAATTTCATAGAGCCATACAGCATATAAACAGGCCCTTAGCCCAACCTGCCCACTCCAACCAACATGTCCCATCTACACTTGTCCCACCTGCCTGTGTTTGGCCATATCCCTCTAATCCTATCCATGTACCTGTCTAAATGTTTCTTAAATGTTGTTATTTTAAATGTCGTTCTAATATGTAAATATATTTATCTATTAAGATATTAAATGTCTAGATAATGTTTTAATCTATGAATATAAATTAAAGTTAATTATACCGATACTTATTCATATGTTTACCTACAGAGCATAATTGAGTCTTACCAGTTTAAATTCAAGTACACTGCAGAGGGACCAAAGCTGGATATTTTAAGGTAATAAATTAGGCTCTATCAGAGGAAATAACCTCTCTTATAATTGTTGAATCATCTTGATCCGTCTATTACATTATCTTGTCATCGATACTCAAGGAAATTACGAGCCCTGACTGCAATTTGTCCTCACAACTTTAGCTCTGGTATCATTCTGATAAATCTGCACTGTATCCATTTTGTGCCCAGTATATCTTCTCTGAAATGTGGTGCCCAAGACAAAATGCAACTTTCAACCAGTTGAATGGTGGAATACTGTAACCACTCCTTTGTTTTACTGCCACCAGCCCAGAATACAGAGTTACAGGTATTCACATTTGAGGACCTGAGATGGAGCGAGTTTGTGGCCTTAGAGTAACATTGAATTCTTGAGCTTTTTGTGAATAGAGTTACTCACACCCAAAGTGTGAGCTTTTAAACCCATTAATTATTTTAAGACAAGATTATAAATGTATTTAAGTAAAAATGTAAACTCCAGATCTGTATGGTTAAATGAATTTTCAGAAAAAAACAAAAGTGTAATGCAACTTGATGGGAGGTGATCTTTGAGTTAGTGGTAAGGAATAAGCAGCAACATCTTCTGGCTATTTTTGAATTCACAAAATATCAATTACCTAAAACAAATACCAAAGGTACAAAGAAATCAATCATATGTAATTAAATTCACACAGCAAAAACAAGCATATCGGAACAGAAGTAAACTTTCAAGATACAAAAAAAGCTTCCGTACTGCTCATCCGTAAGCTTTTTGTCTTGATGCAGAGCCTGGAAATTCTTCCTAATGATGTGTCTCTGACAATGAAACTTTTCTATTACGATGAAGGTAAATGCAGTTTACTGATATCAGAATTGTTTTATTCCATTCTATATTCCTATATATTAGCTGCTTTGGATACGTATGTAACTAAGTTCTAGTATGGAGGCATACAACAATGCTTTGCTTGCAGAATTTTTAATTATTTTGAGTTTTATTTTTGCAACCCCTGCACTTGCAAACAAAGGATTGTTTAAAAGCTATTAAATGCAGGTCAGACCCATAGGATAGACCAGCAGATCAGATAATATTGGTGAATTAAAAAAAATTACAAATGGATAACTTCGAACATAACCACAGCAAATGCCACAGACAAACCTGAACTCACCCCCCCCCCCCCACACACACATCTGTATTCACTTGTCACTTGCCAACCTTTGTCCCGCCCCACCTCTTTTCCAACTTCTCCAACCCCACTCCAGTCATTCTGAAGGAGCTCAAACCGGAATGTCATCCATCCATCCATTCCTCCACAGAGAGTGCTTGACGCACAGTTCCTCCAGTACTTGTTTAACTCAAGATTCCAGCATTTGCTGTTTCCTGTGTCTTAATTTGTTGAATTTAATATTGAGTCTGGAAGGCTGCAATATACACAGAAGGAAGATGAGGTGCTGATACTTAAAGACCATTAGAAAGCATAATCTGCATTTGGTTTCTCAGATATAGGGAAGACCAAATTGTGAATTTCAAATGCAGTACTCTGGAAGAAGTGCAGGTGAACTATGTGGTTAAAAATGCAGTTATTTTAGATTGGATTCAAATACATTTATTGTCATATGCTAGGGTGCAATGAAATTACTTGTTTACATCAACTTCATTGAGCACACAGTATACATGATAATGATAGATACAACAACAATGAATACAATACATTATCGTGCAATCTGAAGTAGTGCAAAAAATAATTAAATTGCAATAAAAAAACAGCTGAATGAGGTAGACTAAACAGTAAGTGTATATGCAGACGTCTGGAATTGGATGTGAAAGAGGTGATCCATTCAGGAGTCGGATAGCAGTGCAAAGAAGCTGTTCTTAAGTTTGGACTCCCGGGCTATCAAGCTCCTGTAACTTCTTCCATAAGATAGAAGAGAGCAAATGGCAGCCTTCTTGATGCACTGAAGATGGACTGGATTGATGGAGAAGATGGACTGGATTGATGGAAGCTATGTGCCTGTGATGAACTGGACATATAACTACTGTCGAGCACAGCAGGTGTCATACCATACTGAGATGCATCCCATCCGAATACTTTCTATCGTGCATTTGTATAAGTTTGTGAGAATCCTCATAGTCATACTGAATCTTCCCAGAAGCCTAACAAAATATATAGACTGATGCACTTTCTTGATCACTGTGAAGGAATTAGGTTAGGTTGCTGGTTATATGGAACATGAAGCTGTCGACCATCTCTTCAATAGCTTTGTTAATGAGAACATGGTTGTATGCACCACCCACCCTCGAGTCAAAAAACAACACTTTTGTCTTGCTGACATTAAGGCTAGGTTGTTGTTCTGACACCGTGACACAAAGTGCCTAATCTCTTTCCATACCTGCTTCGATCAAGACTGCTTCATTTATTTAAAGCATTGGGCATGTACATCGATTCCAGCAATGACTATTGATCTTTCATTGCTATTGACAAACTGGTAGTGAGATGCCTTCTTTAACCACTGCAGTTCACAGTGTAGTCGAGCAGGGAGTTTTGGGATTTAGACCCAGTGACAATCTTATATTTCTGAAATAGTGCGATAGAGGAAAACTTACAGCTGGGTATTTTGCATGCATCTGCTTCCCATGTCCTCTTTCATGGTGAATGTTTGGGGTTTTGGAGTGCTATTGGATTCTATCCATTCCAGTTACTGGGTGTAGATGATTGAGTAAATAGTTAGGATGATAGGTGGTATGGCAGTTGTGGCTGCTTTGTCTTGGATTGTGTTGCTTTCAGAATGTTGATGAAGCTTTTGCATCCAGTCAAATGCAAAGTAGTCCATTGCATTCCCAATATTGTTTGTAGATAATGGAAATGTTTGGGACAGCAGACATGAATCACTCACCATGCACATATAACCATATAACCATATAACAATTACAGCATGGAAACAGGCCCTCTCGGCCCTTCCAGTCCGTGCCGACCATTTGTTTTCCCCTAGTCCCATCTACCTGCACTCAGACCATACCCCTCCATTCCCTTCACGTCCATATACCTATCCACTTTACTTTTAAATGTTAAAATCGATCCTGCCTCCACCACTTCTGCTGGAAGCTCATTCCACACAGCCACCACCCTCTGAGTAAAGAAATTCCCCCTCACGTTACCCCTAAACTTCTGTCCCTTAATTCTCATGTCATGCCCTCTTGTTTGAATCTTCCCTACCCTCAATGGGAAAAGCTTATCCACGTCAACTCTGTCTATCCCTTTCATCATTTTAAAGACCTCAATCAAGTCCCCCCTTAACCTTCTGCGCTTCAAAGAATAAAGACCTAACTTGTTCAACCTTTCTCTGTAACATAGTTGCTGGAACCCTGGCAACATTCTAGTAAATCTCCTCTGTACTCTCTCTATTTTGTTGACATCCTTCCTATAATTATGCGACCAAAATTGTACACCATACTCCAGAATTGGTCTTACCAATGCCTTGTACATACTCAAAGGCTCTGATCTGCAATTGTAGCCATGGTTTTCACAAGGTCCAGTTTCTTGTCTTGGGGATGCAGTTTTTTCCACCCAGGATGATCATGGCGAGGAACTCCGTAATGGTAATGTATTTGAATGCCAAAGGTAGTTGTCACATTGTCTCATGTTGGAGATGATCTATGCTGGCTTGTAGGTCATGAATGTTTCATTTTTGAAGGGGTATAAATGGAATTAAACTTTAGCCCATCATAGAAACCTTTAAAATATGACATGATGATTTTAAAGATGCATGGATTTTTAAAAGTAGTGTATTTGAAAATTAGCAGATTGACAGGAAAAGGTGATTTTGAATAAAGAATGTGTGCATGTAATTTCAGTTGCTGCTTTTAGTACTCTGGCACTATGGATACTGTATATTGATGCTAGGTATTTAATTATTTTGGCCACCCCTATAGGGACTTCAATCCATAAAAATAACCTAGAGTACAATTGGTAATCATTCTTTTCAATTTATCAAGTACATATCAGTGGTTCAGTTCTTCTCAGTGTATATATCTAAAACATAATAATCGGTGATGTTTATGATATTACTAATTACCATGTGCATGTCCGCAGTTTTTGTTTTATTTTAGATCTATACTACCAATTCTCACATTTTGCCCTAAATTGCCAGCCTTTTCCCTGAAGATTTAAAGGGAAACACCCATTGGCCCTAATTCTCTTTCTGTTTTAATTAACTGTCCAAGCAGTTTATAAAAGATATTCCCACTTCAGATCAGTTTTCCTGATTCATATATTTTTAAATAACAGTGACTCCTCCTGACTATCAGCCACCAGGGTTTAAAAAAGGTGAGTGTGATGCTCTGTGGTTTGAAGGAACTCCCGTCCATTTTAAAGTTGGTGATGTGCCCACTCCATTCCATATGATGAAAGTACGGGTCACCACAGAGAAAGACACAATGGAACAGCTGGAGAAAGAAAACATGTTACATAAGGAAAACGAATCTTCACCACAGAAAATGGAGGAAGTCAAATCTCCCAAAAGTGTAAGTTCCTATTCTTAAAAACTGCTTTTGGAATATTAGATATTAAAACAGTAAGTTCAATTAGAAACTAATGTGACATGGATAGAAATTTCATAAAATACTGTTGATTCTGAGCAGTAAAAACATGGGGATATTTATGATGTAACATCAAAAGTAAATTTCTAATGGCTTATGGTGATTGTGTTCAAGATTTCACAACCATGTATTCCTGCTATCATATTGATTTTCCAATTAGTGTGTTAATCAAGTTTGATTTCATTTGGCATAGGGCATAAATTATGTAAAGACATGCAGTCCAGGCCACCAAAATACCACAGGTATGAATATTTCTGTTAAGTTGAATAAATATATGAAGAATGAAAACAGTGATAGATTGATTGAGTTACAAAATGATACAAATTAGGTCCTTACTCCACACACAGCATCGCAGAAACAGTTTCCACTATGTGATTGATGAATGTAGTAAATAATGACATTTGAGTGCTAATGGTTATGGCCAAGTAATACAATGACAACGCATCTTTCTTTCAGGGGTCAAATAGATCCCTAATACGGTCATATATCAAGAGTAAAGCGCAACCTCGTGAGGTGAAAGTGAACAACCTGATTTATTTGATAAGTTTGGATATTTACTCCATAAATATCCAAACTGGATTCCAGAATGAAAAAAAAATGCTTATGAGAGTTAGATTGAATCCTGGTGTATCTTCAAGAAAGCTGGGCTTCTGGTGACATAGGTGTTGTCACATCCTTGTTTAAACAACAAGCGTTAATACAGTGCATGTTTGGTGAAACCATTCTTAATTTATTATGCATAGCGCGTTATGTACAATTTGCTGATATAGGCGACCCTGATGTTACGTGGATCTTGCGTTCCTAAAAACCTGTTCTAATTGTAATTGTCCATAATGATACCTCATATCATTGAACCTCCTGGTCTAAATGGGGATGATTTGCTTCTGAATCTTTCTCTCAATAGTAATAACCCCAAGGCTGTGTCATCTACTGTTATGGGAATTTTGAAATGCAATTACTTTCTTTCCTTGCTCAGAGGCATGTTCACCCAAGAGAATGGGAAGTTTATGTTTCAATATACACTGTGATGTATCTCATTATATTAAAACAAAACACCAGGTCCTGTGGTTGAAGAATGCCAGGTGAACAACTCCACCTGTCCAATGGTCTCCAGTCAGAACATTAATTGAATTGTTTCATTGACTATTTTCAAATGTATCTTATTCTACAAAATACATCTCATTCACTTGGCAAGATCTATGGGGAGAAATGTAGGAGATTGAAAATAAAACCAAGCATATGAATATAAAAATATACCAAGCATATAAACGTATATGCCAAGCATATAAAAATATACCAAGCATATGAATATACCAAGCATATAAAAATACAAATTCTTGATCAGATGTTTATAAATAAGCCGATTGAAACAGTGTTATTGAAACATGAGACTTGAGACAGATTGGTAAATCGAAGCACAATTCCTAAAACTAGATTTATACAGGCAAAATGTGCAGGCTAGCAACTGACTAATATTGGATTAAAACATACAAATGGAGTTTGTTTTGTCATTAACAAACAAATCACCAAAGGCACATGAAAATGAAACCCACAACTAAAATCCCTTTCCTCGTAATTCTCATCAGTAGCCTCAATATATTTCCTTGAAAGCTACAAAGATACCACCATATCAACTATTGAAGGTAAACAATTTGAACAAATCGCAGGGAATCCATATTAGATGTAGGCAGAATTAAAAGTTGTAGTTTTAATTAAATAGAAAGTTTCAACAGAAGAGATTGCTGTGTCAGTTTCCAATGAAGATCTCTTAAATGAACCAGCAGCTGTGATATTTATGATAATAAAGCCTTTTTATTACTGCTGGGAAGCCACATGTATTCATTTTGTGTATACCTTTATCACATCAATTCTGTAAGAGAATTTGTATTCCATAACTCAGATGTTTTGGTAGTGATTTGTGAATCCCATAAGAGTGAATATCCGTTACCTGAACTATTGTAAGGCAAGGATTGCCCCATAATATACACCGCAGCCTTGCATACTTATAGAAATAACTGGTTTGGTTAGTGGCTGGGAAATATTGAAATAGTGTAGGAAAGAACTGCAGATGCTGGTTTAAACCGAAGATTACACAAAAAAGTTGGAGTAACTCAGCGGGTTTGACAGCATCTATGAAGAAATGGATTGGGTGACATTTTGGGTCGAGACCCTTCTTCAGACGTTAAATAGACTGCTTTGTCCTCGATAGTACTGTAAACCCTCTTTGTAACAGACCATGGGTGGGGAATAGTGTCCATTATTGCCGGTAGTTCGCTATAACCAAAGGGTTCGCACCAACTGCCTAGTACAATGAGTTGTTTTCAAAAATAAAGTTATTTTTAACAACAAATAATGTAATGCTAAAAATACTAAAGGTTGTTTGATACATTGTTTAATAGTTAAGTGTGGATCAAAGGGATTGCCTGTTAATTTCAATAGCCTCCGCAGTGTAAAGGGGCTGTCCCACTGCGGCGACCTAATCTGCGAGTTTAGACGAGTTTGCCCTCGACTCAAACTCGACACGAGGTGTTCAGATTCTGTACTATTGAAGATGGACATTTTCTGACATTTGTGCTTCTGACTCGCCACTTATCTCGCCTGAATGTTGTCAGGGTATTACTGCATATGGAAATGACTTATTATTTGACAAGTAATCTAACTGGACACTATATGTTTATCAAGCATTCCCATGTTTGACCTTGTGATTGAGGAAAGCTCGCTGAAGATGGTTGGACCTAGAACATATCCCTAAGAAATTCCTATAGTATTGTTCTGGTGCTGTGATGGTTGGCCTTCAATAACTACAACTATTTTCATTTGTGCTACATATCACTCCAGCCAATTGAGTTTTTTATTCCTAGTGAATTGAATTACTTAAGTTTAACGAGTCTGCCCTGGTATCAAAATTGTTCAAATTTTTCCCAGTATTACTTTCACCTCAATGTTGGAATTCTGCTTTTTCATCTTGTACAAAGACTATATTAAGTTCTGGTGACAAAGGTCCTGGTGGAACCAAACCAAACATTGCTGAGCATTGCTTAAATGCATAAATCTCCCTCGCAGGTATTAAGGCGCAGGATGAGTTACCTTTGTTGTGTCCCCTAACCGGATGACAAGCTCATATGTCCATATGAATCTGTTCTTCTTCATTGTTGTATTGGATTGGGATAATTGCGAAAGCTATTTCAGAAACATTTAAGGATTGACAATATTGCTCTGCATCGGACATTACAACAGATTTGAGCAGATAGAAATGCCAAAGGATTCCTATGGCATTCCACTAGTTACATGTTTCTGATTCCAGCTTTGTTTTTTCAGATTTATTTGCAGGATAATCTAACTTCTGTGAATAAGATTGTGGAGTAGAATTTTGCTCAAAACCTTTGATTGTAATTTTGAATTATGTGACATAAATATTTAAGGATAAAATGTAATATTTTATACATCATATACATTTATATACTAATTAGATGAAAAAGATGCAATCTTTTAATGTTTTTCATTTTTGACAGATCAACCAAAATTTCAGAATTGCATGTTTAACGAGCAACCAATTGGTACATCAGAGAAAGAGGTATTGATACTTTTGACAAAACAAGTATATTTCATATTTAGGTTATTTACAAAATAATGTGTACAGTGACCACATGTTAGATTCATTGAGGTATCTGTACTAGATATTAAAGTGTCATTCCACTGTTTGGAGTCTACAGCTAGATTATTCACACAAAAGTAATTATATTTTCCAGTTAAATTGGTGGTTATCTACATGGTCATTCGTACATTTTATCCGTGACCTGATGATAATCAAAATTACCTCTAATTTGTATTAGGATTAAAAAGTAAAATTTTGTATATAGAGCAATTTCATTCTTGGCACATCAGTATTTTGCAAAATTATGATATTCATGGTTGCATTTCATTTGTACCACCAATGCTTAAATCTTTGTCATTTTCTTGGATTTTGCTATGCTAATATTAATTGCAGAATAAATCTGACAATCAATATGTTATGCAGTTTAATAACACAAACTTGTAGTACTTATGCTTACTCCCACACAAAATTTTGACTCAATCAGGCACACTTTATGTCACATTATCAGTTTGGCCGTGTGATGAGGAAAGGTACAATAAAGTTTTGGACACTGATGCAGTGTTGCTAATACATTGTTAATATTTCCTGAGTGAACTGCATTCATTTGGGTGTGTTGATTTACATTTTTTTCTAAGGCTATCAGATACGTTTAGTATTATCTACTTCATTATAAATTGATTTTGCTTTATGCTCTTGGAATCCAGATATTTATTTTTGAGATGGTGCTTCCTCCAATAAAGATAGTTGCAAAAAATTGAAAACAGCTTGGAGTTTTACAATTATTTTGGCCACGTTCCTTCTTCCACCAAAAATAGATGATTCAGTCAGTTCATTTCAAGTCCCATTTCTAAGGGACCTTGTTGTGTTCAAATTGTTTGTAGCATTTTCCTGCTGACGATGATTGCAATTTTGAATCTGTGAAGAGCTTTGAGGTTTCCTGATATTCATGTATGATATCTTTGAAAGCTCATTTTGTGGAATTACAGCTTTTAAACTTATACGGTGAAATATTTATGTGGTAGAGCTGCTGCCTCACTAGTTACCCAGATTAATTCCTGGACTCCGCTGCTGCCTGTGTGGATTTTACAACATTTAAAAGACACTTCAACAGATACATGGATAGGAAAGGTTTGGAGAGATATGGGCCAGGCATGGGCAAGTGAGACAAGCTCGGTTAGGCAAATGATCAGCATCGAAGTGTTGGGCCAAAGGTCTGTTTCTGTGCTGCATAGCTCTTTGACTTTATAAACAGCTGGACAATTTATAGATAATTCATTCAGAAGCAGATGAACTCTCACCAGCCAGAGTGCGATCCTGACCTCCCATCTATTTTATTGGAGACCTTCAGACTTTAGAGATACAGTGTGGAAACGGGCTGTTCGGCCCACCGAGCCTATGCTGACCAGCGATCACCCTGTACATTAGCATTATCTCATACAATATGAACTATCCCCAACCGTGTAGTTGTGTGTCTTGTTGCTTTTTTAGTATGGCAATTCGAATATCACTGTACCTTAATTGGTACACATGTCAATAAAATACCTTTGAAACTCTAATCGGACTTTATCTTGCAATAAATGTTGTATCCTTTATCTGTACACTGTGGGCGGCTTAATTGTAATCATGTATAGTCTTTGACTGGAAAGCATGCAAAAAAGCTGTACCTCAGTACAGGTGACAATAATAATAAACTAAACTAAACAGCGATAAATAATAATTATCGTCGAAAAACTTCACTAGCCAGGAGTAAATAACTTAAAATGTAGTCTAATTTCCTTTTAAGAAAATTAATGCTGTACATTGTCAAACTATTTTATAGTTATAGTTTAAGAAGAAAAAGTACTGAAACAAGCCTTTCAGCTCTGTGCCAACCATCAAATACTCATTTTTACACCAATCTAACCCAGTTTATTACCCCTGCATCCCCATCCCAACTACCCCCTAGATTTTAACATTCATCTACAAACTAGAAGCAAATAGCAGTAGCCAATTAACCAACTTGTTTTGTGATGTGGGCAGAAATCCATGCAGTCACTGGTCGAATATGCAAGCTCTAGACAGACAGTGCTGGAGATCAGAATCAAAGATCATAGATAGACCAAGATAGACCACTCCTTCAAAATACAATGGACTGAAGTGTAGTACGCACCGGAACGTAACTTCTGCCATTTCAGTAAACCCGATCCGACTTCAGTTATGCTTCTCGCAGTGTAATCACTGTGCGGGGGAACAGTTTGTGGTTCCTATGTTTATAGTATCTTTGCTTGGACACTATGTAATATTATGTTTATTATTATACTTTTAGTACTATGTTTATAGTATCTTTGCTTGGAGCCCTGCACACAGACTGCGTATCCAGCCCCCTGGTGCAACACTCACAGACTCTGCTACCAGAAGGCAGACTTAAATCAATCCGGAATTTAACACTGTCACTACACAGACTCTGCTAACCAGACGACGTTATTAAGTCAGGGTGGAGTTTCAGTACACGGAATTCTGCTACCGGAATCCCACAGTAGGGATACCAGCCCTAGCGCTAACAGTCCATCTTTGACCTCTCTCGGCTGGTAACACCGTTTCCAATGGAAACTACACCCGCAGCAGTGACACCGATCCTGGCGCTCCCTGCACAAGACGCTGTTCCCAGCGGAGAGAAACTGTCCTCACTTAAAGGCGAACTTAAAGAGAGGAGTGAGAAGGGGAGGCAGAGTAGAGAAGGGAGAGGGAGGGAAGTACGGACAATAGGCGAAGGTGGACACTGCGAGACGGGAGTGGAGAGAGGTAACGGAAGGAAAGAGTGGGGAAGAGAAGGGGGAAGAGCGAGGGAAAGGACGGGGTCAGGACGAGAGACAGCAAGATAGGGTAGAGGGAGAGATCGGGGAGGAGAGAGTGAGAACTGCGGGGACAAGCGGATCAGAACGCGAGGCCGTGAGGAGAGAGGGGGGGCGGGTGGGTCAGGGAGAGGTGGGCTGACGGAGAGACTGAAATGAAACGGGGAGAGATAAAGTAGCGAGAGAGAGAGGACAATGTGGGGTTTCACACTAGAGGCCGAGAGGAGGGACCAAAAAAAAGATGATTTATGGTATTTGGTAAAATAATAGCAATATGAAGACGACATGACCAAAGCAAAGACACCAGAGCAAAGACAGAAGCAGGTTATGGAAATGGTGCTAAAGACTACCAATGACCTTCTACAGCTTTTTCGTCGAGTGGACTATCTTGCTCCGCTCTATGACCTTTGATCAGAATTAATTACTGGAGCTGTTCACAGGCTGCACCACTTTGCTTCCCTGAGTTCTGCCTCATTTCCACATTCATTTCACTAAAGTGGGTGATATTGTAGACAGTGACTTTGATTGTCAAAAATTGCATGAAGATCTTGATCTGTTGAGCAGCTGGGCTGAGGAAAGGTTAATACAGAGAAGTGCAAAGTGTTGCATTTTTGGAAGTCTAACCAGGGCAGGAGACCTACACAGTGAATGGCAGGGCTCTGGGGAGGTTTATAGAGCAGTGGAATCTAGGAGTGCACATACACAAGACCTTGAAAGTGGTGTCACAGGTAGATAGGGAAGTCAAAATTGGCCTGCATCAATCAGAGTATTGAGTATGGAAGATGGGAGGTCAGGTTACAGTTAGTACAAGGCCACATTTAGAGTATTGTATTTAGTTTTGGGCACCATATTATAGGAAAGATTTTGTTAAGCTGGAAAGGCTGCAAAGAAGATATACAATTATGTTGCCAGGACTCGAAGGCCTGAGCTATAAGGTGGATGCAGGCTAGGACTTAATTCCTTGGAGTGCAGGAGGATGAGGGATGATCTTATAGAAGTGTATAAGAACATGAGGTATAGATAGGGTAAATGCACAGAATCTTTTACCCAGAATAGGTGAATCGAGAACCAAAGGGCATGGGTTTAAGGTGAGGGGAGAAAGATTTAAAAGGAACCTTTAAAATGATTACTGTAAAATGGCTAAAATATAATTTAAAATTTTCTTTTTAAATTTCTTGATTTATAATTTGTGTGCTTCTGGATATATTTCAGTCTGAAGATAGATACAAAATACTGGAGTAACTCAGCATGACAGGCAGCATCTTTGGAGAGAAGGAATGGGTGATGCTTCGGGTCTGTAGAAGACTCTCGATCCGAAACATCACCCATTCCTTCTTTCCAGAGATGTTGCCTGTCGCGCTGAGTTACTCCAGCATTTTGTGTCTAGGTTGTAAACCAGCATCTGCCGTTTCTTCCTACACATCCTAGATATTTCAGTTAGACAGGTTAAAGAGCTATGCTATGGTTTTATCAACTTGGATCACTCACAGGAAGCCAGGGTAACTGCAAATGTGTTCAGTGAAATCCATTCTTTCATGGTGAGGACCAGTATCAGAACCATTTTTATACTAATATCAATTTTGCAATTGTCTTATAAATGTCTTTTCTTTTAGATAAAGCAGCTGGTAGCAAAGGCTGCAGAGCTGAACGTATCTGGCAATAGGACAACATTTGGAAAAGAGCAGGTCAGTCGTGAGTGCTATCTCAGTTGATTTATTTCCCAGCTTTGATATTTAGCACGTTTCTACCAAGCATTGCAGGTCAATCTGAGGACCTAAAAGTATAATATCATCAGATCATCCATAGATAGATCTTCTGAAGTTGTTCTTGGTTCACCTAATGGAAAATTCTTGTTACAATTCTGTCTTTTCTGGCTCATTTGAATCGGAATGCTTTATTTTTGGATGACTTCGCTTCCATTCTCTTTGACAGGATTTCAGCAAATTTATACGTGCCTGACAAGCCAGAACTTTAATAGTTAACTGCTTTTCCTACACTGTTAAGATGTAAAATAAGTTTCCCATCTGTTAAGTTTTAAAGCAGTTTTTTTGGTGAGCGGTTACGCCTGTTGACATTCTTTTGCAGAGATGCAACAAAACCCAAGTCAAATTTAGGGAAGTAGATGTGTGATTTCAGTTCTATCTTGGTGATAAACAGGTCAATTTTAACTTCCAGAACTGGTAGAAAAACTTGCTGATTTTTAGAAAGTTAGTTCTTTTTTAACTATATTTGAAAAAGAAAATTCACCAGAAAAATTGGACGTACAATATTATGATTGATATAAAAATATTTTTATTTGATTATTATTATTATTATTATTATAGTGTTCAAATACATGGTGTATGTTTCGCTAAAGTATTTGACTTTTGCTGTTAGGTACAAAGGTCTCATTGCCAGCAAAGTGGAGAAATGCATGAAGAACCACAAAAGTTGAGTACTACACAAACCATTAAAGCAGTTCGACCTAAAAAGACGATCTCTCAACTTGACCCTGTAAGTGATTTTTTTTTTTTGTAATCTTTGTTTATGTGGTCGAATGCAATAAACCAGCAGTTGCTTGGAAATGCAGTTACTGCCTCATTAAACGAATGTCATAAAGCTTAGGACACACAAGTTAATGCGAGCCAACGTCTTCTGACAAAATACTGTTAACAATTGTTTCATTTTGTTTGATTATTTGAATGCTTCTGAATATTAGAACATTACAAGCATTCATAGTCTTTGACCAATTGATTCTGTTGAGACCTGGTGATATCAGTTGTGAACATTTTTTACTGCTGTTTCACAGACATGTTTTTTTGCAATTTCACATGACAGTGGAAGCAAGTTCTGGGATGCACTTTCTTGCCAATTCTAGATAGTCATCTAAAATAATGCCATCAATCATAATGAGTACACTATATGTATCAGCAGGTTGGCTGGCTGAATTATTTCCATTGAATGGGCACAGGTTAATTGCTTATCACCTCAAACCTACCTTGTTATGCCGAGAAAAAACAATATCCATAGTGCAGCCTTTTTAATATTGGAACAGAAAAAGTGAATTATACCTATTTTACAGGAAAAAATATTTCTTGAAAAACTAAAGCATGCAACATATTGTGGTTTTACAAAAAATACCATTGTGCTCTCCGTTTCGTAACAGGCAGCTCCTAATTCTGCGGTACTTCAAGAGAAGATCACGAAGAGAAGGAGAAAAAATTGAAGATTATTCTGATCATATTTGACAACCTCATGACTAATAAGCTAATTGTTAAATTAGATTACTTTTAATATTGGATTGTTTACTCACACAATATATTAATACCATTATTTAAAATAATATTAGTCATTGTTATTATTACCTAGATCAGAAAATGTATAAAATATATTTCTGGTAAACAACAGCGAAATAAAACATGGTCACGTGTGCTTTATCACATGAAACCAACTTTTTAAAGTCTGTTTTTCCGTAGTGAACACTTCTTAAGCTAGGTACATTTTCATACGTGTAATAGAACAGATTTAATGAAAATGGATAGCAGCCAACTTAGATCTAAAATTAGCTAGTAGCTTACTTAGGTTTTAATTGTAGTTTACTAGTAGTTTCAGTCTATCAAGATGTGGAGGGATAAACCTTTTCAAAAGTGTTATAAATAACATTTGTAAGTATATTGTACAGCAACACGAGATTAACTTTCCTTTGCGGATGTTAAGCAAACATTCAAAGGACTTTTTATGTGAGCTTCAGACCCTTAATGTGCAAAGATGACAAGATCTTTCAATCAAGTTTCAACCACATTCCAAACATGATGTCCTGGGCTTAGGAATGTGCCATTGTGTAACATATACACTTCCTTGCATTGGCAGACCAGTAGGTATCAGCCAAACTCCTGTCTCTCACCAAGCTGATAATGCAGTGACTCCAACTCTCCCGCTTTCGGCGGGAGATCGCCCGCCGAAAGGGCATTTTCGCAAAATCTCCCGCTCTCCCGCTTGAGATATAATTTCTCCCGCCCGGGCGGGAGAAATTATATCTCAAGCGGGAGAGCGGGAGATTTTGCGAAAATGCCCTTTCGGCGGGCGATCTCCCGCCGAAAGCGGGAGAGTTGGAGTCACTGATAATGCTCCAGTAGCAATTGGTGTTTGTTTCAGTGTGTATACATAGAAACAGTCTGTAGAGAACAGAGTCCTTTTGCACATATGTCATGGACATTACACGATGTGACAGATTTATTAAGGAAGCGTTCCATTTCCCCCCTCTGAGCACAATTTGTAGAATGTAGATGATATTCTACCAGAATGTGTAGATGATAGTCTGCTGTCCAATCAATTATCCACAACCCTTTCCTGAATGACTCGCTAAGTCAGCCTAAACCTACCTGATCTCCCGGTTGATTATCACTTTAACTCCCCCTCCCATTCCCACACTGACCTTTCTGTCCTGGGCCGCCTCCATTGTCAGAGTGAGGCCCAGCGCAAATTGGAGGAACAGCACGTCATATTTTGCTTGGGCAGCTTACACCCCAGCAGTATGAACATTGACTTCCCTAATTTCAAGTAACCCTTGCTTTTCCTCTCTCCATCTTTCCCCCTTCCCAGATCTCGGACCAGTCTGACTCTTTGACTACATTTTATCTGTTTGCTTTGTTGTTAACTTCTCCCAGCTAATTATGATCTATTCTACATTTTCCTTGATCCTCATTCCCTTTGTCCTATTTTCACACATCCTTATCTATGTACCTTCCTCAGCCTGAAGAAGTGTCTTGACTCGAAACATTACCCATGCCTGTTCCGCTGAGTTACTCCAGAATTTTGTGTGTATCTTTGGTTTAAACCACCATCTGCAGTTCCTTCCTACCCTTTCCTGAATGTTGGTGATTCAAGGTTCAAGGTCAGTTTATTGTCACATGTACCAATTAAGGTACAGTGAAATTTGAGTTGCCATACAGCCACACTATGTGAAAAACAGGACACACAACCACATAAAAGTTAACATAAACATCCATCACAGTGGATTCCTCGTTCTCAATGTGATGGAAGGCAATAAAGTTCAATCTTCTTCCTCTTCTCCCAGTCAGGGCAGCCAATGATCGAAGCTCCCATTCGGGATGATTGAAACTCTTCGTGGCAGGGCGGTTGAAACTCTCTCCGTGGCATGGAGGTCCCGAGTCTTCAGGCCCTGCGGTTGGAGCTTCGATCCCCGGCAAAGGGATTGCAAGCTCCGCGATGTTAAAGTCCCGCAGACTCCTGCGGCTTGGAGCGCCCGTCGGCCTCCAGGAAAGGCCGCCAACTCCACGATGTTAGGCCGCAGTGGGGACGGAGATACGATACGGAAAAAAATGTGTCTCTTACCTCATCTCCGTCGAGGTAAGAGATTGAAAAAAGTTTCCCATTCCCCACATAAAACAAAATAAGGAACACCAAAACATACTTTTTAACACACACTAAAAATAACAAAAAGAAAGGACAGACAGACTATTGGCAAGACAGCTACTGCTGGAGGCACCACCAGGTGTATCCCTGCTAATTAAAAAGCTGTTAGTAATCATCCTGCTTGGTATGGGAAAGGTTCAACTGGGTGAATCACTGCACCCAAAATATACTTGATGACATTGGCGGCAATTTTTTTTTTGTCTTTTTTTGCAAACCAGCACCTGTAGTTGCTTTTAAAGAAGGAACTGCAGATGCTGGAGAATCGAGGGTACACAAAAAGCTGGAGAAACTCAGCGGGTGCAGCAGCATCTAAGGAGCGAAGGAGATAGGCGACGTTTCGGGTCGAGACCCGAAACGTCGCCTATCTCCTTCGCTCCTTAGATGCTGCTGCACCCACTGAGTTTCTCCAGCTTTTTGTGTACCTGTAGTTGCTTGTTTTAGTGTTTTAACAATTAAACACATTGGCACCTCATTTAACACTCAAGATGTATTCCCAGCGAAGAGCACCAGTGAAATTAGCACAAAAGGCATTACTGACAATACTGTTATGCTGGGAACTGAGTGCAAGGAACCCTTGTCCTCTGCAAGTTGCCCGTAAGGAGGTGTTGGATGAATAAGAAACAGTGACAAGTGAAGGCCATTGTTCAGGACTGGCAGGGCTAACACCACCTACCTCATGTGTTGACAAATTGCTTGGATCCAACAGTCTCTCCAATCAATTCCTGTTGAAAATGAAGGAAGCTGCTGGTTTTTCTCCTGGTTTGACTGGTTCAACAATTTTGAGCTCAGGGATTTCTCTACAGTACAAGCTCCATGGACAGCAAGGTGACAATTAAAAAATTCCAAGATATTTTGACTTTTTTTAAAGTGTTATATATTTTATAATATCGTTTTTTTAAATTAAGATAATTTATTGTTTGGTACAACTTTGTAATTTTTAAGTATCTTGGACTGTCTCAGCTTTTGTAGGCAATTAAGATGTAACTTTAAAAAAACCATGCTGCCACTCACACCCTTGTCTGATGCTTCACCCAGCAAGATCAAACCTCCATGATCAAACATTGATTGTTAGGCGAGTTCCCCTTCCCCTCCCCCCATTCACCACCAACAACACCACAGTCATCATCTCCAAGGACCTTAAATGGGAGGCCACCATAAACTCCAGTCAAAAAGGCCCAACAGAGGACGCATTTCCTGCGGCAGCTGATAAAACACAATGTGCCACACGCCCTCCCCTTCCCAGTTCTCCCACCAGTCTTAGTGTCTTCGACTACATTCTATCTGTCCCGCCCACTCCCGACATCAGTCTGAAGAAGGGTCTCGACCCGAAACGTCACCCATTCCTTCTCTCCAGAGATGCTGCCTGTCCCGCTGAGTTTCTCCAGCATTTTGTGTCTACCTGCCACCGGCAATTATGGTCATCTCTGACCCCTCTCACCCTGGCCACAAACTCTTTAAAGTGCCTCCCTCTGGGAGGCGCCTCCGGACTGTCAAAGCCGCCACAGCCAGACATAAAAACAGTTTTTTTTCCACGAGTAGTAGCTCTATTCAACAGCCAAAAGTCTGTAGCCTCCTTTTGCTCTTGTATTTTAATTTATTCCTCACATGTTTAAATTATGTTTTATTTTTAATTGTCTACTGTATATCGTGTTGTTATCCTTGCGTACAAAGTACCAAGGCAAATTACTTGTATGTAAGCATACTAATAAAATGTATTCAATTAAATTCAGGCTACCAAGATCTGGCCCAGTGATTCTCATGCGGAAGTCCCAAGGCCAGCCTGTCCTAGATTAATGGATCGCAGCAAAGGCAGGCTTAAGGGGGGAAAATATCATCTCTGTTTTTCCTAACTGTCAGAAAAGAAATCCCTTAATTGTTTGTACTTAGATAGTGTCCTTACAACTGATGCACACAGATTAATTCAGGCTTTACTCAAAGAATAGGCATGGGAAGCTGCCATAGTAATTAATGTAAATAATTATGCTGTAAACTATTTTGCCAAACTATTATCAGACCACAAAACACTCACATTTTAATAAGGAATCAGGTTTATTGAAATACCACACTCACATCATAATATCTGTGCTGCTGTGCAGTGTGATATAAAGTTAGTCATACAACATGGAAATAGGCCTTTCAGCCCAATTTGCCCATACCGGTCAACATGTCCCATCAACATCTGTCCCACCTGCCTGCATTTGCCCCATATGCCTCTAAACCTGCCCTATCCACGGACCTGTCCAAATGTGTCTTAAACTTTGTGATAGAACCTGCCTTGTGTACCTCATCCAGCAGCTTGATTTGTACATCCATCACCACCCTTTGCGTGAAAAAATTACCCCTCCGGTTCCTATTAATTCTTCCCCCCCCCCCCCCCCCCCCCGGCACCTTAAACCTGAAATTACTTTAATTTTCATCAGAATCCTGAACTTTAATCCAATAAAATTAATCAAATGCATTTGGTCTCTTAATTATTTTACCACTTGGGTTATATTGCTGACAAAACACTCCCAAATATTGTTTCTCTCCGGTCTGTGAAAAAGCATTTACTTTACTAAACTGATATCCTCTGCCACACCCTAACATACTACTCAGCTCAATCATTCACAGGCTGTTTTAACTCATTGTGTACTGGTTCGACATAACAATTACATTTTCCGGCCTAGAGTAACCTTATTCCTATATAAACCGACAGAAGACAATGACTCTGGGGGGAAAAAAAGCAAATCAATTCCTTATAGAATGCAATTTCATTTTAAAATTTGATTTCAAAGGTAAATTTATTTTGGTATAATTTACAAATTAAATGTAGATTAGAATGTACAGCTGCAATCATGAATATAATCCATGAATGTCTTCCAAATTTTAAACAGTGGTTTGCATTTTATCTGGAATAAATAAATATTTGCATGTCAAAATTGAAGCTTATAAAACTAGAAACCAGTCATTAGTCTTCATTATTTCAGATCTCTTCATCTTGTTTTTAAAAACATATTATATATATTTATTAAACTCTATTGTGATAAAGTTGACCATGCCATAAATCATTTTGCACATCTACAAATCTACTTAATGTGTTTGCAAATGGCTATATTTCAAAAATATGTATAATTTATGAGGCAGTGATGTGTAAATTTCTTCATTTTGCTCTTAGTAAGGAGTAAAAATCATTAATTTCCCAACAATTTATTAAAATGTATTACTTTGCAGGTTCTCAGCATATTTCTTACTTTGTTCATATCCATCCAGGAGACATGTAGTATTCTTCGACCTGTTTCCATAAGCCTCTGAAGGAGCATAATCTTGAACTTTGCATGAATAATGCCAATGGACATTTACTACTATTGTTAATAAAAAAGGACTATAGCAATGTTTTTGTATTTTATTGTGATACATGAGATGTGTTAGGACATGGATACAGCCTCTTTAATGCAAAAATCTATAAAAATGCATTTTATCAAGTCATAGCCTATATTGCTTATTACAATTTAAATTCTTCCAGATCAATAATGACAGATTGCAACAGATGAAATTGAAAAGACTGAAATCAAATTTAATTCAAATGTTACACGTAGGAATAGATGGAATTGGATTGATCTAATATAGACCAATTTTCAACAATGCATATGGTTGCAATGACATTATTTTTGTTCATTTTCAGATTTTATCCCTGCCTATGATGTCACATTTTCTTGTTACACTGTGTTTAATACATGTGCAGGGGATTGAAACAGTTTGATGGAACTGCTCTAACAGACTGAAAATTCAAAAACGGGTATTAACATTGGAATCCCATCCACATTCCATCAGTAATCTAGAAAAGAAAGCATGCTAAATGCCAAAAGTTATCAGACAAGCGGCAAAGAAACCAATTGTGTGCCAGATAGAATAAAATTAACCAGCAGAGTTATATCTGATATGACAATCATTATACTATTAATTTATTGTTATCGCTGACCTCAATTCCATTTTTTTCCTTGATGTTAACTTGAACAAGCATTTGAAAATAATGAAATTGTGATTGGATTCAGAAGTGAATTTCTAGCAAATTGCAATTTTTGACTCAACTCTTCTCGTCTGTTCAATGTTAGTAGTTGATACAGATGAAAAGCAAGATAGTAACCCAAAGGTTTAGCTGCAATGTGTAACAAGTCTGATCAGAAATTCAGGTGCACCTAAAAACGTTAAAAACAAAACAACCATTGTGTGTTGGGCAGCCTTCCCTCCTATTTTTAACTAGCAATTATAGACCTGTTAGTTTGACATCAGTGGTGGGCAAATTAATGGAAAGGATACTTAGAGATAATATATATACGCATTTGGATAAACAGGATCTGATCAGGAACAGTCAACATGGATTTGTGCCTGGAAGGTCATGTTTGACAAACCTTCTTGATTTCTTTGAAGCGGTTACTAGGGAAATTGATGAGGGTAAAGCAGTGGATGGTGTCTATATGGATTTCAATAAGGCTTTTGACAAGGTTCCCCATGGAAGGTTGGTTAAGAAGGTTCTTTGGGTTAATGGCGGAGTAGCAAGATGGATTCAACAGTGGCTGAATGGGAGATGTCAGAGAGTAATGGTGGATGGCTGTTTGTCGGGTTGGAAGCCGGTGACCAGTGGGGTGCCTCAGGGATCTGTGTTGGGTCCACTGTTGTTTGTCATGTACATCAATGATCTGGATGATGGGGTGGAAAATTGGATAAGTAAGTATGCAGATGATACTAAGATAGGTGGTGTTGTGGATAATGAAGTAGATTTTCAAAGTCTACAGAGAGATTTGGGCCATTTGGAAAAATGGGCTGAAAGATGGCAGATGGAGTTTAATGCTGATAAGTGTGAAGTGCTACATCTTGGCAGGACAAATCAAAATAGGACATACATGGTAAATGGTAGGGAATTGAGGAATGCTGTGGAACAGAGAGATCTAGGAATAACTGTGCATAGTTCCCTGAAGGTGGAATCGCATGTAGATAGGGTAGTAAAGAAAGCCTTTGGTGTGCTGGCCTTTATAAATCAGAGCATTGAATATAGGAGTAGGGAAGTAATGTTAAAATTGTACAAGGCATTGGTAAGACCAATTCTGGAGTATGGTGTACAATTTTGGTCGCCTAATTATAGGAAGGATGTCAACAAAATAGAGAGAGTACAGAGGAGATTTACTAGAATGTTGCCTGGGTTCCAGCAACTATGTTACAGAGAAAGGTTGAACAAGTTAGGTCTGTATTCTTTGGAGCACAGAAGGTTAAGGGGGGACTTGATTGAGGTCTTTAAAATGATGAAAGGGATAGACAGAGTTGACGTGGATAAGCTTTTCCCATTCTTTTCCTCAATGGGAAAAGATTCAAACAAGAGGGCATGACATGAGAATTAAGGGACAGAAGTTTAGGGGTAACGTGAGGGGGAACTTCTTTACTCAGAGGGTGGTGGCTGTGTGGAATGAGCTTCCAGCAGAAGTGGTGGAGGCAGGATTGATTTTAACATTTAAAAGTAAAGTGGATAGGTATATGGATGGGAAGGGAATGGAGGGGTATGGTCTGAGTGCAGGTAGATGGGACTAGGGGAAAACAAATGGTCGGCATGGACTGGAAGGGCCAAGAGGGCCTGTTTCCGTGCTGTAATTGTTATATGGTTATATGGTTATTTTGCTTAATTTTTATTTTTGCATGGACCAATATAAAATGTACATACCGTTCCTATTTCTGTGTTGATGGGTTGGGAGGAACAGGTGTTCTTGTGGTATAGTTTCCCAGAATGAGATCATAGTAAAGTGATTAGCAGTGACTTTTAGTGACTGATGCTGTATTTAATGTATATTTCAATTAGAACAAGCAAAATGACACAGACTTAAAGAACAACATCTCATATTCTGCTTGGGCATCTTGCAACTCAACTGTATGAATACTGAATACTCCGATTTCAAGTAATTCCCCCCTATGCTCCCTCTTTTGTCCCTACCTTTCTACCCCAGTGTGCAGATCCCCCCCCCCCCCCCCTCTTCCCCTCCTTTGTACTCATCCATCGCCCCTGAGTGCCAAATTTCCCTTTCACCTTCCCCTCTTTCCTAGTTTCCTGTTCCCTCCCACCCCTATCCCGCCTTCTAGCTTTACATTTCACTCACCATTGACCAGAAACTCAACTGGACCAACCACATCAAACTGATCACAAAACAAATTAATGACCGCATATTCAATCGAGAGCATCCTACTTTATAACAGCCCAAACAAAAACATTTCCACAATCTTTAAAATATAATCAGAAGCACAAATACGAATTTCCACTTGGCTGAATGAGGGCCATGCCAACAATAGCCAACATGCTTGACACCATCCAGGGTAAAAGCGGGCAAAGATATTCACTTCCTCTACCAGCACCAGTGCTATGACTGTGACAGGCAGGTCTACTGAATGTACCAAATCACATATTCTGGCTTGGAAATGCATCACCCTTTTTCATTATCCACATTTAGACCTTGTGACGCTCAACTAACACTGGGAGTACCTTCATCAAAAGACTGGTGATTCAAGAAGGCACCACCGCCATCTTCAAGGACAAAAAGTATGAACAATAAACATTTGTCTCATTAGTGATGCCCACAACTCACAAATTAATTTATAAACATACAAGATCAGGAATGGTAAAAAGTTGACGGACTGATTAGGTTAAGTGTCCTACTTCTATGATATGGGCTATTTTGCATTATTACTTCCAATTACTGTTCAGAACGAACGACCTTCAAAAGCAATCCAGAATATAAACTGACTGGACTCTTACTTAATCTCACTGAAAATCAAAAATATCAGCTTTCACATCATTTGTTCTGCAATATTTTATAACACATTTATTTTCACAATTGAGAAATAGATGTCTAATAGAGAAGATAAAAGTATAAGCATGAAGAAATCAAAAGTGATAGAGAACCAAAGTTTGTGTT
The DNA here is from genome assembly GCA_035221665.1 of Okamejei kenojei. Classification (NCBI taxonomy): domain Eukaryota; kingdom Metazoa; phylum Chordata; class Chondrichthyes; order Rajiformes; family Rajidae; genus Okamejei; species Okamejei kenojei. The sequence continues at coordinate 53,379,235 of CM069140.1, read as the reverse complement.
TATATAAATGATTACATTTTACACCATAACATTAAAGCATTAAAACACTGATTGAAAACACAAACAGAAGATTTTTTCTGTTCCACCTAAAATGAAAAGTCTATTTTGTCACTTCTCTTCGACCTGAAACTTCAGCTCAGTTCCTCTCCTCACAGATGCAGCCTGGTCTGCTGAATGTTTCTAATATTTTCTTTTTATTTTACATTTTCATCATCTGCAGTTTTTCTTTACATTAAATTATTTTTATTAGAAGCACAAAGATAAAACATTCGGCATCTAAAATTATACAATTATTGTACAGCTTAATTTTTAACCTGAAAATGAAAGAGAGAGGAGAGGAAAAAAGCGAGAAGTGAATAGATAGCTCCAAAAAGCACATAGAAAAGACCCCTATACTACCAAAGTAGTGTGGCTGAAAAGAAAGTAGAGATAAAAGAAAAAAGGAAAGTGGAGATATACCTGCCCCTTGTCTCCCCCCCCCCCCCCACCCTCACCCAATCCCGAATCGGATTTAAATTTAGATTTGTGTTGCGCCATACTATCCTTGTAAGAATTCGGTGAAGGGTGTCCATGTCTTGAAAAATTGATCTGGTTTTTCTGCCAAGACAAGCCTAACATTTTCCAAATGTAGTGTCTCAGACATGTTTGTAATCTACATCTTCACTGTCGGGACTGACGTGTGTTTCCAAAATTTAAGTATTCGTTTTTTCACCGTTATCGGGCCATAGTTAAGGAAACGTTTTTGAAATAATGTTAGCTCAGAACATGCTTCTGACATACCTAGTGTGATCAATTCTATGTCGGGGACCAATTTTATTTAAAGTATTTTAGAAAAAATATCAAACATTCCCCTCCAGAAGTTATGTAACTTTATACAAGAAGCAAAGGAATGGGTTATTATCCGACGATGGAGTTTGTAAATTTAAAAGGGTATTATAAGGGTACGATATTAACCTATTTGAATCTGGCTTTCTATTCATGCATTCGTCTAATATGTCTGGAACCATATATTGACAGCCTTGAGTATGTGATTTCACATAGTCTCGTATTTGAAGATATCTAAAGTATTGGCTACCTATCAAACGATATTTTGACTGTAATTCTTGAAATGAGAGGAAAGTCCCCATCTCATAAAGGTCTCCCAGCTTTTTAATTCCTAAGCTTTCCCATTGCATAAACGCCATATCTAAAGTAGACGGTTTAAATGAGGGATTATTGGCGATTATTGGCCATTTCTCAATTTAAGGGTTGATTTCACCCGTTTCCAGATTCGTAAGGTGCTATGGATTATCGGATTTTTCTCATATGCTGATTTCTTCAGATTTATTGAAGAGAGAAGAATCGCGCCTATATTAAAAGGCAAACAATCTTCCATCTCCATTATTAGCCAGTTTACCTGTTGGCATGTATCGTCCATCCAATAGATTAAATTTTTGATATTCGTTGCCCAGTAATAGTAAAAAAAAATTAGGGAAAGCGAGTCCGCCGATTTCTTTAGGTTTACATAATTCATTTATGAATTCTATGAGTTTTGTAATCCCAAATAAAGTTTGTGATCACAGAATCGAGTTTTTTTTTAAGTTTATAAAAAAAAAAAAAAAAAGATTTTTAGGGAGAAAAATAATTGATTGACATAAGTACAGGATTTGTGGAAGGAAGATCATCTTTATGGCATTTATTCTACAAGTAAAGGAAATCGGAAACGTTTTCCAAAATTGAATAAGGGCATTTAATTTGGTAATTAATGGTGGAAAATTTGCTTGAAATAAAGAAGGGTATTTTCTAGTCACATAAACTCCCAAGATATTGAATTTTTTCCGTAGCAATTCTAAAGGGAAATTTTAGGTGTGTCGGGTCTTGAAGTTTTATTGACATAATTTCACTTTTGTTCCAGTTTATTTTGTTTTCACACACCAATAATTGGATTCATGTTAGTCTTGACTATTTCCTGATCTCTACGTAAACTACATCTCTTAGAAAATCTGACAAACACATCTTGACCCCATTGACCATGTCTTCAACCATTAATTTGACAGAGAATCAAATTGAAAATACAGGCAATTTTCTCCAACACCAGTCCCATTAAAAATGTAACCTTTTCTAAATCTACTCATTCCTATGTACATGGCATATTTCTGGTGGGCCACCACATCGCATTCAACTTGCTCCGTCACTCATTAAATCTTGCTAAATAGTCTTACTTCATTCCATGAGCACCTCTCTAGACATCCTGCACTGGAGGTCACATCTCCATGACTAAAATTATGAATCCAAATTCTTGAGGTGTAGCATTTGTTCAGGTGTTCAAAAAGAGTTCCATGCCCTGTGCTTTGTTGCTATCTAGATATCATTAACAATCATTTTGTCAGTCCAAGCAGTTTAAATCTTTCAGCAGGAGGTGTAGCAAAGTATTGCATTTGCTCTTCAGAGTATCTTTCCTCTACATCAATGATATCTCTGTAGGTCCAATCCTGCCAGTGAAAATTAAACTTATTGAGAAGTTGGATCTTTTTTTCATCTGTTGACACGCAGTCCACAGGCAGCTTTTGCTCGAGGGATGGGACCTGGACATCAGGAAATATCAGGACTCCTCGTATGGCAAACCAGCCTCCGTAACGTGGATGAATGCAGATCCCATACAATTTCTATCAGGAAAATAATTATTTTTGTTAAGTGGATAATATACATGTTTCTACTCTGACCTCTCACACATAGATGCCCTAGTCTCAAAGGCCATTGAAAGATAATCAAGAAATACATATTAAAGAAGTTCAATAGTTCACAATATTACATTCAGCTACTTCTCTTCTTTTGAGGGCATAACTTGCTTGTAATTTTGTATCATGTTGGATTATATATATATATATATATATATATATATATATATATATATATATATATATATATATATATATATATATATACACATATACACATATAATATATGTGTGTGTGTGTGTGTGTGTGTAAATAAATAAATAATTGCAGACTTTTCCCCTTCAAATATCAAGTATGATCAATTGGTAGGTCTTTAGAAATATAGCACGGAAACGGGGCTTTCAGCCCACTGTGTCCCGCTGATCAGCAATCACCCCGTACACTAGCACTATCCTATACATGGGATAATTTACAATTTTACCGAGGCCAATTACCCTACAAACTTGTATGTCTTTGGAATGTGGGAGGAAACCCGAGCACCCAGAGAAAACCCATGTGGTCACAGGGAGAATGTACAAAGTCCATACAGACAACACCGATGGTTAGGATTGAACCCAGGTCTCTGGAGCTGTAAAACAGCAACTCTTCTGCTGCATCACTGTGCTGCCCCCGTTTTTTAATCTATTGGTATATGCTTTCAAGTTTTTGCACCATCTGCCCAACCAGAAAGGGGAGAAGAGGGAACGACCAGGGTGTGAGTTGTCCTTGAATATATGGGCTGCTTTACCAACGCAGCTTAGTTTAGATAGAGTCATTGGGGCATGGTGGCGGTTGGGGGTAAAGCTAGTTTGCGAGACGGTCTTGACTGCATCACAACACCCCACAATGTTGCGCACCCCACAATGTTTTCTATGGGCATCTGTGAAAATTGTAGAAGTGCTAGATCAGAGTTCCTTAGGGTTGAACACTGCAATGGTGCTAGAAGTCACACAGGATGTAAGAGTATCATAGAATAATTCACTCACTTTCTCTCATGCTGAGAAGCAACCAAATCTTTCATCATCGCTAGGTCTGAAAGTGGCAACTTAACATGTACAGGACATCACATACTTAAACTTTGTACCTTTTTAAACAACATATTTTCCAACTTCAAAAAGAATATATTATGATTATATGGGATGAGAACTATTTTCGGTGCTGGCTACAAGTTGAGTAGTGTGAACACGTCAATGAGCCTTACCAATTTCTACAGATTAACCATGAAAAGCATCATTTTCGGGTGCATCACAGCTTGGCATAGCAACTGCTCTGTCCAAGTCTGAGAAATTGTGGAGTGTTGTGAATGCAATCAAAATAATCTTGCAAACTAGCTTTCCTTCCCATTGACTCTATCTAAACTACGCTGCCTAAGTATTCAAAGGCCACACATCCTGCTTGTTCCCTCTTCTCCCCTCTCCTGTTGGGCAGAAGGTGTAAAAGCTTGAAAGCATAGATCGTCAGATTAGAAATAACTTCCTCCCTGCTGTTATTAATCTCCAACAGATCTCTCATGCTAAGGATAAATTCCCATCTGCCAATCTACCTCATTCTGGCTTTTGCACTTTTTTACCTGCAATTTCTCTGCAGCTACAACACTTAATTCTGCTTTCTTTCCTTTCCCTTTTTGCACCAATTATCATTCTCATGTACAGTATGATTTACCTGGATAAGACAAAAGAAAGTTTTGCCACTGTGCTTCAGTATATATGACAATAATATCAAAGCAATTTATATGACTGGTTACGATAGGACACATGTTTCTGCTTTAATTAATCCACTCAATGACTGGATGATATTCCTGTATTGGAAATAACTTGCTTTTATAATCTCACATTGTTCCAACACAGTTCACTGCCAATTCACTCATGTTGTCATAATTGTAATCTAAGGTAACAAAATAATCAACACGTGCGGAACAAGATCTTTAAAAATATAATGAATAATCAAATTGCCTTAATATTATAGAGCTGAAGGTTTATCCAAATTGCAATGTAGCAAAATATCCCTCTACTCCTAAACCAAAAGCAGAAATTTATTTAATTCTTACTTTTTCTCCCCAGGGTTTTTTCTGCACATCTTTCATTTGGTAATAATAGGCCACTCCAGCCACATGTGCAGCTGTTTGTACCAAAACTTTTGGCCTTCGATTAGGAAGCAGCTCAAAGTCACTGATGGTTTCAATCCTGTGATCAGGGAAATTCTAAAGCAAGTAAATTAAAAAAGTTACTCTATTCTTTCTTAATGCCAGATAACCAACATCTATAATAATAAATATAGAAAGGGAAAAGATACATTTAATAATTCACACTTCTTACTTTAACTGATACTTGAACAATGGAGATTAATGTTGTCCCCTGCCAATCAAACGTCTTATTCTACCAACGGAGAATAAGACACCCAATGAGTTTCTCCAGCCTTTTGTGTACCCTCTCCTTCACTAAAGCAAGTTCTCGACCTCCCCCTTGGTTTTCTTTCTGTTTCACACTTTTGCTAAGTTTATTTACTAATAGTGCCTGCTCTGCTGTTACATTGTTCCTTTCCCAGATGTTAAAACAAAGCCGATGAATTTCCAGTGATAATTTCTTGTTCCACTGCTTCACTATTACGTCCGTTGTAACATTAGTTGATTCTACCACTTTACACCATTTTCCATGAAACCAAACTATCACTTATCTTAAGTTAAGAAACATAGTGCTGAAGTAACTCAGTGGGACAAGCAGCATCTCAAGACTCCTGTATCTAGTCTCTTATCAATCATCTCTACCAATTGGCTCTCTTAGGCCAATTTGCCTTCCTTTTTTCCCCATTTCCTAACGAAACAAAAACCTTTCTGGTCATCTACATCACATTCATTTTTCTATTATGACTAACCACCCTGCTCTAAAATGGTTGTCCTAGCTCTAATGGGGACATTAGAGACTGCAGATAATGGAATCTGGAGCAACAAATAATCTGCTGGAGGAACTCAGCTGTGAGGCACCATTTGTGGAGAGAAATGAATAGGCGACGTTTCAGATCGGGACCTTTCCGGCTGAAAGGAAATGGCCAGTATAAAAAAAGTGATGGAGGAGAGGTGAGCAAAAGTAGTAAGTGATAATTGGAGCCAGTGAGATGGGGTTGATTGGCAGGTATGTGTGTGGGTTGCGGGGGTTAGGTGAAAATAGCAGCAGACTGGGAGTTGATAAGTAGAGGCAATAAATGGCTGCAGATTGTGGAATCAGATGGGAAAGGAAGGTGAAATGTGGAACCAGATAGGGGAGGTAGAGTGGGCAGATGGGAGCAGTGGAGGAGCGTGGACCCAATGGGAGGAATATGTTGGCAATAGACAGGTGGAGTGGATAATGGAGGGAAAAGACTGGGTTATATGTGTTTGGGAAGATTGAAAAGGGAGTGTGTGTGAGAGAACAAGGTTAGATCAGAATTAGATCGGAGGTAGAAATGGATAGAGGGGGCGTAGGTTCCCCAAAATCAGATAATTCAATGTTCATGCCTTTGGTTTGTAGACTACTTTGCATGTGGCCTCACCTGTGCGGTAGAGACGTCCAAAGACAGACAGGTCAGTGTGGGAATGGGAAGAGGAATTAAAATAGCTGGCAAGGAGGAGTTCCAGATGGTCTTGTTGATCCTATCTCCAATCTCATATTCGTAATATAGTCATTGTTATTATCAAAATTTAACAGTAAAATTCCATAAACTAAATCCCAAGAAATACCAGTGGCTCAAAACAAGTTTCAACCTTGGCATTATTTGTTCTACCAACATCGACATATTTCCACTTCAATGTCAATTTGTAAATTTAATGCAGAAAATTCTTTACTTTCCCCACTAGAGAGAAATAATGAGCAACACACTCATCAATAGGATCCCGAACAGTAGATAATTGCATGGCTCCAATGAACGGTTTGAAGGCTTTCTCAAACATCTGCGGTGTGCTGAGAACAACAAAGGCCAAAGTATCATCTGGATATTGTAGATGAAAGCAAGGTTGTACGACTGTATTGTACCAACTAATCTGTTAAAAAGAAAATATAGCAATCATAAGAAAATCATCCAGACAAACAAGGCAAAGGAAACCAATCCAAATACGCACAAATTACCTTTAAAATGTATTGGTACTTCTTTATGGTATTGAGCAACTTACATGCCCACCTCAACTCCCCATTACCAACAGCAAAATACACACGTCACATGGTCAATTTCTCATCGTCCGCACTTCACTTTTACAATTCGCATTGATAAATTCCGTCTCCTCCCAATCAATGACTTAAACATAAATTATATCATGTAGCCAGGCTAGAATAAAAACATTGAAGAAATTACTGAAAACCAGCACAGTCGTTAAGAGTCAGTGATAAAAATGTCATTACTAAATGTAGATTCCCCCTGCTGTTGTAGATGGAACCCTAACCAGCATCTTTTCTATACTCTTGCCCCCTCCCCAAGACTGAACATCGATTAAGTTCCTCTGGTCATTACTGTTCAGCCCACCTGTCTTCGCATCATTCTCCGACATTTCCACCACGTTACATCTCCCCTCTCCACCCCCCACAATCAGTTTGAAGTAGGGTTCCGATCCGGAATGTCACCTGTCCATATTCTTCAGACATCCTGCCTGACACTCTGAGTTACTCCAGCACTCTGTCTGTTTTTGTAGACCAGTATCTCCAGTTGTTTGTGTCTCAACCTATCACCTGGCATGCTTTGCACAGCCAACTTCTCTTTTGCAGCGTCACCCCTCTCCCCCATCAGCCTGAAAGAGGGTTCCGACCTGAAACGTCGTCTGGCCACTATCGCCACAGACAGATACAGCACTTGTGTTAAAGAAGGAACTGCAGATGCTGGAGAATCGAGGGTACACAAAAAGCTGGAGAAACTCAGCGGGTGCAGCAGCATGTAAGGAGCGAAGGAGATAGGCGACGTTTCGGGTCGAGACGTCTGAAGAAGGGTCTCGACCCGAAACGTCGCCTATCTCCTTCGCTCCTTAGATGCTGCTGCACCCGCTGAGTTTCTCCAGCTTTTTGTGTAACCCAGATACAGCACTTTCCGTTTTGTTCCAGATTCTGCAGTTCCTTATGTCTCCGAGGCGCCAACACCTGCCACCTGCAGCAGAGTTTGTCAACGCCGCAGGAATCCCCAGAGATGAGGAGGAAACAAGTCAATGGCGAGGAAGCAAGCAGAACTTCAATAAGATCATGTTTCTAAAGACATACATACCTTGAACGGATCGCATTGGAAACCCAATGGGCTCAACAACTCATCCAAGCGCCGCTGTATTGGAACAGACATGTCCACACACCCCTATCACGCAATATCCGGTACCCGTGGGTAAACCGGAGTGGAAACTACAGTTCCCAGAATGCTCCTTGGTGCACGCAATGACGTTGAGCAAGCGACGCATTTTTAAACTGGATGAAGCAGCGGCGGCGGCGGCGGTGAGTAATGGCGCGGGCCTTTAATTGTCCGTTTATAATGGGAGATAAATAACATCGTGGGCAGCTGCTCGGGCTGATGTTGACCCTCCCAGCCGCTGGGAAAGGGTCCAACTGCCAAATTCCCGTTTGTTTCCCATTTAGTATGAAACTTAACGCACTGTACCCGTTAAAAAGCGGCGGTTGCCGGGGCTGGAGGTTCAGGTTGTCCACTCGGGTCTCCTTCACTCTGAAGAAGGGTCTCGACCCGAAACGTCGCCTATCTCCTTAGATGCTGCTGCACCCGCTGAGTTTCTCCAGCCTTTTGTGTACCCTCTCCTTCACTAAAGCAAGTTCTCGACCTCCCCCTTGGTTTTCTTTCTGTTTCACACTTTTGCAAAGTTTACTTACTAACAGTGCCTGCTCTGCTGTTACATTGTTCCTTTCCCAGATGTTAAAACGAAGCCGATGAATTTCCAGTGATAATTTCTTGTTCCACTGCTTCACTTTTACGTCCGTTGTAACATAATATATAGACTTGGGATAAGTTTCACGATTATGCCTGGATATATTCAGCACTCCAGTCGTAGCATCATTGAAACCTGTAGCATGACTCCATGTCTATTGTCTCCATGCCAACCAACCGTGTCAGTTTGGTTGTTATTATTAAATCTTCTGTGAAAAACAATTTTGTCTTGCCCAGTATTGGAAATAGTATAATCGTCATACAACATGGAAACAGGCCCTTCAGTCCAACTTGTCCATGCCCACCAAGATGACCATCTAAGCTAATTCCATTTGGCAGTGCTTGACCCAGCGCTTTAATTTTTTCCTATCCATGTATCTGACCAAGTGAGACAAAAGCATTGAAAGGTTGTGAATTGTGAAACTAATGGAATGTAGATGGAAGGGGAGGTTAAAACAAGTGTGACTCCAGGTGGGACACAGGGGGGAGAGAGGGGGTGGAGAAGAAGTGGGGGGGGGGGGGGAATGTTGTGGGTGATGAAGGGAGTGGAGGTAGGGCTTTGTAGTTACCTAAAATTGGACAATTCAATGTTCATATTGTTGGGTAGTAAGTGTGGTATTATGGGAATAATAGTGTAAGGAATGCGGTGGCCGGAGGTGACGTGGGAACCCGGGGGTGTGGCAGTTAGGGAGTTGCCCGGGCATGCACACGAGCAGGCGGCTGCTGTACAGAGTTGCTAATTATAGATATACTCCGTTTACGTCGTGGTACGAGCTTTATTATACAAATAAACGCGACAGTAAGCTCCCCATGCAGACTATGAGATGCTTTTCTTTCAGTTTGCACATAGCTGGAAGGTCATCACTGTAGATGATATGTGTGTACACCTTTAATTGATAGTAACGATGTCCATGCTAACCACTCCCCCACCATTTAGTATAATTGCAACCCACACGCCCCTAGCTCGCTCTCTGGTGTTCGTGACAGACCACGTACAGCCAGGGCTATGTATGACGTGTGCTTAATAAAAGTACTGAAGACTTTAAGGTGTCTGTGAACCTTCTTTACATGGTGTCAACATAGAAACATAGAAACATAGAAATTAGGTGCAGGAGTAGGCCATTCAGCCCTTCGAGCCTGCACCGCCATTCAATATGATCATGGCTGATCATCCAACTCAGTATCCCGTACCTGCCTTCTCTCCATACCCTCTGATCCCCTTAGCCACAAGGGCCACATCCAACTCACTCTTAAATACAGCCAATGAACTGGCCTCAACTACCTTCTGTGGCAGAGAGTTCCAGAGACTCACCACTCTCTGTGTGAAAAAAGTCTTTCTCATCTCGGTCTTAAAGGATTTCCCCCTTATCCTTAAGCTGTGACCCCTTGTCCTGGACTTCCCCAACATCGGGAACAATCTTCCTGCATCTAGCCTGTCCAACCCCTTAAGAATTTTGTAAGTTTCTATAAAATCCCCTCTTAATCTCCTAAATTCCAGAGAGTATAAACCGAGTCTATCCAGTCTTTCTTCATAAGACAGTCCTGATATCCCAGGAATCAGTCTGGTGAACCTTCTCTGCACTCCCTCTATGGCAATAATGTCCTTCCTCAGATTTGGAGACCAAAACTGCACGCAATACTCCAGGTGTGGTCTCACCAAGACCCTGTACAACTGAAGTAGAACCTCCCTGCTCCTGTACTCAAATCCTTTTGCTATGAAAGCTAACATACCATTCGCTTTTTTCACTGCCTGCTGCACCTGCATGCCTACTTTCAATGACTGGTGTACCATGACACCCAGGTCTCGCTGCATCTCCCCTTTTCCTAATCGGCCACCATTTAAATAATAGTCTACCCTCCTGTTTTTGCCACCAAAGTGGATAACCTCACATTTATCCACATTATACTGCATCTGCCAAACATTTGCCCACTCACCCAGCCTATCCAAGTCACCTTGCAGTCTCCTAGCATCCTCCTCACAGCGAACACTGCCCCCCCAGCTTAGTGTCATCCGCACACTTGGAGATATTGCCTTCAATTCCCTCATCCAGATCATTAATATATATTGTAAATAGCTGGGGTCCCAGCACTGAGCCCTGCGGTACCCCACTAGTTACTGCCTGCCATTGTGAAAAGGACCCGTTTACTCCTACTCTTTGCTTCCTGTTTGCCAGCCAGTTCTCTATCCACATCAATACTGTACCCCTAATACCGTATGCTTTAAGTTTGTATACTAATCTCTTATGTGGGACCTTGTCGAAAGCCTTCTGGAAGTCCAGATATACCACATCCACTGGTTCTCCCTTATCCACGCTACTAGTTACATCCTCGAAAAATTCCACAAGATTCGTCAGACATGATTTACCTTTTGTAAATCCATGCTGACTTTGTCCAATGATTTCACCACTTTCCAAATGTGCTGCTATCCCATCTTTAATAACTGACTCTAGCAGTTTCCCCACTACCGATGTTAGACTAACTGGTCTGTAATTCCCCGTTTTCTCTCTCCCTCCCTTCTTAAAAAGAGGGGTTACATTTGCTACCCGCCAATCCTCAGGAACTACTCCAGAATCTAAAGAGTTTTGAAAGATTATCACTAATGCATCCACTATTTCCTGAGCTACTTCCTTAAGTACTCTGGGATGCAGCCTATCTGGCCCTGGGGATTTATCGGCCTTTAGTGTCAGAAGTGGGATTCGAACCCACGCCTCCAGTCGGAGGAGGACGAGGGGAGGCCGGCCCCAGAGGAATGGGCAAAGCACAGGGCCGCAACAGGGGCAGCGGGGGGGCATACGGAGCCGCCGGGGGTGGGAGAGGCTCGTTCACGAGCCGGAGATGCTGGCGGGACCGGCGGTACACCCTTCCGTCGCGGTTGACAAGGTATGAACGAGGGGAACCGGCAGAGCCGACGACCACGGCCAGCCTGGAACGGCCAGAAGAGGACCACATACGGACGACCTGGCCGGGGAGAAGAGGGCAGAGGACACGGCAGGACCTGTCATGGGAACGCTTCTCTTTCTTCCTGCTAGACGGTAAATGTGACCCCCTGCTCGGCGTGGAGGCCTGCCAGGACCTCGGGTTGGTGAGCTTCCACAGCGATGTCCACCTGGTAGAGGCACCCCTGAACCCGCTGGCCGAATTCCCGGACCGGTTCGACTCGAAGCTGGGGAAGTTGCCCTGCAGCTACAAGATTGTCCTCAATCCCGACATCACGCCGGTCGTCCGTCCCCGGCACCGCGTGTCCTTTGCCATGGGGGCAAGGTCGAGTCTGCTCTTCGCGAGATGGTGGCCACGGGCATCCTGGCGCCAGTCACGGACTCCACCCAGTGGGTTTCTACTATGGTTGTCGCTGCTGCGAAGAAAGACAAGAGCGAAATACGGATCTGCATCAACCCTAAGGACTTGAACTTGGCCATCAGGCGCCCGCACTATCCCATGCGGACGGTGGAGGATGTTGCAGCACAGGTTGGCCCTGCCACCGTGTTCTCGGTTCTTGATGCCAAGAGTTCGTTCTGGCAGATACCTCTAGACGAGCGATCCTCACACCTGACAACCTTCAGCACGCCCTTCGGCAGGTATCGCTTCCTCCGCATGCCGTTTGGGATCAACTCTGCCAGCGAGGTGTTCCAGAGGACCATGGAACAACTGTTTGCTGGACTTCCGTGTGCCATCATTGTCGACGACATCCTGGTCTATGGGAAGAATGTCGCTGAGCACGACCACCACCTTCGCCAGGTGCTGCAGCGGGCCCGGGAGGTCAACCTGAAACTCAACCCGAAAAAGTGCCGATTCCGGGTCCCTGAGGTCACCTACCTACTGAGCATGTTTTCACGGCATCGGGGCTGAAGCCCGACCCGCAAAAGACGGCCGCAATATCCGAGATGCCTGCACCTGTGGACGTGCCTGGCCTGCAGCGCTTCTTGGGCATGGTCAACTACCTGGGAAAGTTCATCCCCGACCTGAGTGAACTGAGTGCCGCTCTGCGAGATCTGGTGAAAAAGGACACTGCCTGGGCCTGGTTCCCGCAACACCAGCGTGCATTTGACACCCTCAAATCTAAGCTGGTCAGCATGCCAACGCTGAAGTACTTCGACCTCCAGCGCCCCATCGTTCTCATGTGTGATGCCTCTAAGTTTGGCCTCGGGGCCGCCTGCCTGCAGATCCATGACGGGGTGCAACTGCCTGTATCCTACGCGTCCCGCACGATGACGTCCGCTGAACAACACTATGCCCAGATTGAGAAAGAACTGCTGGCGGTTGTCTTTGCCTGCTCCAAATTCAAAGACTATATCCTGGGCAACTGCTTCACTGTCGAGACGGACCACCAGCCTCTGGTCACCATCCTCAACAAGCCAATACACATGGCCTCCTCCCGGCTGCGGTCCCGCTTTCTCCGGCTTCCGCGCCCTTCTCTTCGCCTCCCTCCCCGCTGCCTTCGTCGCCAAGGAGTTCTCCTGTCCGTAGCCCCCACCATGACACGGCATCCCCGCTTGTTCCCGTCGGGGAAGGAGGTGATGGCGAGGTGCGGACCCGGTCTGGTCGCCTGGTCAGGCCGCCGGTCCGTTACGGCGATTACGTGTGATCCTGTATCCCTGTGCTTTACTGTTTGCACTCACCCTGGCGCATGAGACGTGGTCGCCCTGTCACTCACTGTTTGTTTTGGTAGAGGAAGGATGTAGATGATATGTGTGTACACCTTTAATTGATAGTAACGATGTCCATGCTAACCACTCCCCCACCATTTAGTATAATTGCAACCCACACGCCCCTAGCTCGCTCTCTGGTGTTCGTGACAGACCACGTACAGCCAGGGCTATGTATGACGTGTGCTTAATAAAAGTACTGAAGACTTTAAGGTGTCTGTGAACCTTCTTTACAATCACTCATTATGGTTAACAACCAGGTGATCCAGTAGGCCTTGGTGGACCAATCGCAAGTGTTCAGTGAAATGATTGCCGGGTCTATACTTGATTGCTCTGATGTACATTGGGAACACTGGATGCAGTGGATGAGGTTGGAGGAGGTGCGTGTGAACCTCCGTCACTCCCGGAAGGGCTGCTGTGGTCCCTGAATGGAGGTGAGGGAGGAGCTATAAGGACAGGTGTTACATCTTGTGTGGTTGTAGGGGAAAGTACCTGAGGAGGGAGGGGGTTGTTTGGTGGGAAGGGTTGCATGAACCAAGGGGCTGTGGAGGAAACGGTCTCTGTGGAAAGGGGTGAGGATGAGTTGATGTGACTGGTGATGAGATCTTGTTGAGAGTGACAGCAATGTTCGACGATGATGTGATGAATGCGGGGGCTGGTGGAGTGAAAAATGAGGACGATGGAAGTTAGCGGTAAAGGTCCGTAGAAGACCAGAAGAGGAATGTTGGAGATGGGAGAAGAGGTCGTCACTGGGAGGTGAGGACTCCTTCCCATAGAAAAAGGCCTGTAGGTGGAGGTGACAGATGAAAGGATCTGCATCATAGCAGGCCCAGAATTTGTTAAGGTGGGGCAGAGGGATACAAAGCTAAGGCCTCTGTTGTGGACTGACCGTTCTGTATCGGAAAGTGGGAGGTTAGGGGGAATTGTGAAAACATAACAGGGGTGAGGGCCACGATCAGAGGGGTGGAAGAAGACTCTGGTGAGGTACCGTGGCGGGACAATGAGGGTGGTGCAAGTAGTGGTGTACAGGTGGGGAGTAGTAGAAATAGTGTGGTACGGGTGTGAGGGTAGTAGAAGTAGCATGGTATGGGTGGGGGGTAGTAATAATGGCAATAAAGATTTTTTTTTTTTGGGTTGGCTGCCAGTGACTAGCGGAGCTCGGTGCTGAGGCCACTGCTCTTTATGTTGTATGTTAATGATTTGGATGAGGGGATTGGAGGCTATGTGGCCAAATTTGCGGATTATACGAAAATAGGTGGAGGGGCAGGTAGTGCAGGGACTCCGCAGAAGGACTTGGATAGGTGGGGAGAGTGGCAGATGGAATATAGTGTGGCAAAGTGTGGAGTCAGGCATTTTGGTAGTAGGAATACAGGCATAGATTATTTTCTAAATGGAAGGAGAATCCAGAAATCGGAGGTGCAGGATTCCCAAAAAGTTAATCTGCAAGTCGAATCAGTCATAAAGAAAGCAAATACAATGCTAGCATTTATTTCAAGATCGTACCAGCATCACACCCCAGGGATGTGAGGGTTCAGAGAAGGTTTACAAGAATTATCCCAGGAATGAGTAGATTAACATATGATGAGCGTTTGATGGCACTTGGCCTATATTCACTGGAGTTTAGAAGAATGAGGGGGGACCTCTTTGAAAAGTACAAAATAGTGAAAGGCTTGGAGAGAGTGGATGTGGAGAGGATGTTTCCACTAATGGGAGAGTCTAGGACTGGAGGTCATAGCCTCAGAATTAAAAGATGTTCTTTTAAGAAAGAGATGAGGAGGAATTTCTTTAGTCAGAGGGTGGTGAATCTGTGGAATTCGTTGCCACAGAAGGCTGTGGGGGCAATGTCAGTGGATATATTTAAGGCAAATCTAGATTGATTCTTGATTAGTACAGGTATCAGAGGTTATGGGGAGAAGGCAGGAGAATGGGGTTAGGAGGGAGAGATAGATCACTGATGATTGAATGACAGAGTAGACTTGATGAGTATCACTTATGAAGTAGCATGGTATGGGCAGGGAGTAGTTGAGGTAGTGTGGTATGGGTGTGGGGGGGGGGGGTAGTAGAAGTAGCTTGGTTTGGGTGAGGAGTAGTAGAAGTGGCATGGTACCGGTATGCGCCCCACCCCCCAAGTCTGTAGTTCAGAGCTTAAGTGGAGGTTGTATTGTTTAATAATATTTGGATGGTTGTTGTGAAGAAGCTGGACATTACAGTTTTCAGGCTCCTGTACCTTCTTGCTGATGGCAGGAGTGAAATGAGATGTGGTCAGGGTGATGTGGGTCCCTGTTGATGCTGGCTGCCTTTTTGAGCAACTCCTGTAAATCCATTCGAGCAGGGGGAGGTCAGTACTGGTTCTGGACAGAGCAGTGTTCATCACTTTTTGCAATCTGCTTCGTTCATGGACATTCGAGTTGCCGAACCAGTACTGACCTCCCCGTGATGCATCTAGTCAATATGCTCTCTCCTGTACATCTGCATAAGTTCAAGAGATCTTTCACCATTGCTGTACCCTTGACACCAATTTCATTCACCATGTTCATCCACAACCATGGCAATTGTATGGGTTGAATCCAATCCTTAATTTCTGTAATCTTCTCCTGATCTATACCTTATGTCTTTCATGCAAATCAAACTCCTTTCGGCTCAATTTAGCTTTCATTCACTTCTCTCACCTAGTTCTGCTGAGTAATAAATGTCGACCTTGCTGGCAGTGCCAGTGTCAATTGATTGAACATGTAAAATAATAAAATATTTGTTGATGTACCTTAGGGATTTGGGGGAAATTTGTGTAAATGAAGTTAGATTACAGGTCAGTCATCCTCGCATTGAATGGTGGAAGATATTCAAAGGTTTAGTACAAACACAGGAATAGGCCGCATCACAGTTACCATAAATACAATTTTTTTATTTTGGGAAAGTTTAAATAATATTGTGAGAGATCCATTTTGAAAAAAAAAAGTAGTAACAGAAACAATGACTATTACCAAAGAGGATAAAAGCCTAAAATATCCTGATTTTAAATTGTCTGACAACAATCTTAGTGTCTGTAATAAGATAAAATATCTAGGGCATATTATTACAGAACAAATGACAGATGATGAGGATATTTATAGGCAACGACGCATGCTGTATATACAGGCGAATATCCTCTTGCGTAAATTTGGTGCGTGTGCAGATGTGGTGAAGATGTCGCTATTTAGAGCATACTGCACGCCCCTCTACACTGCGCACCTGTGGTCGAACTATTTAAAGACAAGTATGCAGAGATTAAAGGTGGCATATAACTATGCCATGAGAACACTGCTAAGGCAACCAAGATGGTGTAGTGCCAGTAATATGTTTGTGGCTGCAGGAGTCAGTACTTTAGAAGCTATCATAAGACACCACATGTATAAATTCATTTGCAGGATAAATGACTCTAAAAATGTGCTTATTGTGGCCTTGACAAACATAAGGGTTAGCACTACGCATTATCCCAGTTGTGGAGACACTGGTATCGTTGTCCCGTTGTACAACATTGATCATTTTTTACTCTGGATTTTTAACTTAAGTATTGTGGGGGTTTTTTTAAATATATAAATTATGATGTTTTTTATGTGATTTACCATGATTTTATATATATTTATGATATTTGATATGCAATGCATTTTTAATGTAATGTTGCTCCTTGTCTGGACCTTGAGTCCGTAATAAAGTTATTATTATTGTTCAAAATTTACCAAACATTGGTCATAGCACTATTTTAGCAATGGCAACCGGCCAAACCAAAGTATGAACCCTTTCCATTTATTTGAGGTTGCTATTGACATTGGCTGTGTTTACACTTCCATTGCAGAAACATGAACTGGGACACACAACTAAATTCTATACTGAATGACACTGACTGCAATGTTGCGAAGATAAAGGTAAGTGCTATAATGAAGGTCACTTTTTATTTTTGGTTTATTATCTTTAATAGTTAGTTTAAATTAATCTTTTGCTTTTTTTGAATTGCCAGTGCACAAGGTGTACTTTGAAATGAACATTGAACTTTATTCTCCAATTTTCCTGGATAAAAAAATGAAAAGAGAAAGGAATTCCAATTATAGTTGTTTGGTTCCCCTTATTGTAGGTAATATGGTAAAACAGATTAGTGAACATATGCAAAGGAAGTGCGTTTTAAATAGAACATTTGAGCTTTCACTTAGTTAGAGATAAATAGATAGCTTTCTGTTTTAATGCAGTAAGGTTTTTGAATTTCTTTCAATTTTTTGTACTAAAGGCTTGGACCATATTTGATTTAATGGTGAGCCAGATTAAGTTAACAGCTGAAAGGCGTATGTATATTTATTGAGTTGTAATCATAATATAATTGGGTTCAGAATTTGAAAGTATTTTCTGGTTAAGCACTTGTTTTGTGTCAGAAAAGGCAAATTAAACTGCGGATCAATGCAAGCCAATGTTCGTGGAAGAAGCCTGCCGTTTGCTAGCCATTTTAACTTCCCGTCCCATTCCCATACTGACCTGTCTGTCCTGGAACTCCTCCATTGCCAGAGGGAGGCCACACTCAAACTGGAGGAACGGCACCTCGTATTCCAATTGGGTAGCTTACAACCCAACTGAATGAATATGGAATTTTCTAATTTTAAGTAGCTAACCACACCTTCCCTTCGCTCCTCCCTTTCCCTCTTTGGACGCTCAGTCTTTACCTTGAAGAGGTGGTGCTGGTAGTCTTGGGCTTGTCCCAGCAACTCAGATCTTGCCTCTGAGAGGAGGTACTGGCAGCCTCTGGTTTATCCTGGCGGCTCAAGCTTTGAGCCTAATGCCCCTGTCCCACTTAGGAAACCTGAACGGAAACCTCTGGAGACTTTGCGCCCCACCCAAGGTTTTTGTCAGTCTCCCTAATGGTCGAAAGTGGTTACTGCTTCTTCTATGTTCCGGTGATTATTTCAAAAAATTCAAAACCGGCCGCGACTAAAAATAGGCTGCCGTTTTAAAAATCGGTAATTTTTTAGTCGAAGCCGGTTGCAATGCTAGTTGAAGGTGGTTGTCAGAGGTTGCAGGTAGTGGAAGGTAAGACCTCGCTGGTGGAATAAAACTGGGTGAAAAAAAGGTCGTACCTTCCACTACCTGCAACCACCTTCAACTAGCATCACAGCCGGCTTAGACAAAAAAATTACTGATTTTTAAAACGTCAACCTATTTTTAGTCGCAGCCGGTTTTGAATTTTTTGAAATAATCGCCGGAGCATAGAAGAAGCGGAAACCACTTTCGACCATTAGGGAGACTGACAAAAACCTCCGGGAACCGCACGGAAACCTTGGGTGGGGCGCAAAGTCTCCAGAGGTTTCCGTTCAGGTTTCCTAAGTGGGACAGGGGCATAATTCCCCAAAGCCTGTTCTCCATCTCCAAGGCTCAAGTCAGGACCACTTTCCATATGCTAGGATGAGAACAGCTTAAACAACACTGAAGAAGCTTGACTCTATATAGGACCTAGCAGCCAGCTCGATAGGCACTGAAACTAAAAACTAAATTGGACAGCAGATTTTAGCATGTGCACATAAGTTGTTAAGTATAGAAATCAAGAAGTTCTTATTCAATTTGCCATTCTTCTCTGTGATCTTTGGTGAGCATTAATATGTAGAAATTTAGAAAAGCCTTTTTTTTTTTGGTGAAATACCCTGAATTCTAGCTTCTATAGTCTAAAGCCAAATATGTGTATCTCAGTTAAGGGCCTGTCCCACTGTACGAGGTCTTCCAAGAGTTCTCCCCTGATTCGAGCTTAGGTAATGTACGTAGGAGCTCGTGGATGTCACGTAGCGGCTCATACGAGTAACGGTAGGCGCTCGGGAAATCCGGTAAACTTGTGACGTTTTTTCAACACTGTGAAAAATGCCCACGAGTAAAAAAAATACTTGTGATGAAAAAAATTGTTACTTTTTACTCATACGAGCCCCTACGTACCCGCTACGTACATTACACGAGCTCGAATCAGGGGCGAACTTGGGAGAACTCTTGAATTACCTCGTACAGTGGGACAGGCCCTTTAGGATTCTGTACTGATTGGTTGAAAAGACAATGCAGCTGCTGGTTCTCTAGATTCCCTGTAGAGCATGGTTTATCAGTCCTTAAATATAATTGCCATTTAAAAGCTCACATGAACCTTTCATGTGAAAGGTGCTATTCCCAATACTCGTCCTGTTGAATATTTCTGCATCATACTGTTAACTAATGGAGTCTTTTTCTTTATAGCAAAGATTAAACACAACAGGTTATTATGCAAAAGGTAGGTGTTGTTTATTTAAATTAAATATTTACATTTTTTATTGCTAAAATGCTTCACCAACCACATTTGTATTATTCTTGTACGTGTATTTTCTAGTTTGGAAGCTAGAGGTAGCCTGATCACTGGGACCAATGTGAGAGTGATCTGCAATACCTTTAGTTCTCTCATTTTAGATTCCTGCCAAATATCATACCTGAGAAATTACTGTTTTGTCTT
This sequence comes from Okamejei kenojei, assembly GCA_035221665.1. Lineage (NCBI taxonomy): Eukaryota > Metazoa > Chordata > Chondrichthyes > Rajiformes > Rajidae > Okamejei > Okamejei kenojei. Next base: position 53,359,543 of record CM069140.1, on the reverse strand, counting down.
ATCAGCAAAGTATGTCGGCTGTAGAAGATTATTTTCATTTTAATTCTTTTTGTTCTCTCCCAGTTGGCTCGCTTGACATGATTGACGCAAAAAGCATTCGGTTCAGTGAACCTCTCTCTGTTCCCGTGGAGCACACTTGTTGTTCAGATGTGTTCAGTCAGAAATTGCCTAAAGAAGAATTAATGAGCATCTCCAGGCAGCTACAATTCCAAGGAAGGGTAAGTGTACCAAACGTAATGAGAATTGTATACATTTCAGATACTTGTGTCTCTGTACACGTCTGTTTGCACATTATACTAACATATTTTTGTTTTCAGAGACTGCAACAATAACGTAGAATTTGACATACTCCAGATATATTTGCTCAGTCCACCAAGGCCTACTGGATCTCCCAGTTGCTAACCATTCCCTTCCCATTCCCACACTGACTTTTATGTCCTTGACCTGCTCAATTGCCAGAGTGAGGCCACACGCAAACTGGACGAACAGCACCTTGTATTCCGCTTGGGAAGCTTACAACCCAATGGTATAAACATTGATATCTCCAATTTTAGGTAACCACTTATTCACCCCCCCCCCCCCCCCCCCCCCCCCCACCATCTCCTCAACAACCGGTCACGATGGCGTAACGGTAGAGTTGCTGCCTTACAGTGAATGCAGCGCTGGAGTCCCGGGTTCGATCCCGACTACTGGTGCTGTCTGTACGGAGTTTGTACGTTCTCCCCGTGACCTGCGTGGATTTTCTCCGAGATCTTCGGTTCCCGCGCTCCAAAGACATGCAGGTTTGTAGGTTAATTGGCTTGGTGAATGTAAAAATTGCCCCTAGCGGGTGAGGGATCATGTTAATGTGCGGGAATTGCTGGTCGGCGCAGACCCTGTGGGCCGAAGGGCCTGTTTCCGCACTGTATCTCTAAACTAAACTAAACCCTCCCCACTTCTCTCCCCCCACCCAACTTCCCTCCTCTGTGCCCCACCTGAACTCCCACCTAGTTCTCACCACCCCTCCCACCACCATCATACCACTTTCGTCCCTCTGGATTTACAATCCACTATTCAAACCTGTCCCAAACCATCATTTCTTATCTCTGGACCTAATTTTAATCTGCCTATTAAGCCAGCAATCGGCAATGTTGACCTATTACCTGCCACCTTTTGTCCTGCCTCTCCCCTTTTCTAGCTTTCTCCCCCCCCCCCCCCCAACCCCCCCACCTCAATCAGACTGAAGAAGGGTCTCAACCCGAAACGTCTCCTATCCCTGTTTCCAGGAATGCAACCTGATCTGCAGAGTTACTCCAGCACTTTGTGTCCTTTTGTGTATTAACCAGCATCTGCAGTTCTTTGTTTCTACATTCAGTTCAAACCCAATGCAGAATTACAAATCCACAGGCAAATCCTGTTTCCTAATGTGATTTTTAATTTATTCCACAATGATCATTTCTTATGTATATATTTTCTTTTATTATAGTGATCAAATCTTTTCTGTCTTTAGACCATTGAATCTTTACGCCAAGCTTTACTGAGAGTTGAAACTGAAAAAGAGCAACAAAGGCATAAAATTCAATCCTTAGAAGGTAATACTAACACTTTTAATCTATTAATTGATAAAAATACACTCTGAATTCAAATTATCATTTGATGTTTAGAGGAGATTCGGCGATTGCAAAGTCAGTCTGAGGAAAGAACTTTGGATTTCCAATTGGAGAGAAAAATGGAGGATTGGCGAAAAGAGATGTCAAATGAAATGTACAGCTTGCGGGAACAAATACGGCACATGGACCGGACATATGGTTATGGAAAACACACTATTTCCAGCCTGATGCAAGAAATCCATGAAAGGTAGGATAGTTATAATAACATTTGATTAAATCATATGATTTTATTGCAAGCCATAATATAGCTTGTGAGCATGATAAAATATTTGTATAAATTTGTTTCTACCAGTAATCATTAAATTTACTTTCAAATATTGATTAGACTGTAAGCAGCAGTCTTTGTTTATTAGTAAAGAATTCAACTGCTGCTTCCATATCTATTCTGATGTCAAGACTGCAGATAGGCAATTATGTAATTTGGTACAGCCATCTTTAAACTGTTTTGTGAAATAAAAAACCTAAACTGGAAACGTCTATAAATATTAATTGACCTGAAAAATTGTTAATGATTGATAAATAATCATAAATAATGTTATGCAAATATTTTATTTCTAGAAAAAAAGATATGTGTGAAGAACATGAATCACTTCGAAAAGAGATTGATAATATGCGGCAGAAGATATGTAAGTATCTAGATTAATGGTTCAATGCAAAAAGTGAATTTTCAGTTTTTACCTTTTTAGCAGACAGAATTAACCTACTACAAAAAGTATAGATTTTGAGAAGGGGAAGAGAACTTCTGTGTAGTTTCCCAGTGGAGGACAGATATTTGATTTATTTCCAGATGTCTCTGGAATTTGTATTAAGGTTCAAATGCCCTTTTGTTTCTGGTAGTGAGGAATTCTTGGTGAAGGCAAAATTTGACATATCAAAGGCACTAGTATAGAAGGTACACAAAAATGCTGGAGAAACTCAGCGGGTGCAATAGCATCTATGGAGCGAAGGAGATAGGCAACGTTTCGGGCCGAAACACTTCTTCAGACTGGTGGGGGGCTTAAAGTTTGAAACCCCATCAGTCTGAAGAAGGGTTTCAGCACGAATCGCCTTTGCTCCATAGATGCTGTTGCACCCGCTGAGTTTCTCCAGCATTTTTGTGTACCTTCGATTTTCCAGCATCTGCAGTTCCTTCTTAAGCACTAGTATAGAAGGTGGCGTTGTCAGGTGAGACAAGGTGGAGAAACTGAAAAAATAGTAGACACCTTAGAGAAAGCAGGAAGTGGGTAGCACTGGCCTCACTTATTTACTATTCCTGCCTCCCATCATCACCAAGGGTTATTTTTCCAGCACAACTTTGGCTTCTGAGAGTAAATTGGGTATATAGAGAACATGAAAATTCCACGCAGACAGCACTCAAGGTTGGCATCACATCCATGTTACAAGAGCTGCATGGCATTTCTGGAGCTGTGTACCCCATTTCTTTCATTTAACACTGTATTGTTTAGGAAAGGGATGTGACAAACAAAAGTTGAACCCAGAGGTAATGGTGCAGAAGGCAAAATGAGATCCCATTACCCAAGATGGCTTGGTCATAGAAGGATAGGTTCAAATGAATAATTAAAGGAGCAACTGGAGATCAGATTCAAAGAAGAAAAAAAAGGATAATGTGATAAATTTTATCAAAGGTTACATTTAAGTTAAATAAGTCTAAAAGAGTAGGGACAATCTGTTGTAGCCATAGTTAAAGTCATAATTGTATTGGAAACGCTATTGGAGAGATTCAACATTTGTAGACAATAATGTATTCAAGGGATTTTGAAAAAGTAACAAGATTTCACCAGGTTTATCAGCTCTCAAGTTCAGAGAAGCTAGGCTCATTTTTTTCTAAAGGTGCGATCACATTTCTGAAAATAAGAAAGAAGGTAAACCATGAACGAGAAACCACGCAGAAAGGAATTTGAGCTGTGACTTACAAAAAAGGCAAAAGTTATTTGAGGACCACCAAATAGTAGTTGTAATAATGAGTGCTGCAAAATTGGAAAATTAGTGGAGCTTGAACACGAGTAATATGATTCATTGTGGGACTATAGAAATCATTGAAGTGAAAGCACCAATGATGAGATAGAGGACACATTTGTGGAAGCTATATGAAGTGGCTTGCTATACCTATATGTTGAGGAATAAAATAAAGGGCAGCTTTATATTTCACGTTGTGCGGTGAGAGTAAATTAGGTTATAGCGACCTATACGGAAGAGTGACCATGATATGATATGATGCAGTTTGTGCAAAGTCCTTTTCAAATTTGATCTTAAACTGGGGTCTTAAATCTGTAACTATGAAGGTATGAGGCTATGGTCGATTGGGTAAAGATGAAAAATTTGACTGTGAAACAAAGAAAATAGGTGCAGGGGGAGGCTATTCGGCTCTTTGAGCCAGCATCGCTATCGAATATGATCATGGCTCATCATCCAAAATCAGTACCTCGTTCCTGCTTTTTCCCATATCCCTTGATTCTGTTAGCCCTAAGAGCTAAATCTAACTCTCTCTTAAAAACATGCAGTGAATTGGCCTCCACTGCCTTCTGTGGCAGAGAATTCCACAGATTCACAACTCTCTGGGTGAAAACGTTTTTCCTCATCTCAATCCTAAATGGCCTACGCCTTATTCTTAAACTGTGACCCCTGGCTCTGGACTCTCCCAACATTGGGGGAACATTTTTCCTGCATCTAACCTGTCCAATCCTTTTTCCTGCGTCTAGCCTGTCCAATCCTTTTTCCTTCATCTAGCCTGTCCAAGCAGCAGTGTTTACCATTGAAAGAAATGCAAAAAATTCACAATTCAATTCCTACAAAGGCTTTAAACCTATTGGAAATCTGATTCAGCCATGGCTGAAAGGAAAATTACTGATTAAATTAAATCAATAGCAATAGGCTGGCAAAGTTGCCAGAAAGAGCAGGCCTGAGGAATGGGATCATTTAAGAAATCAGCAAAGTAGGATTGAAAATTTAAAGGACAAGATACAGTATAGAAACATAGAAAAAGGGTGCAGGAGGAGGCCATTTGGCCCTTCGAGCCTGCACTGCCACTCATTGTGATCATGGCTGATCATCCACGATCAGTAACCCGTACCTGCCTTCTCCCCATATCCCTTGATTCTACTCGTCCCTAGAGCTATATCTAATGGGCCTGTCCCACTTACATGACTACAGGAGACCATGCGGTCGCCACGTTTGCGGGTGGTTGCTGGGGAGTCGCCTTCATGCCCGTGAGGAGTTCCCGCATTCTGGATACTAGTCGCGGCCTCATTACGGTCGCCGCGAATTGTTCAACATGTTGAAAAATTAGCGGTGACTAGAATGAAAGCCGCCATGGAGAGGAGCGAGAATTCTCGTGCCGTAGGTGGGTCGCCAGGAAGTTCTAGTGGGTTGCCAGGAGGTCGAAGGCTCTCGTAGGTTGTAGCCAGTGCTGACCGGTGAATTTCATTGGCTCATTGGGGGTACAAAAACGTAAGCAATAGTTTTCAGAACCAAGGATAACCGACCGGTAATGTTTATATCCGCCGAGCTTCACAGCCATGTATCTCTGGCTTCTTAAAAGTTGTTTCCACTCCATCTTCCCCCCCCCCCCCCCCTCCTTTTAAAGGACTTACCGTACGTACACTGTGCTTTAATTACAGCACCAACCTTCCTGTTCATCGCAGTATCACTTTTGCTTTGCACCGTGTGTATTTCACTCAGGCAGCGCTCCCCCGCTTGCCCTGTCCCCTGCCTGCATAACGGGCTGGTGAAGGAAGCGATGTGTGTGTGTTCCACTTTGACTGACACTGTTCCATTTGCCAGTTTTTCAGGCGACTGCCGGCAACTTGACAGTCGCCTGAAAAATTGCCTAAGTGGGACAGGCCCAGGGCTCTTTTAAATTCACCCAGTGAATTGGTCTCTACTGCCTTCTGTGGCAGAGAATTCCACAAATTCACAACTCTCTGGGTGAAAAGGTTTTAAATGGCCTCCCTTTTATTCTTAGACTGTGGCCCCTGGTTCTGGACTCCCAAAATTGGGAACATTTTTCCTGCATCTTGCTTGTCCAGTCCTTTTATAATTTTACACGTTTCTATAAGATTCCCTCTCATCCTTCTAAATTCCAGTGGGTACAAGCCCAGTCTTTCCAATCTTTCCTCATATGACAGCCCCGCCATCCCGGGGATTAACCTTGTGAACCTACGCTGCACTGCCTCAATAGCAAGGATGTCCTTCCTCAAATTAGGAGACCAAAACTGAACACAATACTTCAGATGTGGTCTCACCAGGGCCCTATATAACTGCAGAAGAACCTCTTTACTCCTGTACTCAAATCCTATCGTTATGACGGCCTGATGCACCTGCACGTTTACTTTCAGTGACTGGTGTACAAGGCCACCCAGGTCTCGTTGCACTTCCCTTTTTCCTAATCTGACACCATTGCGATAATAATCTGCCTCCTTGTTCTTGATGCCAAAGTGGATGACCTCACATTTATCTACATTATACTGCATCTGCCATGCATCTGCCCACTCACTCAACCTGTCCAAGTCACCCTGCAACCTCCTAGCATCCTCTTCGCAGTTCACACTGCCACCCAGCATAGTGTCATCTGCAAATTTGCTAGTGTTACTTTTAAGCCCATCATCTAATTCATTAATATATATATTGTAAATAGCTGCGGCCCCAGCTCCGAGCCTTGCACCACTCCACATGTCACTGCCTGCCATTCTGCTGGACCCAATTATTCCAGAACCAAAGTACCTGTTCAACTCTTCTGCCATTTCCTTGTTCCCCATAATAATTTCACCTGTTTCTGCCTTCCAGGGACCCACGCTTGTCTTTACTAATCTTTTTCTCTTAACATACCTAAAGAAGCTTTTACTATCCTTCTTTATATTCTTGGCCAGCTTTCTGTCGTACTTCATCTTTTCACCCCGTATTGCCCTTTTTGTTACCTACTGTTGTCCTTTGAATGTTTCCCAATCCTCTGGCTTCCTGCTACTCTTTGCTATGTAATACACCTTTTCTTTTAGTTTTATTCCATCCCTAACTTCCCTTGTCAGCCACAGTTGCCTCTTACTCCCCTTAGAATCTTTCTTCCTCTTTGGAATGAAATGAACCTGCATCTTCTGGATTATGCCCAGAAATTCCTGCCATTGCTGTTCCACCGTCATACCTGCTAGGATCCTTTTCCAGTCGACCTGGGCCTGCTCCACTCTCATGCGTTCATAGTCCCCTTTGTTCAACTGCAACACTAACACTTCTGATTTAACCTTCTCCATCCCAAATTTCAGACTTATCATATTATGGTCACTACCTCCTAGCGGTTCCTTTACCTTGAGTTCCCTTGTTTAAATCTAGTTCATTAGATGACACTAAATCCAGAATTGCCTTCTCTCTGGTAGGCTCCAGTACAAGCTGCTCTAAGAATCCATCTCGGAGGCACTCTACAAACTCCCTTTCTTGGGGTCCAGAACCAGTCTACTTTTCCCAGTCTACCTGCATATTGAAATCTCCCATCACCACAGTGGCATTACCTTGCCAAATTGCCAATTCATGCCAAATTTAACTCCTGCTGCAACTTGCACCCAATATCCATGCAACTGTTTGGCAGACTGTAGAAAGCTCCCATTAGTGTCTTCTTACCTTTACAATTCCTCAATTATATCCATAGCGACTCTACATCGTCAGTCCCTTTGTCATCCCTCACCAACAGAGCTACCCCACCTCCGTTGCCCACCTGCCTGTCCTTTCTATAGGACATATAACCCTGAATATTCAGTCCTAGTCCCGATCCTCCTGCAGCCATGTCTCGAATTCCCACAATGTCATATTTACCAATCTCTAACTGAGCCTCAAGCTCATGCACTTTACTTCTTATACTATGCGCATTCATATATAATACTTTTAATCCATTACTCACCTCACCTTTCACATTGATTCCCATTTCACTTGGCCATACACTCCTAAGCCTTCGTGAGCTTTCTGCCCCGTTAATTCTGGTGTCTTTCTTAACTCTTCCTATACTCTCCCCTACCTCCCTGTTCCTGTCCTCACCAGCATGAGGAACTGGAAGCAAACTGGAAATAACCACCCTGGAGGTCCTGATTTTCAGCCTTCTGAGCTATCTAAAGTCACGCTGCAGAATCTCTTTCCTCTTCTTCCGAACGTCATTTGTGCCGACATGCACTGCCACTTTTGGCTGCTCACCTTCGTCCTTGAGGATGCTCTGCAATTGGTCCATGATGTCCTGGATCCTGGCACCAGGGAGGCAACACAACATCGTTGAATCCCGCCTTTTGTCACAGAAACCTGTCTGTACCTCATGATGGAGTCCCCTACTACCACGGCTCTGCCTGACTCTTCGGCTTTGCTTCAGCGCCATGTTTTGACTCGCAGACCTGTCCCCCACTCAGAATGGCAGTGTCTTCTATCCCCACAGCTTCCAAGAGGGTGAACCTGTTTTCAAGAGGTACATCCCCCGAGGTCCCCTGTACTCCAAGCTTCTTTCCCTACCTCATCGTCACCCACCTTCTCTCTTCTGGTATCTTTGGTGTAACAATCTCACTGTAGGTCCTGTCCGGGAAACTCATTTTCCCGGATGATCCTGGGGTGATCCAGTTGCCTCTCCAGTGCCCCCAACACGGTCCTTCAGGAGCTGAACCTGGACACACTTTCCACAGTTCTAGCAGCCAGAGGCACCATCAATGTCCCTGACCTCCCACATCCTTCAAGCATCACACTGAATCAGCTTACCCGTCATTTCTTCACTGCATCTCACCTTCTCCAACGTTTGGCATAGTCTCCTCTCTCGGCTTCCTCGCTGAAGACTCTTGAGCCAAAGACTCGCACTTTTCTCACAACACACTTCCCTCGACAGGCTGTTCCCCTTCTCAGCCAATGCCCACACTCACTCCTTCATCTGTCGCTACTCTGCTGACCTTGAAGATATGTGTTGCAGGCTGGCCCCGACCGGTTTTTAAATCGCCCTCTCCTGAAAAAACACTGAAAAACTCCCCGAGATTACCTTCTCAGCCAATCCCTGCACTCACTCCTGCCGCTCCTCTGCCGACCTTGAAGGTATGGTTTGAAATAAACTAGAAATTTCCATATAGGTTAGCACCATGCAGAGACCATTGGATTTATAATGGGGAATGGGGAGGTGGTAGAGGAATTAAACAAATATCTTGTACCTAATTTTGCACATCAGAAATATCTATTTTTTTAAATGAATGAACCAAGAATGATTCCTGCTTTCCAGTTTATTGGAAATCCTTCATTCTCTCCTCCCATTCATCCTTTAACTGCATATTAAAGCTTGTTATTTCTAATATTTCCCAGTTATGATAAAGATTTCTGCCTGGAATACACTATTTCATTTGCCAGAGATATCATGTGACGTGTGATTGTTAACATGCTCATTGTTAAAAGTTACGTTTAATATTTAATAAATTTGCACTATTGTTCCAGGGAAACAAGAGGATGAACTATTGAAGCAGATTTCTGATACAAAGGAACTTGCGCAGTCACAGGATAGAAACAGTAAGGTAAATTTCTGCACTATAATTTTTGACACACTTTTTCGTCATGCAGCACCTCCTATTTCTGTGTCATCTCTAACATTATTAACCATGCCATGTACATTCTCATCCAAGTAATTTAAATAAATAACAAAGAACAATAGGCTCAGCACAAAATCCATGTGACACACCATTAGGGTACAGTGCGATTCCCCTCTGCCTCATTGCAAACATTATACTTTGTTTCTGGAACTATTGCGATATAATACAGAACTATGTTCTGCTCTCTGTATCTTTGCCTTCGCTCTACCTTTTATACTTGAGTTTGGCTTCATTGTATTTGTGTACAGTAGCATCTAATTTGATTGGATAGCTTGCAAAAGAAACCTTTTCACTGTACCTTAGTAGACATGACGATAATAAACCTAAACCATCTTAACCAAAACTAGTCGTAGGTCTCCCGTCTGATCAATAACCTTCCCCCATCACATCCTACTTTCTGTGGTCAAGCCAATAATGTACCCAGTTAGCACATTCTCCCTGGATCCCATGTGATCCAATCTTCTAGATTATCCTACCATTCAGGACAAAGTCAAAGACCTCGCTAAAATCCATATAGACAACATCCTACTCCAACATCCTGCTCTCATCAATCATCTTGGGTTACTTTTCAAAAAACTTGAAACAATGAGACATGACTTCCCATGCACAAATCTGTGCTGACTGTCCCTAACCAGTCCTTGTCCATCTAAATACTGACAGATCCTGTCCCTAAGAATCCCCAGTAATTTTACCTACCATTAATGTCTGGTTCGCCAGCCTGTATGTGCTTTAAGACTGCTGAAACCTCCTCTTTGGTATTCCTATATGGTCCAAAGCATCACAATATGTGCAGAAGTTATTTCTACATTACTTATTTATTCTTTTTGTTTTCTTGATAGATTGTGAGAGAATTGATGAATAAATGTCAATGGTTAGTTCAACAACAAGAATGTGCAAGACGGGAGATTACACAAATCAGGTGGGTGCCATTGGTTGAAGCAGTGGTTAGGTAAATTAAGCATTTGGCAAGAGTAAGTAGCTGGGATCAAGTGAACCCCGTGGGTAAAAAAAAAAATGTAGTACACGTAAGAAGGAAATCTGGAGGGTAAAAACACTTCACGAGAGTGCTTTGGCAGAAAAAGCAAAGGAGAATCATAAGATTATACAAATGTATGGAGCAACCAAGGAAAGAATAAGAAGGGTCTCGACCCGAAACATCACCCATTCCGTCTCTCCACCGATGCTGCCTGTCCCGCTGAGTTACTCCAGCTTTTTGTGTCTATCGAGGGAAAGAACAGATCCCTTTATGGTTTAATTAGATCATTTGTGTGTGGAGTCGCAGGAAATTGACGACATATTAATGAAATGAATATTTCTCATCTGTTTTTACCATGGAGAAATTTTTGGGAACGAAGGAGTTAAGGAAAATGACATGAGAGGTATTGGATCACACCTTCATTACAGCAGAGGAGGAGCTGGCAGTCTTGAGCCATATTCAGGTGGATAATTCACCAGACCATGATCAAGTGCATTCTGGACATTGTGGGAAGCTGGGGAAGGAATTGCAAGGAGCCAAGCAGAGATGTTTGCATCCTCTTCAGCCACTATAAGGTTCCAGAAAACGAGGATAAGTAATGTTGTGCCTTTATTGAATAAGCCAGGGAAGTACAGGCTGTAAACAGCAGTGGATAAACTACTGCAGGAGTTCAAAGGGACAGGATCTACCAGTATATGGAAAACCAACGACAGATTAAGGGATAGTCAACATGGCTGTGTGCATAGGAAATAATGTCTCAACCATTGACAGAGCAGTAGATGTTGTCTATATAGACTTTAGTGAGGCTATTGACAAGGTTCCTGCCAGGCAGGCTAATCTAAAATATTAGATCACAGGGGACAAGGTGAGATAGCCACGTTAATACAAAATTGGTTTGGTGGAGAGAGGCAAAGGATGGTAGTGGGGTGTTATTCCGTTTGGAGGCGTGGCCATAGGTATCAGTGCTGGGTTCACTAACGCTAGTCATCAAAATCATTAATATAGATGGCAATGCTGTTAACATGGTTAAACCCCTGTCTCACGGTGCGAGTTGGCCCACGAGTGACCCCGAGCTTTCACTCGTGGTGATCACGTAGCGGGAACGTCGGAGCTCGCACGAGCAACTTATCGACTTGTGGCACTAACAGCAGGTACTCGGGAAACTTGTTAACTCGTGAAAAAAATCAAACATGTTTGATTTTTTTCCACGAGTCAAATTAACTGTTCAAGTTAAAAATAGAAACATTTAAACTCGTTGCAATAACATAGTTTACCTTAGTGTTTCATGAGTCTACCGTGGGAACTTTCTTATAATCTGTTCGTTCGCTCGAGTAAAGACTGAACCAAAGATAGACACAAAATGCTGGAGTCATTACATGTGGTTAAGTTACATGTGGCTCCGGGAGGTAAAGAGGCTTGAGAAATATAAATGCTGAAATACGTGCGGATCAACGCGGGGTATCCAGAGCTGAAAGTTGCAATGAAATGAGATTGAACAAGACGACTTTGACACGAAAAGCTGGAGTAACTCAGCGGGACAGGCGGCATCTCTGGAGAGAAGGTAAAATGCAAAAAAAATGTGAAACTATCGCCAGGGAAAATCGAGAACTTCTTGGCTCCCTTCGCCTCAGACCTAAATGCAGCGATCCCCCCTGCTCTGTGTTATGTGTGTCATCATGCATTCATTCCTGAAATCGGAGAAAAAGGCGAATGTATTCCCCCCTCCCCCCGAAAACAAACCTAATCCACGTTTCCCAATCACCAGTCCGAAGAAGGGTCTCAACCCGAAACGTCATCCATCCCTTCTCTCCAGAGATGCTGCCTGTCCCGCTGAGTTACTCCAGCTTTTTGTGTCTATTTTTCCCAAACACTCGTTAGAATCAAGAAGCCATCTCTTGGACTTTATGTATGAGAACCATCTCCACTTTCAGGTTTTTCTGGAGGGATTAAAATGAATTAAATGTGTGGAACAAACTAAAAATGCAAAACTGGAAATAAAATTAAGTTTGTCTAAATATCAAATGCGCATGCATTGCAATTTGCAGCGGAGACACTGGATAGAAAGTATTCAGTAGCGCACACACCACACACACATGTCCTACCTCCCGCTGTTAAGTTACTATTTGCTTTTAGTGTTTTTGTTTTATCTCTTGTATTCCAGCTGGAGCTGTATTTTCACCGACCCCCATCCCCCTCCCAAATTCGGGAACTTGGAATTCGCGTGAACTATTTTGTTTTGGTCTTAAAAAAGAACAACATTTTTAGTTAATCGGTTGAAGGCTGTGGATTGGCGAGAGATTTAGATTTGAAATGCAGGGGGATGATATTTCGCGGAGTTACCCAGCAGTAGGTAACCCAGGAACCACGCAAAGTATATATACAGCACATGGACGTGAGAGTGACATGGAAAATAGGCCCTTCGAGCCTGCACCGCCATTCAATATGATCATGGCTGATCATCCAGCTCAGTGTCCTGTACCTGCCTTCTCTCCATACCCCCGATCCCTTTAGCCACAAGGGCCACATCTAACTCTCGTTAATATAGCCAATAAACTGGCCTCTGTGGCATAGAATTCCACAGATTCACCACTCTCATAATTGCAATATTATATATATATATATATATATATATATATATATATGTGTGTGTGTGTGTGTGTGTGTATATATATTATAAAAATAATATAATAATAATATAGGCGATTTCTTGGTAATTTAACGTGTGTCTTTGCTTTTAAAAGGGAAGCGGTTTAATTGTTTATGCTGCGCCGTGTTTTGTGTTCGGAGAGTGCTGCTGTTACAATGCTTTCGATTCTATTTCTGCCTTCCACAGAAAAATGCCTAAATTTGTCTTTGCGCCCGCTCTCCTGGGAGCAATCCAAACCAGGGGAACAATGAACCCTCAGAGGCTTCGTGTTCCTTGCTCCTATATATGGACCTTGCTCGCTCGCAACTGTATGAACGCTCGATCAACCAGGCACCGGCCAACACGGAGGCCCGATTACTGAAAACAAAGTAAACTTGTACCAGGCCTCATCATCTTCCTACCGCCCACCCGTAACCACGGCACCACACTTTCAACATAAACCTTAATATATAAAGAATATATTATGGGACATTGGATTGTCTGAAGAAGGGTCCCAAGCAGAAACGCCACACGTGTGTGTGTGTGTGTGTGTGTGTGTGTGTGTGTGTGTGTGTGTGTGTGTGTGTGTGTGTGTGTGTGTGTGTGTGTGTGTGTGTGTGTGTGTGTGTGTGTGTGTGTGTGTGTGTGTGTGTGTGTGTGTGTGTGTGTGTGTGTGTGTGTGTGTGTGTGTGTGTGTGTGTGTGTGTCTGTCTGTCTGTCTGTCTGTCTGTCTGTCTGTCTGTCTGTCTGTGCTGTCGGGTCCCAGCGGCCACTCAAAGTCAGTCACCCGAGCTGCTTCCTTCCTCTGAAGTGGCGGCCAGTTCTGCTGTCCGTACCCGGAGCACTGCGGCAGCCACCCATGCTAATTCACTCCCCAGCCACAATAAAAGCATACAGCAATTACAGCACGGAAACAGGCCATCTCGGCCCTTTTACTCCATGCCGAACACTTACCGTCACCTAGTCCCATCTACCTGCACTCAGATCGGAGCGTGGCAAGTGGGTTACTGACCCCAATCCCCTCCTTCACAACGCCAGACTCCCCAAACACTGTGAACTGAGTTCTCCCCCCACCCCGGGAAATACAGTATTTAAAAACATAAAGCACCAAGAAATGCACTTACCACGTTATTGGTTACTGGAGGCTGCGCATTTTCCCTTTGTAGGTCATATCAATAGATGCGGCCGCGCTGTAACTCAAAGCCACAGGATGGAGATGTCTTCTTTAACATTGTTGCTTTATTAAAACATACCTTCATTCACGGTTGGCTCAAGAGTAACAGGAGAGGAACTTGGTAACCTGGGAGAGGAAGTTGGAACATCGCAGCAATGACATACCCGTGGGAACTCGGTTAAACACTTGACCATAAACTTGAAGTCTCGTACACAACCACGAGTCTTTCTCTCGGGGTACCTCGTGGGTCAACTCGCACCGTGAGACAGGGCTTTTAGTAAATTTACAGATTACATCAAAATTGCAGATATTTTGGATAGAGAAGACTGTTATATAAGATCTAGATAACAGCAGGATCTAGTTGCAAGTTGTTGCATTTGGTCAGTTGAACCAGGGCAGGACTAGCACTGTAACTGGCAGGACCCTGGAGAGTGTTGTTGAACAGAGATGCCCAGGAGTAAAGGTACATGGTTCCCTAAAAGTGGTGACCCAGCTAGATGGTGGCGAAAAATACATTTGACACACAGGTCTTCATTGGTCAGGTCATTAAGTATTAGAGTTGGGATGTCATGTTGCAGCTGTACACTTCATTGCCGAGACCACACTTAGTCATACAACATGAAACAGGTCCTGAAGCCCAACTGGCCCAAGCCAACCAAAATGCCCCATCTTCACTAGTCCTACCGACCTATGTTTGGCCCACATCCTTCTAAATCGTTCCTATCCGTGTACCTGTCCAAATGTATTTTATATGTTGTGATAGTAGCTGCTCAACTACCTTCTCTGGCAGCTCATACCCACCACTTCTGTGTGAAAACGTTGTTCCTCAGGTTCCTATTAAATCTTTCCCTTTTGAGTATTATATGGAGTTTTGGCTGCCTAGTGATAGGAAGGATGTTATTCAGCTAGAAAAGATGCAGAACATATCACAAGAATGATGGTGGGACTGGAGGGCTTGAGTAGTGAGGAGAAACTAGGTAAACTGGGATTGTTATTTCCCTGGAATGTGCGAAGCTGAGAGGTGTACATAAGGTGGATGGCCACATCAATATCCCAGGGAAGAGGAGTCTAAAAGTGGAGGACATAATTTTAAGATGAGAGAGGAAAGATTTAAAGGGGACTCAAGAGGTAAATTTTTCCACACAGAAGATGGTGGGTATATGGAACCGTGTGCGGACGTGGCGCCGACGGACGAGAGGCCGAAGCAAAGAAGTCGAAGTCAAAGAACGGAATGGAAACGAGGCCAAAGCGACAATAAACCGAAAGAGTCCGAAGACGAAACGCCTACTAACCGAAAGGATGGGACGCCTAAATACAAACTAACCGAAAGGGCGGGATGCCTAAATCCCAAGGAACCGAAAAGTTGCGTCGCCTAAAAGCAAACTTACCTTGAGTTCCCTTCTGTCAAAACGCCACCTACCCGCAAGGCGGTGTCGCCTACAGGCCAAAGGACCGACTGCCGCTCAACAGAAAAGTCCAATAACAGACTTGACATTGCCGGGGGGCGGGACCTGTCAGCGATTGGTCCAGAACCCTGCGTCCATCACATCACTGTGAAGGCATGGACATTGTCCCAAACCTTCGCTCCACCCGACCCGCAGCCCCCGCAGAGGGTGGCCGTGGGAGAGTGACAACTGTACACCTTCGGCTGCTTTCAACTGGGTGCTTCGGTTCAGATTGCCCAGTCACCTATGGCTTGTGTGGGAAAATGAACCCCACACTCCCGTCTCCCCCTTCTCTCTCCCCTCTTCTCACTCCTTTCTCTCCCCCCCCTCCCCCTTCTCTCTTCCCTCCTCTCCCTACCCCCTTCTCTCTCTCTCCCTTCTCCTCTGTCTCCACCCACGGGAGCGTCCCACATTCACTCACCGCGATGCACCGCCATAGCACCCCAACCTCGACACCAGGGTGAATTCCCCTCCGACCGCGGTCAGTGACTGTGGGACACTCCTGCGGGTGGAGACGGAGGAGAGAGGAGGAGAGAAGAGTGGAGAGAGAAGGGGAGAGAAGAGCGGAGACGGGAGCGTGGGGTTCATTTTCCCATACAAGCCATAGGTGACTAGGCAATCTGAACCCAAGCACCAAGTTGAAAGCGGCCGAAGGTGTACTACCCCCACTCTCCCACGGCCACCCTCTGCATGGGCTGCGGGTCGGGTGGAGCGGAAATTTGGGACAATGTCCATGCCTTCACAGTGATGTGATGGACGCGGGGGTCTGGACCAATCGCTGACAAGTTCCCCCCCCAGCATGAGATAGCTAGTCGGATACAATATTGGCTTGGTGGTTCGAGTCAGAGGGTAGAGGTGCATTTTCTTCATTGGAGGCCTGTGACCAACGGTGTGCTGCTGAGACCAATGATGGTTGTTGTTAACATGCTTAGTAAGTTTGTTGATAATACCATATTTGTAATGTGTGGGACAGTGAGGTTATTTAAGCTTACAACAGGATCTGGACTTTTCTGTTGGATATAGGACTTTTCTGTTGAGCGGCAGTCGGTCCTTTGGCCTGTAGGCGACGCCGTCTTTTGGGTAGGTGGCGTTTCGACAGAGCGACCATTCGGTAAGTTTGCTTTTAGGCGACGCAGCTTTACGGTTCCTTGGGATTTAGGTATCCCATCCTTTCAGTTAGTTTGCATTTAGGTGTCCCATCCTTTCGGTTAGTAGGCGTTTCGTCTTTGGACTCTTTCGGTTTATTGGCGTTTCGGCCTCGTTTCCATTCCGTTCTTTGGCTTCGACTTCTTTTCTTCGGCTTCTTGTCTGTCGGCGCCACGTCCGGGTACCATGTGGAACGAGCTGCTATAAGAAGCTATAGGGATGGGTAGAATTACTTTGTTTAAGACATGTAGGCTGGTACAGGGATAGGGAGGGTTTGGTGGAATAAGGGCTGAATGGAGCAAAACATGGGATCAGCTTTGATAAATATTTTGGCCTGTTGGACTTATTTACCTAAATGCTGTTGAGCAACTTGTACATTCTTGTAGTTATGCCTGCATTAGCAAATGCGACTGTGACAATCCGCGGCTGGATAGTCAAGATGATTTGACCACTGGATGACATGCTGTAAAATACCCATTCTCCAACCTATGGTAGTCACAGCACTAATTTAGATGTTTCAAGCAAGTTCAGGTCAGTGTGATATTTAGGACATTTAATGGCGGGTAATTTGGTGTTAATCCTATGTAATATGTTTTGGTGCTTTGATCTAACGAGGATAACAAATCCTGGTAGTACACGCGATTTACTACTTTTCAGTGTGCATTGGGAAGATGTCTACGCCCATTGTATGCCATTTTTGTCTCGCTCATTCTCAGATGTAAATGGAGCTCAATCCTATAAAATGAAGCAGTTGCATTTCTGACCGAGTGTATACATTTGAAATCTATTGGGGTTGTGGTGCTACCCTTTTACTTTTGTCGTCATGTCCAAAGATAATTAAAACAATCACAATCTTCTTGCTTTGTGTCAGGTACGATTCAACCAGTGGAGAGCTTCCCCTTTGGTCATCAAAAAGGTAATATCAGTGAAGATCAAAATGACTTCATTGATGTCAATCCTACCTTTTCATTATTTTTTTATATTTGGAAAAGGAAATATGACAGAAATGAATCTGAACTTAATCTGCAATGAATTATCCAAATACAGTTTCACATTTATTGCATGGGAAAAGTGTTCCATTGCACCTAAATTAATAGTATTTTGTAATAATTTAAACTGCTAATGTTTTGTTATTTTTGTTTTTAGATCCACAGTTACTGCTTTGAAGGAACAACTGAGAAATGTCCATCTAGGTGACAACCAGACCAGTACACCATTAAAACCAGGTGTGTTTAAGCTTGTAATGTTGCTATCCTAAGTATGGACTCTTAACATCAAAATTTGATTCCATTGATCTAAAAGGGATTCCTATTATTTTTCTTACCGCCAACATTAATCTTACTGATCTATATTTCCCCAATACATTGTATTTCTCCCTTAAGTATAGATCTTATGCAAATTAGTTGGCATACCTCAACAGTACCACGATTTTCAAACAAATATATAAAATGTATAGTCATACTCTATCTCTTCCGGAGATTCCTTTTATTAGAAAATGAATTAAATCCATCCCGTCTAGAAATTAGAACAATAAATTATTGTCTATTTTAATTATCATACTTCATCATCCAATGTCATATCCACCGCAAATACTAAAGTAAAATGATGATTTTGTTTCCTGCCATCTCCCTATTTTCTTCTCTATCCCTTTATGGCTGTTAATCCTAACTCTTTCCCTCCCTCCCCCCCCCCCCCCCCCCCCAAAATCGCTGTAAAATATTTAATTTTCTAAGTCTTTACCCTCGTTTTTCTCCCAATCTTTTCTTTTTTTTAAATATAATGCACTCCTGTGCTGTTTATACATTTAGTTTCTCTTTACATAATTTATCTCTTAATTTAATCATAGTGGTATATATTTTTCCTGCATAGATCATGTTTAAGTTTAATACACAAAACAAAATGTTAGATATTCAGTAAGTGAGACAGCAATAAACAGTTAATGTTATGCTGAAATTTCAAGTCCCAATCTGTAGAGTATTTACAACATTGTTTCTTTTAATTCAGATACAAGGTAAATGCAGTTTTTTGCTATATTTTATTTTACTGGAATTCTGTGGATTGTAGCAAGACCTTCGACAAGGTCCTGCTGGGTAGATTAGTCCAGAAGATTCGATTTCATGGAATCTAGCATGAGATAGCTAATTGGATACAATATTGGCTTGGTGGTTCAACTCAGAGGGTGGAGGTGCGTTTTCTTCATTGGAGGCCTGTGACCAACGGTGTGCTGCTGAGACCGATGATGGTTGTTGTTAACATGCTTAGTAAGTTTGTTGATAATACCATATTGGTAATGTATGGGGCAGTGAGGTTATCTAAGCTTACAACAGGGTCTAAAATAACTGGGAAAGTAAACAATGAATGGCAATAGATAATAGGTGCAGGAGTAGGCCATTCGGCCATCAATGTGATCATGGCTGATCATCCCCAATCAGTACCCCATTCCTGCCTTCTCCCCATATCCCCCCCGACTATCATCTTTAAGAGCCCTATCTAGTTCGCTCTTGAAAGTATCCAGAGAACCAGCCTCCATTGCCCTCCTAGGCAGAGAATTACACAGACTCACAACTGTGTGAAAAAGTGTTTCCTCATTTCCGTTCTAAATGGCTTACCCCTTATTCTTAAACTGTGGCCCCTGGTTCTGGACTCCCAACATCCGGAGCATGTTTCCTGCCTCTAGCTTGTCCAAACCCTTAATAATCTTATATGTTTCAATAAGATCCCCTCTCATCCTTCTAAACTCGAGTATACAAGCCCAGCCGCTCCATTCTCTCAGCATATGACAGTCCCACCATCCTGGGAATTAACCTTGTAAACCTATGCTGCACTCCTTCAATAGCAAGAATGTCCTTCCTCAAATAGGGGACCAAAATTGCACACAATACTCCAGATGTGGCCTCACTAGGACCCTATACAACTGCAGGACCTCTTTGCTCCAATACTCAATTCCTGTTATGAAGGCCAACATGCCACTCGCTTTCTTCACTGCCTGCTGTACCTGCATGCTAACTTTCATTGACTGATGAACAAGGATCCCCAGATCCTGTTGTCCTTCCCCTTTTCCCAACTAGACATCATTTAGATAATAATCTGCCTTCCTGTTTTTGCTACCAAAGTGGATAACCACATTTATCCATATTAAATAGCATCTGCCAACTCACCCAACTTGTCCAAGTCACCCTGCATTATCATAGCATCCTCCTCACAGTTCACACTGCCACCCAGCTTTGTGTCATCTGCAAATTTGCTATTGTTACTTTGAATCCCTTCATCTAAATCATTGATGTATATTGTAAACAGCTGCGGTTCCAGCACTGAGCCTTGTGGTACCCCACGAGTCTCTGCCTCCCATTCTGAAAAGGACCTGTTAATCCCTACTCTTTGCTTCCTCTCTGCCAACCAATTTTCTATCCACGTCAGCACTCTACCCCCAATACCATGTGCCCTAATTTTGTCCATTAATCTCCTATGTGGGACCTTATCAAATGTTTTCTGAAAATCCAGGTACGCTACATCCACTGGCTCTCCCTTGTCCATTTTCCTAGTTACATCCTCAAAATTCCAGAAAATTAGTCAAGCATGATTTCCCCTTCGTAAATCCATGATGACTCGGACCGATCCTGTTACTGCTATCCAAATGTGCTGCAAATGAAATTTAAGTGAAGCATTTTAACAAGTTAAGCCAGGGCGGTTCTTGCACAGTAAATAGCAGGGCCCGGCAGAGTTGTAGAATGGAGTGATCTAGGTTTACAAGAACATTGTTCCCTGGAAATGATGATACAGGTAGATATGGTGTTGAAGGCATTTGGCAAGTGTTATATTGTCCTTTTACGACTGTACAAGATTCTGGCGAGACCACACTTGGAGGATTGTGTGCAGTTCTGATCATCGAACTATTGACAGGATGTCAGAGCTAGAAAGAATTTTTTAAAAGTTCACATGGATGTTACGAGTTCTGGCGGGCTTGGGTTATAAGGAGAGGCTGGCTAGCCTGAAACTTTTTTTTCCCTGTAGCGTAGGAGACCGATGGGGTTGTGTTATGGAGGCATATAAAATAATAATGGACATGGATAAGGTGTAGGTCTTTTATGGATAAGGTATTTTCCCCCCATGATAGAGGGTATAAATGTAAAGTGAAACGGGAAATTTAATGGGGCAAGGTGCAAAGGGTGGTAAGTATATTGAACAAGATGCTAGAGGTGTTTAAGAAGGAACTACAGATGCTGGAAAATCGAAGGTAGACAAAAATGCTGGAGAAACTCAGCGGGTGAGGCAGCATCTATGGAGCGAAGGAAATAGGCGACGTTTTGGGTCGAGACTCTTCAGAAAAAGTGTCTCAGATGCTAGAGGTGGGTACAATTACAATAGTTAAAAGGCATTTAGACAGGTTGAGATTATGGGCTTAGCAAAAGGAACCAAAGGCAAAGTTGCCAAGTACTACCATATAATGCCTCAACTAGGCATGGAAAGTGACCCTGTAAAGGAACAAATTATTAATTTTAAAATGTTACTTGCGTATTGTAGTTTACAGGCCTGCTAAGCTGCTGCAAGTAAGAATTTAATTGTTCAATTGTCCATTCATATGACAATTAAACACTCTTGACTCTCCTACTTCAGAGAATCAAACCATCCAGTGTAACCTCAATATTACGGGTATAACTATAACCATTGCTTACTTTTAATATGGGGTTGTTTAAAAAGTTTTCATCCAACAGTTCAATTTAGCTTCACATGAAGTCTTTAAAATCATACAAAACACTAAGAATTTAACTTTATAATACAAAGTATCTAATTAATATTCTAAGTAAAATAATTGAATTTTTTCCCTGAAAACTTTAGTTCTACATATTCTTGAACAACACTAGGCAGATATTTGCAGGAATTCAAATAGGTTGCTTTGCAAGCTTGGATGCAACTGGAACACTGTTACAGTAGGCATAGAAACTTGGTCTAAAATGTGGAAATTCCAAGCAGGATTTTGATTTATTTCTCCCAACCTCTGCCCCTCACTAAACTTACTGCAGTGTTATCTTAATTCCTTCACGTGTAGGGGCGTCTTAGATATTCAGAAGTTGATTCTTATTTTGTTAAGCAATGTCATTTCAGATGCAAGAAAACATTACCAAATGAAAAAGAAAACAAAATCTGAACCGCTAACAGAAGATTCTGACTCTAACCTGAGTTGCACTCTCAGCTTGGCAGACATTAGCTCCGATGACGATTCTGCTGTGCTGCAAAATCTCAATGTAGATACACCACCCAGAAAAGGTAAAGCCAAGAAACAGATGATTGTAAAGGTCGAGTAGAAAACCCAGTTGTTAGTAGTGCCAGCCATTAAGAATTTTGGCTCAAATCTATCATTTATTCTCTTTCATGCATGTGTTATATTTACTATGCAAAAGTTGCAGTTCGCAACAGAACTGGATCATCAGAGATATAAAACTTATCTAATACTGTTTTGAATGTTGGACTTGTTTACTATAAGTATTGGTAGATCATATTGTTGTAATTAAAACAAAGCTGGACGAAGACATAAGAACAGCCTAGGAAGACAAAAAGAAACTAAGATCATGATATACGGAGGGACCTTGTTCCATAACTCCTGGAAAGGGACAACACAAGTAGATAGAGTAGTAAAGAAGGAACATGGCATGCTTGCTTTCATAGGTTGTGGCATCGAGTACAAGAATCAGGAAGCCATGATGTAGCCTTAGAGGACTTTGGCTAGGCTGTATTTTTTGTCCTGCATGCAGTTCTGGGCATCCCATTACAGGATGGATGTGGACGCTTTGGAAAGTGTGCAGAGGTTTACCACAATGATATCTGGCTTAGGGGATAGTAGCTCCAGGATGAGGTTGAACAGACTTTGATTGTTTTCTCTGGAACACCAGAGGTTGTTGGAGACCCAATGGAAGTATATAAAATTATGAGGGGTGTAGATAGGGTAGTCAGAGCCTTTTGCCAGGATGGAAGATAAAGCAAATACTGGAGGGCATAGCTTTAAAGTGAAAGGGGCAAAGTTTAATGGAAATGTGCAAGGCAAGTTTTTATTTCTCCCACAGAGGTTGATGAGTGCCTGGAATGCACGGCCGGGGATGGTGGTCGAGGGAAATATCATAGTAGCATTTAAGGGACTCTTGGATAATCATATGATTAAGCAGGGAATGGAGGATTATGGATGATGTGCATGAGGATTTTGGTTTCGGCAACTTGTTCAGCACAGACATTGTGGGTTGTGACCTAGCGCTGTACTGTTCTATGATGAACTATGGCTTATCTTCTCTCTTAAAAAGCAGTAACCAGTGGAAGCTTTTATTACCCCCTCCACTGTGCCCCTCCTGGATTCATGCCTACATACCTTCTCGAGTTTCACAATTAACATCTCTTCAATACTTTTGTCTCGCACCTTGTCTTTTCATCTCTAGCCTCTGACCAACCTCTGCCTATCAAAAGCATCTCTCATCTGTATCTATCAATCCCTTGCCAGGCTTTGTCCTCCTCTCTTCCAACTTTCTGCCTCACCACACAATTTGTGGAAGAGCCCCAACCCAAAACTTCACATATCCATATTCTCCAAAGATGCTGCCTGATCCACTGAATTATTCCAGCACTGTCTTTTTTTGTAAACCAGTTTCTTGTTTCTACTTTATAAAGTAATTATGTTGGTGGGATTTCGCAGCATTTTTCCCAACCAATTATTCCAGAAAATATACACCTTGAACTAATAATTGCTGTTAATAAACTCACTATTTACTTCCAACATAGGTGGCAGATACAGCTCCACTTTGGGCATAACAGCAAGTGAGAAAGAAACAAAAACACACGATTCAGATGAAGATATTAGTGTGGACTTGGAAGGATTATCTGACAGCCCACCAGAATTAAATCTCAGTGACCTATCCTGACGATTAGAGCCTCTGGGAAGTGGAAACCTGCAAGACAATATTACTGCAATGTGAAAGGTTTTTACATTTTAATAGCTTAAACTCCTTATTAAAAGGAGTCTGAATCAAAATAATCCAGTTCAAAGACTAGTTACAATTTTATTGCTGTGAAATATTATCCATACCTAAGGATACCTTAAACAGAGTAGCATTGAATTTATTTTTATGCTACCGTTATGTTAATTAACATCAGTATCTCAAGTCCTAGTCTATTTGAAGATTTATGACTTTTAAGAAATTAGTAAATGAAGACTGTGGGTATAGTGCTGTGATAACAATTCCCCATTCATTGAGCTCTGAATTTTACTTGTGCTTTTGTATATATGGGTACAAAATAGATAGACAATTCCCCAACCTCATGTTTACCCACTAAGTTACAAAAGTAAAAATACCCAAATTTCCATTAACAAAAGAAAAACAGGGTGCAGGCTTGACATCTGTTTGCACAAATACAGAACTGATTTATTGGAAAATCACTCTGGTGCCAACCCCAATTTCCATTGCATGCTGCAATGGAAGGAAATGGGAGCTTATAAAACTGAGAGAATCTCAAGCTGCATTGGTGCATGATTGTTTTTTTTGCTTGGATATGGGCCTGAGCAAATGGTTCTGTACAAGGTTGGTAGTTGCGAAAAAATATAGGTCATAAGTGATGTGGTCATTCGGCCGACCGAGTCTACTCTGTCATTCAATCATGGCCTCCTCCAGCGTAGATGGGGTCCTTCACACAGACCAATCCTTTAATCCTGGAATCCAGACTTGTCCTCAGTCACTACCTACTTCCAACAGATATCCACTCTCATCCAGTTTATACCAGCAATGACAGCCACTTTGATAATTTGAAAGACCAATACAGTCAGTTGCAAGCTATAAGGTAACCATGTTTAAACTGTCAATGTAGAAAAATATTGCTTATAAATACAAGGTACAATCTTTGCTAAAAGATTATTGCAAAAAAAATAATCTGGGTGATAACCTGCACAAATTTACAGTTCTTAACTCTACAGAGGAGCATTCTGCTCTTTTTCAGCATGTCAGTGAAGTGAAAATCGCTTATTTTTACAGCTGACAAAAACATATGACTGCTGGAAAAGTTGATTTTATACCCCAAGATAGGCATTGACTGGGTATAGAAACTGTTAATTTAAATTATCAACAAATAGTCTATAAAGTATATCAGCAATAGCTGCAGAGATTGAAAAACTAATAACGTAAATATACTTAAACAACAGTTTATTTCTTTATTCTTTAAAAAAGGAAACATTGTTTTAAACAGGCATTGTACTATTGTATGTTCACTTGGCATTTTAGAAACTACGATGTATTATCATGTTTTAAAAGTATGATGCTTTTTTAAAGACATCTGCTATACATAAAACAATTGAATTAAATCAATGTCATTTATACATTTTGCATTTTAAATATTAATGTATAAAATAAATCTGGAGAACAATTCATTTAAGTATTCAATGCATGTTTTGCATATCTCAATAGTCATCAAATGGAATGAATGCGGATTTTCTGTCCTCAGGTAGTCGATCTTCATGAGACATGTCCTGAGAGTTCAACAGAAATAGACAAAGTGCTGGTGCAACTCAGCAGGTCAGGTAGCATCTCTGGAGATCAAGGATCAGTGAAATCTTGGGTCAAGATCCCATTTTCAGACTGATTGTGAAAAGGGGAGAAAAAAGCTGGAAGAGGGGAGAGACAAGACAAAGTGTGGCATGTAGTAGGTGGGCACAGGCGAAAGGGGGGGGGGGGGGGGTTTAATACGCAGATGGTTGGAACAAAGGCCAGAGATAAAACCAAAAGGTACAAGACAGGATTGAAGAGTTGTGAATTGTGAAGCCAGAGGGAGGAAAGTAGTGGGGAGCAGTAGTTAGAGGTTACCTAAAATAGTAGAATTTATTGTTCATACCGTTGGGTTGCAAGATAGCTATGGTTTGCAGAAAGATGGATGTACATGTTCTTAAATGGGTCTACACAGGGCTATCATGGGAAGCCCAAAACTATAAATCCCAGCAGTGAAGAGGAAGAGAACATTTGATGTGCTGGTATTCATTTTATTGTTAGAGAACACAAGGATATATAATTAAAAAAGTGGAGGGTTATCATGGGATGAATCATGAGGGGCTATTTTCTCAGATTAGGAAGTGATTAGACATCACTGCATGATGAGAGAATCAGGCAGGTTAATAGAAAATAACTATTCAAGTATGGAACACGTTACCATAGCAATGGTTTAACCAGAGATCACTAACCTGCAAAAGAACACTGGATGCAAGAATAATAATACTGCCTTGGGACAAAAGCCTGGTAAACTAAATCTGTTTGGACTGCTCCAGAGAAAGTGTGTTCTGAGGCAGATTAAATGGTACCTTTGTCCTGTGATTAGCGAAGGCTGGATAAATTGCCAAGTAACATGTAATTTGATAACAATCAAAAGGGAGCGAGATTAACTAACAAGCAGAGAAGTTCTGGTTTTGTTTCAAATTTGAATAAGTGAAATCATGACCATTATGTCAGAAAGCATGCATGTGATGAATAAGGATTAGTTTGGTCCATTATATGGGAGGGGGAACATTTACGTGATCATTGAAAACAAAGTGAAGCAGTTTACCAAGCCCATCAAAAACTGTATGCAATTAGCTGCCTGCAAGTGCAATGGTATCAACAATTTATTCTTGTGCAACATCTAGGTAAATGCATTGGTATATAAGTGAATGGTTTGTGTCTCACTGGACATCGAAAAAATATCAAAATAAAATTTAAATAAGTTTTAGTCAGCAAAACGTTCCTCACTTTTAGAATCTGTTTAAAGGTTAAACATGAAGCAACACACCCATATGATAACCCTCGACTCAGAATACAGTAAATATTGAGATCTGCTGCTGTGTTTACAATGTTTTCTTATTTTATGATAATCATCATTCAGTAGGCTGGCATTATTTCAGTTATAGTAGCCACACATGGACGAGTTTATAGATCCTGAATAAGAGATTATTCTTGGACATTAGCAAAGTAGACTCAGCAACCATTTCCCCAATCACATGTGCTCAGTCTGCCATTCCTCAATCTGACACTATCCAAATAGGAAGGGAATGATTATTTGATTGCCTTCACTGAAGTCCAGATCCCAGAGATGAAGGGCAGTTTGTTAACTCACTATATCTCTAAACCAAACTTATGAAGGAATTCACACAAGCTGAAGGGAAAAACAATTTAATAAAAGAAAACAAGGCAATTGTATAAAATTAACATTCAATTCATTTCCTACTTCTTGCCATGAACATATTCCATAGGAAATTAAAATTACATTTATGCTTGCAGCAGCAGGTTCTTCTGCACATCTTTGATTTTTTTGAAGAAATACTAATTTGAATAGTGCAAACCATGTTTCCCCTCATAATTTAGAACTATATTTTTTGCAATTAATTGCAAATCACAAAAGAATAGTAAATAATCAACTTTTTCCAAAGTCTTACCTGATAAGCAAAAATTCACAAAAATTACAAATTAGAAATACCAACAGACTCATAACAGTATCTATAAGATAGGAAGGAAAAGTGTAACAAGATCTACCAGTGATACATGTGCCATTTCAATTCTGCATGTTCAAATTCTTAGTGCTATTTTGGAATTTTCTTTTAAAGCCTTAAATCTGTCATTAAAGGTAACTTAAAATGTCGATATCAGGTTCGGGCTTACCTTTTAAAAAGTATTGCCATGTTATTCCACACAAACTGCACCCTAAAACTTGCATTTCAACAGTCATGTACATACTGAAATTGTTCTTTAAAATATAATTTTTACAAGATTTGTGCTCAAGGCAAAAACGTCTTTACAAAGATACTGGCAACCTTTCACCCACAAGTTATCTAGTTAAAAAAGTGTTGAATTTTAGTCCATTGTAGGTTTTGCAAGATTTCACCAACATTTGTGTCATACTATTGTTAAATGCCTTCTAATATTGTTTCAGAGTCTCTTTATTGAGTACAAACCTGACAAAGAAACAATAGCAACCTCTTGCCTATCTTGGAGGTCTGTTACAACCATATCATAATATTTGCACACAGCTCTTTGAAAGTAACAATTGCATGATTATTTCTGGTGACCAAACCTTCATTTAGCTAATTGATGCTAGGAAGCTTTTTCTACAAGACCTGCTTCCTTACACTAAGTATTCAGCTTTCTGGAATCCAGTCAAAATATCTCCAATGGAACTGTATGAGTTTACTATTTGAGTTTATAAATGCTGCTCCTGCTTACAAAAGTGCTTCACTTGGCTTACTTTGCCAAAGACAGCTTTGCAAGATTCAGGAGTGCTATTTAAGATGATGCATCATGCTGGACCCCTGTAGTAACTTAAATGGTAACATATGACTGCACACTTTAACTGGAATACAGAACTATGCATGTTTTTGGAAGGAATCTCATGATCTGAAAAGCACCAGAACAGAGAGAAATAATAAGCTGGAGCAAGACCATGTAGAAGAAAGATCATGGCACACTTGTAATCCAAAAAAACCCTCCCCCAAATACATCAAATGAACCACACATTTTTTAATTAAAGCCTTGACGCTGGAGATCTCACATTTAATAATGTTGCATATGGAAGATATAAATGGAAAAGAACAAGCTCAAAAACCAAATAGCTGGAATCTATAATGATAAAAGTAGTAAGAAAAAGTACAGCAGTTAAATAGAAACAGATCTTGCTCTTAAAAATAGATTTCAGACCGTTCTGTCATTGTGAGCATTGTGTTGTTACTTTTTTGTGTCTCAGCCCTTCTTAATCTGTTTAAAACTTTAAAAGGTCAAATGGCAAAACACTATACATTAGTAACAAATGGCACTTGGGGAGCTGATCCACAAGCTATTCAACATTTTAGTTTGAACTAAATTATAACAGTACAACCATTAAAGTAATTGTAAGGTCACTGACCTTTCTATCAATCCAAACATTTTGGCATTAAGGCCAGATCTCCGAGTCAAGTCGTCAGTAGGGAAAAAGGCAAGTGTTTTTAAAAACTAATATTTTGTGAAACTTTTACGTTTTGGAAGACATATAGCTCGTGTGTTTCCAGAGTTTGCCAGCCAATATACTATATGATTTGGGTTAAAGCATATTTTCTCAGTCATACAGAAATAAAAGTAGGTGACAATTCAATGAAACAAAAATCTCATGAATTCAGTGCACATTTTGCACATACAGGATGGATACATTTCTAGCCCTCAAATAAAAATGGACATTGATATAGCAAAATTAAAAATGCGTATTTTATCACTCAGTTACTTTTTTCACTTCGTACATAGTACCAGCCTTGCTCTGCATTGGATCTTGGTCTTGGATGGTATATTTTTGCTGGTGTCATTCGAGGTATGGCCTGATAAGAGCATATGATGCCTTCAACACGGCTGCTATTTTTCTGAACACAAGATGCTTTATAATGCCATTTCAAATTATTGTTATTCTCGTCAACTAAAAGTAATTTTTCTCAAGTCTTCTAACCAGCTTTCCCACCCACTCCTCCACTTTGTTCATTCTCCCAATGCCTCTGATTTAGCAAATGTTCTGGTGACCACGGGAATTGCAAACATGGCTTGTAAATGTCAGAATTTTCAGGGATAATGTTAGCTTAAAACGCAATAAATAATTGTTTGAGCACCCTGAAAGTTACTTTGTGATAAAATAACATCCTTTCAACAGCAATATCCAATCCTTTGCAATCTCAGTCAATGTTTAGACATGTTAATTTACAGTTGGAGAGACATTTAAAAAAGCCACAAAAGTTTTCCTCATCTAAAATATTTTAGAGACATAAAAAGACTGCTGATGCTGGAATCATGAGAGAAAAATAAAGATCTGCTGGGGGAACTCAATGGCTGCATCTGTGGAGGGAAATGAACAATGTTTTAGGAAATGTCCTAACCAGAAATATCATCAGTCCATTTTCCTCCATAGACACCAAGTTCCTCCAGCAGTTTATTTAAATGTACCCAAATTAAAATTTCTTGACTACAGAACTCCAAAATATAAGTTTAAGGAATTAATACTGAGACACAAAAATATTAGCATGTTTATCCAAATTAGTTACTTGTGAATTTTATTTTATTTAAAGCTCTTGAACAAAAGAAGAGTGAAAATATTTCCATTCTTTTTCTCTTTACGTTTTGCCATGAATCCAGAAATCCACCAGGGGGCATTTGTACAATGTGTTCACAAATTATTCTGTACAGAAACATTACATGTGACCCAAAACATCACCCATGCCTTCTCTCCAGAGATGCTGCCTGACCTGCTGAGTTGCTCCAGCATTTTTGTGCCCATCTTCGGTTTAAAACCAGCATCTACAGTTCCTTCCAACACATTACATTAATAATATCTTCATGTTGTTCAACCGGATTCATACATGATTTCAAAGAATAAATGGCTAAAAGGAAGCTCTGATCAAACATCAAGCAATTTACTTCATATTATTTTATATTCCATAAACACTGCGCAGACTTCATATAAATGTCCCTTAAAAATTTAAACAAATTTAAAACCTAATAATCAATGAGGCTTTGTGCAATAGATTTTTTTTTAATTGAAAATTCTGATGAAATTAACTGCAGATTTTTCCTTTATCTTTATTACGGGAGACACAGTGGCGGAGAGGTAGAATTGCTACCTTACAGCGCCAGAGACCTCGATTTGATCCTGACTACGGATGATGTCTGTACGGAGTTTGTATGTTTTCCTCATGACCTGCGTAGGTTTCCTCCCACACTCCAAAGACGCAGAGGTTTGTAGTCTAATTGGCTTGGTATGATTAGTAATTGTCCCTAGTATGTGTAGGATAGTGTTAATGTGCTGGGATCACTGGTTGGTGCGGAGTTGGTGGGCCAAAG
The DNA here is from genome assembly GCA_035221665.1 of Okamejei kenojei. NCBI lineage: Eukaryota > Metazoa > Chordata > Chondrichthyes > Rajiformes > Rajidae > Okamejei > Okamejei kenojei. The sequence goes on along the minus strand of CM069140.1, from coordinate 53,329,112 downwards.
GGCTTGTTTCTGTGCTACAAGTAATGTTAAGAGTTTCACCTAGTACAACCATGGCTAACACCCACTACTAGCACACATGTGCAAAAAAGCAAAAAACTGCCCTTTTTTCCTAATGAAACTCAAATAAAATGGTTAAAAAATATCACTTCCTTACAAAACTATGGAAGAGTGATGCCATTTGAATGTTCATGGATGCACAATAATGGAGGTACAAAGAGTCCTGTATCTCAAGGGATTTAGAGTAAAAAATAGTCAAATTCAACTGACCAACCCCAGAGAAACAATTTGCACAGGTGTGGGAATCCAGACAAGGAGGCCTTCAATGCTTTAAAATTACAACGAGATAAATGAAAAATATCCAGAGATATTTCTATTTACATCCATGTACCCCTCCAACATCACTACCACTCACTATCTATCCCCTACACCAAGGCTAGTTGAAATGTAGAAACAAGGAGCTGCAGATGCGGATTTGCCCAAAAAAGGCAAAGTGCGTTGTGCCTTTTTTTTTTTGGAAAAGGGCTTGTAGAAGCCTGGAATTCACACCAAAAACTGGCTATGGTTGTGGTACCAAAAATGTTTCCATATCAAAATTGATGCCCTTGTCCAATATAAAAATTCATAGGGTACCAAATAAAAGCAAGTAAAATGAGTCAGGGTTACAAGTCAACCACATTCTCACTGAATGACAGAACAGGCTTCTGGAAACCAATGGTACTGGAGAAACTCAGCTGCTCTAAGGAGCGAAGGAGATATTTCGGGTCGAGACCCAGGGATGGTAGGATCGCAGGAGTTTGTTCACTTGAGTTAAGCAACATTGAATGTAGAGAGAGATTACAGCAATGCAGAAAGATGCTGAATGAAGGTCAGCCAACATTTAATTCAGTATCAATTAAAAAATACATGAAGCTTGGCAGTAAAGAACTCAAAAAGATCTTAAATACAGGGACACAATGATCTCAACATTGATCGAGACCTTAATCCATCTCCGTGGCAACTCTTAACACTTCCACTTTATGAACAGTGTGAAATCCCTTGTGCAACTGTTTTAATACTAAATTCACACATGAAGTGGCAAAGTGGCATCTGTTAATTTTAAAATCTGTATAAATGTTACGCCTGCAAAATCTATTACCATCAGGGGATTAAAAGTTAATCCTCCATATATTAAAATGATTGATTAAAATTAATTTTGTAGCCAGCACATTAAAATTTCAGTTGATCTGTCCAAGAACAAAGCAAAAATCTAAACAGAAATCACAAACCAAAATGCTCAGAACCAAATTAGAGTGGGATTGATATTGTAAATCAGGCCCAAAAGAACCTGAAATATTCAATGTGCACTGGCCATATTAAAATTTAAATCTCTTGTCTTTTCCCAAAGGCCCACCCAAAAATTCCCCATTAAAAAACTGAATTTAGAAAACCAAAAATGATACGAGGAATCACAGTCAAACAAAATTGTTAGAATTTTAAATGAGCTTCTGTATTACTTGCTTCACAAAGATTTTGAATTGAAGTTGCTCCATAGAAACTGTTCATTCAGAATTGCAGCCTAATGTCGTCACTGAACCAATGAGTGCAGAATTTCTATCTAAGAGAATGTTCCTCACAAAGAATCTTCAGCAAAAATAAAACAAGAACATTCTTTGGAGCTGGACACAATTAACTGTAAATAAATTGTTGATTTTGCTAAATCTGAGCAACGTCTTAAGTACAATCCAAAGGTTTCAGCCACAGCACTGAGGGGAACTTTGGCTGCTCAATGCAGTTTATGCCTTTGGTCCATTTCCGCATGGTCCAATCATGCACTAGGTTTGCTTATAACAATAGTATGATTTTTGCTGAATCCGAGCGCAAAGCCTGCAATTATCAGAAGCTCAGGGGTCCAAAAATGTTTTTGACTCTCTCCAAAATCCTTCTGGGATAGTCTGCTCATAAAACATTAACATCTTCAATGATGCACCAAGTTGAGAATAAGAATGAGTGGCTGAGCCGATTGGAGAGATAATAACCCCACCCCTCCTCCCAGTCTTGGGGGTCAAGTCAGGAAGGACCATCCAACCCAGGGCTCTGGCTGGGAACACGACCACTGGCCCACCCAGGATGAGACCTTGAAATGCCTTGGAGCACAACTTCTGTTGCAGGGAGGATAGCATTTGCTATCCAAACCAATTTTAACAACCACTGGAGAAACAGTTCACTTTGCCCAAGTCACTCAGAAAAATATGTAACCGTTCCTTTTCCTAAAGAGAAAGCACCTTCCTCAGAAGGCAGGCATTTCCACTTCATGTCAGGAAACTGACATATTCTCTTCCTGTCCACCCCTGTGCCAGGGAGAAATGTACCCACCAGCTCTCTACCCTAATATTATGCAACATATCTTTCCCCATTAGTACTGAACCTTGATGTTACACAGTAACAAAGCCATCCCCACCACTGTATACAGTATTAGACCTGTCCACAGTACAGTATTCTGTTATACAGTTAAACCCACTCCCAGTGCTGTACCTGGTTATTCTGTAACAGACCCGTTTTCACCAATAATGTACCATTACACAGTAACCAAGCCAGCCTACCAGCACTACATCCCAATATCATATGGTAGCAGACCCAACCCCACCAGTGCTGTACCCTGTTTTACAGACACAGACAATCCCCATCAGTACTGCACCACGTTATACAATTACAGACCCAGTCCAAGTTATGTAGTGTTAATTATAGACCCATAACCAGAACTGTATCCCATTATGCTGCAACAGATCCATCCCCACCAATATTGAACCCTGAATTTACACAGTAACAGACCCATCCCCATCAGTATTATATCCTGATATCATACATTAACAGACCGTCCCCATAACAGTATCCTGTTATACTGTAACCGGCCCCCACCAGTACTATACACAAATATTGTACAGCGAGATCTATAATCAACAGTTGGACTTGGGTCCACAAATGGATAGGGAGCAAAGCCTCCATAACATTCCTCACACATTACAGACTGTCATTATGATCAGCTCTTTTTGAAATGGGGCTATCCTACTAGTTCCCATGAACCGCTTGCAAGCCTACAACTAGGACAGCAAGCATGGCAAGCTTCGAGACAGGGTGGAAAGACACCTGGCCAAGCCGTGGGGACAGAGAGCCATCCTATGGTCTGGTTGTAGTCTGCATGCAACATGCTCCGATTCACAGCTGTAGGTTACGATCCAAAAACCTCACCTATTCCTTTTCTCCAGAGATACTACCTGACCCGCTGAGTTACTCCAGCATTCCGTGTCTATATTCTGTAGGGGCAGACTAGGAATGCAAATACCTATTTGCAAGTTTGGAATTCTGCTAAATTCAGACATTTCTCATCCCAATAGTAGGCATGCGAACTTACAATTGGAACTCAAAGCAATCTGTTTAAGTTAAGGTACTAGTTCCATAACAGGATGCCTGGAACAATTATATTGATCCAAGAAATTGTAAATGTTCAGGGTCTTTGAAACTAACAATAATGCCAGTCAGCGGGGACCCTAGCTCCTTTGGCTTGTGTTTGGATACCTTTAACATTTTCTACAAGATGTACTGTTAATAAAAGTATATCTATTGATGTGTTCAGGAGCATTAATAGATGTATTTTTATTAAAAACTAGTGGTGCAGAGAGAAAGGTCAACAATATTTTGAGTCTACTAGTTAAGAAAAGATTGCCCGTTGCTTCACGTTTGTTGAATAAATAGATTACTGTTAAAAACTCAATGGATACAGAAAGAAATATTTTGTGGTGTGATTACATCAATTTTGACCAATGTTCAATCCTAACTGAGCCACAAATTAAAATAAAACAGACACATTTGAACGCAAATTTGGCTCACACTAAAAAAATGTAAAAGTTCTCAACATCTCAGCCAATAATACTCCAAAACACAATGCTGTGCATGTTGATGAGATCTCTTCTTTGGCAGCAGGTGATTGTTAGTAGCTGTAGAGAGACAATGGAGTGTCCTCTTCCATCATGTCATCCTAGAAATGGACGAAAATATTAGTTTAGAAAGCAAATAAACGACCTCCCTTTTAATAAAAGCTCCACCTTCATGAACCTCTCCAGGTGCTATTCACTGGAGGGCGGGGTGGTACATGGATATGAGCAGCAAAAGCCTTTTATTTATTAGTCATAACATTACACAGCACAAAACTGGCCTTTCTCTCCAACTCCATGCCAACCTTCAAGCAAATCTACACACGGATCATATTTTATTCTCTTTACAGTCTCATCAACTCCCACAACAATCCACTACTCACCTAGAGGCGATTAACAATGACCAGATTCACTTACCTACCCAGCTACTTCCTGGGATGAGAGAGACCACCAGAGGAAATCCACACTATCACAGGGAGAACATGCAAACTCCACACCCTCAGCACCAAAGGCAAGAATTGAAACAGGGTTTCTGGAGCAGGGAGGCACCAGCTTTAATAGCTGCACTACTACGTTCAGCATTAATCTTGTGCCACAGCAGACATTCCACCTGCAGAGCTTCTTGGCAAAAATATGCCAAATGATTCTGTACCAGGGCATTGCTCAGATTGTAACACCTTCTAGGATGGGCTTCAGATAATACAGGCACAATTAAGAAATGGCAAAAGAAAACATACAAATGGTGGTTTCATTTGCCGATTTTAATATAATAACCAGCAGAGTCTTCACTCTCATTCTAGTAGGTTCTTAAGCCACTAATTCTACATTTGAAAAAAAAACATTGCAGTGATTAAACTACGATTTTCAAAATCATTGTTTTCTTAGATGCCAAAATGTTGCTTTTGGTGAGTTTAAAGACATGCCCGTTTACAATGGGAGTGATATGTTTAGTCACAAACAATAAGGGTCATTAAAGTGCAAATATCAAAATCCACCCATTTAAATGAACAAAGATGTCATCGGGGAGGAAGTGTTATAGGAAGCTAACATGACACTTTGAACAATTCTGCATGGCGCAGAGGGGACCAGGAATCGCACAGAGGTTTTGCTGTTGTGGGACCAGTAAGAGAAAAACAACAAAAGCGAACACCAGGACAGAACTGTTCATGACGCATCTCCCAGTTTCTGCCAAATTCAACGTTGCCTTATATGAAGTTGAATCTTCAGCCATCCCTTATAAGGAAAGAAACAACCAGGCATTTCTACATAGTTTTGGCTGCAGAGTCTCAGTCAGACTCCTACTTTCTAACGTTAGTTAGTGCCCTTAAGGAGGTAGCTCATGGGTCCTACTGGGAGGGTATGATCAAACAGGAACCTGGATCGTAGAAAATGGCATTGCGAGAAAATCTGTTGTTTCTTTGGCTACAAAATGGAGGAAAGGATCTTTGGTAGTCAGTTGCAAATGGCACTTCTGTACTCCAGATTTGTGGAAATAGAATGCCCTCTAGTTTAGTCAACAAACACTATCTGGCACCAGCTGGCACAATGGCAAATGTTTGCAGTACGGATCATTAACAGGCATAGAAATAACACTCCACATCACGAGTTACAAAAATGTGCTACAGTCTATTGAGTACAGCTAATTACAGCAGGAACATTCCTTCCTCAAAATCATACTTGAATTCAATTATACTTGGTACAAACTTAAGCATGTATTCAATGCATCTGATAATTCTGCATCAAATGAAGTTCATCCATTACCTGATTACATAAAAATAACTGCAGATCAACTCTAATCAAATGACCAGTTCATCATCAAACCATACAATCTCAATCGCTCTACTTTACAATTACAAAAATCAATAAATATTATGGTGCGAAAATGAAAATAGCATTGTAAAAAGGTGCATAGGTGAAAGGTCGCTTTTGTTTGTTATATGGAGTTAATGTTAAAACAAATACATTGAAAATAAGAATTATAATGCCAAGACAGTTAGCTTTTTTAGTTTTCTTACCATTGGAAGTTCATGAAGTCGCCTAAATTCTGGTTGGTTGACTCGCTGCCGATACTTTAGATATCCAAGAAGTGAAACAATTCCAATAATAATGAAGAAAACTGTGATCATTCCTATAACCAGTGGGTCCACTTTGCTTTGGCTTGGATTAGAAACTGGCTTCCCTATATTAAAAAAAAAAGAAATGATACTTCTACCAGAACAGCATCAGATCAAGTAAAATGAAGTTCTCCTCTACAGCACCAGCAAGCAGCCTATGTCCCTTCATCAAGAGTCAGAACGCTAATCACGCTATTTAAATGCTCAGGAACTATCTCATTGGCTTCTATTTTGTAGTGCCAGCACAAACACTGCACTCCAAGGACTCTCCAAAATTAACTTCAAATGTTGCAAGAGAGGGGCTTAAAATGTTTAAAATAAACAGCAGAGGTTTTAAAAATGTGACTAACATGTGGGATAATCATGCCCAGAGTTTTAAAGTAAAATGCATGGACAGTGGCCTAGGGAGATGTGCTGAGGTGGACAGAATGCCGTAATATTACAACTATGGAATCAGATCATGCGTGTTATGTGCAGATATATAATCTACAGGTCAGATTGTGGGCACAGGGGTCACAAAGTATCTAGGTACAGTTTCACAGAGTGGCAGAGAGAAGGAAATAGGAGTCCAAACTTGACAAAAATGTTATGAAAACAACAAGACAATGTCCCCAGAACTGAGCGGAGTAAGTAGGCCAAGACTAGTCTCACCATAGAAATTCCCTGGGAAAATGTAAACAAAGTAATACTCTAACATTGCCATTTGTTAGGTTTTCACCATCGCTGAATACATGATGTAAGAACCACTAAAAGTATTAAACAGTTTGAATGACTTAGTGGCTTATCATTGCCCCTGCGACCCTCATCATCCCATTTAGTTGAGTGGGATTGAGAATCAATGCGTTAAGGTTTAACACATTGAGTGTAGACTGTCCAACATGAAAGCTGAAGTAGTGGGTTCCATTCTGCCATTGGACTCCAGCAACTGAGCCCAGCGGGAAATGACTGGCAGAGATTGGTCCACATGTTCAGAAACCCTGGAGCTCACTTGAAGCTCAGTTGAATATTGTTGGGTGTAGAACTATCAGTAACATGTGGGAATATGTGCATCTGCAGGACAGTATGGGAATACGGAGGAGAGTTCTCTGTGAGGCATAGTTTGACTATGGGGAAAGACATCATCCTTCCAAATCTTCTATTCCATTTACCAATAGGTGGGGTGAAAGGCAAATAGAAGAGTGGTTATAGATGGCCATTAACAAAATAAAAGCTAAAATGACTGATTGACCATTCTTATCCTACATTCCAAAGCAGTAAGGAACACAGGACAGTTGCATCGCTATAGCACTTCTTGAAGGTAGAACAGATTGTACAGTTAACCAAATCTCCAAAGTTTAACAGTGCTTTGAAGACCAAATAAATGTAGAATGCACACATACATATTACAAAATGATAACAAGGAACAGGTTCAAGTCCCTATTCTAAAAATGTACTTTACCTGTTGAATGGATAAGTAGCAGATAAGTGAACATTTTAAATATTTCTGTAATTATTGGACTTAGTTATGTTACACTATATTTATTAATTTTATCAAACTGTATACAGTAAATGTCACAATGAAACACAAAAGCTCTCCAAGCACATTTTCTATGTTCAATATTTCCCCAAATCATATTAAATTGGTATACTATTGTCATGTGTCCTAAAATATGGCAAATAACTTTGTTGTGAATGATATCCAGACAAATCATACCATCCATGAGTGTAATCATACTATACAGGGACAACAGGTAGTGCAAAAAAAAAAGAAGGAATAGTGCAGAATACAGTGTTCACAATTATGAAAGTGCAGAAAAACCAAAAGTGTAGGGGCCACAACAAGGTGGATTGGAAGATCAGGAAAACATTCTTGGCATATGAGATCCATTCAAGAGTCTGATTACGGTGAGGTAGAAGCTGTGCTTAAATCTGGTGGTATACACTTTCAAGCTTATCCATCTTCTGCCAGACAGGAAAGGGGCAAGCGGGCCTTGATTATGTGGACTGCTTTCCTGAGGCAGCATGAAGTTCAGATGGAATAGTTTGGGAGAGGGATGACTGGTTTATGCAGGGCATACTGGGCTGCACTCACAAGGCTCTGCTATTTCTTGTATTCTTGGGCAGAACAGTTGCCATACCAAGTCATGATGCATCTGCATAATCAGCAAATAAAGTCTAATAATACACTGCACGCAGAAAATATCAGCCATTTAGTCCAGATAGCCTATGCTCCTGTTTATACTCCATACATTCCTTGAGAAATAGATTGGCTTCTATATTACCTACCATTCACCATTTTTTTGTCATTGCCCACACTGTCCTCATTCTGCTGGGTGGAAAATAACGTGGTCGCTTTGTTGATCATTGTACTACTTGTGACGACGGTTTCTATTGTGGCATGAGTGGCTCTGGGCCGGTTGGTGGAGGTGCTTTCTGTGGTGGTGGTGGATATGCCTGCAGAGCTACTGAATGACACTGCAATAGGCATGGTCTTGGTTGGGAGTACTGGCTGAGTTTCAGATTCTGCCGTCAGCATAGCATTGGTCAACTCTGAAATGAAAACACAGATACTCATTCATGCAAACATATTTAGGATTACTGAAGGCCTAAAGGTCTGATGTACTTAAAGGTTCTGAGCTTCACATTAAATCCAAGTCTCAATTATTGATTTTACATTCATATGTTAAGAAACTTCATGTAAAGACCACCAAGGCTAAATTTTGACAAGCAACAACAGCATCTCACATTACTTTGATCTCTCTGAATCATACCTAGGATTGCCAACTGTCCCGTATTAGCCGGGACATCCCGTATATTGGGCTAAATTGTTTTTTTACAGGACCTCCCCTGTCCCGTATTTGACTGCTACTACTCGGGTCGAGGGGACGGTCGGGTCGGAGCGCTGCGCCCGGCCCCGCCTCACCCGTCCCGACGTAGTGCAGCCCATGGAATGCAGCAACAGTTCCTCGCCTGTGGCACTGTCGATCGGCAGCCCGGCCAGCTATCTGACCTTCGAACCGTTACCTACCACCGACAACACCACCCTGCCTTCTCATGGCCAATCATCGGTTCACGAGTTGGATGGGGCGCTGGACTTTGCGCACGACATCGCGTGCAAAGTCCAACGCCCAGGCCAAAACTCCTCAGCTGACCCGCCGGCTGGGCTTTGTGTGCAGTTCAGCACCCGGGCCAACTCATCATTCACCCAGCCACGGCAGAGTCGCTGAACGAATTGCCGTCGGGAATTTGTCCCTTATTTTGACCGTTTGTCCCTTATTTGCGAGTGAGAATGTTGGCAACCCTAATCGTACTACCACCTCCACTGGCATTTTTCACTCCCAGGTTTTAAGTGTGAATTCCTTAGCCTTATCTTTGAGCCGATTACGCCATCACATCATTGTAGGAGCAGCAGTCCAACCAAGGCATTGGTCCAAAAATCTTGAGATAAAGAGTGATGACACCCCAACGCATGGAATGACGTACACATTGATAAGATTGATTCACTGGAAGAACCACACCTCGAACAAAACTTCTCCAGTACATGGTTCCACAAAAACAAGTGAAAACAATTTTTCAGCTTCCAAAAAAAATTAAAGAGCTGGAGTAACTCAGGTCAGGCAGCTGCTCTGGAGAACATGGATAGGCTACATTTTGGGTCAGGATCCTTCCAAAAATTAAACAAAAAGTCTTAAAATGATGGATGCAAGGCAATGAAAAACTAAGACTCTAAAAGCATATCAAACTTAATAGACAACCAAGTGGAAAAAGATCATCGTGAAAATGGTAGCGAGAAGTCTGATGGCCTACAGCCTACGATTCTAAAATGAGGCTGAAGAGAAAGTAGATGCATTGCTTATGATCTTACAAAAGCACTTGCATTCTAGAAAGACGCCAGCTGATTGTAACTGGCTGAGTTTTAGAAGGATAAGATGTGAGCGCAATGAAACATACTAAGGGGGGCTGATGTCCAGATGCAGTGGGGATCATTAAGGAAAAAATGTGTTGAGTACTCAAGGTCAAGTGGAGGAGGAATTTGACAATAGACAATAGGTGCAGGAGTAGGCCATTCAGCCTTTCGAGCCAGCACCGCCATTCACTGTGATCATCCACATTCAGTACCCCATTCCTGCCTTCTCACCATATCCCCTGACTCAGTTATCTTTAAGAGCTCTATCTAACTCTTTCTTGAAAACATCCAGAGAATTGGCCTCAACTGCCTTCTGACACAGAGAATTCCACAGATTCACAACTCTCTGGATGAAAATGTTTTTCCTCATCTCCATTCTAAATGGTCTACCCCTTATTCTTAAATTGTGGCCCCTGGTTCTGTACTCCCCCAACATGCTTCCTGCCTCTAGTGTGTCCAATCCCTTAATAATCTTATACGTTTCAATAAGATATCCTCTCATCCTTCTAAATTCCAGAGTATACAAGCCCAGCCCATCCATTCTATCAACATATGACAGTCCCGCCATCCCAGGAATTAACCTTGTGAACCTACGCTGCACTACCTCAATAGCAAGAATATCCTTCCTCAAATTTGGAGACCAAAACGGCACACAATACTCCAGGTGTGGTCTCACTAGGGCCCTGTACAACTGTAGAAGGACCTCTTTGCTCCTATACTCAACTCCTCTTGTTATGACATGCCATTAGCTTTCTTCACTGCCTGCTCCACCTGCATGCTTACTTTCAGTGACTAATGAACAAGGACCCCCAGATCCCGTTGTACTTCCCCTTTTCCCAACTTGACGCCATTTAGATAGTATTCTGCCTTTCTGTTTTTTATACCAAAGTGGAAACCCTCACATTTATCATCATTAAACTTCATCTGCCATGCATCTGCCCACTCCTCCAACCTGTCCAAGTCACCCTGCATCCTCATAGCATGTTCTTTAAAAGCCGTGAATAACTGGAAATTCCTAAACCAGACAGTTATTAATGCCATTATTGAGCAGATAGACATTTTTGATTACAAAAGTTACAGTTTATGGGGAAAATAAGGATAGCACAGTGGCGTGGCTGGTAGAATTCCTGCCTCACTCGGCAGTCTCCTGTTGGACCCCAAGCTCGGGTACTGTCTGTGTGAAGTTTGCATGTTCTCCTTTTGATCACAAGGGTTTCCTCTGGATTCTCTGGTTTCCTCCCATATCCCAAAGGTGTGAAAGTTTGTAGGCTGATTGGCCTCTGTAAATGGATAAGAAAGTGGGATAGCATAGAACTACTGTGAATGGGTGATCAATGATAGGTGTGGATGTGCTGGGTCATACTGTATCTTTCAATCAATCATAGAGAACGAGTTATACAGCATGGAAACAGGCCCCCTCGGCCCAACTTACCCATGCTGACCAAGATGCCCCTTCAATACGAGTCCAACCTGCCTGCATTTGGCTAATTTCCCTCTAAACCTTTCCTCTCCATCAATAAGAATCAAGGCCAAATCATGAACAGCGTAAACTTCTGGAATGGCAGAACAACTTGAGTTGTTTTACAGCCTGCTCTGGTTCCTCAGCCTCAGAAAGGGAAAATAACTCTTGAGGGGTTAATTACCCGAGCTGGATAACTTAAACAGAGTCTTGCTATGTGTCAACGCATTCACTGCTCCAACTCGTCACTATGGTAAATTAAACCAAGTGATTTTCACAATTTGCTGGGACAGGATTTCAGGAAAGCTTTCATGGTTCAAATCACAACATTTTCACCTTTACAATTTTAAAGTTTTTTCTCCAAGAATCCACAGGATACAAGTGACTTTGGCGATGGCGTTAATGTGAAGAAAGCACTTTACCAAATGAACAAGCTCTTACCTTTTGATTCCTCGTGTCTGGTAAATGTTGCAGGAGGAGCATTCTTTGGCTGAGTTGTGGTCTCGGGCCCAGATGAATGTTTTTTCTCAGTGGTCTCCATTTGTTGTGTGACCCTTGTCACTTGAATAGTAGATTCAACGTTCGTGACGTGGCCATTTTTTTCAGTCACATGATGAACTACAGTGACATTTGGAGGTTTTGTGTTGAGACTGCTGTTACTTGTAGGACTTGCAGTCGGCTTGCTACCTTCTACTTGGGTTTCATTTCCTACAGGAGCGGCTCCATCTGTAACCGTGGTAGCCATTTCTTTTTTTTTGGTTAGTTCACTCATCTCTGTGTTCTGAATTAAAGCACTAATAGTTGAATTTTCTGATGAATTATTAAAATCGGTTCCATTTTTCAGACTCAGAGTAATAGGTAGACCTACAGTACTGTTCACGTCTGTATCATGGGTTATGTTACCACTGCTTGATCTTGCTGTAGATTTATTTAATCCCAGTGTGGTTGCTGCCACATTAAACAAGGATGTTGCATCACTGGACGTTGTTTCATTTATATTAATTAGTTCTTCAGTAGAATTTTCTTTAAAAATAAACAGAAGAACATGGTCAATGGGAAACACTGATGTATCATAGGACAATCTACAATTCTGGTTATTTAATATGTTCATTTGGCAGTGTAGCTGCACCAGTCTCTAATAAATTAGGAAGACAAACTCCTTGAACCATCAAGATGTTTCTTTTGGTACATCTATCCAACGTCATTCAAATTTGAGAAAAAAAATCATTTTTATTCTAAAAGGAAAATGCAGCAAAACGCAAGGGTCAGTAATCAGGTGGGTGGCAGATAAACACTGATGCTGCCAAAAACACGTATGATGTTACAGGTGGGGGAAAGGTGGTGGTGATTCAGCCTCATAAATTGCACTTAGTTGGTTAAGGACTCCACATACCCACTTGTGCAACTTCTCCCAAAACAACAGTCAACCTGCACAGAATCAAAATAGGATGCCATTCAGCCTCGAGCCAGCTTCTGATAGGACAATCTCATCAACCCATTCCTCTGCTCAATCCCAATAAACTAGAATATTATTCTCTCAAGCACCTACAGTACCCACCATAATGTTTGGGACAAAGACCCATCATTTATTTACTTGCCTCTGTACTCCACATTTTGAGATTTGTAACAGAGAAAAAAAAATCACATGTGGTTAAAGTGCACATTGTCAGATTTTAATAAAGGCCATTTTTATACATTTTGGTTTCACCATGTAGAAATTATAGCAGTGTTTATATATAGTCCCCCCCATTTCGGGGCACCATAATGTTTGGGACACATGGCTTCACAGGTATTTGTAATTGGTCAGGTGTGTTCAATTGCCTTCTTCATGCAGGTACAAGAGAGCTCTCAGCACCTAGTCTTTCCTCAAGTTTTTCCATCACCTTTGGAAACATTTATTGCTGTTTATCAACATGAGGTACTGGCTCACTTATCGTCATTGGCAATAAATGATAGGTCTTTGTCCCAAACATTATGGAGGGCACTGTGATTCGTGCCCTTTTTAAGGAACTGGTAGATTCTGCGTTTACACCTCTTACAGATAGTGAAACCAATGCTTTAATGAAAGGACTTTCCTCATATCCTCCTTGTATGTTACGTCAGATATTGTTTAATACACAAAAAGAGTGCTGAAATATCTCATCTTTGGCAACATCTTGGAGAACATGGATTGGCGACGTTTCAGGTCGAGACTGTCTTCAGACTGATTATTGGGAGGGGGGGGGAAGAGGAGGGATGGAAGAGAAAGCTGGAATAGGGGAGAGGCAAGGCAAAGCATGGCAGGTAATAGGTCACCTAGACGAGGGGGCGGGGGAGGTTGATGGGCAGACGGTTGTAAGAATGGACAGAGATACGAACAGAAGGCGAAAGCCAAGTTTGAAGAGTTGTGGATTGTGAAGCCAGAGGGGAAAGTAGCAGGAGGGGGAAAAGAGTAGAGGTACAGGGAAGGCAAGAAGAGGGGGGGGGTGGGGGGGGGGGGGGGGGGGGGGGGGGTTGAAGGGGTAGTTTGAGGTTGCCTGCAGTTGTGAATTCAATGCTCATGCCATTAGGTTGTAAGCTCCCAAATGCAATACAAGGTGCTGTGCTCCACTTTGCATGTGGACTCACTCTGGCAAAGGACGCGGCACAGGACAGAAAGATTAATGTGTCATTGGGAAGGGGAGTCAAAAAGGGTTATTAAGCAGGAGATCCAGTAGGTCCTTGGCAGACTTTGAATTTATTGAATTTGACTTTGACTTAAGTGTAGGCATTAAGCTATCCGGCATAGAAACATGCCCTTTGGCCCAACTCATTCATGACTCCATGTTGTCTAACTGAGCTAGTCCCACTTGCCTGCACCTTGATCATTTCCCTCTAAACTTTCCTACCCATGCACTTGTCCAAGTGGTCTTAAAAAAGTCATAATTGTACCCACCGCACCAATTGCTCTCGGTCTAATTTAGAGACACACACTCTGCTGAACTCACGCAATGTTGTTTACTTCCCAGTAAATTTTCTTTAAATGGCTTTGACAACCAATCCTCCTCAAAACAGATTTATTGAGGTGTTTGTTTCATTATTTAATAGGAACTGTATATCAGAAGAAGGGGGAGGGGGGGGGGGGGGAAGGAGGTAAAATAATCAACTGTTAAAGCTCATGTCTGCAATTTATAACCATCATAAATCAGGAGCAAGTTCAGAATAGCAAAAAGAGAGAAGTGAAACACAGCCAGGACTTCATCCACACCCTGCTGCACATCCACCTTACAGCACTGGAGGTGTAAAATACATTTTCTCCGTTGTCTCGTCTCATCATTCAAATTAGAAATATTCAAGCAAGTAAAATTTATGAACAAATCCTCTGAGGGAAATAAGCAGAAAGGTCATTAATGCGAAGAGGTGAGCATTGGCGGCATGGCAAAGTAGACAAGAGAATACGGGTTGAGTGTGTTTCTTTCTCAAGAAGAATACAGGTGCAAGTACCAGTGGGAATGAAGGGTAGAGAGGAAAAGAAGCTGGTTGTGTGTGGCGAGGCAGAAAACAATGGAGATACAGAAACACAGAGGACATGGACTGCAACTCCAAAGGGAAACTTGACCCTTAAGTACTTCTCAATTGCAAATGCAGTCAAAATTACCATCTAAACAAACAGAAAATGACAGATGCTATTTTTGTTTTGTTAATTATTAAAACACGAGCAGAAGCTGGCAAATCACCTCCAAGCTTTTTGTGCAGCTAAACTATTTTTAGCTCATACCACATCTGTGTGAAGAAAAAGAGCTAATGTCTTTGACCTGAAGTTAAGGTTCCATTTCTCTTCCAATAGGTGCACCTGACCTGTGAGTATTTCCAGCACTTTGTTTCAATTCAGACTTTCAGCATCTGCAGTTAAATTGATTTTTACAATTTTTACTTTTTCATGGAAATAAAAGATTTTGACAAAAATTTCTGAAACTACTTGCTTTTCTGCCCGATGTTACTTAAAGAAACATGAGAAATAAACTTGGCATTTAAGAGGGTTTTCGATAGACAGGTAATTGAAAGGTATGGTTCATGTCCAGGCAGATGCGATTAGTTTAATTTAACATTGTGCTCAGCACAGATATTGTGAAGTTGTACTGTGTTGTACTTTTTTAATGCTCCGTTCTAATACAAGGCCCCTAAAAGCTCGATTTGTACTGTCACTTGGAGATGTTTTGTGAAATTTGCAATAGGCTTCTGATAAATGGAAGTGTCCTGTAACTATGTTAGTTTGACCATTTAGTGTTCCTGATAGTGATTTTGTTGGCTTTTCTGTGGGGTGGGTTGAGTCTATCCTGTCTTGGGGAAAACTTCAAAATGTGAACTGGTTTGAACTGCCACCTTGCCCAACCGCCCCTTTTTTAAAAAAGTGTTCTCTGACCTTCTGTCTCGATGTCTAATGTACAGTTCTTTATTCCTGATTCTATTTAACGTTATTTACAATGCAATTTAATATGGATGTTATTTGTGTACATTTTAAGACATAAATAAAAGGGAGAGGAGAAAAAAAAGCTATATTTAAGAGGGTGCTAGATGTGGCCCTTGTGGCAAAAGGGATCAGGGGGTATGGAGAGAAGGCAGGTACAGGAAAGGAGTTGGATGATCAGCCATGATCGTATTGAATGGCGGTGCAGGCTCGAAGGGCCGAATGGCCTACTCTGACATTCCACATCCCGTTCTCTATTTTCAAAGCAAGAGATTCAGGTTGTTGGAAGCCATGAACAAATTCACATATCTAGACATCAACATGCCAGGCAATATTTAAATCTTATCTTATCAAAGCTACTCCTAAACAGACACAAGGAACTGCAGATGCTGGAATCAACACAAAGTGCTGGAGAAACACAACAGGTCAGGCAGCATCTGCAGAGGGAATGGACCGGCGACGGTTTGGATCAGGACCCCTCTTCAAAAGGTCTGAAGAATGGTCCCAACTTAAATTGTCCCTTGTCCATTTCCTCCACAGACTAGGGACAGATGACAGTTCACAGGTCAATTAAGTCTGGTGGCAACAATTTATAAGTGAACATGATTTTGCACATAAAACTTGCATCGTCTACTTGCTGCCTAGAAAACTTAGCTTGCTTTTACATGGAAGTTACTGCAGCTCATCATGGATTCAGTTTCCTCTAATCCTCAAATAGTCAGTTTTCTATTTAACCCGACTGTGTTTGTCATTCATTAGACCTTGCTGCATAAGAACCTCTCTATCATGCTCTAAACACAGGCTGACACTGCTGCCAACACAGCTTCAAATAATCAATGTTATTGGTGGTGCCACTCTGCACACAGCAAGCAGAGTAATTATTTATTTTATTGTGCTGGTTGACGATTAAAAGTTGAATGGGTAACCTCACTGAAGTTTTCCCTGAAAATGTATCAAATCTATTGGATTTTGCACAGTTACTCTCCAGCTGAATCATGGGTGGTGATGAGTCAGCGTACAGGAGAAATAGAACATCTGGTTGAGTGGTGTTGCAATAACAACCTCCCAGTCAACATCAAAACCAGAGATCTAATCGTTGACTTCAGAAAGGGGATGTTGGGAGACCAGGCACAGGATTATATTGGTGGTCTCGTGGTGGAGATTTAGCAGCTTCAAATTTCAAGGAGTTGAGGGCCTGTCCCACTTGGGCGTCATGCAGATGGCAGGCGAAGGTTTTGTACATCCCAAAAGCCTGGGGCGCCGTGACGTGTAAATTACACCCAAGTGGGACAGGCTCTTTAGCATCTCAGATGGGCTGTCGGGTCTGGCAAGTAGAGGTAATCGTAAAGAAGACACTCTGGCATCTCTACTACCTTAGAGGTTTAAGAGAGATTTGGTATGTCTCAGAATACTCTAATGATTCTCTACATGCTAAGAAAGTATCTTGATTGCTTGCATCCTGGCCCAATGTTTCAATTCAATTCAATTCCGATGCAGAGGAATGCAAGAGGCTGAAGAGAGTGGTGGACTCAGGCCAGTCCATCACATGTACAGCTCTCCACATCATTGAGAGCATCTACAAGAGGTGTTGCCTCAAGAAAGCGGCATCTTTTATCAAGTATCTCCATCATCCGGGCCAAGCCCTCTTCTCGTTGTTACTGTCAGACAGTAGGAGCAGAAACCTGAAATCTCACACCACCAGGCTCAGGAAATGCAACTTTTCTACAAATAGAAGGTTCTTGAACGGACCTACACAACCCTAAATCTACTTCAAGTCAAGAATGTTTTATTGACTCCTAGATAGAACAATGACATTCTTACTTGCAGCAGTACAACATAATATGTAAACATATTACTGGCATAAACTCAGCAACAAAACACTTATGGACAACTTCTTGCACTATCATGGAATTGTTTACTAAAGTAGTATTTTTGCACTAATGTCTTAGTGAAAAGAAATACTGCAAAAAAAAAAAAATCTTGTCGAATGTATATACTCTTTATGTTTTGTGTGCTGTCCGAGTCTATGTGCCTGTGATGCTGCAAGCAAGATTTGCATTATACCTGTACCTCACCACATTTGTGCAAATGAGAACTGCACTTGACTGATCTCTATTGATGGTAGTACAATATAAATGGGGTTACAAAATAAATCACAATTATTGACAGCCGAGCTTGAATTTTCAACTTACACATTCATCAGGGGCACATGGTGTCACACCTGACAGACTCGCCCAACAATAAACAATGGAACGAACAATAACCATCCTTCTCCTTCACTGCAAGCAAAACTGTAATTGGTCACGCGTTAATTGGATACCAAGTAGCAGTGTCAAGGCTCGAAAATACTTTGCCAACAAACTGTTCTGGTTCCTCAAAGAAAGACACTAAATGCTGCAATAACTCAGCAGGTCAGGCAGCATCTCTGGAGAAAATGGATAGGTGGCATTTCGGGTCAAAACCTTTCTTCTGTGTCACCTATATTTTCTCCGGAGATGCTGCCTTACCTGCCGAGTTATCGAACAATTTGTGTAGATCTTTGGTGTAAACCAGCACCTGCAATTCGTTATATTATACAAGCTCTGGTTCTTCACAGGGAATTCTGCAGTAATCTTGGGCTTAGAATCAGGAAATCAATCTGATCATTATTCAACTGCAGTTAGTTTATTGAGTTTTTAACCCTCCATGTAAAAACAAAC
The DNA here is from genome assembly GCA_035221665.1 of Okamejei kenojei. Taxonomy (NCBI): domain Eukaryota; kingdom Metazoa; phylum Chordata; class Chondrichthyes; order Rajiformes; family Rajidae; genus Okamejei; species Okamejei kenojei. Next base: position 53,310,620 of record CM069140.1, on the reverse strand, counting down.
TGGTCACATCTCATGAAGCAATGTGGCTTTGTTCACAATTTTCTTTCACAATTTTACTGTCCTTTTCACCTAACAAATGGAGGCTAAGATGCTGTTATGAATAACCAATATCTAATAATGCATTACAAGACAGCAATTCAATACTGTGGCATATAAATTGTTCAAGCACTGCCCACCTGGCTTAAATCATTATCCAAACTGCTCAACTGAATTACTGGCTCATAATTCATTACTTGCCATGTTCTATATTTAATAAAACCAATGTTGAGTTTGGCTCAGCATAAGGAAAATTAATTGAACACATTAAAATTATCCAGTCAATTAGCTAAATTGAAACTGTTACTTAGTGCATGGAATATTTATGAGTGGGTAGTTCACAAGAACATGGATGTACTCGAGCATGTACGTGCAACAGTGGTGGAATTGTACTTAGCGGCGTAGACCAATAGTAATAACAAACCAACCAAGTTAATAAAACTTACTTCACTTAGACTGAGAGATTAACAAATACCATGCACACCCTTGTCCTTCTGTAATCAAGTCAGAGGAAACATAAATGCCAGACAAAAAAAATAATTTACACTCCCCATTTCAAAAATGTCTTCCTTTGCATCAGGTCCATAATGGCGCCTGTCTATTACCCTCACAACTGCAGTTTCTTGCAGGCTAGGGGCAAAGCAGTTACCATGTAATCCACCTGAATGGGATGCTTTCTTGTGGTTTAGTTGTGGAAATTAAGAGACATTTCATTAACCTTCAGAATGAGCATAGAATTTATTGAGCACATTTGGGAGGATGGCTTGGTTGTTGCCAATGATTTAGTCCAACATCACTTTCAGACTGATATACCAATTCATAAAAATCATAGATCTGCTACGGCAAATAAGTCAGTTGGCCCATTAAGTTATGCAAGCCCCCACTACAGCAGTCTCTTCAGTCCCGCTCCCCTGCTCTTTTCCCATTCCTACAAATAATTCTCAACGGCCATCCCCTTTAAATGGCGCTGTGACGTTTTCCACTAATCTTACAAGCATTTCTTCAGGCTGATTCAGTTTGCTGAGTTACCCCAGCACTTTATGTTGTTTCACATTACAACTAGGCGCCGATGCTGCTGGTCTACACCAGCGAGCCCTTCTTCACCTGCTGCCTCTTCTTCCTACTGGCCTTTTTGTCCGCTCCCCCCTCCACTGTCACCACTTCCTCCTCCCGCTGCTTTGTGCACTCCACTGTTCCCCCCTCCATCGCTGCCTCCTCCATCACAGTTGCCGACATCTTCCAAGTTGGAAGTGGAAGTGAAAAGTGGAGCAGCAGAGTGGACAAAACGACAGAAAGAAGCGGCAGCTGGTGAGAGGGAAGGGTGCCCCACAGTGATCGAGAGCATCCTGTCGGTGGCCTGAAGAAAGTCTACAACGGTCTACAACGCGAGCCACAATAACAGCCGTGTCAACCAGCTATTAATAGCGCTCCTTGGTGCACCTTGTGGAAGATGTCAGGGGACCCGGCCGGGTGTTGTCCGCCGCCTCGTTCATCTTCCCAGTGTTGCACCAACAATGACCAAACCTTGAAGAGCACCAAGGCTAGGCGACGCTTTTATATTTATGAAATGGACAGGAAGCCCTCACCATCCTCCGTTGGCCATCACACAGGTAATTCAGGTACCAGGAACACCTATGGTGTAGTGCGAGTTTAGTCATGCAAGCCGGGGAGTGCCAGTATTCTTACTCTTGTGCAGAGGTTTCTCTGCCTTAAAGAGACACTAAAAACAATCAGAGAAGCACCTCAACTCTTTAACTTTTCAAGAGGATCCTCTTAATTTTCCCTGCAACTTACCAAATTAAAAAAAGGATTGATCTATAGAAAGCAATTTTCTTATTTTGTTAGAGAATCTGAGACCTTAAAACTGCACCCCCTTTCACAACCTTATTTCCATTTAATTCATTAGACAGAACATGTATAAGTTACTTTCATTACACAATACATTTATGGGAATGAAAAAAGAATCATACTTTTGCACTTCTCAACATGTAATTCAAGCAGAGGATTGCTGGCAAAGAGTTGGCCATATACTAATTGAGTGTTTGAATGTCAGATTTGTGAACACAAATTCCCTCTGGAAGAGCAAGTATTGATTTTAAACAAGGATTACTGTGTTTAGCTTTAATATTATGAGAGGCAAGCGGCTTGTTAATATTTGCTGCCATTACTTGCACAAGATTAAACACTCCCAGATTCCATCATAGTCTACTGCTTGCCAAGAGACTGTAATTGTAATTAATTTATTAGCCAAGTATATGAAAACATAAAGAATTTAATTTGCCATATAGTCATACCAAAAAAGCAACAAGACACACAACATAAAAATTAACATAAACATCCACCATAGCAACAATGATGGAAGTCAATAAAGTATTTCCTTCTTCCCTCCTTTTCTCCCGCAGTCGGGACAGGCAAACCATCCGCAGTCAGGGCGATCGAAGCTCCCGCAGCCAGCACAGTAATATGCAATCCTTCTCACCTCTCATTTGTCACTTACTCTACCCACCTGATAATCAATCCCCTATCACTATCAACCTATCACTTGCCAGGATTTCCCCCATCCCAGCCTCTTTTCCAGGTTTCTCCCCCCTACTCTAGTCTGAAGGGTGCCCACGTAAAAACTCATTGGCCCATTCCCTCCACAGATGCTGCGTGACCCAGAGAGATCTTCCAGCATCTTGTTTTCTGGCATCTGCAGTCTCTTGTGTCCACAACAGTACATCATTTACAATCAACACATCAAAAATCACTTTAAAATGACTGTGCACGAGTCAAGACAATTAAATAGATGCAACTCATTAAAAAAAAAATCAATATCATGATGTTCCATTAATACCAGGTCTTTTGGACAATACTTTTCTTTCATTTCATGTCCTCTGAATTTCGATTTACCAGCATTTACCCCAGAGATTTTCAAATTCACATACAAGATTAAGCAATGGTTGTAACAGATGAATATGCTCTTTCAATTAATTAGTTCAAGCAGGTTTTTAGAACATTAAATAAGAATTAACTGGGCATGATGCCCTTCCATGGATGCGCTCAATTCTGTTTAATTAAAATTCATATCACTACTTAACTTAGAAGGTTTATAGTGGATTCCCCATTATAATTCTACAACACTCAGGCTACATATCTTTAACCAAGTCAAATTCTTCTGCATAACCAGGCAAACTAAATACAAAAAACAAAAAGACAAGCAACTGTCACTAAAAAAAGATGCCAACTATTGAAGGGTAAATACCAGCGCTGTATTTTGTCACCGTGGATGCCATCTGAGTGTTCTCCTTGTGACTGTGGGCTTCCTCTGGGTGCTATGGTTTCTTCCCACATCCTAAAGATGTGTGGGTGAGAATTAATCAATCTCTATAAAGCAGTCCCTAATGTATAGGGAGTGAATGAGAAAATAGATCAACATAAAGTAGTGTGAACGGGTGATCAATGGGCGGCGTGGAATTAGTGGGTCCAAGGGCCCATTTCGATGCTGTATCATTAATATAAAAACTAAATTCCTGACATTTAGGCAGAGTGTACATGGAGAACTGGCGGTGAGGCAGTAAAGGGAGAAATACGAAGAGTGAAAGTGTAACAGTGTTCCAAACCCTGTGCTGTGACATTCTTGGCATACCAGAATTCAGCTTTATTTTCAGTTTTATTCACAGCTATTTAATCAAGCAAATTTAATCTGAGCTATTTTAAGGACAGTTTAGCGTTAACATGCGAGACAGCAAAATTGGAAATTTGCACCTTTCATCAAGATCAAAACAAACCAAGTGTACTCTGAAGTGTTTGTAATACACAAAAATATCCCAAGACAATTCAATGTTACTGGCAAGGTCATCATTTCTTACCCATTCTGAATTGTTCCTCTTGAACAAAACAGTTTGTGGGTCATTACAGAGCAGTTAAACATCAATTATGTGTGCATTTAGAGTCATGTAGGGGGAAAAGGATGGCAGATTTCTACTGAGAGACACTACTGATGACAATAGAGTATTTCCTGGTCACCATTGCTCATTCCAACTTTTTAATTCCATACTTATTTTGTTACCCAAGGTGTACCTTGCTTCTGCCTCATCTGGATTCTGGGCTACAAGTGATTGGTCATGTTGGACTGAGAGAGAGAGAAAAAAAGAAACTGCAAAAAGGAAGATTGTGAAGTTTCTCTCGAACAGAGGCCTGTTAATGACAGAACACATTCAAAGCCAAAAACTGATATGTGTCTTTAGACACAAATGGAATCAGGAATTTAGGATCAAATGGTCTTCGATCAGTAATATTATTGTAAGGCAAAGTCAGCTCAAAGGACTATAAGGCCATCTGTTACTTTTATTTATCAGCTTGAAATCTTAAAATCTGTTATTGAGTAAGGAAGATGATATTAGGGCAAGAGGCCAAAGACATGCTCATATAGACGTCTCAGTTCAGTTTGAGAAAAGAATGCAGAGCCCGAGGGTGGTGATAGGGAGATTCCAGAACTCTGGTTCTTGGGAGCTAAAGTCACCATTGCAAATTGTGACGGATGAAAATTTAGGATGATCAAGAGACCAGTATAATAGTTGCCAGATGTTGGTAGGTTAGAATACCTGAAAAAAAAAATCCAGAAAAACGGTGGAGGAGCCATGGAGGGAGAGGGAAATAACAGTGAGAACTTTGGAAGTGAGATATTACACAATCAAGAATAAGGTTAAAAAACTTATAGTTGATTGGCAACCAAAAACTCAGGGCAGGTCAACTAGCAATGCCTTACATTCTTTGAATGTGGAAGACATTCCTACTTCTTGTAATTTAACATTTAATTACTCTTTTCTCAATAAAATCTTTACCTTGTTGACTGCAGCACTGCACGCCCATCCATTGAGCTGTGGAAACTTTGCAGGATCACATCACCACAGTTTGGAACCAGTTTTATTTCTCCCTTTCCCCGCTCTGTTTTTCTTTGAGTGTTTCCTGAATATTATTTTAGACTGTCAGCATCATGCTTTCTCATAAACTCCTTTCTCTCTGTTGCTCCATATGGGGTATAGTAACACAGTGGCCATGTTACAGGCACCTGGGGTATGGGTTCAGTGACAAGTTTAGATCTCATAATGGCAGCTGGGAAACTTTAAATTCAAGTTAGATCAAGCTGCATCAGTAATGGAAACCCCAACACTGCTAGATTTATTAAAAAAGTAGTCAACTGCTTCACTAAATGTCCTGGATAGAACCACATCTGCAAAACACTCTCATGCCTTTATGTAACAAAACCCAGACCCACATCACACAATTTTCAGGAGTTTAGTTATAAAGAGAAATTGGATAAGCTTGGATTGTTCACACCAGAGTGCAGGAAGCTAAAGGGTGACCTTAGTGGTTCATAAAATTATGAGAGGCATAGATAGGGTAGTTAGCCAGTGTCTTTCTCCAAGCATAGGAGAGTTTAAAACTAGACTAAAAGGTTTAAAGTGAAAGGGGAAATATTTAAAGATGATCTAGGGCACACATTAATCCCACATGGAGGATGGTGGGTAAATGGAACGAGCTGCCAGAAGAGGTGGTAGATGCAGGTACAATCATAGCACTGAATAAGCATTTGGGCAGGCACATGGATAGCGGGATATGCACTAAATGCAGGGTAATGGGGTTGGTGCAGACAGGCATCTCAGTTGGCATGGACAAATTGTGTCAAAGGGCCTGTTTCCATGCTACACACTTCTAGGAGTCTATTATAATTGTCCTTTAATGACCCTCTAAAACAGACTATTGAACCACTAAGTTCATGTGGATTGGAGCCAGGAAACAGTTCTGGCCACATCCTGAGACTCCCTTGCTACAACTTACATAAAACAGAAAAGCTTCTGACTTTGGTGTGGGTTTTCAAAGATAAAGCATGTTAGGGCTAGTCAGCGGTTCATTCAAGCAGGCATGCAAAGATTCTTTTGAAAAGTGGGAGTTTCAAAACTAAACAGTAGAAATATTGGAATACACCCAGTTCCAAATGATTAAACTGGCTAGGATTATTTCAAATGAGTACAAGTGTCTAATGGCATAAGTTTAGCCTGGGAGATGGCATTTATGGGTCTTTTCTTTTAAAGATACAAAACAAAATGAACAGAAAATAAATAATAACATTTTGCTATACTCTGCTATAAGGCAGCAAACAAGACAGCAATTGAATCAATTGCCATTGGCAGCATTATTCCAGAGACAACATGACAAAGTTCAAGGTTAATTTTATTATGGGGACATGCCTTAATTGAAAACAAAATCACTAATCAGAGATAGTAATGATCCTAAACTGTCCTGCAATTCATTGAATCCATTGAAAGGGGACCTGTGTTGTGCATTACCAATCAATTTCACCAACATATTTTAGGCTTATTACTGTGACGTGGAGCGGAAATCAATGATTTTGGTTTTACTGCCCGACTGTCAATTCCTTAAATCACAAACCAGAATTGAAGTCATTGATCATACAACAGCAAATGCAATGAACATGAAGGAGCATAGCAGATGGGGTTAAGTTATTGCCCACATTGATTTTTTAATTATCAGACAATACAGAAAAATGCAGTGCATAAGTCTGTATGTTACATGAGATACTGGTAATTCAATAAAGAACATTCAGAACAATTTTGATTAATATATTTTTTAAACATTATGACCAATGGGACAATGTTATAAAGGGAGAGGCTTTCTTTGTTTCTGCACTGTTGATCATTCCTGTAAAAAATATTTTACGTGACCATTAATGAAATAGCAATATGCAGGAAATATACAGCACAAACTATAAATGGTACCTTCCACTAGAAATATAAATAATAGATATCAAGCTACGCCTGTCTAACAAACAAGAGAGCATTTCCACATGAAGTTTTATAGTGACAGAAGGAAATTTACACCCACTGATTGTCTGGAGCAGTTGGGGGAGCAGGGAGGAGGAAAGACCTGTGCCCAGTTCACTCACGGCAATCACCATACGTTGTCCATTTCCGCTACTGCCAATTATCAAAATATTCATTACAGGAGCTCTTAGCACCTCTCACACCGGCTCAGAGGACAACAACACAATTTCAGCAACATGGTGCATGCCAGCCCTCACCATCAAGAACATTCAGGATGTCCACCTGGACATGCCAAATAACAAAATAACCACTAATTTCCTTTGCAACTCTGAACATTCAACCACATCTTTTCAATCATAATTATATAACATGGCTACTTATTATAGCACCGACTAGAGAATTTACACAATAGCTACAAGCAGTATGGGTGGCATAGTGGTGCAGTGTTAGAGTTGCTGCCCCATAGCGCTAGTGACCCTGACGCTGTCTATACGGAGTTTGTATGTTCTCCCTGTGACCACATGGGTTTTCTCCGAGTGCTCCAATTTCATCCCACAGTGAGTGGCATATTACAGGTACTAAACGAGTGGTTGTATACCAAGACTGATGCTGCTACAAGATTTTGATTGTACATCTATTTTACCATGCATAATGACAATAAACTTAACTACCGGATGAGAAAAAGGCAGTTGCATCAATTACTAAACCACAAGGAGGACAAGGTAAAGTTGGTGATAAGGTTATCTTCAGAATCAAGCCCATTTACAAGTTCCCGCACAGCCCATTTGAACCGGATTGATCTGGTCAATTAGCCCTCAACTCATCCTTGAAACACTTGCTTTCTTGGATGAATCATGGTTGGCAGGGGTGATGAAACAGAGTTTAAGATGAATGGAAGACACCCCTCTCACCGTAATGACTTATCCGTCAAGGGTATTCAACTCATGGAACTCGGACCGTGTGACTATACGCCTGAAATGGGCATTTGATAAAAGATTGTGTTTGCAAGTTTTACACAGATATCAGTAACAATGTCATGACTTTATTTCTCCAAAATGTGTGGCAAGATCAAGAAAACGTTATTTCCATCCAGTAGTCACATTAGAACTTGTAATTGTGCAAAACCGCAAAGGGGTTATTCTAAGCAGGAGTATCACAGGTAACTTTAACATTTGTTCACTAGAAAAATAGGGTGGAAGGCATTTAAAAGGAGAAAAGGTTTTAAAAGGAGAAGAATAGTTACAGGTTGAAGTTTAGAGCTCAGCAGCTTTAGAATTCCAGCTGGTTAGAGGGCATTCTATCACACTCCTGGCATAGGCTTGTGATAATATCAAGCAATGACCCATTTAGAGTACTTAATTAATCTCTGCCCTTTTATTCACTGCTTTAGTAGGACATGCCAATGGAAAGTCCCTACCCCCTGCGCCTTGCCCCATCCTCCCTCTTGGAGAGGTAGAGTCATACAGTGTGGAAACAGGCCCTTTGGTCCAACCTGCCCATGTTGACCAACATGTTCCTTCTACACTAATCCCACTTGCCTTCATTTGGCTCATATCCCTCCACACCTGTCCAAACATTGCGATAGACCCTACCTCAACCACCTCTAGCAGCTCGTGCCATACACCCACCACCCCTTGTGTGATCCCTCAACAGCCAAAATGATGATTGAGGCCATGTCTGAACATTTCCCACATTATTACAGACCATCATGGGCTACTTTATAATCAAGAGGGGATGAAGAAATAAAAACAACTAACATTGGAACAAGCAACAAACAGCTCCACTCCTGATTTTACAACTGAAGGAGGTCATTATGGGTCAAATAAAATTGTAACTGTAGTAGGCTATGCCCTCTGGTTTTGTGGTACTGAATGTACCGAGCAATAGCTCAAGCAAAACTCATTGGATTTGCAGCCCACAATCAAATGTTAGCAACAAGTATTGTTGCAAAGGATTAGCATTGCTTCCATAATGTAAACAATTGCAGATTCTTTCACATAACCTTCAATTTGAGACCATTAAATAATTCAGACCTTCATTGCTGCATGGTATTTTTCCTATTCTGACTGAACAGAATAATCATAGCATTACATCAAAAGTCAGCAGGAGAAAGTTCAATTGTTGTTGGAGTGGAGGCAAAACAAAAAGCTTCTGGGTGAGGTTTAATTGCACACCACTCACATCCACAAACCAAAATCCTTTATTGAAACAAATTACTATAATCCCGTCACTTGATGAGCACAGGCATTGATTGATAGTGTGGTACCATAAACCTGCTGCAAACACTGCCCAAATTTAAAAGCTCCAATGGTTTCCAAAAGGGCATTTTTGACGAGGGAAAAAACGCAGTTTATCTTGCATTCACTTGGGTTTTAAAGATAATACCTTTTGGTTTTAAAGATAAAAATACCTTTTGGTTTTAAGAACATATATTCATGCATAATAGATAGTTTGACTTGCACCACAGCACCAATTAAGGAATTAGAACTGGGCAAGTTTCCTAGCTCTCTGCAAGTCTAATTCATTTTACCACTGATTATTTAATGATGTGCTATTTCTGCTAGAGTGCAAGGGAAAAATTCCAGATTTGCTGCCAATAACAAATTACTTGGACAAATGCAGGAGACTTAGTTGGATAGAATGTAAGCAAAGCATATCAAATATAAACCAATGCTGATCAGCACAGTGTGTTAGTTTGAGAAGATGCCTCAACATCACTTTCTCGACAGTAGTTCGTAATGGGCAATAACGCTTACCTTCCATGTCAACACCGTGCACACACTGTTGATGAATAATTGACAGTCTACATTATTCTATATTTAGTTCAGACTTTTCAATACAAGAGTCCACTTAACATGATATCTCTGCTGTCTGCAAAAGGGTTGGGGATGACATCTTAGATTAAATTTGAAAATGGGTATTCAAAGCAAAACCTATATTTTTAATCAACTGAGGTAGAAATGCAAGGTTTTTTTACTCTGTACATGTAGTCCTTCCTTAGCGCCATTCTTATTCATTAATCTAGGCCTACAGCACTACATTACAGGTTTCAACACTTTGCACACGAGAACCACAAGTAGTGCATTTGGCACCTCAAGTGTTCCCCACCATTGAATAAAATCATTGCTGATCTGCCCCAAGTCTTAACTCCTCCTTCGTGACAGTCCGCCATAACATTCAATTCTCCGATCTTTCTAAGTTTATTCTCCCTCCTCTTTAGATACCTCCGTGATCTAGCCTCCACGATGCTATGTTGTAGAAAATTCCAGAGATTCACTTCATTTTTAATTGACTGGCCTTTTTTCTTGCAACTTAGACCCTTAATCCACGACTTCCACTTCTGCAAATATTTCACCATCTATCCTGTCGGTCCCAATAAGGATCTGGCATGTTTCAATAAGATCACACTTCATTCTTCTAAACTTCAAAGCATATAGATTTAAATTTTAGTTGCATGTTAGAGGACATCCTTCCCATCTGAGGAATTGTCCCAGTGAATCTGTTCTGGATAACTTAAGTAAAATATCCAAAACTGTACGCTATATACCAGATTTGCCTCACTAATACTCTGAACATTTGTAACAATACTTTTCTATTTTTAAACTTCAACCTATTGCAATAAAGGCCAAAGTACAACTTGCCTCCTTAAGGGCCTGTCCCACTTTCACAACTTAATTCTTTCTTCCCGCCATTTTTTTTACTCGTGGACATTTTTTATCGGGCTGGAAAAAACGTCCCGACTTACCTGATGCCACGAGTACCTACGGCTAACATAACAAGCCGCTACGATATATCTACAAACTCCTACGGACTCGTTACGGACATTCTGCGAGTTTGAATCAGGGGAATACTCGGGAGAATTTGTGAATTACCTCGTGAAAGTGGGACAGGCCCTTTAGTTACTTGCTGCATCAGCACATCAACATTTTTGTTCCATGCAGAAGAAAACGTAGATATTCTGTACTCCACTCATTTACAACCTCTCTCCATTTGGATAACCCGCCTTTGATTTCTTCTCTTAAAACTGTGAGGGTCACAAACCTAAAATGTTGAGTTTTTCTTTTCATCCCGAGGAATCACGACCTGCTGAACTTTTTTTCTCCCCAGATTTCCAACATTTGTATTTATTTTCTTTTGAATTTTTGAAATTCCATAAACAAGTCAAACCTGCTGTATTGGCGTTATGCCCCGAAAACCTTGGATTAAGCCTGAAATGTAGCTTGCCCACCAACATGTTTATGCTACCATTTTCTAAAGCCTACGTAAATCTAGGAAGTAAATTCTGAAGCTCCAGAAAAGATTCGGAGGAGCGTTCGAAGATTAAACACTACTTTATGACCAAATTAGGCTCAAAAGACCAAGGTATTTATCTGTTATATACAAACCAGACTCAGGACGATTGGATTGTGACAGAAAATAAATTAAAGACTAGACAGTACTCAGGTTAGCCATTTAATTTAACCTAATGCATTAACTGGAAAACATGCTTGTAAGTTAGATAGGGGCAGACCTAGGCTAACAAACATAACCCAATGGATAGTCTCTCAGCATATGTGGTGCCAATTCACCGAATTCCTTTAAAAAGTTAGGCCTATTTAATTTTGTGGGAACAGAGACCAGTTCCCATGCAATTTCCTGGACTATCCTCATCACCTTAAGTAGATGCAGAAGAAATTTCCACAATTCACTGGTAACGTTATATTTTTATCTGATGACCTTAACTCAATGACCCTAAAAGGAATCTGTTCTTTGCAACACTGTATAAACAGATATTGTGTGTATAATATAACTATTCAGTTGTAGAAGCAAAGTTGACATTCACTGGTGGCCTTAAAGGCCAAACATTCTTGCCATAGAGGAAGTACAGAGAAGGTTCACCAGACTGATTCCTGGGATGGCACGACTTCCATATGAAGAAAGACTGGATAGACTCGGCTTGTACTCGCTGGAATTTAGAAGATTGAGGGGGGGATCTCATAGAGACTTACAAAATTCTTAAGGGGTTGGACAGGCTAGATGCAGGAAGATTGTTCCCGATGTTGGGGAAGTCCAGGACAAGGGGTCACAGTTTAAGGATAAGGAGGAAGTCTTTTAGGACCGAGATGAGAAAATCGTTTTTCACACAGAGTGGTGAATCTGTGGAATTCTCTGCCACAGAAGGTAGTTGAGGCCAGTTCGTTGGCCATATTTAAGAGGGAGTTGGATGTGGCCCTTGTGGCTGAATGGATCATGGGGCATGGAGAGAAGGCAGGTACAGGATACTGAGTTGGATGATCAGCCATGATCATATTGAATGGCGGTGCAGGCTCCAAGAGCCGAATGGCCTGCTCCTGCACCTAATTTCTATGTTTCTATTTTTCTAGAGGAATAAAGATCTACAGGACAGGCACACAAGGAATAGGTTGTAATGACCTCTGCCGTATTAAAATATATATTTTTGGGGGGAAAAAACTTTTCTGCACTCAATGCAAATCATTATGAAAGTTCATGATAAACATCCTTAAATGCAACTAACAATTCAAAAACACTGCAGGTGCTTAACCAAAGCTTCTCTACCATAGTTGGCAGGCATATTCAACTGAATAGTTTATATTATTCACACATTCCCCCCCATTTCCTTCACCTGCTCTCACCCCTCACTGCTATGTCAAATCAAGGATAGGGTTTCCTTTTCACCTGACCAATCCCTCTGTAGCGGCACCTAGCAATAGCTTGGGGCATCATGAACCCTCGTTAACGGGAAATGCCTCGGCCGATCATCAGTAGACGCTATCGCGATCGGCCAGAATCACCGCCTCTACGTTCGGGATCGTCATTCTGGACTTCGTTTCCTCGTGGACTCCGGGGCCGTCGTGAGCATTCTCCCCCCAACTGGACTGGACACCCGTGCCGCAAAGCGAAGCCCCGTCCTGACCGCCGTCAACAGTAGCGCCATCCGCACGTAGGGCGCGCCGATTCTTTCCCTCATCTTCGACTCCAGCCCATATTCCTGAACTTTTACCATCGCGGACGTGGCCCAACCGTTGCTGGGTGCCGATTTTCTCCGGGCCTTTTCGCTATTGGTGGACGTGCGGGGCAGGCACCGCGGACCTGGGGCACAACGGTGGAACGAAGCGCAGCTGAGCACGGTGGCCGATGGAGATGGTCCGTATGCCTCCCTGCTCGCCGAATTCCTGGGGCTTCTCACCCTCCGTTTTCGAGCGATCGCCCTTAAGCACAGGGTGGTGCACCATATTCCCACTGCGGACCCCACTGTATGCACGGACGCACAGGCTCCCGTCTGACAAACTGCTGATTGCCAAGGAGGAGTTCAGACAGATGGAGGACATGGGGAATCATGTGGCGCTCTGATAGCCCGTGGGCATCCCCATTGCACATGATCCCTAAAGCATCTGGGGGGTGGAGACCATGCGGGGATTATCGGCGCTTAAACACAGTTACAACCGCGGACCACTACCCGGCCCATCTGGAGGGCGCCACCTTTTCTGCCCCCAAGATGGACCTGGTGCGCAGCTACCACGAGATTCCCGTTCACCCTGACGACGTGCCTAAGACTGCCACCATCACCCCGTTTGGCCTTTTCGAGTGGCTGCGCATGCCGTTTGGATTAAAGAATGCCGCGCAGGCTTTCCAACGGCTCATGGACATGGTGGGTCGGGGGCTAGAGTTCATTTTCATCTACCTAGACGACATTCTGGTCGCCAGCCGCTCCGAACAGGAACAAAAGGCGAACAATCTTCTTTTTCCATTTTTAAACCAGGTTGATTGTTTATCTGTCTCTAATAACCAAAAATTCATATTTTTAATATTAACTGCCCAGTAATAAAATGTATGTTTTGTAGTGCTAGACCTCCATTTATTTTTGGTTTACATAAATGTTTTTTGTTTATTCTATGGCTCTTATAATCCCAGATAAAGTTGGTGACTATAGAATCAACCTTCTTAAAAAAATTTTTAGGAAGATATCGGAATCAATTGGAAAAGATATAGTAATTGCGGGAGAAAAATCATTTTTATTGCATTAATTCTACCTAGCATTGAGATAGGTAATGTTTTCCAATATAAAATGTTCTTATTTAATTTATTCAATAAAAGTGGAAAATTGGATTTAAATAAAGAATCAAATCTTTTTGTTACATAAATTCCAAGATATGATTTTTTCGTTTGCTATCTTAAAAGGAAATTGTTGTAGTATATGTAAGTTATTTACCATTATTGGCATGTTCACTTTTATTCCAATTAATACTATATCCTGAAAATAATCCAAATTCAGATATTAATTTTAGTAAATTTGGGATACTAATTTCCGGCTTTGTAATATAAAGTAATACATCATCCGCATATAAAGAAATGTTATTTTCAGTATCTCTGGTGTCATATCCATATATTTCAGGATGTAATCTCACCCGTTGAGCTAATGGTTCTATTGCAAGTGCAAACAGTAGTGGGGATAAAGAACAACCTTGTCTGCAGCCTCAAAATAGATTAAATTTAGTTGATAGCATTTGATTTGTTATTATTCTAGCTGTTGGATTAGTGTATAATAATTTAACCCAAGTAATAAACTTCTCTCCCAACTGAAAATTTTCCATAACCGAAAACAAATAAGACCATTCCACCTGGTCAAAAGCTTTCTCCGCATCTAACGAAATAATTACTAGGTCTTTATTAATACCTCTTTTTGAATATATAATATTGTATAATCGTCTCAAGTTATATGAGGAATATCGTTTTGGTATAAATCCTGTTTGATCGGGGTGAATTAATTTATTAATAACTGTACTTAGTCTTTGTGCTAATATTTTGGTTAGTATCTTTTGATCAGTGTTTAAAAGAGCTATAGCTCTATATGATCCTGGGTCATCCAGGTCTTTGTCTATTTTAGGTATAAGTGTTATAATAGATTCATTTAACGTTTCTGGTAGTTTCTGGTGAGTATAAATGTATTCATAGAATATCTTCAGACGTGGTGCAATCAGATCATAAAATGTTTTACAAAATTCCGGGCCTATACCATCTGGTCCCGGTGTTTTACCATTTTTTAATGATCTGATAGATTCTTCGATTTCTTTTACTGAAATTTCAGCATTTAATGATTCTCTATTTTGTGAATCCAACCCATTCAGATTATTCTGTCATTTTAGCTGAATATACATTTATAATATTGCAAAAATCTCTCATTAATATCTTTAGCTTGTATTAATGGTTCGCAATTATATGATTTAATCCTATGGATTATTTTTTCTCCCTCCATCTTCCTTAATTGACGAGCCAATAGTTTGAGGTTTATCTCCAAATTCAAATTGTAATTGTTTAGTGTATTGGTAGAGTTTTACAACTTGATCTGAGTATATTTTATTTTATTTATATTTCAGTGCAGCGATTTTATTATGTGTTGTTATGGATGGATTAGAAGCGTTCTCTGTGTCTAATTGTTTAATCTCCTTTTCCAATTCCTGTTGTTCCCTCCGATTCTTTTTATTATAAAATGCTTGAGAAGAAATCATAATTCCACAGGCATATGCTTTAAAAGTTTCCCATAATAGGGAAGAGGATATTTCCGGTTTATCATTTATTTCAAAGAAAATCTTGATCTGTTCTATAATATATTCCCAAGTTGCTTTGTTTTTTAAAATTTGTGGATTAAATCTCCATTGTCCCCATTTTACCATTTATTTTTGGTCTTTATAAATCAGAGCATTGAATATAGGAGTAGGGAAGTAATGTTAAAATTGTACAAGGCATTGGTAAGACCAATTCTGGAGTATGGTGTACAATTTTGGTCACCTAATTATAGGAAGGATGTCAACAAAATAGAGAGAGTACAGAGGAGATTTACTAGAATGTTGCCTGGGTTCCAGCAACTATATTACAGAGATAGGTTGAACAAGTTAGGTCTTTATTCTTTGGAGTGCAGAAGGTTAAGGGGGGGACTTGATTGATGTCTTTAAAATGATGAAAGGGATAGACAGAGATGACGTGGACAAGCTTTTCCATTGAGGGTATGGAAGATTCAAACAAGAGGGCATGACATGAGAATTAAGGGACAGAAGTTTAGGGGTAACGTGAGGGGAGACTTCTTTACTCAGAGGGTGGTGGCTGTATGGAATGAGCTTCCAGCAGAAGTGGTGGAGGCAGGATCGATTTTAACATTTAAAAGTAAAGTGGATAGGTATATGGACGGGAAGGGAATGGAGGGGTATGGTCTGAGTGCAGGTAGATGGGACTAGGGGAAAACAAATGGTCGGCACGGACTGGAAGGGCCGAGAGGGCCTGTTTCCGTGCTGTAATTGTTATATGGTTATATGGTTATTTTAATCATAAATGTTAAAGGTGCGTGATCTGAGATTATAATATTATGGTATTTTGAATTGTAAGTGAGTGAGATAAGTTTAGCATCAACCAAAAAATAATCTATTCTTGAATAGGTTTTATGTACAGGCGAATAAAATGAATATTCTCATCCAGTTGGGTTTTCTACTCTCCAAACATCTTTAATGTTACTAGTATCCATATATGCATTTAATAAGTCACTGGAATGGGATTTGGTTTTCCTTTCTCTCGTGGGTCTGTCTAAATATGAATCTAATGTACAATTTAAATCTCCTCCAATTATTGTTATGTTGTGCTATTTCTGGGATGTTGTTAAATATTTTTTTTAAAAACAGTGGACTATCCAAGTTTGGTCCATATACATTGACAAATCATTTTTTGTGCATTTAATTCTCCTATTACAATAATGTATCTGCCATCATTATCAGTTATAGTTGATGTATGTTTGAATAAAGTGCCTTTACGATATAATATTGCTACGCCTCTTGATTTGTGTGTAAAAGAAGAATGATAAGTTTTATCTATCCATTTAGCCTTCAGCCTATGCTCGGCATCTTTTTTTAAAATGTGTTTCTTGAATGAAAATCACATCAGCTTTAATTGCTTTTAAATGTGCTAATACTTTACCTCTCTTGATTGGTTCATTAATACCTTTAACGTTCCAGCTACAAAAAGTTATTCCTTCATTCCCCATATTCATTTTTAAATCTATGGGGGTCTATAATAGAGCCAATGGTTCAGTTCGACAGACCCGACCTTACACCCGAACTCCTAATACACGAATTTTAAGACCCTTGAATGTCTCTCACGTGTATATCTCCTTTGATCCAATTTGTAACTCCATTCAAACTGAAAATAATAATGATAGTTTATAATAGAAAAAGAGGATAGGTTAAGAAACTAGTATTGTGCACAAAGAAGGAAAAAAACTACATCTAGTATTAGTGTAGTTAGTTCTAGCCATACTAGCATGGCTAACCATCTACCGACTTCCATAGTTGATATTGCGAACTTAACCAGCCCCTTTATTTCTTGGAATTTCTATTCCATAGCAATATTTTACCGGGGGTATTAAATTTTAAAATATTCGGGTTCCAATAGTCGGAAAAGTGAGGATACTAATATTTAAAACTTGTTTGAAAATCTAATTCAAAAATAAAAAATAAAAAAAACGAATAGAAAGGAAAAAATAAAATAAAAATGAAAATTACTAGTAAAAAAGAGTGAAGGTTTCTAAAGAGGACAAATGAAATCAAACTCTATATTTGACTCTAATCATTCCATTATAAGTAAACATTTGTCATTAGTGATAATTATTAATTCTGATTAGTAAAGATACCACGGTATAATTTTAGTATTTATTAGTTATTTGTATTAGTAGTGCAGTTATACTAATTATTAGTATCCATGGGAGAGTTTCCAATCCACATCTTTCTCCAGATGCCTTAGTCACCACGTCAATTCCATTAATTCCTGCAAAGTGAGCTTATTCAATGGCGAGGGATCAAGCATCCTCTCAAGCCTTAATCTTCTGAGCAAAGTCCCAATGCTTCCACAGGATTGGTGAAAAAATGTTCCTTCTTGTTGTAAGTGACTCTTAGGGTGGCTGGATAGCTCAGACCATATTTCAAATTCTCCACTTCCCTCAGGATACTTTTGGTCTCATTAAACGCTTTGTTTCCTGGAGACCTCTGCTGGATAGTCTCGATAAATGCTGATCCTGCGTCCTTCAAATGCAAGACTTCTGTTTCTTGATGTTTTTTGCATTATCTCCTCCAAGACTATTTCCCCCACTTTCAACGAAGTTTCAATGCCAAACATCTTTTCACCTCTGTTTAATCTGCAGGAGAAACCCCCAAGCTTCCATTTGCCCGTCACTTTAATGCGGTCCACTGTCTCATCCAGCTTGATACCCGAACCAAGGGTGATTTTGTTTCTGGAACAGAGGTGCTTGCCAGTTGAATGGCTTTCACTTGGTCTTGCAGATTAGCTCCACTCCAGAAGTCAAGGAGTATTGTTGCAGCAAAATAGAAAGAAATAACAAGCAATGATGCAGCCTTATCTTAACAGGAGTCTGCATTGAGACTGGCACTGTTATGGACTCACTGAGCTCATGGCTTGCACACGATCATGGAGTAGACACATACTGACAAATTTACACATGCAGCCTAATTTGAAAAGGATATTCAACAGCCCTTGATGGACAAGTTTTTAAGATCATAATGGCCAGTTCTTGATGCCTGGAATTGACACCTGGAATTGACCTTTGGTGAAGATTATTCTACTCTTCCTTCAGATTAACAGAACCCGCATGGCGATTCAGGGAGCATCTCTTTATAACTACTTTCCTTGTGGCAAGCAGTTTGGGGAAATCACACCATTTACTAAAGTCATGTTTGTCACCTTTCTCCAAGATAATCAAGACAGGATTGTTCTCATAGTATGGCTTCCTCTACCAGACACAAAAGGCAATGTTATGAAATTTAAGCAGAAGTTCCTTCAGTGGACATACCATATAATCCCACGGCCTTGTTGTACAGTCAGCCTTTGACTTCTAATCAATCAGGGTTGGTCGCGAAGGTGGACTAGTTTGCTGTGGAATGGATGCTCACATCAAGAATGAAGTCATGGCTGACAGGTTTGTCAAAGTGTTTCATTCAGTGGGTGCTGATAGCCACTTTCTTCTTGCCGGGATCACCTCAATTTCTGGTTCGTAGGGTGAATGAATCATTCACTATCTATATAATCAGGTTGAATAATCAGATTGTCTGTGCAATTCTGTCCAAGAAAAGATTGCATTCCATAGGCCTTGAGATTTTTCAGCAACAATATTTCTGCAGTAATACTCTGATGCAGTCATTCTTTTTATGAAAACTGCACCATAGTATTGCTGCAGAAATATTGTTGTTGAAAGTCTCAAGGACCGTACAATACAAACTTAGCCAATCAATTCCACCCATGCCTCCACCACTTTTCCACCTTTCTCCCTGTCTACTACAATCAGTCTGAAGGAAGGTCCCCACCAAAAATGTTGCCTATCCATGTCCTCCAGTAATGACACAGAACCCACTGGTTTACCAACAAAAAAAATCTATTGATTTTTTGTAAACCTGCATCTGCAGTTGCATAGATACATACATAGATACCAGGCACGGAACTTGCTATCAAAACATGGAGGGGACCGGTAGACACAATGTTTGGGCGGCCGTGCGCGCATGCGCACACTCGCACACACATGCGCGAGGCTTCGGAGGCTCAATCCAGCGCTAAATGCAGCTCAACTCTGCCTGTCTCGCCGGGTTAACCTATAAGCCCTGACTGGACTGACGGGACACCAGCGCTGCTTCTCCGCGCTGGCCATATTTCCCACAAGCCCAGGCAGGTTCACCTGGCGGGACAGGCAGAGTTGAGCTCGGTTTAGCGCTGCTTCTCTGCGCTGGCTGTGGGCCTGGGGGCACCACGCCCGTCTGACTCCTGACCTCTCTCGCCACCCGTGGGGGGGCACTTGGGAGGGGACGGGACAGCACCGGAGAGCCGGCTGGGATCGATCCTGGCTGTGGATGAGGCGCAGGTCTGCACCACGTCTCCCTCCTCCAATCACCGCACTCTAAACTCAGTCCACCCCCCCTCCCTCCTCCAATCATCGCGCGGAATCATGTCCCGCCCCCATTGTCTGCTGACCGATGTCTCTCTCGTCCAATCGACGCCCTCGATCAGCAATCCCACCTCCATTGTCTCGCGGAAAGCGGAGATTTTAAAATCTGGATGACAAAAACTTGGGGGGGGGGGGGAGAAGTTGTCCCCCACCTCTCAAAACATGGGGGGGGACGTGTCCCCTCTGCCCCCCCCCCCCCCCCCGGGTTTTCC
Organism: Okamejei kenojei; assembly: GCA_035221665.1. Classification (NCBI taxonomy): domain Eukaryota; kingdom Metazoa; phylum Chordata; class Chondrichthyes; order Rajiformes; family Rajidae; genus Okamejei; species Okamejei kenojei. The sequence continues at coordinate 53,290,557 of CM069140.1, read as the reverse complement.
ACCTCTGATAGATACATAGACAATAGGTGCAGGAGTGGGCCAGTCGGCTCTTCGAGCCAGTACCGCCATTCAATGTCATCATGGCTGATCATTCACAATCAGTACCCCGTTCCTGCCTTCTCCCCTATCCCTAGATTCCCCTAGCCCTAAGAGCTCTATCGACTCTCTTTTGAATACATCCAGTGAATCGGCATCCACTATCTTCTGTGGCAGAGAATTCCACAAATTCACAACTGTGTGGAAAATGTTTTTCCCCATCTCAGTTCTAAATGGATCTATCCCTTATTATTAAACTATGAAACTTAAACTGTTCCTTGTGTACTCTAAGAATCTTACATACTTAAATACAATTGTTACTCATTGTTCTAACCGCCAAATACAGACCCAACCAGTTTAATCTCTCTTGATAAAACAATCCTCTCATCCCAGGAATTAGCCTGGTGAACTTTCTGAGGGGACGAAAATGACGTGCAGTTGTGGGCTCACCAGTACCCTGCAAAACAGTAGCAAAACTTCCCTATTTTTAAACTTCAATCCCTTTGTAATAAAGGCCAATCGGCCATTTGCCTTCTTAGCTATTTGTTACACCTCCCAACTTCTTGTGATTCATACACAGGAACATCAGGATCCCTCTGTACTTCACTCATCTAGTCTCTCTCCAAGTAGATAAAATTCTGCCTTTTTATTCATGTTCAGGACCTCACACATCCTAATAAATTATGTTGCCAAGTTTCCACCAACTCAACCAACTTCCTGATGCAGTCACAAAATCATCATCTACTTTACACTTCTATTTATTGTCTGATTCATTAACTTAGAAACCTTACATTCTCTTCAAAGTATAAATGGCAAACAATTGAGGGCCAAAGTTTAATTTCTAGGATGCTTAACTTGTTACCCCATTATAACCAAAGATGAAACATTTATTCCAGCTCTATTTTCTATATGACAACCCATTTTCAATCCATGAAGTCTTTCTTGGCCTTGCCTGCTGCTTCCATGGTGTGGGCGTATGCACCGATGACTGTGGTGTACTAATTTTACATTAGAGCAAGTCAAAGAGCACAAGATGTTCACTTCCATTCACCAAGACTAACAAAACGCTTGACTGCAAAACCCATCCTACATCTGCCCACAAGAAGCCAAACATACAAAAGGACACAAAGTGCAGGAGTAACTTAGCAGGTCAGGCAGCATCCCTGGAGAATATGGATACATAATGTTTCCGGTCAGGACCTTCGTCAGCCTGACTTTGGGGTGGCGTGCAGAGAAGGAAAGAAAGCTGGGAGAGAGGAAAGGCAAGACAAAGCGACGCAGGTAAAGCCATGCCAACAGCCTGGTTCTTCGAGCTGCCCTTCTCCTGCCCGTAGTCCCTCACTCTGGGTAGCAAATGCAACAAAGTATCAACATTTCCTGGGTTATGAATGCAAAGCAAATTCAGCTCCACTGTTACTGCAATGTCATCAGATTTCTATCTGCAGTGCCCCATTTCTATCTGCAGTCCCATGTTTGGGACAAAGACCTATCATTTATTTATTTGCCTCTGTACTCCACAATTTGAGATTTGTAATAGAAAGAAAATCACATGTGGTTAAAGTGCACATTGTCAGATTTTATTAAAGGGTTTTTTTTATACATTTTGGTTTCACCATGTAGAAATTACAGCTGTGTTTATACATAGTCCCCCCCATTTCAGGGCACCATAATGTTTGGGACACATGGCTTCACAGGTGTATGTAATTGCTCAGGTGTGTTTAATTGCCTCCTTAATGCAGTTCTAAGAGAGCTCTCAGCACCTAGTCTTTCCTCCAGTCCTTCCATCACCTTTGGAAACTGTTATTGCTGTTTATCAACACGAGGACCAAAGTTGTGCCAATGAAAGTCAAAGAAGCCATTATGAGACTGAGAAACATGAATAAAACTGTTAAGAGACATCAGCCAAACAGGCTTCCCAAAATCAACTGTTTGGAACATCATTAAGAAGAGCACTGGTGAGCTTACTAATCGCAAAGGGACTGGCAGGCCAAGAAAGACCTCCACAGCTGATGACAGAAGAATTCTCTCTATAATAAAGAAAAATCCCCAAATACCTGTCCGGCAGATGAGAAACACTCTTCAGGAGTCAGGTGTGCATTTGTCAATGACCACAGAAGACTTCATGAACAGAAATACAGAGGCTACACTGCAAAATGCAAACCACTGGTTAACTGCAAAAATAGGATGACCAGGTTACAGTTAGCCAAGAAGACCTTGAAAGAACAACCACAGTTCTGGAAAAAGGTCTTGTGTACAGATGAGACGAAGATTAACATAGAGTGATGGCAAGAGCAAAGTATGGAGGAGAGAAGGAACTGCCCAAGATCCAAAGCATCCCACCTCATCTGTGAAACACAGTGGTGGGGGTGTTAATGGCCTGGGCATGAATGGCTGCTGATGGTATTGGCTCACTTATCTTCACTGATTATACAATTGCTCATGGTAGTAGCATAATGAATTCTGCAGTGTGTAGACACATCCTATCTGCTCAAGTTCAAACAAATGCCTCAAAACTCATTGGTCTGCAGTACATTCTACAGCAAGACAATGGTCCCAAACATATTGCTACAACAAAGGAGTTTTTCAAAGCTAAAAAATGATAAATTCTTGAGTGGCCAAGTCAATCACCCAATCTGAACCCAATTGAGCATGCCTTTTATATGCTGAAGAGAAAACTGAAGTGGACTAGTCCCCAACACAAGCATAAGCGAAAGATAGCTGCAATACAGGCCTGGCAGAGCATCACCAGCAACTGGTGATGGCCATGAATCGCAGACTTACCAGCTCATTTATTAATTTACAAAAAAAATAATGAAACTAAATGTGGGATCAACGTGACTGAAATAGCTTGTTAATCGGTTGAAGGAATAATAATGGCGGGTAGTAGGTGCTTTCTTTGCCAGCCAATGAACAAATAAATGTGACAGGGCTCACACATGAATAATATGTGAGGTACCAGTGACAGCAAGTAAAGAGGCAAAATTCTGATTCATTTTGGTTGGTGACTTTAATGAATATTACAATGCTGGCAGCCCATGTTTCTCCCTTTGATAAGTTCAAGGTTGTTATGTATATGCACGTGGCCTAATCCACCGACTTGAAGCTGTCTCGTAACCGTTTCACGAACGAGCACTTCAGCCTCTGTCTACGGGCAAGAAGCAGCATAGTCAGAGAAAAGGGAAGGTAAGGCACAGAACAAAATGTGTTCTTGATGGTGGTATAGCAATGGTCAAGAGTGCTGGATCCTCTGATATTGACGGTAGCTCGGCAGATACCTGTTCAAAAATAAGTGCTGGAGTAACACTGTGCCCCGCTAGGTTATGCCAGCTTTTTGTGTCTACCAAAGGAGGGATGTAGACTGCAGTCGGGATAGTAGAGAATCCCTTTGACGGTGGAAGAGTCAGCATTTGACTGTCATATATTCCAGGTCAGGGAGGCAACATTGAGACAAAGTGATCCTCTGTGCTTCAGTTACATGGAAAATCATAATAAATTATGCCATAAGTAAAGCCTGATGGTCACAGCTGTTTTTTTTTAATTTCTGCTTATACCCAAGGAATTTTAAGTGTTAATTTTTTTAAGGTTTATCCTTATGTTTTTCTCTCTCCCAAGTCTCAGCTATGCATGGAAAAAACAATTTGGGACACAACTAAAGTAAATTACCAATTTCTAATCATTAGGTCAGGTCGGGGGGAGTTCCACCGCCATGGGTACCGTGTAATCCCTGTGCTACCTGCTCCATGGTCGGATAGTCGGTGACTAAACAGTCTCCCCCACCTGGTGTTCTAGGTGAGGAGGGGGATGTGGACCCCAGCAGGACCAAAAGCAAGAGCTGTAAAAGGCGGTTAAGCTTCTAGTGAGCCAATAGCCAGCCACACTTCAGTAGAAGTTGCGATCACTGTCGTACATAGCATAGTAAGGAGTGAAGAAAAACATGAACTGTAATTCTTCTCTCTATTTGATTCTCAAAAGAGTTGTTAATCATTATTCCATCAATAGCAACAGTTTAAACTATTACAATTTTAATTGTTTGACTGACCAGAAAAATATAAAATCTTCAAACTTTTTTTGGAGTCCATTTGCTTAACTTTATCAACACCAATAATCACTGCATTTGAATTTGAATAGCAGCAATTCGGCAAAGAGCTTGTGGTACAGTGTAGCTTCTTGACAATGTAGAAACAAGGAACTGAAGATGTTGATTTACAAAAAAGACAAAGTGCTGGAGTAACTCGGCAGGTCAGGCAGCATCCTTCAACCACGCTGGAGAACATGGATAGGTTTCTTGAAGAGCTTCTGAACTTTGTGAAGAGGTGCCATCTTTTTCCACTGCCATCACTGATTTTGCTTTTGATCAGGTGCTCAAGATCTTTTCCAGCAAGCGAGTCAGTCCAACTTAGGGTTAATAAATAGACAGAAACTAACAACCTCACAGGTTTCATGAGCGCACCCACAGCATTGATCTAACCGCCAGCCATTTATGGATCTTGCAGGCAGCCTGTAGCACCTTTGGTGGGGGCATATGGGAGAGACACTCTCCAGTAGTATGTTTAAGGACCACTAATTAGGCTAATCACTCGATGAAGTACTAAAACTGGGTCTAGCATGTTCCAACCATTTATCAAAAAAAACAATTGGGTCTGCTTTGAATAATTAAACTGCTGCCAATCTACTGGTTGTCTATTGAAATGCTTCTCTGGAAATTAAATTAGCCAGATGTATACCAACCCTACCTGAAATTCCATGCACCCTCTAATTTACAGAAAAAAAGTAGATGATGAATAGTAAAACTAAACTGTTAAATAATGACAGAATTTATCAGCTTGCATGAATAATAAACTGGATGTTTCTGCCCTTTTCTTCTACCTGGTAAGTTTCAATAACCTAAATAACTTATTATTCAGGCAATCTATGGTTTAATCACTGACAAGTGGAACAATCCAGATATTCTACTTCTCTTCCTCTCAGACCCATATCTCTTGGATTTTAGAAACAAGGGACTGCAGACACTGGTTTACACAAAAAGACACAAAGTGCTGGAGTGACTCAGCTGGTCATGCAGCATCTCTGGAGAACATGGATAGGTAATATTTCGGGTCTATCAATTCTGTGCCTATCCCATGGGACTTTTAGACCAGTTTACAATGTGGTACATTGTTGATAGTCATTGAAATCCACGTTGACTACAACAACAACACTACCCATATCTGCACATTGTCAAACATCTAATCAAACCAATAAAATTGATCTCCCATTAAGTCATCTTGACAATCCTAGATTAATCCACAGCTCTACAAATGAAAATTAATACAGCCTTTGAGATTTATTACCAATAATTTCCTACCATTAACATTAGACTCACCATCCTGTAATCACCTGCCTATTCGCTGCTAATCTTTCTTGGGTTACAGGGAACTACATTTGTTGCCCAGCGGTCTTTGGCACCTCGTATGTGGCCAGTGAAGATATGAAAGTTCAGATCCCCAGCAATCTCCTCCCTTGCCTTCCATTGTAGTCTGAAACATTAGACTCTGGGAATTTATCTGCTTTCAGAATCTAACATCACCTCCTTTTTGAATTAAATCTATATAATCAAAAGTCTCATCTTGACCACTTCCTGTCTGCGCTGTATATTGATTTTAGAAAAAACGTTATCCTGTATCGCTGTGATTTGCAGCCATCTTACTCGCAGTCCTCCTCCGCTGAGCCAGCTCCGAGGATTTTTCCCATCAATGAAAAATAAAAAAGTTATGAGTGTTTAAAAAACCTTGAGATCAGCTGATTGGTCCTCTCGCCTGTCAATCACCGCGATAACTATAACACCCCTTCCAGGGGAAGGCAGGACTATAAAACCCGGATGCCTGGACGCGAGTCAGTCACTCTGCAAGATCCCGATGGAGAGGCCATGACTCATTGTAAGCTATGAATCAACTGTACTGCGAGTCTGCAATGTACTTGCAATAAATGATTTGTTAGCCCTTAATGACAATGCCATGAGTTGTTTGGCCTGCTGCCCTGCCTGTGCTTGAAACTGCAATGCTTTATTAAGTCCAACTGTGTTTGGAAGGAATAAATGCTTTATTAGGTCAGACTGTGTGTGGAAGGAATAAATGCTTTATTAGGTCCGACTGTGTTTAGTCCAAAAGTCCCGCTCATTTCGTGATGTGGACAGTTAGTGGACAGGTCGCGCTGATTGCGTAATTTCCGGTGAGTTCAGAGGTCATGCTGATTGCGGAAATGCCGCTGACTGTGGAAGCCCCACAGTGGAGAGGCCGCGCTCAGCCATGTGAGTAGATTCAAGAAAGTTTACTATCATATATATGGTGTATGTGTGTGCGTGCGAGTGTGCGTGCAAGTTAGTGCGTGTGCGTGAGTGCGTGTCCGCAAGTGAGAGCGCGTACCCCTGTGTGCGAGTGAGTCTATGTGTGTGAGTGAGTGTGAGGTGGAGTGAGTGTGAGTGTATATTGGGAGAGGTGGAATATTGCATTGGGGGACCAGCCCTCTCATGTGAAGCTGGGACCCAACAGGTCCCACTTAGTCTAGTTTATTCTATAAATCCTCTCTCCCCCCCACCCTGAATTCTCCAACGTCAAATATACTTTTCTATAGCAAGTACAGATGAGAAGTGTCCACTTAAAAGCTTGCCTACATCCTCTCCTTCCAGATTGAACCTAGTTTTTCTGGCACCTTCTGCCCTTGAAAAACTGAAAAGATGATTTGAGATTTTCATTAGGCTTGTTGTCCAGTCTGTATCTTAGATGATGTGGCTTGGAAGGGAATTCCCAGCTGGTGATGCTCCCATGCTGCCCTTACCCTACTAGCTGGTAGAGGTGGTGGGTTTGGAAAGAACAGTGTCTTGGTGGTTTGCTGCAGTTAAATCTACAGATAGTACAAACTACTGCTACTGTGTCTTGGTGGTAGAGTGACTGAACAGTTGTGGATGGGGTGCCTCTCAGGGAGGCTGCATTGTCCTGTGTGGTGTTGAGCTTCCTGGATGTTGTTGAAGCTGCACACATCCAGGCAAGTGGAGAGTATTCCACCGCACTCCTCACGACCCTTGTAGAAGATGGGCAGGCTACAGGATTCCTCATCTCTGACCTTCTCTTGGAGCCACTGTGTATTATGAGTCTACAAGGGCAGATCAGAGGCTTCTGCTCCGTTTCTGGTCAAGGGTAGCCTCCCAAAATATTAATAGTGGGGGATTCAGTGAAAGTCATACCATTGAAAGTCAAGGGGTGATAGCTGGATATTCTCTTGTTGGATATGATCTTTGCCTAGCACTCGTATGGTGAAATGTCACGAAAATGTCACTTGCCACTCATCAGCCGAAGCTTAGATATTGTCCAGTTCTTGCTGCATTTGGTCGTGGACTGTCTCATTGTCTGAGTGGCAAATTATGTGAACATTGTTTAATTATCAATGAACATTCCTACTTATTTAGTTTAAGAAAAACAGCATGGAAACTAGCCGTTCGGCCACTGAGTCCACGCCAATCATCAATCACCCATTTACACATAGTTCTATGTTATCCCACTTTCTCATCCACCGAGGGTAATTTGTCGAGGCCAATTATCCTACAAACCCACACGTGTTGGAATGTGGGAGGAAACCAAGGCACCCAGAGGAAACTGACGTGATCTCAGGGAGAACATGTAAACTCCCCACAGGCAGTACCAGAGGTCAGGGTCAAACCTGGGACAATGAGGCAGTGGCTCTATCAGCTGCACCACTGGCAGAGCCACTAATAAATAGATGAAGGAAGATCATTGATGGAACAGATGAAGATGATTGAGCATATCTCCAGCCATCAAAACAATCTTGCTTTGTGCTGCATACGATTCCAACCAGCAGAGGGTTCTGGCCCCACCCTTCCCGCAATTCCCATCGACTAAGTTTAACCAGGAGTCCTTGATGCCACACTCAATCAAATGCTGCCTGTTGTCTTCTTCTTCTTTCGTGTGGCGTGCACAGCCTAAAGTTGTTAGACAACTTGTTCTATTTGATTGCCTGTTGTCAAGAGCAGTTACACACTTCTGGAGTTCAGCTTTTTGTCCATATTTGGACCAAGGCTGTAACAAGATAAGGAGTGATTTTGCAGGACCCAAACTGAGCTACTTGGCAAAGTAAATGCCACTTGAGAGCACCATCAATTATCCATGTTACATATAGAGGTACTTGCAGCCCAGACTACTTTTGCAAACTCCTGTCGTATTTTGAAAGCAACCTCGCTCCAGTTCACCATTTGCCTTCTGGTTCTGCTTGCTCTGCTCCATAATATTAAAACGTACAAACTTATGGTCACCATTTCACCAAATGTTCTTCCACTAACACTCCAGCCTGCTGCCCAAATTAGATCTTGTATTAATCTCTAGAGTAGTTTTATGTTCATCCAGGCTCATAAAACTTTCTCAGACACACTTTAAAATTCCACTCCCTCTAGTCTTTTCACATCAAAACCTTCCCAGCTAATACTAGCAAAGTTGAGCATCCAACTATGATCACCCAATTTTTTTATGCTTCTCAATGTTTTGCCTGCATAACGATTCCTTTATCTCCTGCTGCCTTCGGCTCAACTCATCCAAGTCAACCAAGATGCCCATCCCTAGTCCCAGGTTTGACCCATATACCTCCATTTTTTTCCTTTCCATTAGGATTCTACAAACCGACTAGCTCCGTTTTGTTTCAAAAGTCCACCCATAAAACTGTTTTTTTTCCCTACATTTAGTCTCTGGAACACATCAGCTCAGTTGATAGATTCTCTCTTTCAGATCTAATGTTGTGGGCCCTAATTCAGAGTTAGTTTCAGGCCAAAGCCCCCTAGTCAGGACCCCGTTTCTCTTACCACAGATGCTGACCGACCTTCTGAGTGTTTTACCACAAGACACGGGAGCAGAATTAGGCCATTAGGCCCATCGAGTTCGCACCGTCATTTGATTGTGGACGATCAATTTTTCCATCTCAACCCCTGGCAGTGCGTTCCAGCACAAACCACTCTCTGTATAAAGTTACTCAGCATATCATAGAAACATAGAAACATAGAAATTAGGTGCAGGAGTAGGCCATTCAGCCCTTCGAGCCTGCACCGCCATTCAATATGATCATGGCTGATCATCCAACTCAGTATCCCGTACCTGCCTTCTCTCCATACCCTCTGATCCCCTTAGCCACAAGGGCCACATCCAACTCACTCTTAAATATAGCCAATGAACTGGCCTCAACTACCCTCTGTGGCAGAGAGTTCCAGAGACTCACCACTCTCTGTGTGAAAAAAGTCTTTCTCATCTCGGTCTTAAAGGATTTCCCCCTTATCCTTAAGCTGTGACCCCTTGTCCTGGACTTCCCCAACATCGGGAACAATCTTCCTGCATCTAGCCTGTCCAACCCCTTAAGAATTTTGTAAGTATCACCTTTAAACTTTTGCTCTTCTCACCTTAAGGCTATGCCTTCTAGTCTTTGCCATTTCCACCCTGGGAAAACTTGCTAACCAACCATTTTCATCATAAGATCATATGACACAGGAACATAATTTGACCATTCAGCCCATCGAGTCTGCTCTACGGCTGATCTATTTTTCCCTCTTAACCCAATTCACCTGCCTTCTCCCCATAACCTTTGACGCCCTTACTAATCAAGATAATGTCAATAACCGCTTTAAAATATTTAACAATTTCTGCTTTTAATTCACATATCCAGTAACTTTGATTTTTAGCCGTGCAACATTAACGTCGATTACGCAATAGGAGATTTGCTACAGTTATCTAACTAGACTGCAACAATGTTTGCTGTAATAACGATAGCGCTATAACTAAAGTAACAGATCGGCTGTGAAACTCCTCCTAAATGTCCCGGGAACGCAGAGTTATATTTCTTTCTTTCCATCTTGGGTTCAACTCGTTTTTCATTGTCATCTCAGTATTTTGATTGAGGAAGCAGAAAATTAGACAAATAGACGATTCATCAGCAAAGGCCTATGCAACATATAAAACATCCAACTTGGGAGTTTTGTACCGGAGGGATCCTTAAAAGTGTCGGGTATTGCAGACTGGAACTGTGGAGTAAATAGGCCCAATGATCAGGACACTTCCCCTTGCAAAAAAATAGGTAAAGTTTACATGTGCAATACAAGTTGACATCCCACAATTCACGATGGGAATAACTGCTTATTTATTGAGTTCAGTTCAGCCACTGATATGTCGCAACTACTTCAATTCACAATCAATAAAATAAACGTAATTCACGATGGGAATAACTGCTTATTTATTGAGTTCAGCTCAGCTACTGAAATGTCGCAATCACTTCAATTCACAATCAATAAAATAAACGCAATTCGCGAAATCGTCGTATTTTTAAGCATCCCGTGTTAAAAAAAACCCAATGAGAAAGCCTTCCGCCGGTCGTCCTAAATGCCCGCACGGCTCAACCTGAACCCTTGCAAAAGACAAGGATTTCACAATAAATGATCAGTGTTGCAGTTAAAGCTTGCTCAAGATGCGAGGGAACAATTTAACTGCTCCAACTGTAACTGACAAATAAAAAACCTCCGCTGCAATTCACAAGCCCTGCCAGAGTGGAAAATCCATTTCGTAGAAAGTTGCAGCAGGAACTATATGGTACTTACAAAGGAAAAACTATAGGGTGATTCGCATTACTCTCTTGAGCCCAAGCAGACTGAGCGGCAGTATGCAAAATCAAACTGAAATCGACATTTGATTAACATTCAAAGGTTAAGAAAAATACACCAATTTACACCGTCAACAGTCGATTGACAACCTTGCTATAAACAAATCTACCAATAAACAATAGCGACTGGTCCTACCCAGAGAAGTAATGAACACTGCAACAAAAAGGCACAAGCAAATCTTCCAGCGCTCCACCGTCTCCATTCTCACTACTGTTGTTGAAAGCTCGAATTGAAAGCCGCGACGATAGCTATAAATAACCCGTGAATGAGTCACTCTGAGGGAGAAAAAGAACGCGCTAGTCTGCCTCAGTCTCAACAGCGCCACGTGTTTCCACTGTGGGACTGAAATCAACACGCTCGAACCAGACAGACACAGAGAGACCCAAGCCCGCCCCTCAACCAGTCGATTGGTCAAAAACGGGATCCGGATTTGAACTAGTTGAAAACTCATGATTGCGCCCAGTGCCAGAATTAAATGTGTGATTGAGAGCTATTATATTTTGTGAGATTGCATTGTGTCCCAGGAGGATTGTTGTGCACTTTAAAGTTATTTTTTAAGAATTGACCTTGATTTAAATGTCCTTGAAAAGGTAGCGGTGAACCGCAGATGAAGAAACTCCGACGAGAGGGTTGAGCTCCAAGATTTAGTCCCAAGTAAGGACAGTGTATGTGTGGTCACTATGCTGCCGATGGGGATGTTCCTGGTGTTCTGATGCAGGGTCTGGACTCAAAACGTCGACCATTGCCTCCACAGATGTTACCTGACTCACTAATTTCCTCCAGTAGTTTGTTTTTTTGCTTCAGCAACTGCAGTCTCCGTATCTCCACTTGCTCTTCTGCTTGCGTGAATGACTATCCTTGTCGTACTCGATCAAAGAATCATTGGGGGTGGGTGATTGCAACCTTCACGTGGTCCGCCCTGTTTCGACGAATGCAATCAACCTGGCGTGCACAATCAAGTAAGATCAAATAGAACACAATAGATCAAATAAACTGCACTATGTTCAAATAGAACAAGTTGTCCTACAACTTTAGGCTGTGCACGCCATACGCAAGAAGAAGGAATCCTTGTACGATTTTAAGAATACAAGGGGAAACTGCACTGGAGGCATATACTCAACAAGGGAAGGTGGTTGTGTTTGTCGAAGGTCAATCATCACAGGGCAAGAACATCACTTTAGGAATTCTGCAGGGTAGTGACCTGGACCCAACAATCTTAAACTATTTGTTCAATTACCTTCCATCAAAAAGTTGAAAATGGGGACATGATTGCACTATGTTCAATTCCATTTGTAGTTCCTCAGCAAATGAAGTATTCCATTCCTGTATGTGAGAAGACCCATGCAGCATGGAGGCATGGGCTGATAAATGGCAATTAACAATTGTGCCCAAAAGTGCCAAGAGTTGATTGTCCCCAACAAGAGATAACCTAACCATCTACCTATGATAGATCTGAAGCATCACTTATCCATGTTCTCCAGTAATGCTGCTTGACCTGCTGAGTTACTCCAACACCTGGTGCCTTTTTTTGCAAACCAATATCTGTAGTTCCTTATTTCTACCTTTGATATTTGATGGCCTCACCATTATGGAGTCCCTGATCATCGACATCCAAGGTATCATCTTTCTGCCATTGCAAGGTAAGTGGGACATGGTGACCTTGCCTTGGTGCATGGCAGCAGAGTGGCCACTGCAGGAGGCAGCAGCTGGCAAGGTTGCAGGGGTTGCAAGTGGTAATGGGGGACGGGAAGACGAGGCTGCGGTTGGAGGCCCTGCAGCGGCTAGATGAGTGCAGCATGCAGCAGCTGCACCAAGTGCAGTGGTTGTGAAAGGAACTGACAGCATCAGAGACGGACACAAAAAGCTGGAGGAACTCAGTGGGTCAGGCAGCATCTCTGGAGGATAGGAATAGGCGCCGTTTCAGGTCAAACCCTCCTCGAGAGCATCAGGTTGGGCCTAGCCGGCCCTTACATCATCGATATCCCCACACTCGCCCATTGCTACCAGGACACGCTGCCTGAAAGTGGGAAAATAAGAAATGCATGTAGCCTTGGGTTCAAGTTCAAGTGAGTTTATTGTCATGTGTCCCTGATACGACAATGAAATTCTTGCTTTCTTAGCACACAGAACATAGTAGGCATTTACCACAAAACAGATCAGTGTGTCCATATATCATTATATAAATACGTACACACATGAATAAATAAACTGATAAAGTACAAATAACAGATAATGGGTTATTAAAGATTACAGTTTTGTCTGAGCCAGGTTTAATAGCCCGATGGCTGTGGGGAAGTAGCTATTCCTGAACCTGGTCGTTGCAGTCTTCAGGCTCCTGTACCTTCTACCTGAAGGTAGCAGGGAGATGACTGTGTGGCCAGGAAGGTGTGGGTCCTTGATGATGCTGCCAGCCTTTTTGAGGCAGTGACTGCGATAAATCCCCTCGATGGAAGGAAAGTCAGATCCGATGATGGACTGAGCATTGTTTACTACTTTTCAAAGTCTTTTCCTCTCCATGGTGCTCAAGTTGCCGAACCAAGCCACGATGCAACCGGTCAGCAAGCTCTCTACCGTGCACCTGTAGAAGTTAGAGAGAGTCCTCCTTGACAGACCGACTCTCCGTAATCTTCCCGGGAAGTAGAGGCACTGATGTGCTTTCTTGATAATTGCATTAGTGTTCTCGAACCAGGAAAGATCTTCAGAGATGTGCACGCCCGGGAATTTGACGCTCTTGACCCTTTCAACCATCGACCCGTTGATATAAACGGGACTGTGGGTCCCCATCCAACTCCTTCCAAAGTCAACATCAAACTTGAAATTTTCAGGGATTTGACACTTGATAGATGCCAGATGGCACTAGGACATGATGACTCAATGTGTGCTGTTCCGGAAGAAGATCTACTATTATCCACTATAATCTGTCCACAGTTTTACTTGTGTATCAATGTACTTTATTGTATGATTTAACTGAATAACATGCAAAACAAAGCTTTTCACTATCTTGGTACACGTGACAATAATAAAAAAGGGGAGGGGGGGAAGGAGAGAGAGGGGGGGAAGGGGAGAGAGAGGAGGGGGGAAGGGAAGAGAGGGGGAAGGGGAGAGAGAGAAAGGGTGGAGGGGGAGAGAGGGGGGGGATGTGGGGGAGGGAGTGGGAGGGGAGGAAAGGGGTGGGGGGCCAAGGGAGGGGGAGGGGAGAGGGGGGATAGAGCAGAGGGGGGGAGAGAGAGAGAGAGGGGGGGGGGGGAGAGAGAGGGGGAGAGAGAGAGAGGAGGGGAGAGAGAGGAGCAAAGGCATTGTGACAGCTCGCTTCATCAGTTATTAGATTTTAAAAAGATGTCAGATTTGTGAACAATTTTAGTAAAAAACTCGGTAAACAATTAATTAAATTTTGGTGTCTTTTTCGTCAACACTCAACTATTCGGGTGGTGCAGCGGTAGAATTGCGTCCTTATCGTGCCAGAGACCCAGGTTCGATCCTGATTGCGGGTGTTATTTGTAAGGAGTTTGTACATACTCCCTGTGACTGCGTGGGATTTCTCTGAGTGCTCCGGTTTCCTCCCACAATCCAAAGACATACAGATCTTTTGGTTATTTGTCTTTGGTAAAGTTGTAAATTGTCCGCAGGATAGTGTGTAGGATAGTGTTAGTGTACGGGGTGATCGCTGGTCAGCGTGGACTCGGTGGGCTGAAGGGCCAGTTTCTGTGTGGTATCTCTAAAGTCTCAAGTCTAAACTATTCTCCTTTTAGAGTATCAGTTTAAAATTCAAAATGAACAATCAAAAGTAAATTCTAGTACTTAGATCTGGGAGTCGGTCATCAGTATCTGTCATGGCACAGTTTACAGGAAGACAGTGGCCTTTGCTTGGATGATGATATCATCTAACGGGCACCAGGGTTTGGATCAGGAGTATGACCATGAGATGTTGTGCTAGAACAGAATGTTGATTCTGATATGATCAGGCTCCAATAATTATGTCAGCAGGAGTACTCGGTAGTTAGATTTCCCCACTCACTCCTTGCCAATCACACTACATGACTGTGACCTTTCCAACCTTGGTATTGAAGTTCACCAGGAGGATCTCCTCTTCAATATGTGCTGATATATCTAACGTGTTGGGTCCATGTTAGAGCTAGAGAATGGGTCATAATGTTCACTTATTTGATAAATAAAGTGTCTGAGACACCAAACCACATAATTCTTGATGGTAAAGTTCGCTATGGAACACATTTGTTTGTTTTCTTTCAGCTAGTCGATCTCCTGCCTGTTGTATCTCATTCAGATTTCAAAATCAAAATGTCTGAGTTCCAATATTATGACAGCACATCGACATTCACATCTGTCACGGTTTGGACTATCCATGAGTATCCTGAGACGCCAGGTCCTAAACTTCATATTGTAAAGTAGATGTTACCTATCTGTTAAAACAAGGATGCTGGTTTACACAAAAGAACCAGAACACAGAGTGCTGGAGTAACAGAGTGGGTCAGGCAGCATCTCTGGAGAAAATAGATAGGTAATGTTTTGGGTTGGGACCCCTCTTCAGACGGGAAGCATCCCAATCTGAAACATCACTTATCCATGTACTCCAGAGATGCTGCCTGACCTGTGGAGTTACACCGGCACTTTGTGTCCTGTTACCTATCTGTTTTGATAGAATGTGTTCTTGATACATGGGCGAGTGGCCTAGGTGAATGGAGACCTGGCTCTGGTGAATTAAAATGAACGCACACACTGCACATGCACACGTTTACACACAGGACACACACTCACATAAATGTGTGTGGGCTCAGACACAGGTGGCCTTGTCCACTGTCTTATTCTCGCTAGCCCCTCAACTCCAATACTCAACTTTACCTTGACCCTTCTCACCTTCAGTCCTTCCCAACCCTTGTACCAACATCCACCTCATCCCCTGACCTCCTCCCTCCCACCTTACAGCGTGCCCTTTGTGTTGTTGGAAATTTGGAAATTATAAGGAAGATGAGTAGGTTTAACCCTGGAGCTCACTTACTGGGGAAGCATGATTGTGCCTATCTGAATAAAGCCAGATACAGGGTATGGGTATCACACAAAATAGCACAAAATTCCCTCCTACATTTTGCTCCCATTCTGTCATTTGGTTTCTCCTTTCCCTGCCCACAAGCATCCCATCCTCTGACTTTCAGCCAGCCATCCACACATCTCTTCCCCACACCCACTGCTTCCCATCTATGCCATTCCCAAATCCATCCTGTACTTCCCTTTCTCTCCAGTCCCGAGACGACCACCTGCCCACTCTCACCCTGACAGTTATTCTCCCCGTAACATGTCAGGATGATTGATAAAAATACATCTATTGATGCTCCTGAACACATCATCAGTGATGTAACCTGGAGTCATTGGGGGCTTTGGGTCTTTCAACATCAGACATCCTCACCCAGGCGCCCCAGCCATGGTTGATCAGACCACGACTTGTGTTCAGGCGGCATTCGCTCCTACCCATGGACATTCTCTCCTGATCCAGAGCCATCTCGAGGCCTCCTCCGCTGCCTCTGTGGTGGTCTTGATGGCTCCTCTCCTCTCCATTCCGTTCATGCCCAGTGCGCGCAAGGCTTTGCAGAGCGATTGCCCTGCAAAACCTCTGCAGCCAACCTCGATGGGCATACACCTTGCCTTACGGCAGTCTATGACCAGCTCTTCATACTTGGTCATCTTCCTCTCGTGGGCCTCCTCCCGACGGTCCTCCCACATCACTGTCAGTTTCAACAAGGCGATGTTTTAGGTCGCCTCTGAGACCAGGAGGATGTCT
Organism: Okamejei kenojei; assembly: GCA_035221665.1. Lineage (NCBI taxonomy): Eukaryota > Metazoa > Chordata > Chondrichthyes > Rajiformes > Rajidae > Okamejei > Okamejei kenojei. The sequence goes on along the minus strand of CM069140.1, from coordinate 53,274,049 downwards.
GGTCTCAGGGTGGTCATGGCAATGTGCTGTGGGAACTTCAGCTGTTTCACCAAGTCCACAGAAAACTGCCAGTTCTGCGCAGTCACCAGGATTCCTGACGGATTCCTGGCTGCTATGGTTCTTGGCAGCTGCACTCTGGCCTTCACCAAGATGATCACCTGGGTGGTGGGCCGTGTGCGTCCTCAGCTGCTGATTCCCATGCCGATGGCTTCTGCAATGGGCTTAAGACCCTGGTCGTGACGCCAGGTGTACCGGCCCTGCCCAAGAGCCTTTGGGCAGCAGCTCAGGATGTGTTCCAACGTCCCCTTGCCCGAGCATTGCGGGCAATCCGGAGATTCCGCTTTTTTTCAAAACAATCAGTTTTTCACCCCTACAATGACTGCCTTGCCAAAAAGTTAATACGGTTGTAAGAAACAAAAAAAACTTAATTGACTTCTCAGAAATAACATGGAACATGCTAATAGAGTACATTTATTTCCTTTAATTTATGGATGCTATAATAAACTTAGTTAATGCAGATTTGGTCTAACCACGTTGCTACACATTTGCATGCAATTAATATATGTTTATCATATAGATGTATTACTATTCTAGTTATGAAAGAATCATCTTGTTTTGTTACTCCAGAAGAGAAAACCATCCCTATTTTATGACTCAAATCCTTTGAATCTGGTTTGTTCACTATTACTACTAAAGAGTATTTACGATATCCATTTATTTATTTCAGATGCTTCACTAACCTTGTCACTTTAGAGAAAATGTCTTAAACTCAAGTACATGCTCTATATTCAGAATGAATGAGATTTGACAGCATCCACACACTGTTCCATATCTGCCTCATCTATGATGATACCACATGCCCTTGTTTTAGTTGCTAACTCTGTGATTATTGCTTGTAGTTACATCTTTTCTTCACAAAAATCCTGAAAGAAAATGATGGCACACAGTTGCAAATGTATATTCACTTTGTGTACAGAGAAAACCTGTCCACCAATGACAATGGCAATGCTCTTTATCATACAAAAATCATGGCAACATACATTGTGTCATCACCAAAGGTAAATAGCCGATACAAACAATTAAAATTAGAGTCCTATCCATGTACCTGTCCAACTGTTTCTTAAACGATGGGATAGTCCCAGCCTCAACTACTTCCTCTGGCAGCTTGTCCATACACCCACCACCCTCAGATTCTTATTAAATCTTTTCCCCTTCACCTTGAACCTATGTCCTCTGGTCGTTGATTCCATACTCTTGGTAAAAGACTCTGTGCATCTATCTGATCTATTCCTTTTGTGATGTTATATACCTCTATAAGATCTCCCCTTTTCCTCCTATGCTCCATGGATTAGAGACCCTGCCTACTCAATCTTTCCCTGTAGCTCACACCATCTAGTCCGGGCAACATCCTCGTAAATCTTTTCTGAACACTTTCAAGCTTGACAATATCTTTCCTATAACACGGTGCCCAGAACTGAAACAATATTCTAAATGCGGTCTCACCAACGTCTTATACAACTGCAACATGACCTCCCAACTTCAGCCTTTTTGACCACCTTTTCTACCTGTGACTCGACCTTCATGGAACCATGCACCTGTACTTCTAGATCCCTCTGCTCTACAACACTACCCAGAGGCCTACCATTTACTGTGTAGGTCCTGCCCTTGTACAATGTCCCAAAATGCAACACCTCACACTTCTCTGTATTAAATTCCATCAACCATTCCTTCGCCCACCTGGCCAATCGATCCAGATCCTGCTGCAATCTTTCACAACCATCTTCACTATCTGCAAAACCACTAATTTTTGTATCATCAGCAAACTTGCTAATCTTGCCCTGTCTGTTCTCATCTAAATCATTGATATAGATGACAAACAGTAATGGGCCCAGCACCGAACCCTGTGGCACATCACTAGTCACAGACCACCATTCTGAGAAGCAACTTTCCACCATCACCCTCTGCTTCCTTCCATGGAGCCAAATTGCTATCCATTCAGCTATCTCTCCTTGGATCCCATGAGATCTAACCTTCCAGAGCAGCCTACCATGCGGCACCTTGTCGAACGCCTTACTAACGTTCATGTACACAACATCTACAGCTCTGCCCTCATCAACCTTTTTGCTCACGTCTTCAAAAAAATCAATCAGGTTTGTGAGACACAACCTCCCACGTACAAAACCATGCTGATTATCCATAATCAGCCCTTGCCCATCCAAATGCCTGTATATCCTATCCCTCAGAATACTCTCCAATAACTTACCAACTACAGATGTTGAGCTCACCGGCCTATAGTTCTCAGCATTTTCCCTGCAGCCCTTCTTGAAAAGAGGCACAACATTTGCCACCCTCCAATCCTCCTCATAAATTTCAACCAGGGCTCCCGCAATGTCCTCTCTAGTTTCTCGCAATGTCCTGGAATATATCCAGGGGTGCAGTGCTGCCGGAGCTCACCGCTGCTCCGGCACCTCTGTGAAAAAAAAAGCTTTGCTTCATTTGGTGTTCTTTTTTCATACTTGATTACTTTGTTGAGTTGGTTCCAATTCAGGTGGCTAAAATACAAAAAACCTTATTTGCATTTCGGTAAATTCTGTTACTTTTATAACTGCAGCTTAGCAACACTGCTAAGCGTTGCATCCCCTGCTGTCTGCTCTGACTCAGTCACATTAGTAAGGCTGCATTTGTGGTAGTCCGTGCCACTCCGTAGATTTCTCTCTAATACTAAAGTTAATTTTTCTCATTAACAGCCCTATGGCTTCTACGCAAATAACGTCAACTTCTTTATTTCCTAAACAAGCTGAGGAGAGTAACAAGAATAAAGTACAAGAGACTGATAGTAGTAAAAGTGACAAAAGCTGTGTCTCGCCTGTTTCTAGTTCAAATTTTCTAACCGGGTCCAAATGTAGTTCTGAAAGGATGCTGTAGGATGATTCGAAATCAGGCTTGTTTCCCTGTTCAGGTGTTTGGACTGAAGAAATGTGGAAGAAAAAGAAAGAAACGTATCCCTGGTTAGATTTCAAGAATGATAAACTTGGATGTAAAGTATGTGCAAACATAAGCAATCTGACACTTTTCACTTCTGAGGGTTTGAGGCTGTCAAATGAATGGCAAATGTATCAAATATTCTATTACGGAGCCAATCGAGTACACTCTTGAAGTCTCTCAGAAAAAAAAATGTTAATCACAAACTATCAAAAGCTCACACTGCTGCTCTATGTGTTGAAAATAAAACTAGTGGAGATGCTCCTGGAAAATTATGTGACACCATCAATGCTTTGCATCTAAAGGCAACTTGTTCAATTTTTCGTTCTGCCTATTATTTAGCTCAGAATGACAGACCATACTCTGATCACTGGCTTACAGGAACTTCAAGACAAAAATGGTATTGACATTGGGATTGGTCTGCATTCCCACACTAGTGCTACAGAGATCATTAACCACATAGCCGTTAATATGAAAAAGAAAATTTGCCAGCATATCAAGCAGATAAATGGCAAAATTTATGTTCTCATTGATGAAACAACAAGCCTGAGCATCAAGACCGCCCTAATAGTTTATTTAATATGTGAAAGTGATAAGGAAGGTGATCCCCATTTCATGTTTCTAGATCTAATTGAACTGCCTGATCAGAAAGCTGCAACTATTGCTAAGCATCTATTGAACTGTCTCAGTAACCATGGGTTTGATGACTCTTACCTGAAACAGAACCTTGTAGCATTTCCTATTGATGGGGCGAGCGTAATGCTTGGTGTCAAATCTGGTGTTGCTACAAATCACAAGGAACATTACCCTGAAGTGATAATTTGGCACTGTCTTAATTACAGATTAGAACTTGCTGTAGGTGATTCGGTGAGAGAAGCTCATGGAATTAATCATTTTCAATCATTTATGGACAAATTGTTCTCTGTTTATAGTAGATCACCTCTAAATCAAAAGGAACTGTCTGAATGTGCCTCTCAACCACAACAACAAATTTGCAAAATGGACCATGTTCTGGGCACCAGATGTATAGCTGGATCGTTTCGAACCGTTTCAGCAGTGTGGCATAGTATGAAGCACTGTGTCTTCATTTTGAAAAAGCAATGAAGGATGAAACAAAATCTGGGAGTGAGAGAAAAATAAAAGCGATATGAATAAAAGCGATCTGTTGACAAGACTCTCATCATAACAGTTTCTACTGGGATTAGCTCTAATCTATGACACGTTGCATGAACTTGGTTTACTGTCCGAGTGTTTACAGAAACGCACTACTACGATTGTTTATGCAGACAAACTGATCCAATGGAGCATAAGATCACTGCATGGGCTGAAAGAGCAACCTGGTACAAAAACTCTAGAAGTTCAAGAGGCAGTTGAAAAGGGGAAGTTTGGAGAAATTTACTAGTCCTATAAACAATCTGCAGTTCACGACAACATCCTTGAAAGGTTCTCATTCTTCTGAACCTCATAGTATGTATAAATCTCTGCTAAATAAATTGTCCTTGATAAATGCTGTTGGCCTGCTGAAATACCACCTAATTATGGAGAAGCTGCAATATCATCTTTCTGTAAGAGATTTAAGCTTTCTTCTTCCTCGGTAATAAATGCCTTCAGAGATTATGTGGAGGATCGTGGATGCCGCATCCCCCAAGATATACGCCCATTACTGAGCTGTTCACAAGTTACTGCTGAGTGTGAGAGGAGATTCAGTCACTAACTTGATAATAACACCAACACACTCATGAATTCTCATGAATCATGTATCAGCACGTGTGTTTGTTAAACTACACGGTTGGACCTCCTCTGGTTCAGTGGAATCCTGAGCCGTCCGTCACATCATGGCTGCGGTACCACAGATCAGCAGAAGACACCAGGACAAGTGTTGCTTCAGACCCCCAAACACATATTACCCCTGACCCTTTGTGGAAATTATTGTGAAACTTCTCATTGGTGGCATTTGGTAAATAGATAATTACTTGTAAATTGGTAAAATACATGATTACCGTCCTTTTCTTTACTTGCTTGATAATTATATTTCATGATAATTAGTGAGTGCAATCGTGCAATATTTTGTCATATTATTAAATTAAGTATTATATGTTTTATTATACTCGTTATACACTGGGATGTTGTGATAGGCTATATTCTTGTTTGACCCTCTTGGGAGACTAGCTTGTGTTCCTCCCCCTTCCCCCAAGCAAAACCTGAAATGACGCCACTGTTTGACAGCTCCGGCACCTAAGAAATTAGCACTGCAGCACTGGATATATCTGATCGGGCCCTGTAGATTTGTCTATCTTTAAACACGACAGTACCTTCAGCACTTTATCGACGGTAGCCCTAACTGCTTTCATGACACTTCCAGTGACTGCACCAATTTCCTCCATCCTACTGTCTTTCTCCTCGGTAAATACAGAGGAGAAATAGTCATTGAGGCCCTTGCCCATCTCCTGTGGCTCCACACAGGTGACTGCTTTTATATCTGAAGAGGTCCCACTTTCTCTCTAGTTACCCATTTTCCCTTGTGTATTTACAAAATCTTTTGGGATTGTCTTTTATGCGACCTGCCAGAGCTATCTCCTGGCCCCTTTTTGCCCTTCTGATCTCATTTTTTAGTTTGCTTCTAAGCTCCCGAAACTCCTCCAGGGATGCACTTGATCCCAGCTGCCTATACCTGTCCCATGCATCCTTCTTGTTTTTGACTTTCGTCTCAATTTCTCTCGTCAGCCAAGCTTCCTTGCGTTTGCCTGCTTTGCCTTTCACTCTAACAGGGACGTACACATCCTGAGCTCTCTTCAGTACCACCAGGGGCGCTGTACGATTGGCACCCTCATCGTACAGCGCCAATTCATCGTTTTTGTTGTTATTTTCAGTGTGTTTTAAAAGTTTGTGTAAATGTTCTCTGTTTTATATGGGAGAGGGAGGGGGTGGGCAGGGGAAACCTTTTTTTCAGTCTCCTACCTTGCCGGAGATGCGATTGTTTTCCGGATCGTATCTCCGGTCGCTCTGCGGCCTAGCATCATGGAGCTGGAGGCCTCCTTGGGACTGACTTTGAGCCCCACCATGGGGTGTGGATTTACCATCGGGGCCGATCCCTTGCCTGGGATCGACGCTCCAACCCCTTCTAAACTCTTCACGCTATGATTTTCTCAGTCTATATTGGGAAAGTTGAAATCCCCTACTACAACAACCTTATTTGACCTGCAGCTGTTTGCAATCTCCCAGCACATTTGCTCTTCTAATTACTATTTGGGGTCTGTAGTACACCTCCAACAAGACGCTCATCTCTTTCTAGTTCCTCAGCCTTATTCTTAGTCAACAATGCAACTCCCCCTCCTCTTTCTTTCCTCACCTCTGTCTCTCCTGAAGCTCCTGTACCCGGGAACATTGAGCTGCCATTCCTGCCCTCCCTTAAACAGGTTTCGGTGAGGGCTACAACGTCCCAGTCACTCGTACCTATCCACGCCTAAGTTCATCTGCCTTACCCGTCAAACCCCTTGCATTAAAATACGTGCAGTTTAAACCAACCCTCCTTCCTCGCTCTCCGGCTTTTTGCCTATTCTGTCCATTAACCTTTCCCACACCACCTTCCATACCAACTTCTAGCCACATTACACGTGGGGAAAAAAAAGACATAAAATGCTGGAGCATCTCACCGCGTCAGGCGGCATGGCTGAAGAACACAGATAGGTGATGTTGCCGGTCGAAACCCTTCTTCAGACCTAGTCTGGAGAAGGGTTCAGTCTGAAGAAAAGTTGCCACCTGAAATAACATTGACTCTCCCTGCAACCAACCCTGTGATGAAGACAGGTTTGAGGATCCTCATCATTCTTCTTCTAAAGTCAACAAATCAGTTCCTTGGTTTTACTGACATTGAAAGCAAGGTTGTTGTTCTGACACCATTCTGTCAGACGATTGATCACCCTCCTGTACTCACCATTATCTGTAATTCGTTCAACAACAGTGGTGTCGTCAGCAAATTTAAAGATTTGGAACTGTGTCCGGCTACACAGTCATGGGTATAGAGTAAGTATAGGGAAGGGCTGAGCACACATCCTTGATGTGCCCCTGTGCTTATGGTTATCGAGAAGGAAGTATTGATGCCTAATTCCCGGAGCTTGGTAACAAATTTTATGGGGATGATGGTGTTGAATAGCAAGCGGTTGTCTGCGAACAACAACTTGACGTATGTGTTTTATTGTCCAAGTGTCCAGTGCAGAGTGGGGAGCCAGCAAGATTGATTGTCCTGTTGATCTATTGTGGCAATCGGAAAATTATAGTGGGTCCAGGTTCTTGTTGAGGTAGGGTACACAAAATGCTGGAGAAACTCAGCGAGTGCAGCAGCATCTATGGAGCGAAGGAGATAGGCAACGTTTCGGGCCGAAACCCTTCAAGTTGATTTGTGCCATAACCAACCTCTCAAAGCACTTCATCACCATGGACGTTAGTGCCATCGGTCGGTAGACATTGTGGCATGCTACCTTATTCTTCTTGGGCACCAGTATTATTGATGCACTTTTAAGGGAGGTGGGAACCTCAGTAATGAGAGGTTGAAAATGTCTGCAAAAGCTCTAGCCATTGGTCCATGCAGGTTTAAGAATGTAACCAGGTACACCATTGGGTCCAGATGCTTTCTGAGGGTTTACCCTCCTGAGGATCCTCTGATGTTGGCCCTGAGATTGCAGATCCACTGAGATTGCAATAGCATTAGGGGCTATGAGGGCCAAGAAGGTACATCAATGTTCTTCCTATGAGAATATGTTGAAGCTTATTGATTCTGTCTTCATTTAGTCTTCTTGACTGGAATTTTGGACAAATAATCACATGAGCAATGTTCACCAAATTCATTGCACTCACCCTTCAAATCTCAGCGTGAGCCGAGAAATTAGTACACTGGTAAAGACTGGGGCTTGGTTAGAAACATAATAACATAGTAAATGTTAAATGGTAAATGGTAGGGAATTGAGGAATTACCTGTGGAACAGAGAGTGCATAGTTTCCCTGAAGGTGGAATCGCATGTAGATAGGGTGGTAAAGAAGGCCTTTGGTGTGCTGGCCTTTATAAATCAGAGCATTGAATATAGGAGTAGGGAAGTAATGGTTTAAAATTGTACCATTGGTAAGACCCTGAGTATGGTGTACAATTTTGGTCTAGTTATAGGAAGGATGTCAACAAATTAGAGAGAGTACAGAGGAGATTTACTAGAATGTTGCCAGGGTTCCAGCAACTATCAGAGAAAGGTTGAACAAGTGGTCTTTATTCTTTGGAGCGCAGAAGGTTAAGGGGGGACTTGATTGAGGTCCAGAGTTGACGTGGATACGTTTTTCCCATCAATGACATGAGAATTAAGGGACAGAGGTTTCCGTGAGGGGGAACTTCTTTACTCCTGTGTGGAATCAGCTTCCAGCAGAAGTGGTGGATCGATTTTAACATTTAACATGAAGGTATGGTCTGAGTGCAGGTATGGGACCAAATGGTCGGCACGGACTGGAAGGGCCGAGAGGGCCTGTTTCCGTGCTGTAAAGAAAAGAGGTACAGGATTAGGCCGTTTGTCCCTTCGAGCAGCACCTTCAATATGATCATGGCTGATCATCCAAAATTAATACCCCATTCCTGCTTTCTCCCCATATACCGATTCCGTGAGCCCAAAGAGCTATATAATTCTCTCTTGAATACATAGAGTGAATTGGCCTCCACTGCCTTCTATGGCAGAGAATTCCACAGATTCACAACTCTATAGGAGAAAACGTTTTTCCTCATCTCAGTCCAAAATGACCCACCCCTTATTCTTAAACTGTGACCCCTAGTTCTGGACTCTCCCAACATCAAGAACATTTTTCCTGCATCCACTCCTTTAAGAATTTTATATATTTCTGTAATATATCCTCTCATCCTTCTAAATTGCAGTGAATATAAGCTCAGTTGATCTATTATCTATTCAAGGGAGGGTGCTTACATCAATGCAAAGGATTGGCACAGTGGTAGATTGATTTATTGACTTCATCAGCAAGCATGTAGTAAGATGGGACCGTGAATGTGCCTTTTTGCCCATGTTCTGAGTTGAACGATAATAAATCCGTGCAGTTACTCTGGTAATTGCCAGTCTGTGGATTGGATGATTCACCTCAACGATTCCTATTTTAGTGCAATTCAGTTTGTGCTTGACCAGAATACACGTTATACATAAATATACATATGTATATACATAAATACAAGCAATTGATTCTTGAAGGGTTGACGGTGGATATGCAATGGAAGGCATTTAAAGACTGCATGGATGAACTACAACAATTGTTCATCCCAGTATGGCAAAAGAATAAATCAGGGAAGGTGGCGCATCTGTGGATAATGAGGGAAATCAGGGATAGTATCAAAGAAAAAGATGAAGCGTACAAATTAGCCAGAAAAAGCAGCCTACCAGGGGACTGGGAGAAATTCAGAGACCAACAGAGGAGGACAAAGGGCTTAATTAGGAAAGGGAAAATGGAGTATGAAAGAAAACTGGCAGGAAACATAAAAACTGACTGCAAAAGTTTTTATCGATATGTGAAGCGCAAAAGATTAGTTAAAACAAATGTAGGTCTCTTGCAGTCTGAAACGGGTGAAATGATCATGGGGAACAAGGACATGGCAGACCAATTGAATAACTACTTTGGTTCTGTCTTCACTAAGGAAGACATAAATAATTTGCCGGAAATAGCAGGGGATCGCGGGTCAAATGATATGGAGGAAATGAGTGAAATCCAGGTTAGCCGGAAAGTGGTGTTGGGTAAATTGAATGGATTAAAGGCCGATAACTCCCCAGGGCCAGATAGGCTGCATCCCAGCGTACTTAAGGAAGTAGCCCCAGAAATAGCAGATGCCTTAGTGATAATATTTTCAAAGCTCTTTAGATTCTGGAGTAGTTCCTGAGGATTGGAGGGTAGCTAATGTAACCCCACTTTTTAAAAAGGGAGGGAGAGAGAAAACGGAGAATTACAGACCAGTTAGTCTAACATCGGTAGTGGGGAAACTGCTAGAGTCAATTATTAAAGATGGGATAGCAGTGCATTTGGAAAGTGGTGAAATCATTGGACAAAGTCAGCATGGATTTACGAAGGGTAAATCATGTCTGACGAATCTTATTGAATTTTTTGAGGATGTAACTAGTAGAGTGGATAAGGGAGAAGCAGTGGATGTGTTGTATCTGGACTTTCAGAAGGCTTTCGACAAGGTCCCACACAAGAGATTGGTATACAAACTTAAAGCACACGGTATTGGTGGTTCAGTATTGAGGTGGATAGAGAACTGGCTGGCAGATAGGAAGCAAAGAGTAGGAGTGAACGGGTCCTTTTCAGGATGGCAGACAGTGACTAGTGGGGTGCCGCAAGGCTCAGTGCTGGGACCCCAGCTATTTACAATATACATTAACGATTTGGACGAGGGAATTAAATGCAACATCTCAAAGTTTGCGGATGACATGAAGCTGGGGGGGCAGTGTTAGCTGTGAGGAGGATGCTAGGAGGCTGTAGGATGACTTGGATAGACTGGGTGAGTGGCCAAATGCATGGCAGATGCAGTATAATGTGGATAAATGTGAGGTTATCCACTTTGGTGGCAAAAACTGGAAGGTAGACTATTATTTGAATGGTGACCGATTAGGAAAAGGGGAGATGCAGCAAGACCTGGGTGTGATGGTACACCAGTCATTGAAAGTAGGCATGCAGGTGCAGCAGGCTGTGAAGAAAGCGAATGGTATGTTGGCATTCATAGAAAAAGGATTTGAGTGCAAGAGCAGGGAGGTTCTACTGCAGTTGCACAGGGCCTTGGTGAGGCCACACCTGGAGTATTGCGTACAGTTTTGGTCTCCTAATCTGAGGAAATACATTCTTGCCATAGAGGGAGTACAGAGAAGGTTCACCGGACTGATTCCTGGGATGGCACGACTTCCATATGAAGAAAGACTGGATAGACTTGGCTTGTACTCGCTGGAATTTAGAAGATTGAGGGGTGATCTCATAGAAACTTATAAAATTCTTAAGGGGTTGGACAGGCTAGATGCAGGAAGATTGTTCCCGATGTTGGGGAAGTCCAGGACAAGGGGTCACAGTTTAAGGATAAGGGGGAAGTCTTTTAGGACCGAGATGAGAAAATCATTTTCACACAGAGAGTGGTGAATCTGTGGAATTCTCTGCCACAGAAGGTAGTTGAGGCCAGTTCGTTGGCCATATTTAAGAGGGAGTTGGATGTGGCCCTTGTGGCTGAAGGGATCAGGGGGTATGGAGAGAAGGCAGGTACTGATCATATTGAATGGCGGTGCAGGCTCGAAGGGCCGAATGGCCTGCTCCTGCACCTAATTTCTATGTTTCTAGACCTAATAATGATGTCAAACATTATCTCAATAATAACATTAAAACTAATGTTGGCATGTGTGCAGTACATAAGTCGTTCAAATATAAAAAAGTAATTAAGCCATTGATTCATCCAACTTTTTTCCTGTGCTTTGATTTCCTCACAAAACAATTACGTTTTTTTGAACATTTATGTAAGTTGTGGGATTTCATTTGAAACTGCACCTGTGTGTTCAGAGCATGAGTCTTATGTGTAATAACCCTTAGGCAACATATCTGAAGTACAAAAAAAAACAAAGAGCTCACAGATCTTTCTTGTGGCTTTTTTTCAACTTTGTCTTTGATTTTGCTATGGGCATGTAGATTTCAAAACTAATGGATATTGGTGACAGCAACACAAAAGAATTTAACAGATGCATTTGGTTTAGCCAGAAGTTGTAACATATTCACAAATACCTGGGAGATGTAGTTCATGATCCTGATAGAAGTATATAAAATGAGAGGCATAGATAAGGTAGGCAGTCAGAACCTTTTACCCGGGGTGGAAACGTCAAAGATTAGAGGGCATTACATTACTGTGAGGGAAGCAAAGTTTGATGGAGGTGAGCAGGGCAAGTTTTTTCACACAGGGGGTGTGGGTGCGGCGTGCCCGGGACACACCGCAAGGAGTAGTGGTGGAGACAGACACGATAGTGACGTTTAAGAGGCTCTTAGATAGGCACATGGATATGCAGGGAATGGAGGGATATAGATCATGTGCAGGCAAATGAGGTTAGTTAACTTGGCATCAATTTTGGGCACAGACATTGTGGGCCGAAGGGCATGTTCCTGTGCTGTACTGTTCTATGTTCTATGTACTAGCATTGAAGTAACAATAAAAGTATAAACAAAATCTATAATAACTGATGTCTCAACTGGATCCAGCCTGCGATTTTCATGGCTGCACTTAATCTCTTGTGGCCTCGTAGTTACCGATGTCCTTGAGACCTCACCGTAGTCACACCATGAACTATCCTACAGGCACTGAATTCTGGAGACCCACCCTAAAATATCATGATAACACTATGTGTCAGTTTGTAGTGTCAAGGGCGTTTTAAAATGTTTCTAAATGTATGTGAAGCGCAAATATTAAAAAAAATTGTTGAATACTTAAATATTCAAAAAACAAATGATTTAAAAGTAAATATTGAAAGTTAATACATTTACTCAAATTTGTTTAGTGGATGTAAATTAATTTAAAGCCTTATTATTAAATAGACTAAGTGCAGGTCTGCTCCACCAATGCAATATTCCACCACTCACGCATAGCCCCCAACTGCGCAGGCGCGGCTCATTTCCCCTCATCCTTCAGCACTCCCTCCCCCTCCTCTTCACCCTCCCTCTTGTTTCCCTTCTCCTTCTCCCCTACCCCAATCTTTCCCTCCCTCTCCCTCCCTCAGTCAGTCAGCCCCTCCCTCCCTCCATAACTCCTCTTCCCTCTCTACCACTCTCATATCCCTCTACCCCACACTCCTCACCTCCCCTATCTCCCCCCCCCCCCCCCACTATCCCCCCTGAACTCCTTCACTGCCCTCCTCTCCCTCTATTCCCCACTTCCTACCTCCCTCATTCCTCTCCATCTATTCCCCCTCCTCCCCCACTCTCACCTCCTCACCTCCCCTACTTTCCCCCCTCTCACTCCCTACCCCCTCCTCTCCCTCAATCCCCCACTCTCCTTCCTCACCTCCCCAGGATCGTTCCCCTCTCTACTTCCCTCCCTCCCTCCTTCCCACCCTCTCACTTCCCCTACCCTCAGTCACTCCCTCCCTCCAACCATAAAAACCAGCATCTGCAGTTCCTTCCTCCATTAGCTTCATAGTTTAGATTCCGTTGACTTGACGATTGGACCAGTTTGCGCTGTGTGTGTGTGTGAGTTACTCAAACCCCGCGCAAACTGCTTGGCCACCCTGCAACCCGACTCTCCCTCCCGCTGCCCACTCCGGCTCAGCCGCCGCTCGGCCCGTCCCCGTCCTGCCTGCTGCTACAGCTCGGCCCGTCCCCGCCCGTTGCTGCTGCTCGGCACATCCCTGCCCACCCTCCTGTTAGTTCGCTGCTGCCTCCAGGCCGGGCCATGGGGGGGGGATGGTGTCGGTCTTTGTCACAGTGGGCAGTTGCGACAAGCTGGTGGAGAGGATCTCTGTTATGATATGTGTAATGTGCCTTTAATGACTTAATAAAGTCCAGGCATGCGCGGGAGTTCCAGGAAAGCGTAGGAGTTTTACTTACTGGAAAAGCTTGTCCTTGAGCATGGTGGCAGCGGTGGTGCCTAAAAGAATCATTCTGCCGGTCCGCTTCCCGTGAGCGGTATACGACCACCGACCCCATTAATCGTCAGCCATGGGGTGAATGAGTGTTGGAAAACATAGTGTCGGATGTGGGCAATCTACAGCATAGTCGCACAGCTAGACAGGCAAACACCAGCATACCAGACGGCATTGTTTCTCCAAAAAAATTGGCCCGTCAGGACTGGAGATTTACGACAGTTTTGTGTTCGCCAACGATGAGGAGAACCAAGAACTGGCTGATATCATTTGCGCGTTCGAGAGCTACGCCATTAGCGAAAAGAATGAGATGTATGAGCGATATCTCTTCAACAAGAGACAGCAAGAAGCAGGTGAGAACTTTGAATCGTTCCTTGCTAGCCTGAGAACACTAGTGAAGACCTGTAATTTCTGCCAGTGCATGACGGACAGCTTGCTCCATGACAAGATTGTGTTGGGCATTAGCGACTCGCAGACAAGGAGACGTTTCCTGCAGGAAAAGAAGCTCACTCTCAACGGCATCTGCAAGAGTGCCGAGACTGCTGAGTCACATCTCCAAGTTTTCACCGGAAGTAGCAGGTCTGCACTGCTGCAGTCCACAAAATCAGACAGCAGAGCAGCAAGAGAGGCGCTGCTGTGCAATCAAGTGGGCTAAGCCTAAGAAAAGCCAAGGCAAGCACAATCAAGAAGCAAAAGCATGCAAGTATTGTGGCAAGGAGCATGCAATGGACAAACAGCAATGCCCAGCCTACAGACAGACCTGCAGGGCATGTGGCAGTCGCAACCACTTTGCCAAAATGTGCAGAAAAAAGAAAGTGCACAAAGTGGACGACCAGGCCGGAAGTGACACGAGCACTGAGTACATTGATAGTATCACGCTCACAATTAACACGGTGTGGCCTGGAGATGATGTCTACGCATCGATGCTTGTCAATGGGAAGCAAGTCGAAATCCAAGTGGACAGCGGAGCGAGCGTGAACATCTTGCCACGCAAATATTTACACGCCGTAGACCACACACTAGCCCCATGTCAAAAGAAGCTCATGATATGGACTAAAGACTACAATGGACATGGAAGGATTTTGCCGGGTTAAGCTGCTCAACCCCAAGACAAACCGCAAATATTCTGTGGAGTTCATTGTGGTCAGTGATAGCTTCACACCACTGCTAGGAAGCAAAGCTAGTCAACGAATTAATTTGACGACTGTAAATGACAACAGCTTTCACCGTGTATATATGTCGACGGTCGTAAAAGAGAAAGCGGTTAAGATTGAAGAACACATGGTCTCCTTTTATTGAATTTCTTCAACAACATAATGGTTGAACACAAACTCAAAACTGACGCTAGGATTGGGTGAGCGGGGTTATGGAAGGATAGTGGGATATATCTCCACTTCTTTCACTCCTTCATTAGTATTGGGGTTTTCCTCTTCTCTTTTTTGTGTTTTTCTTGAAACATTTTTCTTCTTTTTCTTTTCTTCTTTCTTTCCCTTTTTTCCTTTTTCTTTTTTTCCGATCTAGTTATTAGTTCCTAAAATGTTAAAACTGAAGCAGTACGAAAATTGTATAACTGTTATGTTGATCATTTTCTCTTTGTACAATTGCTTCTAATACAAATAAATAATAATTTAAAAAAAGATTGAAGAACACTATGCAGAGGTGTTTGATGGTAAACTAGGAGCTGCCTGGTGAAGCACACCTGCAGATTGACGAGGAAGTGCTGCGCACATTTTTACCATCACAATGTTTACCTCATGCAATAAAGCAGAAGGTGAAGACGGAACTAGAGTGCATGGTAGATCACGTGATCGCAATAGTTCACGAGCCAACGAGTTGGGTCAGCCAGCTCATGGTTGCGGAGAAAAAGAATGGTGATGTCTGGGTGTGCATCGATCCACAACTGTTAAACAAAGCGCTGATGCGAGAACACTATCAGCTCCCAGTTATTGAGGACATCTTGCCAGATCTCAACCATGCGAAGATCTTCAGTAAGCTAGACATGAGCTCAGCTTTCTGGCAGGTGAAACTTGACGATGAATCGTGCAATCTGACGACGTTCAACACACCTTTCGGGCGTTAACGGTGGCGCCGATTGCCATTCGGTTTAAGTGTATCGTCTGAAATCTTCCAGCGAAGATTACACCAAGCGCTCGAAGGGCTACCTGGAGTGATCTGCTTTGCAGATGACATCCTCATCTATGGTAAGGGAGAGGCGATGGAAGACACGGTCATCGACCACGACTCGAAGCTTGAGCAGTTGCTTCAGCGATGTGTCCAGCAACACATCAAACTTAACAAGAACAAGTCTGTCTTCAGAGCAACTGAGATACCCTTTATAGGACATGTGACCACTGGCACAGGACTGCAAACCGACCCCAACAAGGTTGCAGATGTCGTCAATGTGTCAGCACCCTCAGATATACAGGGTGTACAGAGGCTAGTTGGATTTGTCAACTACTTGAGCTGTTTTCTACCCAGCCTGTCTGATACCCTTGAGCCCAACAGCCAGCTGGCGAGACCAGACAGCACGGGAGTGGTCTGCTGAGCAGGACAAAGCGATGTCCAAGATCAGACAGATCGTATCTGAAGCACCGATCTTAGCATACTATAATCCCAAGGAGGAGCTGACAATTCAGTGTGATGTGAGCAACAAGGGACTGGGGGCAGCCTTGCTCCAAAAGGAACGTCCCATCGCATATGCGAGCAGAGCAATAACTGACACCGAATCGCGATATGCCTCGATTGAGAAGGAGATGGGACGTCCCTGAGCGAACTGACAAAAAAAAAGGACGTTGACATAAATGAAACAGTGAGAACTCGCTCAGGTCGAGCTGTGAGACCGCCTAAGTATTTCAGAGACTATGTGACCCATTGATTTAGTTCCTATCAATTGTTATGTCTGTATGGGGTTGCAAGTATGTATGATAAAACAAATTTATGTAAACAAGATAATGCGAAGGAAAGGAACTTTTACTTTTAAAAAAGTGTTCTTTTCTTACTTGGACAGATATGTTCCAAGTATTGTACATCTGTACATTTTTCTCTTTTGGAAAAAGAGAGGATGTTATGATATGTGTAATGTGCCTTTAACGACTTAATAAAGTCCAGGCATGCGCGGGGATTCCAGGCATGCGCAGGAGTTTTACCCAGCTAGAAAAGCTTGTCCTTGAACAATCTCCTCTGAGAGGACCGTGAGGGTGAGTTACCGCGGCAGAGGAGATGGACGGTCGCAGCCATTCACCCGGGGGGACAGGTAGACGGGGCCGCCATTGCAGCAGAGGGCGGGCAGGGAAGAGCGGTGAGTGAGGGAGAGAGAGACGGGACCAGGGCCTCAACTGAACCCCCCCCCCCCGCAACCGCCGCCGTGGTGGGGGAGATAGTAGACACATTACTGTGAGCAGGGGAAAGAGGAGTTTGTGAGTGAGCTGCGAGAGGCCGCAGTGCAGGAAGGGGCGTCGCTGTCCCGGCCTTGGGGTTGACTGACAGGAGAGGAGACCAACCTGCGTGGGCTGATTGACAGGAGAGAAGACCAATCTGCGCATGCGCGGTTTTTAAGATTTTTAAACCTTAATAACTTTTAAAATATACCACCGATCGGAACAAAACGTTGCACTTACAGCACAGGAGAATGATGAGTAAGGTGGTAAAAAATCGTAGCGCTATCTTGTACCGTTTTTGCACAAATAGAGAAGCCACTCAAACTGGAAGAACACAAGATCAGAGTTATGTATAGATCAATTAAACTAAACAAGGGGGAGTGTGGGTGTAACTTTTCTATGTAGCTTAATGATCCCATTCAAAATGGGGCCACATCTCTGGCTGCCGTAAATCTGAGAGCCTGGGTACAAAGTGTTCCTGACCTGCAGCTCAGATCAATCAGGAATTCTCTCTGAACTCAGTAATCCATGCTTCAGATGCATTAAGAGGGGTCTTGATTCATCATACAAAGAAAGAAATGTGTTTAATTGGCAAGAGTCTATAATCTGTGGATGAATATTATGGTAATTAGTAAATTAATCAAGGTGTGAAAATGTAACACAGTAAACTGTAATAATCTTGCATGCAGTGCAAGCAGTCTCAGTGTTAAAGTAGGAAAATGCTAGATGTTAGTTATTTAATCTTTTAAAATGAACAGTGATTCTGTAGAATTGCACGCCAGCTGGTATGCGTTGGCGCTTACGCCTTTAACGTGTTAGATGGTTCTTGGCTGGGACAAAGTCTATCGTATAGTTGTTAAGTGGATTGACAGATAATGATCTCTGGCTGATGTTAATCACCTGAAGGAACTAGAAGGGACATTCTTGACAATCATAAGAATGTAGATGCTGAAATGAAAATGAGAATAATGAAAACACTCAGTAGAGTTATAGAGTATGGAAACAGGCCCTTCGGCTCAATTCAACCATGATGTCCCATCTTAACATATCTCATTTACCCACATTTGTCTCATACCCCTCTAAATCTTTCCAATTCATGTACCTGTTCAAATGTCTTTTAAATATAGTCATACTCTACCTGCATCAAATACTTTCTCTGGCCGCTTGTTCCATACATCCACCACGCTCTGAGTGAGAAAATGTTGCCCCTATTAAATCTATGTCCTCCAGTTCATGATTCTCCTTCTCTTGGTAAAAGATAATGCATTCACCTTATCTATGCAATGCATCCCCCTTATGACTGCTATGAGATCACCCTTCAGCTTCCTGCGCTCCAAGAATTACAGTCCTAGCCCCTGCCTAACTTCTCCCTATGGCTCAGACCCATGAGTCCTGGCAACATCCTCGTAAACCTTCTCTGCACTCTTTCCAGCTTACTGACGTCCTTCCTATATCGGACCAAAACTGAACACATTACAGCAAATGCACCCCAACCACGTCTTGTACAACAGTAACATAACGTCCTAACTTCCAAACTTAATACCTTGACTAATGAAGGCTAACGTACCAAAAACTATCATTACCACCTAACAGACCCGAGGACATCCAGCACTGGATTCAAAGATGTCAAAACCTCTCTACAATCTGTTTTCTCACAGATTAATGAGAGTGCTTGGGAGGCGTGAATGTTGGTGGCAGAATTGAAGAGGCAAAATTGCCAAGAAATTCAACTGTATAATAATTATTTTGGCATTGTACAACTGAAAATGTAATTCATTCCCCTACAGTGAAATGTGATAACTGCTATTTCCAAACCATTTTGTGTCGCTCTGGAAAATCAACCATGCACATTGGCCATCAATCACCTATGTGCCCATTATGTCAATTAGCCATGCACCATTCCTTTTGGAGTATTGTCTGGGAACTTGGAAAAAGTTGTTCTGGGACCATTCCTGACAAACCTAGCCCTCCCAGTATAGCACAAGACAAGTGTGTTTAGAAAGCAAATGAATTATTTACTTCAGTCTGTAAACCTATCCCAGTGCACCTCCAGTCTTACTGTCAGCCCCATCCAATCCCACTGCAACCTAAATCACGGGCCACAATCCCCTACTCCAATTGCAACAGATGCTATCCAATCTGCAGGGCCCTCTTCCGTCATTCCACCTCTCCCTCCCTACATCTCACTTCCAGCATTTTGGGGCCAAAACCCGTTGGGTGCTTTGTTTTGAATCCAGCCTCCTGGATAAGGAACACTGGCCATCATTTTCACTGTCGAAAATCAACAATATCCAGTCACTGCATCTGAAATTTGGGTTTTTGGCAATACTGAGGTTTACAATAGAGGGTAATAACTGCAATAGTCATTGATGCCCTGCTGCTGTTGCCGTTTCATGTATCCATTAGAGTGAACTAGAATTTCCAGGTCTCCAGTAACATTCCGGGGCCACGACCTGACCTGCAACGCCTCACCCATCAGATTTTATGGCAAAACAGGTGTTCTTAATTTTGAAGTTCCCACTCAGAGCCTGATGTTTCAGTAATTTTCAGAAGCAGACAGACCATGAGGCTTTTGAACAAAAGCAAATCCCCTTAGGTAAGAAACGGTTCAATTACTTATCCTGTTAAGTGGCTTCTGACTGTTTCTCTGATATGAATTATATCACTTGTACAGACTCCTTCATCTTTTACACAGGGCCCCATCTTAAATGACAAAGGAACCTTAATGCAGGAAACTGCAAAATCACAGGACTGACAGTAAATAAATCGAGTGTGTTTTTAAATTTAAAGGCAGCTTGCCTTATTTTCTATATTGACTGATTATTAAAATTGTATCAAATCTGATTTTCAATGCCTTTATACAATACATAAACTCAACATTTATGTAACAAAGCTTTGTAGATGCTTAAGTAATTTAAGATTTGATTAATTAATTTGTAAGCTCATATTTAAAACTTGAAATGGTATCTCTTTATGGCTGGTCAAACAGTAGACTATTAAAATAAACAGCCAAAAAAATAGCAAAAAAAAAGGTTGAATGAGAAAAGTGTTCAGGAAAGTAGGTTTTAGCATCAATCCTTAGACAACCCATACCCTATTCCCATCCATCAACCCATTGTCCTAATAAAACTGAGATGTTCTTCCCCCCAAAATAAACTTTATTCAGAATTTAAAAATATATACCAAACAAAAATAGTGCTAAAACTCTTCTCTGCATTTATACATTCATTATACCAAGCACCCTTACCTCTCATGTCTCCCCCTGGGGTTGATCTCCCTTCCCTTGTTTGAGGGATGTCTCTGCCAGACACTGCTCCCCAATGTCCATCAGCAGAAGGATTCTGGACTTTGTTCCTCCTCCACAGAGCCTTGGCGTTGGTTGCACCAAGCTTCAGTATGTCTCTCAGCAAGTACTCCTGCAGTCTAGAATGAGTCAGTCGGCAATATTTCTGAATGGATATCTCTGCTAGGAGGTCAACAGATTTCTGGCCGGCCAAAGAGCGAATTTCACTGATTTGATGATCTTCCAGCAGCATTTGATGACCATCTCTGAATGTGTCCCTGGAAACAGTCCACAAATCAGAGTCCTCTGTAAGAGGACTGTTTGAGATGAACAGTAACAAGTACCCTTGCATCATTCTGCAGACTCTCTTCACAAATCCACACTCTGCAAAGAGATGGGTAACTGTTTCCTCTCTGTAGTATTCATCCCAAGGGCAGCGTGCATTGGTAGTAAGATTACGACTGCACAAGAAGGATATGACAGGGAGGGCCCCTTTCACTACCAGCCAAGCCAGGTCTTGGTGCTTGTTGGTGAGTTTTGGTGATGAAGCATTTTGCCAGATAATCTGGGCAGTCTGCTCAAGGAACCATGCCACGGGATCCATCGAGTCTTTGTCCTGCAGTGCCTGTAGGATGTTCCGTGCTGATCACTGCCTGATGGACATATGATTATCTAAAATACTTTGTGGCCATTTCTTGAATGGCTTGCAGCAATCTCTCCAAGGTCAGCTGGTTAGGGTGCTTAATACCCAGTGCAATTATGTGTAGCTAGTTTAATTGATTACACATATTGTTTTGGAATGTTCCACTGGCATTGGGTTTCTGACTTGCATGCGGACCACTGGCACTTAATTCAGATAGGCTCTAAGACCATTTAAAGTACTTAAATTATAGATCAGACATGAGGGGTTCCAACTCAAATTTGTTCCCTTATTCTCTAGGAATAACCTTTAATGGTAAATAAAATCTGAGCAGATGATACAGGAGAATACGTTATTGTCATCTCATCTTTTTCACTGCAGATAGATAGAACTTCTCATCATTCTCACGGAGTTTCATTTTTTAGGGTTTTATTATTCCACTAGTATAAAACGAACAAAAGTCTTGACAAATTCAAGATTTATTGTAGTTTCAGCCCTCTCATATTTATGACGTTATAAAATCCTGGCTATTCATCAATAACTTTCTAGCCTCTGTTCCCCATGACACCCAGACAACACAGTGATGTTGTATGTAACAATATTTAAGTGAATGGATGTCATGTTATAAACGTCTTAAAAAAATATTTTGTATAGCTACCCATTTCATTAACATGATCAGTAGTGGATCTTTCCTATGACGTTCATGCCAATATCTCTGCAGCTGCAGCAGAATGTAATTAATGCTCCTAATATGTCCTATCAATTTTTTAAATACATTTAAAAACTGATTTCAATATCAAGATAACTATGCTTCCTGCAACAACACTCTCTGTTCATGGGTGTTATCAAAACAAGATTATCCAGCTACACTGTACAACAATTAGAAGCCAGACCAGTCAGAAAGTAAATCACAGCAAGCTGGGACATACTCTAACAGGAGCGTTGTAATGTGAACATTCTATTCCCTTGAACTACAACAAGCCTGGACTGGAATGGAACACATTCTTGGACCACTGTGTGGATGTTAAGGAAGAAGGAATTTACTATGAAGGTAGACACAAAAACCTGGAGTAACTCAGCGGGTTAGGCAGCATCTCTGGAGAGAAGGAATGGGTGGTGTTTTGGGTCGAGACCCTTCTTTGGACTGATATCAGGGGAGGGGGCGGGACAAACAGAATGTAGTCGGAGTCAGTAAGACTAGTGGGAGAACCTGGAAGTGGGAGGGGATGGAGAGAGAAAGCAAGGGCTGTCTGAAGTTAGAGAAGTCAATGTTTATACCACTGGGGTGTAAACTACCCATGCAATATATAAGGTGCTGTTCCTCCAATTTGCGCTGGGCCTCACTCTGACAATGGAGGAAGCCCAGGTCAGATTGGGAATGGGAGGGGGAGTTGAAGTACTGAGCAACCGGGTGATCAGATAGGTTAAGACGGACTGAGCGGAGGTCAGTCTTACTGAGCACGTCTTACTGTCTCCGGCTACATTCTATCCCAGACCCTGATGGGAGTTATATGCTGCCCCCTGAATAGTAGACAGAATGTAGGGTCCAAATTACATCAGGAGATAGAAAAGGCATGTAAGAAAGGCAATGTTATAGTGATCAAGGGGAAAGAGTAGGCATTGGACTGCTGGAAAATGAGGCTGGAGAAGATGGTGGATGAACTGAACACATTGGGAGGGAGTGAGGCAAAAGAAAGGAAATTATGGGCTGATTACCCTTATTTCAGTAGTTGAAAGATTTAAATCCATTCCTAAAGATGAGGTTTCAACTTGGAACCACATGATAAAATAGATCAAAGCCAGCAAGGTTTTGTTAATGGGAGATCTGGCCTGACAAATCTATTGGAATTCTCACCTTCCTTCCATGCTTTGTCCTGCCCTTCCTCTCTCTCCCCCCCCCCCCCCCCCCACCTCCACCCCACTCCCACGACCAGTCTGAACAAGGGTCCCCAACCCAAAACCTTGCTTATCTATGTTATCCATGCTACCTGACCTGAGTTACTCCAGCACTTTGTGACCTTTTGTGTAAACCAATATCCGCAGTTGCTTGTTTCTACACAAAGTGATGAAATAACTCAACGAGTCAGGCAATATTTCTGGTGAACATGGATATCGATGTTTCAGGTCGAGACTTGACCTGCGCTGAAGAAGGATCCTGATCTGAAATGTCAATATCCATGTCCACCAGAGATGCTTCCTGACCCACTGAGATACTTCAGCACTTTGTGTTTTTTTGTAAACCAGCATCTGTAGTTTCTTGTGTCTCCATTAGAAAAGGTCTTCACTAAGAATTGCTGAAACTACTAGAACTATTAACAACTTATGAACAAAGAACTAAACATACAGTTTTAACATGAAATACTTGCCATTCTTTTTCTTTACATTTTCAGAACATCCTCAATTTTAATCCTAAATCAGATTATAAACAAAGGAACCCAACGGGTGAGGCAGCATCTATGAGCATAGGAATAGGTGACGTTTCGGGTTGACACCCTTCTTCGTCTGAAGAAGGGTCTCGACCCAAAGTGTCACCTATTCCTTCGCTCCTCACTCGCTCACAGATGCTGCCCCACTCGCTGAGTTTCTCCAGTATTTTTGTCTACCTTCGATTTTTCCAGTATCTGCAGTTCTTTCTTAAACATAAAGAAAGGTACCAGTCATTTCACAAAGGCCCAAAGTACTTAAAAACCTTTGAATAAATAAGACATCAGTCTGGACATATTAGGTAACTCATCTATTCACTAAAAACTCAATTTGTTTATTAAAAATTGTACCTCATGGGTCCTGATAAGCCCCAACATCTTTATGTTCAATTCAATGAGTCATCACTCGGCAAATGCTTTTGATAGTTTGTTCTCTATCATTGATAAAGAATGTTTGGTTTGTTGAATTTTTACAGGTTTGAGGTGACATTCAACATGGATATTGACTTCATTTGGAGCTCACCATGGATCAATCTTTCTCATTATCTTTTTGACAGTTTTCTATAATAATTGGCCATTAAGTGGAGACAGATTCCTCTCTGATAGTATAATGTAGTACATTATACACCATGAATTGATTATGTTTTACTTGATACAAATGGAAGGACTCACAAAAGCACATAAACAAATCATTGCTCTCTGACATTTTGCCAACGGCCTGTTGGATCATTAATTTAAATGACTCTTAAATAAGGTAATCTTTTCCCAAATAATTGACTAGCTACTTTATTTTGAATCTCGCAAATCAGTTGCACAACTAATGGAATCTGTGGAGTTAATCTCTGAGGCTCTGTGGATATAAATATTATTTGACTGAAATTTTAAAAAAAAAGCAATAAATCATTCTCTCGGGAACTTTTGCTTCCTGAGCAGACAGGGGTGTGTGCAAAGTTAGAAAGGGTGCAAACAGAGGATCACCATCACCAACCCTTCCGTGCCCAACACCTCCTCCCTCCGAACACATAATACGTGGTCAATCATCATCAAAAAAGTGGATAAATAATGTGAGATTATGGACTCGCATGCACATGTTTGCCCTAAACCATTTAGACCACTGGCATGAGCCCTTACAGAACTGGCAAATTTAAATTCCTGTGCACAACCCTGCTAAGGAAATCTATACAGTCATAAGGAAAATCATGACCCCACACTGACAACTTCAGCTGCAATGTAGCATAAAGCCACTGACATATTTTAAATTAATAGTCAATTCAGCGTAAATTGTTCCCACTGGCATTCAAATTTTGAGTTAACTGCCGACATACATCTTCTGCTTGTGAAATTTGCCATTACAAGGGCTAATGCTGCAGTAGATCTAATCATTAAACTTGGAAAATTGGTAATAAATTTTGTCCTCATCACAGTGGATGTGGCAGAGTTGTCTAATAAGGCTGTGCTTTTATTATAGTTGATGTAAATGGTCACATATGAACTTTTAAACATTCAACTTGTTCGTTGAAATTGACAACAAAAAAAAAACAAAATAAATTTTTCATTTCTGCTTGAACAATGAGTTTTACACATTGATTTCCCTTTCCATAAACTATATATATATATATATACATATATATAACCACTCATCTTCTTCCTCCATTGATAGCATCCCTATCTCATTAACTCACCTCATGACAGAATGTTTCTGAAGTATTTTACTATGACACAGGTGGGCACTGCTTGTGGGACTGTGCATAGCTACAGTCATGGAGTAATACAGTGGGGAAACAGGTCCTTCAGCCCCACTTGCCCATACCGACCAACATGCCCTATCTACACGAGTCCCACCTGCCTGTGCTTGGCCCATAACTCTCTAACCCTATTCTATCAATGTACCTGTCCAAATAGTTCTCAAATGTTATGATAGTACCATCTTCAACTACCTCCTCCAGGAGCTTGTTCCATATACCCAGCACCCTTTGCGTAAAAAACGTTACCCCTCAGGTTCCTATTAAATCTTTTCTGCCTCACCTTAAACCTATGTCCTCTGGTTCTCGATTCCCCGACTCCGAGCAAAACACTTTGTGCATTTATCCATAACTTTGTACACCTCTATAAGATCACCCCTTATCCTCCTGCCTTCCAAGGAATAAAGTCCTAGCCTGCTCAACCTCTCCCTATAGCTCAGGAACTAGTCCAGGCAGCATCCTCATAAATCTTCCCTGCACCGTTTCTAGCATGACAACATATTTCCTATAACATGGTGAACAAAACTGAACACAATACTTTCAATGTTGCCTCACCAATGTCTTATACAATTGTTTCATGAACAACTGTAACTACTGACATTGCCAGTCAGATTTTGATTCCTAAATCTAGAATACAGTTTGCAAGTCACTTAAATATCAGGCTGTGTATCCTGTGGCAAACTACTTGCTTTCCAGGAGATCTAAAACCTTTCAACCATCTAAATTTAAAAATCAGGAGGGTGTTGAAATGCTCTACACTTCCTGGATAAGTGCAAATCCAAGAGCATTTAAGAAACAAATTGCCATCCAGGCCAAAACGCCCTGCGTGGTTACTTTCTGATACACCACCCAAGTTATTCATGCACTCCAGGACCACTGCCCCATGGCTGCAGATGATACAATCTACAAAATGCACTGTGGCACCTTGTAAAGGATTCTTCTTCATAAATGGATCGCAGTGGCTTCTCACCATCTTCTCAATGCCAATTAGTCAAGGGCATTTTCTGTCAGCAATGCCAGAGTCCCATAAACGGAAACATTTATTCCCATTAACAACTCACATTTGATTATGAACAAATATTCAATAACAAATTTCTATTCCACAGAGAGTAATTTAACTTGCTTTTCTAAAATTACAATCTATTTATAAATTATCAAATTTACGTGTTGGTTGTGGAATTCATAGGTCGCTGTAAGGTTGCCTGTTAGGCTACATGTAGACTTGTTTTCCCTTACCATAGTGAACACAATGCTGGTCACATTCAGTTCAATCCAGTTTTGCTGCAGGGATTGTAAATGGATAGTAGAAATGATATCTACTAATATCCATATTTTACCTTTCAGGAACAAATCTTGGATGTTTTTATTAAAAGATTTAAGCCAATGTGGTGAACAGCTCCATGTTTTTATTAAAAGATCAAAGCCAATGTGGTGAACAGCTCATCATAAACATGCAGTTTTTGGCTACAATGTTGGAGGATTAGGTAGTTATATAACCACCCCAAAAAATGGGGTGCCATTCACTTCAATCTACATTATCCTGCATAGGGCCTGATTACACAAGGCTTTTATTAGTTTACACCCCAGAGGATTGAACATTGATTCTCCAATTTCAGGTAGTCCCTGCTTTCTCCTTCCCCCCCCACCCCTCAGTCTGAAGAAGGGACTTGACCCGAAACATCGCCTATTTCCTTCGCTCCATAGATGCTGCCTCACCCGCTGAGTTTCTCCAGCAGTTTCGTCTACCAGGCTTTTTTAAAATGTACTTTGTATCCACAATAATATCTGGCCATGGCATCCAATTCTAAATTAACTTTGGGATTTTGCTGTCCTTGCCCAGGTACTTCAAGGGCTCCAAATCTAATTTACAACTAATCAGGAGGATTAAATGTGATCAATTTTCACAAAATGGTTCCACTTACCTAATGCACACAGTTACAAGCAGCATACAACTCAGGAAGAAGCCAATTTGACTCAACTTGTATATGTTGGTGGTTATAATCCACTCGTCTCTTCTCAATCCACCTCATCTCAGCCTTTTAGTATACCTTTCTACCAGCTTAGTGTCAGATACTGATCTAGTTTCTCTTTTAGTGTATCTCATCTATCTGCAGCATTCAAGTGCAGCTTGACCAGCGTCCTATACAACTTTAATATCACTATTTTCTATAGCTCAAAAAATAAATCTCAATGTTTAATTAACATATGCAGTTGCCTTTTGATACAGGTTTAAATTATTGTGATGATTTGTGTTTTCAGATTTCATCACACTATCAGATGCAAGCTCTTATTTTCTAAGGTGCAAATTTTCTGATTTCAAAGGCAAATTATTCATTCATAAATTGTGCACATCAATGGCATGGCTGGCATTTATTTTTCTCTCCTAACTTTGTTCTAAAATGAATGACCAGATAGCAGGTAAAAGACAATTATTTGCTTAGTCTGCAATCACATGTAGGTTAGACTGGGAAAATATGCCCACTTCCTTCCCTGAAAAATATCAGTGAATCAGATACATTTTTACTGCAGTCCTGTAATTTCAAGGTCATCCTTACTGATTCTCACTTTTCGTTCCAGATTTAAATGTTAATTTGCCATTAACTGCCTCGTGGATTTGACCTGGCCGTTGGCGTGCGAAGATTTTTTAATACAATCAATTACGCTGCTGTATTATTGGGTTAGGGAAATGTCTGTTATGTATGGGGTTAATCGATATCTGTAATTGGATTATTAAGAGACCACCCCCATGTGGTTCGGCCCCTCAAGGTCCCAGGGACATATAAAAGTCCGCAACCACGAGGTCCAGGGTCGATCTTCTGGGAGAGTGTTTGGGACTGCGTGACTTTCTGGAGTGTCTCTGTCTGATCAAGGCTTAGAGGGTTTGAGCAGGCAGATACGAGGATCGAACCCGCGGTGGGATAGGTACAGTAGTCGAACTGTAATCCGCTGTTGTTAAAATAAAGATTAGTTGTTTCAAGTGCTTGATTCAGTGTTTTTACTGAAACTAGACTGGGGGGAAGCTTAGAAACGAGCAATTTACATAATCAATCAGTATCTTTGGGATCTTGGACCAGGCTAGAGTGGTGGTACAAACCAAAACATGGCACACATTGAATGATGATCTCAGTGAGCTATACTGGGTCATCATGAATGTCGTTATTTGGCTGTATTTAAATACCAAATAAATAAATCAGCGGAAACTGATGTACCGATGTCATTTTGGTGCTTCGATGAAGTTATATTTTCTGCAGAAGATAGCATCACCGAGTTATACTCCCTGGCAGACACTGACGATATGTCCAGTGCCTAACTAAGAAGGAACGGAGCAGCAGAAATTGAGTGCTGTTGTTTCCTTCATATCTACTGACAAGGGCTTATGGCAGGGAGAGTGTGGGTTTAGATCGGTGCAATCCCCAGAGGTGGACATTTGATCCCCTCGTGGAGCACAGACTTCAAAGATACAGCTGCTTTGAAAGTACTTCAAATGTAATGAACAACAAATGCTGGCCTTGCAAGTTGCACGCACAACAAAGAACAAGTAAAAATGACACCTGTTCCCTGTTTTCTCTGTATGGTTGTAGTAATGAAGTTAGATCCATTTCTATCAATCGTCTTTCTACAATATGCCTGTTCTCTCTGGGTTAAGTTATTTTTGATAATCAGAACTGGGAATTCCCAAAGGGTAATACTTTCACATTCTAAACACGTAAAAGTGTTAAGGGTTCTGAAATGCATTTCCTTCTGCAGGTTATTTCATTACAAAATGGGTAAAAGAAAACGGTCAGCATAAATGATAAAAATAGAAATGAAACAACTTCCACACTGGTGGCTTTGGAACAAAGTACAGTGTGAATGCATCTCCAGTCATGACCCTGTCCATTCTATCCTTTGTTCCCACCTCCAGAAATGAACCCAAAACAGACCTGGTTGTGGTCAACTGACTTTTGTCTGTATATAAATTCCCTTGTTTCCCCCTTCCCCCCCCCCCCCTCTCCTGAGCCTCAAATACTTATTTCTTCCTCAAACTTCACAATTCGCAACTCTTCAATTTTTTTGTCTTATATCTGTCTTTTCATCTCTGACATCTGTTCAACCATCTACCTATCAAATAACCCTCTTCACCTCGGTTAACCTATTATATGGCAGGCTTTGTCCTGTCTCTCCACTATTCCATTTTTCTTCCTTCTGCCCCTCCCCCCCCCCCGCCCCCCCCCCCGCCCCCCCCCCCCCCCGCCCCCCCGCCAATCAGTCTAAAGAAAGATCCTGACTGACCAGAAACATCACCTATCTATATTCTCCTGAGATGCTGTCTGATCTGTTGAGCCACTCAGCACCCCGTTTTCTTTTGTATGCCTCGAATACAATGTTTATTGACTATAATGGTTGCAATGTTTAGTAATTAGTTCCAGGTTTAAGAGAAATAGATTATCAAACAATGAAAAGCACATGGAATCTATACTTATTCTAATTAGGTAAAGTAAACAACGTTTTTAAGATAATGAACAAATTGAGAAAGCCAAAGGGAAGCAATTGAATGAGATCAAAGTCCTTAGTGGTGCAATTACAGTGTAACAGATTCACGGTAACATTAACTTAACACCACATGGATTGTTGACATGGAATAGACTGCCACCTAGTGCAGAAAATTTAGTTGAAACATTTAGAAATAAATGAATCAATTCCTACTTGCAAACCAGTCTGCATTGCCTCATTTAAAAATAAAACGATCAGGAAATAAATACTGCAGATCCTAGAAATCTGAAATAAAACTAGCAAATGCTGGAAACCAGCAGATCAGACCTTGTCTCTGGATAGAGAAGCATTTCATGTTTCAGATTCCGGTCCCTTCAACAGATCTGGTATAAATGAGAAAAAAACAACATACTTTTCAGTAGCAAAAAAAGTGGAAGAGCAATGCATTGAACAAAAGGATGATCTGCGATAGGATGAGACTAAATGATTTAATGTGACAGAGGCCCATTACACATCTTTGTCCATATTATATGTTGCTAATAACTGGGCGGTGGGATATATTCAGCAGGCCACATATATTAAAAGAAAAAAAAATGTGAGCCAAAATGCAGAAAATAAAAAAATGACCAGTTCTGATATAGACTGGTAGTAAGAGTGAGTTACCTAAAGGTAGATAATTCAATATTGACTCAAGAAAGCTGCAACGTGCCCTGATGAGGGTTTTGTTTCTCAAGCATACATCCATGATGTAGCACTCAAAAGATGCTAAATAGATGGTTTGGAGAAGGACTGGGATGGGTAATTAAAGTGGCAGGCAACTAAAAGCTGTGGGTCACTCCAGTGGACTGGACATGGATGCTCCACAAAATAAAATGATCACATTAATTTGTTTAAAACTTAATCAGGAATCACTGGTACAGCAAGACTGCAGCAGAGCCTAAAGCTGATGCAATAACCACTAAGCCTCATGCAATGGCCACTTCTCTTTTGCAAAAAATTATCTGTACAACTTTTGTCATTTAGCCTATTAGCAAAGCACTTGCTGAAACATTTGACGCCATGGCATGCTTCTGTGGGAGAGAAGAATGAGTGGCCAGGGTGCGACATGCCCTTGATTTTCTTCCTCACAAATGCTCCCTGACCCGCTGGGTGCTTCCAAGATTTTCTGTTTTCATACCAACAGAAGTCGGTTGGGTACTATGGCCTCTGTGTATTGGCGCTTCTTGATTTGATTTTAATTGCTTATTTTAAAAACGTACCCAAAGTTTTTTTCATTAAAATTGCCGCTCGGCTCACTTTATACAAATTGGTTCAGCATTTGAGAATGATAGAAATACATGTGTCATTGAATGGACTATATGGAGTGAAATATTGTCAAGCTTATGCCAAAATGTAAGCAAGTTTTAAACCATTACAAAAGGCCAGCAGTACTTTGATTTTATTTCCACGTAGGGATATAAATTCCAACAGGACAAGGCAGACTAGATACTGGGAGAACGTTCCAATGGATGGAGTGTCCAGAACCAGAGCTACCTTACCCTGGATATGAGATATTTCAAACAGAGATTGAGAAATGTATTCATCGAGAGAGCAGTGAACACAATAGACAATAGGTGCAGGAGTAGGCCATTCGGCCCTTTGAGCCAGCATAGGCTTTCAATGTGATCATGGCTGATCATCCACAATCAATACCCTGTTCCTGCCTTTCCCCCATATCCCCTGACTCCACTATCTTTAAGAGCTCTATCTAACTCTCTATGGAAAGCATCCAGAGAACTGAGGCAGAGAATTCCACACTCATAACTCGTGTGAAAATGTTTTTCCTCATCTCCGTTCTAAATGGCTTACCCCTTATTTTGAAATTGTTCTGGTTCTGGATCCCCCCCCCCAACATCGGAACATGTTTCCTGCCTCCAGCGTGTCCAAACCCTTAATAATCTTATATATTTCAATATGATCCCCTCTCATCTTTTTAAATTCCAGAGTATACAAGCCCAGTCGCTCCATTCTATCAACATATGACAGTCCCGCCATCCCGGGAATTAACCTGGTGAACCTCAATAGCAAGAATGTCCCTCAATAGCTTGTACTACCTCAATAGCAAGAATGTCCTTCCTCAAATATGGAGACCAAAACTTCACACAATACTCCGGGTATGGTGTCACTAGGGCCCTGTACAACTGCAGAAGGACCTCTTTGCTCCTATACTCAACTCCTCTTGATATGAAGGCCAACATGCCATTCGCTTTCTTCACTGCCTGCATGCTTACTTTCAGTGACTGATGAACAAGGACACCCAGATCCCGTTGTACTTCCTCTTTTCCCAATTTGACACCACTTAGATAATAATCTTCCTGTTATTGCCACCGAAGTGACTAACCTCACATTTATCCATATTAAATTGCATCTACCATGCAACTGCCCACTCACCAAACCTGTCCAAGTCACCCTGCATCCTCATAGCAGTCACACTGCCACCCAGCTTTGTGTCATCTGCAAATTTGTTAATGTTACTTTTAATCCCTTCATCTAGATCATTAATGTATATTATAAATAGCTGCAGTCCCAACACCGAGCCTTGCGGTACCCCACTAGTCACTGCTTGCCATTCCAAAAGGGACCCGTTAATCCCTACTCTTTGTTTCCTGTCTGCCAACCAATTTTCTATCCATGACAGCACCCTACCCCCAATACCATGTGCTTTAATTTTGCCCACTAATCTCCTATGTGGGACCTTATCAAATGCTTTGTGAAAGTCCAGGTACACTACACTGGTTCTCTGTTGTCCATTTTCCTAGTTACATAACCATATAATATAACCATATAACAATTACAGCACCGAAACAGGCCCTCTCGGCCCTTCCAGTCCGTGCTGACCATTTGTTTTCCCCTAGTCCCATCTACCTGCACTCAGACCATACCCCTCCATTCCCTTCACGTCCATATACCTATCCACTTTACTCTTAAATGTTAAAATCGATCCTGCCTCCACCACTTCTGCTGGAAGTTCATTCCACACAGCCACCACCCTCTGAGTAAAGAAGTTCCCCCTCACGTTACCCCGAAACCTCTGTTCCTTAATTCTCATGTCATGCCCTCTTGTTTGAATCTTCCCTACCCTCAATGGGAAAAAACGTATCCACGTCAACTCTGTCTATCCCTTTCATCATTTTAAAGACCTCAATCAAGTCCCCCCCTTAACCTTCTGCGCTCCAAAGAATAAAGACCTAACTTGTTCAACCTTTCTCTGTAACATAGTTGCTGGAACCCTGGCAACATTCTAGTAAATCTATCTTAAAAAAATTACAGAAAATTAGTCGAGCATGATTTCCCTTTCGTAAATTCGTGCTTACTTGGACCAATCCTGCTACTGCTATCCAAATGTGCCGCTATTTCATCTTTTATAATTGACTCCAGCATCTTCCCCACCACCGATGTCAGGCTAACTGGTCTATAATTCCCTGTTTTATCTTTCCTGCCTTTCTTAAAAAGTGGGATAACATTAGCTACCCTCCAATCCACAGGAACTGATCCTGAATCTATAGAACATTGGAAAGTGATCACCAATGCACCCACGATATCCAGAGCCACCTCCTTAAGTACCCTGGGATGCAGACCATCAGGCCCAGGGCATTTATCAGTCTTCAGTCCCATCAGTCTATCCAACACCATTTCCTGCCTAATGTGCATTTACTTCAGTTCCTCTGTCACCCTAGATCCTCTGGCCACTAGTACATCAGGGAAATTGTTTGTCCTCCTTTGTGAAGACAGATCCAAAGTACCTGTTCAACTCGTCTGCCATTTCCGTGTTCCCCATAGTAAATTCACCTTTTTCAGTCTTCAATGGTCCAACTTTGTTCTTAACTAATTTTTTCCTCTTCACATACCTAAAGAAGCTTTTACTATCCTCCTTTATTTTCTTGGCTAGCTTACCTTCGCACCTCATTCTTTCTCCCCGTATTGCCTTTTTAGTTATCTTCTGTTGCTCTTTAAAAGTTACCCAATCCTCTGGCTTCCCGCTCATATTTGCTATGTTATACTTCTCTTTTATTTTTATACTGTCTCTGACTTCCCTTGTCAGCCACGGTCGCCCCTTACTCCCCTTGGAATCTTTCCTCCTCTTTGGAATGAACTGGCCCTGCACCTTCTGTATTCCCAGAAATACCTGCCATTGTTGTTCCACTGTCATCCCTGCTAGTGTATCTTTCCAGTCAACTTTGGCCAGCTCCTCCATCATGGTTCCATAGTCCCCTTAACATATAAAATATTCTAGCACACAAGGCAGTGGGAATTACATCACTACAAACTTTCAAGGAGACGGTAAATATATTTCTTGCTGCAAAAGAGATAAAGGGTAATAATGAGATGAGAACAGGATACCAGCAAAGTATTTGATTGGCCTTGATTGAGTCGAGTAGGCCTGAGGAACTGAATGGCCTTTCCTACTCCTATTTTCTACCTTTCTATGCTGAGAGATAGCTGGATCAGGCTACTATGGTGAATGCTGATTCTCCTCTACCTCAATGCAGACTTTGGACTTTATCTCTGGAACTGTTGTGTTATAATGCGGAGAACGATATTCTGCACTCTATATTTTTCTCTCTCTCAGCCTATTGTGCTCAAGTATAGTAGTATCTGATTTGATTGGATTGCATGCAAAACAAGCTTTTCACTGAATCTTGGTACACATGCAAATAATAAACTTAACCCAACCTAAAATCTACCCCTCTTTATTGCCAATCATTCATCGTGAGGCTACTTTAGGCTTTCCCACAAGAGAACTACATTTTCCGATAAACATTTAGAATTTTGTGGATATTCTAACATTCATTTCCCAAT
This sequence comes from Okamejei kenojei, assembly GCA_035221665.1. Classification (NCBI taxonomy): domain Eukaryota; kingdom Metazoa; phylum Chordata; class Chondrichthyes; order Rajiformes; family Rajidae; genus Okamejei; species Okamejei kenojei. The sequence continues at coordinate 53,239,662 of CM069140.1, read as the reverse complement.
CCCCTAATTAATCTGCATGATTTAAACATCTTTTATTTTATTTTGTAGGAACCTTGTAAACTATGTGACTTGTGTCCCTGAACACATACTACGATAATTTTAAAACATTTTGTTTTAAAACATTGAATTCAATGTTCTTCCAACTTCACCAAAATTATATATTCTGAGTTACATTTACAATATGAGTACTAGAAGAGTATTTCAAAATGATACCTAAATATTTATATATAGTTTGCTATAATTAACTCGGAATTGCATGAACCATAGTTGTTACATTATTAACAGAGCCGGACAGAATAAAACAACTCAACATCGTCATCGGCAATAGTTTGCAAATGGAGGAACTCATCTCCTCCAATGGAAGTCAATGGTAAATATTTTTTCTGTACATATTCAACAAATGTAACTTTTATTTGCTAATATAGGGTCTGATGAACTCCAAGACAATTATTTAATTAACATTCTCAGTCACATTGCAGATGAGAGATAAATATTCGGGACTGATCCATTCTAGCATGGATACTAGCTTCGGGAGTTCACAGTTTTCCTTATTTCCTGTGCATGTGTTCTGATGGTCTCCCAATCAGCTGACTCAGTTAATTGACCAGGGTGAAACCACCACTCCCCACCACTCAGCCCCTAGCTTCCTCCACTGGGAATGTGTCATATCGAAAGATCTGCTTAAGGCTTACAATAGTGCACAATGTTCTTGGCGAGTCACCAATCTGCAATAAAATGGTCTGTTTTCAGTCTCATAAATCCATTCTACTGAATTTACCTGTTTGGTTCCGAGAGGAAGTATTAATCATGCTACAGTTTTGAGAACCTTTACTTTTCAATTTATCCAAAATAAGCTGCCTCTATGATTTTAAAAGTAGCCCAAAAAGCTATAGGAATTTAGAACTTTCCTAATACCAAGAATAACTTGTGTAGCTGTTTCCATTAAATAAACTGCATTTAACATAAATAGTTGAATGCACAAGGTAGAAAAGATGAATACGATTTGGATACTTATTAGATGTAGCCCATTTATTACAGACATTAGTCCCTTTCACAGCCCATTGCTGGATAATCCATGTACTACTGCAGACCTTGCACTTAACACTCCAATAGCGCAACAATGTGTACAGCAGTGGCGAGCCACTGTATAGCATAAGGACACGAAAGAAGAATAGCTGCCTCACTGCAGTTTGATAAGTTTAATAATCTATTAAAGATAGGCAGGTGTATGTGCCGCTTAAGGATTGTCTTCTCCCATATCCATGATCGTCAGAGATAACAGTTCCAAATGATGAAACAAGGTTACTGTTCCATGTAGGAACAAATTCAGTCAGATGTGTGAGTGCGTTGATGGGGGGGGGGGGGAATTGATCCCTCTGATCAGGGAAGAAGCAGAGGGGCATCAGAGCATTCTGATGTGGGATGGAGATGTCCAGAAGTTGTGCATCCATACTAGTTGTGTCAGTTGGTACCGGGGAATTGGACATGGTGAAATAGCAAGAGAGGTCAGAAGTGTCACGGATGTGTGGGAAGAAATGGGCCAGAGGAAAAAGGATAGAATCTAGATAAGAAGAAAAAAGCTCGGTGATGTAAGAACAGGTAGAAACAATGGATCTGCCAAGGCAGTGGATTTTGGGCAGCGGATCGAAGCAGCCTTTGCAGGGAAGATACACTATAAATGGAAGCTGTGAAGATAATGAGGTCCATGACCGTGGAGGGGACATAATCCAAATGGAGGTTTGAAGAGGTGTCTGAGAGTTGACATTGGCCTATGTAAGATAGAGGTCAGTTCACCAGACCACAAATGCAACACCCTTTTAGGGAGTTTGATGACGATTTCTGGATTGGTTCTTAATAAATGGAATGCTGCAAATTCAGAAGGGGGCAAGTCAGAGCACAAGAGGGAAGTAGAAAATGTCATGTCTACAATTAGCAATGCAAAGACCTATTTTGGTTTGGTATGTGGCATGTTTCCTCTATATGTGATTCTATTCCTCATTGTCAATTCCCCTCATAGTCAATGGCGTCTCATAGAATGGCCTAGATAGAGTGGATGTTTCCATGAGTGTGAATGTCTAGAGCCAGAGGGCACAACCATGGAATAAAATGACTTACCTTTGTAATGACTTACCTCCTGAGATGAGGTGGAATTTCTTTAGAAACATAGAAAACATAGAAAATAGGCGCAGGAGGAGACATTTGGCCCTTCGTGCCTGCACTGCCATCCATTGTGATCACGGCTGATCATCCACAATCAGTAACCCGTGCCTGCCTTCTCCCCATTCTTAACCTTGAAGATTTTCCCGCCACCCGGCCCAATTGCAATATACACCACAGAATACTGTAACCTCGCCCGCGCCATGTTGGATTTCTAATATTGAAGATTGAATCGGTACCATGCTTGGATCTGGAAGACTATGAAACACATCAAGGTGTTGTAATTGCTACTGATGATCATCTTCTCCCAACTTGGATTGAGGATTTTCCATGAATGTGACTCTGGATCACCAAAATTCAGTGCCCAGAAGACGTACAGTAGGATTGTACCATAGTTTGATTCCTTCCATGCCCTGCAACATGAAATGTGCATTTTAACAGTGCCAGCGCACCAAACAGACGTGCGTTCTGCATATATAATTTCATACCTATCTGCAGTAAATGCGTTTTGTGGAAATGGGTTGAAACACTCAGCTACCCCCTTTCTAGGCTACCCTAGAGGTTGCCTACCATTCTTTATTATTGTCAATTTACTGGCTGGGGACATCAACCTCAATCCAGGCCCCAAAGGTCAGCACCGTGAACATAAACCAAAGTAACTGTGGTTTGTGCTCATTTGCTGTTAAAGATTCTGGCATTCAGTGCTCGATGTGCACAAGTTGGCTTCACCTGAACTGCTCCAATGTGTCAAACGACACTGTTGGTTTTCACTCCAAAAATCCAAATGCCATCTGGTTATGTCCATTATGCGAAGTCATCAACTTTGCTCGTTCATTTTTTGACTCGTCAAGCGACCTTACAAGTATGCTCAACTTGAGCAATTCATTTGAAAGTCTTACATCTCTGAGTGATGATTCTGATTGTATGGAATCATGTGAATTTAAGATCATCCAGACCAATTTGTGCTGGTTACTTACCCAAAATAACACTTTTAAAAAATTGCTTCTGGGTGGTCTTGTGCAACGACATCCAAAGCAGAGGAAAAACCCTCCTCCACTGAAATGTGTGAAGGCAAAGGATGGCTGGACCATTTTTGGGAAAGATGGTAAGAGCAATATCCCTGTGGGAAAGATGGTAAGAGCAAATTCTCCGTCCTCCCCCTCCACTAGCTCTCACCACAGTCAACATGTTAATGGACTAAGAAATGTGTGTAATGGTCATGCTCAAAATGAGATTCATGGTACCAAAAAAGATAGTGATTGCAATGATATCAGCAATAAACGTGGGATCAAAATCGCTGTTATAAATTGCTGCAGTATAAAAGGAAAATCTGCTGTGATAAATTCATTTATTGAAACTGAAAACCCTGATATCCTTATCGGGTCTGAATCTTGGCTAGACCCATCAATCAAATCTGCGGAGATTTTCCCTCCTCGTCTTTTAGAAAGGATAGAAACTCGCATGGAGGTGGTGTCTTTAACGGAGTAAACAATACCATTCCTTGTTTTGAAAGAACTGATTTAGACAGCGACTCTGAACAAATCAGGTGTCAAGCTACACTTCAGGGTCAGTCGTTACCGTCCACCTGACACGAAAACCGAGCCTCTTTTAGATCTTGAATCAAGCATCTCCAAAAATTAACGCCTCATCTTGGGGGGGGGGGGGGGGATTTCAATGTCCCAGGTGTAGAGTGGTCTGACAGCACACAAAGCGAACCTAAAGGGGCTCTTCAGGAAACCCTGGCTGACCTTATTCTGGAAAATCACCTGTCCCAAAAAGTCACTTTCCCTACCAGGCGTGATGAGACAAGTGGCACCAAAAATACTTTAGATTTATTGTTGACTTCGCATCCAGATTTAATTTCAGAGGTTTCATTGTGTGCTGGAATCAGCGATCATTTTATTACCCAAGCAAAACTGCACCCAAAGATTAAAGTTCCTTCAAAATCACCACGTAAAATTTCCTTCTGAGGAAAAGTGAACAGTGACGAATTTAAAGACTTGGCAAAAAAACTGGGGAAAGATTTCTTCATCCTGCAACCAGATAAAAGAGCCGTAAAAGGCAACTGGGTCTGGCTGAGAGACTCTTTAAATGACAATGTTACAAATCATGTTCCACAAAAATTCATTATGGGCTGTATGCGTCCTCCTTGGTTTTCTGCAAAACTGAAACGTCTCTGCAGTAAGAAAGAGAAGTTTTATATCTGTGCCAAAAAAAGAGGTACAAATCTGAATCGGGACAATTTTACTAAAGTGCAAAAGCAAGTCGATCGTGCTATTAGGTGTGCTCATAGACACCGTGTTTCTTCTTTTCTTGAAGGAGAGCAACCCAAGGCTTTTTGTTGATATGTAAAATCTAGATGGACAGACAACACTGGTGTCCAGATGCTTAAAGTGAACAACTGCCTGATCACTGAGGACCAGCCAAAAGCAGAAGCACTTGCAAACCAATTTCAACACGTTTTCTCCCGGAAAGATATGGAGCCTTTATCATTTCCAGATCTACTGCCCAACGCTTATGCTGATATGCCTGCTATTAAAATTGAGGTTGAAGGTGTCAAGAAGTTATTGCTCAACATCAATACAACAAAAGCTATTAGATCAGACCAAATACAGAATCAAGCCCTCAAGATCGCGGCCAAAGAACTGGCTCCTGTTTTGCAGTTCATTTTCCAACATTCGCTTGACTCAGGTGATGTTCCGCTGGATTGGAGGAAGGCTAATATCACTACTCTCTTTAAGAAGGGTTCAACCATCAACCCGGCGAATTATCGTCCTGTTTCATTAACAAGTATTTGCTGCAAACTGCTGGAGCATTTAATCGATGGTAATCTCATGAGACACCTTAGCAAACATAACACTCTTGCTGACAACCAACATTCATTTAGGAGGCATAGATCATGTGAGTCTCAGCTTATCCTGATGACAAATGACCTGGCCAAGAACCTTGATAGCAAAGTCATCACGGATTTAGTAGTGCTCGACATTTCTAAAGCATTTGATGTCATCCTACACCAGAGACTGCTTCAGAAGCTTGACTTCTACGGTGTTCGTTCCTTCCCAAAACGATGGATTCCCAGTTATCTGACAAAACGTCTTCAGCGCACATGTGTGAATGGAAAAAGCTCTGATTGGCGCCCAGTGTTAGGTGGTATAC